>CM042384.1:5130063-5730063 GCA_023634145.1 Thymallus thymallus
TATTTATAGAATTCCAAAAATTCATAAGCATGTTATTGTGCATATATTATATGGTAAAACCCTCCACACACACAGGCACGTGTGCACACACACACACACACACACACACACAAACACCACTATCCTAGAGAGGGCTGTTTCCTTTGACAAAGCAGCTCTGTGACTGATGCACAGGAAATAGGTCTGATGAACAGATTGGCTCACATCGGAGCTGAGGATACAGGCAGAAAGACGATATACAAGAGATATCTAGAGCTGTTTTCTGTCCCCTGACACCTCAGCATAGTTCCTCCCTTCTTTCCACCCTCCCCTTGTCTGCTTTTCACATCGATCTATGAGAGAACACCTACAGTAATCTATGAAGTCATGGGAACAAGACTGCAGCCATCGTGAAAATACATAATTTCATACTGTATGTCCATAATCATTGGGACATTGGGACTTTTTCCCCCTACTGAAACGCCTCTTTGTGCTCCTAGAAATTACATACTATGATTAAAACATGAATATACAGTAGAAGGCGGCTCATACGTCAAGCTTTATGAAAGGAACGAGGAATGTAATTTACTGAAGCAATTCCAGACGAGTGTTATGGATCTGCTTTGCATCACGTTGTGTGCTAAATGGATTATATAATTTCTCCTCTGGCATTTGTCTTCAAACTTGCATCCACTCCACTTTTACGTTGACAGTTTCCTCTGGAGCGAATAAGGATACTACTCGGCAATTGTGGCCCTTGACCTCCAGAGGCTGACCTCGTCATTGCGTCAGTCAGCGATAGCTGGATAGGGTTACTGACTGCTCCCCCTAGGCTAGGCCTGTCCTTCATCTCTCCCCCCAACAGTGGAGTGGAGTTGCCTTAACCCTCTCCTCTCCTCTACCACCCCCCAGCCCTTAGTTGATTGGCCCTCACCTAGGATGTTCTCCCTTCGTAATAGCCATCTTGCCCTCACAAGGCACTAGGGCTCCTACCCATCTGGGGGGCTTAGAGACCAGAGAGAAGGGTATAGCGTGCTCTCACTTCCTCTCTCTACTTCTTTCCTTCTCGCTCTCTTTCCCCCTCTCTCTTCTTCTCTTTTCTCTCTTCCCACTTCCTGGTTTGAGCCAACGCAATTCCCAGCAGGAGAGAAATTGATGGAGTGCTACCCTGGGATCAGGGAGAGTGCAGGCAATGGGAAACACATGGCAGGAACAACAGTGGAGGGAGCGGAAGCAGGAACAATCCCTCGCAAAAGTGTCTGATTAAACTCTTCAATTCATTGGGGAAACATGGAAACTTTCCACTATGGTTCCATTTTAAAAGGCCCTACTCATACCAAATCGAATGATCAATCTTTGCTTCATATTTATTAACCCTTGTTCTGATTTGAAGTATAAAGGGAATTGTGCTCTAACAAGTAGGGGAGAGGGGAAATGCTGCCTCGGGTAGTTTTAGTTCTGGAGGAGAGCAATGCAAAACCTAATACTCAATATTAGAATAGTACGAATCTGGTCCATGCTTTGGAGTTTTTCAATGGAATACAAATGTGATGTTGTTCAAACTGATGCCATTGGATTAACCGTAGCATTTCCTCCTTTCGTCCAGGTTACTCCCGTAACTCCAACAGCGTATCGCCCCGTGGCTACGTCCCCAGCTCCACACCCCAGCAGTCCAACTATAACACCATCACGTCCACCATGAACGGCTACGGAGCAGGCATGACCAACCTGGGGGTGCCAGGCTCACCCAACTTCCTCAACGGCTCTGCTGCCAACTCCCCCTACGCAAGTAAGTACAGCCTTATTTGGTCTCAATGATTATTAATATATCTGATGGCATCTCATTGCATCAGGTCTCAAGGCACGTCACAGTCCGTGTGTGTGTGTGGGGGGGAGATATATGTGGTGGGATAGCAACACATGGTTTCATTAGGACAGCAGTACTCTGATTCAGTCCAGGAGGGAATGCAGTGTCTGCTAGTTATTCTCATACTTCCTGTTTACACAGTGATTGGCTTAGACCTGGGGCACCAGGTGTGTGGACTCACACCAATTTAGTATTGATCAATTCATTAGAGGCAAAGAAACAGAACATATCTGCGTCCACTACCGTTCTGGAGGACTGGTGTTGAGGACACCTGCTGTAGGATCTGCATTGGAATTCCTCACACACATCTCATAGATGACATCACAGGGATTCCTCCACTCTCCCTCAGTGCTAGAACCCTTCAGTGTCTCTGTCCCTGATCCTTCCTTCTGATTAACATGCTAAGAGTCGGTTCCACTCTGAGGTTACAGGTGTTTTAGAACTCGAACTGACTCTCTGAATTGCTTATTGTTTAGGCTACAGCATCACAGGTCAAAGTCTCCCAGAGACGTGTTTAGAGCGTGGCAGACAAAACAATGCCAACGTCTCAGTAGTTGTAGATTCTGTATACTAAACTGAAAGTGGTGGAAGGTTCTGTGTTGTCTACTGAAGGGAAAGGTTGGGTGTGTCTGTCTGTACCATGCATTGTAAAAGTCTTCATCTGCTTTACCTGTACCTCCATCTCCTTCATTGCTTACCACTACTAACATTCTAACACCCTCATAGTATCATTCATGCTTTGGGTCAAACCCATTAAATTGGATTATTAACAAAATATCTCAACCATGATGTTACAGAGCAAGTATAAGTCAATAAATCAAGGAAGATAAAACAAAAATAATTATTCATATGTAGGGATACACAAAGTTTGCATTTTGCCATGCATTTAGAGTTTCATTTTGAATTTTTGTATTTTGAGATATGGGACTATAAACTGCTTCAGGGGTTCATACTTTACTGGAATCATATTTCTTGTGGTAAAATATGCAATAACTACAGAAACTAACCAAGCCAGTATGGAGAAAGGGGTATCAAATACACTGTGCTTTAAATAAAATTGCTTTATTATCACAGTCAGCGTTTCATACATGAACATTCTACACATACTGTACACAAATACACACACAATGTTTTTTTTTTATATGAATGGAGTTTGCTGCTATCCTCAAGAACAAGGTATTGCTATGTCAAGTCTAAAATGGGCCTTCAAGTTATGGATCAACTTTGCAAACATTGTGTACCTTTTACTCCGAGCAAGTTACTCCAGACCTTGACCCTTCTTCAGGCAGGCATCCATTCCTCAGCCCCCATGCATGCCCTTACCGTACAGCTCATCTCAGTCCACTCACTCACCAACCTCTGTCTGTCTGTCTGTCTGTCTGTCTGTCTTCTCCGTTAGGATCTACCACCTCCCCCTCCTCCTCCTACTCCTCCTCCTCCTCCTCCTCCATCCCTCTGTTCTCCGGTGGACCCATAGGCCCTTATTCATTCTCTCCTGTCCATATGATCTCTGCAGTCAAACAGAAGAGCGCCTTCGCCCCTGTCGTGCGGCCACAGACCTCCCCGCCCCCCACCTGCACCACCACCAATGGCAGCAGCCTACAGGGTGAGCATCCCACCCCTCTCCTGCCTCTCAGTCCCACCCACTTCTGCCTGGGTTATTGTTAGAAAGGGCATTGTCATGGAGACCCTGTAATGCTAGAATTCACATTCACCTGGATTGAAGGTTAAAGTTGATCCATAACTTCTGGCTCTTGGTAAAGTAGATTTTGGAATCTGAGTGACTTTTCAAAACATTCATCACAATCAAATAATTTGGCTGAGAATCTTTGTTGACATAGAGTGACTGATTTTAAGTCAATGTAACATGACTGGAAAAGTTATTATATTTGAAAAATATTATTTTGTCATTCTTAGGTTTTGCAGCAAATCCATATGCATATCATAATTACCTCAACACACGGCTTTTCATTTAAGAGGGTGTGTAATGATTTTCTATGGGATATGTATCCTTACAACATTTTATTACAGTTTTATCGATGCAAAATGTGTTATGGATACAAAACGTCTCCCCACATTATTAGGTAACCAGCGTGTCTGTCTTTCAGCCATGGCAGGTCTAATAGTCCCACCTATGTGAAGAGGGTATTCTGCCAGACTGACCATCTCCACTAGCTCACAGAATCTCTACAACATCAGCTTGAATCTCATCAACCTCCAAAACAGGACCATCAAGCCCCTTCACTCCTGGAAACAGAACAGCACAACAAATCCAAGTAACCGGAAACCCGTAAAATGTCGCTAGATTATCTTTGTGTTGGTTCAGTAGTTGACTTCATCGTCACATTCTGTGTTTTACATTTTGGGACTTGTAAGCCATTTCTTGCCCAACAGGTAGCGTTCCCACATAGATATGTATGAAGGGTTAGCTAATCTGAAAATATAGCAATGTGAATAATAAACTGTGGTTTTGAAAGGCAGGTAGTTACTCCTTGTCGTGTGAGTATCGTCCTGCGTCCTACAAGGTTCATTTGCATGTCAGTCATATAACCACTGTGAGCAGGTAGAGTCTAAAGGCATACAGTTCAAAACTGTCAACTATAGAAAAAGTGCAGAATCCAGGAATATCCAACAACATCAATCCCTATATTGTCTATAAAAAACCCTCTTCAAAAGGCAACTGATATCTAATGTCATAGTCTTTTAGCATTTTCTTTTGTGTACCATAGCTTTTATTAATGTGCGTTTATCATATCTGAAGGAAAATGCAGTAATTTTCTAATCTAACGAAAGTGTTGGCACACATTCTGCCGAGGAGCAAATAGCAAATGTTGTACTAACAGCCCACGGTTTTTAGGTTAAAGGGTTTTGGATGTCTACCATTTTTGAAACACAGTACAATAGATATATTTCCGGGTGTGTTGGTTGGTAGATTTTAACCAGAAATGCTTGCAGCAGTTTTAATCACATTTAGGTACCAGATTTCTTGTTATTCTTCTGATTGTGTTTTATTTTGTATGTATTTAAAAAAAAAAGTATGTTTTCGGATTCCTTTTGTGATTTAGGCCTGAATGATAGTCTTAAATATGTATGTAAACACATTTGATGTCTTAATACCTTTTAGATATTGTAAAAAGAGTGAAAAAAGGAGAGGAACAACCCTTTTGTAAAAACAAAAAAAGTCAAACATGACATGGTCACCCTGTCTTTTAAAGCAGGATATACGCTCCACCACTTTTGTATAAAAATGCTTTTCCGATACTATATTTAACTTTTTTTGTATACAACATTTGTGTTTTCGCCAGTTCTCCTTGTCCTTTGTGTATTATTGTGAAATGTGTATTATCTTGGTTATTTCTTAATGCACTATTTTAGTTGGGGCACTTACAAGAGCAATGCATCTTAGCAAGCAAGAAAAAAAAAAGAAAAAAAATTCTAAAAGACTAAGGCTAGTACAAATATGCACCAATGTTTTTTTTGGTTCTTTTTATTTTTTTGTGCCATTCTTTGATTCACATTTTTGTCATTGTGGCTAAAATGGCAAGGTTGTTTTCATGTGAATTTCTCTATTTCAAAAACTCTTCCATCGTAATCCTCCATACTCCTTACTTTAAATTTGAGGCGTATCCATTTTTGTTCATTGGTTAGAATTCAACTCCTTTCCCATATTAACTACGGACCCAAGCCTATTCCTTGTGTTTTGGTGAGAATTAATGTAATACACATGCCTGTACGAATCAGCTGCGAAGTTGAAACTCAAGTAAACCCCTCCAATAACTGCTGTAGAGGGACCACTCAAGTGTAGGGTTCACCGATCTCAAGGAACCTTCCATTGATGTTAGTGTTGTTGGTGGTGTTATTGTCATTGCATACAATCTGTATCATGTACTTATGCAATTTGTATTTCCTGTAATGCAAGCTATCGCTCCACATTTAAGTGGAATGGTTTTGAAACGTAAAAGAACACAAGACATAATTGATGCCTTACAGTAGAACACGCTCCAAAACAATGCATTTTAATTATTTTTATACTCTAATTGAAGTGTGGTCTTCGAGTAAAAAAATGTGAGTTATGCTGTTGCTGATTTATTTATTCCTTATTTTACCGGGTGAGTTGACTGAGAATACATTCTCATTTACAGCAATGACCTGGGAAAAAAAGTTACAAAACATAGTAGAAATACAGTTGATGGTTTTGAATAATCATTTAAGCTGCAGTGGATGTAGTCGAAACTAGGATACGATTGGACGATACATCCTTCTCCAAATTTCCACATAGCCTGTGTAACATATAACGTTAGTGGACAATAGGTCACAAATCAATGATGCGCCTGATTAAACCTTTGCGGTTATGCTAATTCTCTGCAGTGATTGACATAAATGGCTGTCATCGGGTGGCATCAACTTGTAGTCATAATGTGGGCTTGTGAGAAGAAAATTAAAACTAAAGGTAAAATATGTTGAGAAAGCCATTTTTCAATTATGAGAGTGAAAGCCAGCTCATAGAATGTCATCTGAATTCAATATTATGGACTTCTAAACCCATTTTCAATGAAAACACATGTTTTCTCTTAAAGTTAAATCTTGGCTGACTTCTCACAATCCTCGCCTTCACCCCCATTCCTCGCCTTCACCCCCATTCGTTGTATCCTTTCCATCCATATACTTGAGTTTTCAAATAGCTTGCAAAAATATATTTCTTTGGTCATAGTTGTAGAAAGCTTGCTTTTTGCTGCCCTGGTTTTCTGCAGAGGTTTTTTAAATTGCAAAGTGTATACTTTCTCAATGTTTAATTCAATATGGAAAGGGGAGAGGTACTGCATCTTTGTCAAATATGAAATATATCATCAAAGTATACTGTATCAAAGCACAATGTTTAATTAATGTCTTTAAAATACAAATGGGGGGGGGGGGGTCTCCCCCGCTTTTCCTTTTCTGTCTTTGACCATGCTGTAAATAGATGCATGTTTTTTTCTGTGATCCAGTGCTTTTTGTACAGAAACAGACTAATAAAGAATACATTTGGCTTGAAAACTGTCTTGTATTGTTGATGTTCTAGGTTCTGCATTGGAGTTCATTCTGCCTAAAAGTGGCTTTTCTGCAAATCAACCATAACTCTCACATAGCAGGGGGCAACAGGAATCAAACCAAGTACTCCTAGCTTAACAAGAAACTTTCCAGACAAGCTCATCCTTCAAAAGCTTAAACCTTTTGGACGCTAGTTCTAGCCAACACTCCTCACTCTATGGGAGATATTAGTGCAACAGCCTCCAAAGACCACATTTTATGATAAAAATCTTGGCTCTCAAACCCTCAAACTGGGCTTCTCAGATGGCATACTGACAGGTTCGTATCTGAATCAATCATTCAAAGTCTGAGTAAGAGCAACAATTCCTCTCTCTGCGAGAGAGCTGTGCATGCTAGTGTGCGTGTTTGCAAGAGTTAATGTGTTTGTGTGCATGCCTACCCGTTTGGCTTACTTAGAGGTCATAGGGTGTGGCCACTTCCTGAGATAGCTGCCCTTTAACTCTGCCCGATAACTCTTTTGGATGCTATTAGAGTCGACCATCAGAGGTCTTTATCAAGTCTGCAGCCCCTCAATAGGAAGTCTGCTTCCCATCTTTCAAGCACGTAGGAGGATCACAACATAAGCTATCTAAGAGACGTATTATCCCAGGCTGCAAAAGGCAATGTCGATTAGACACCATTAGCTTTCTCAGCCACAAGGTTGTGAGTAATTAACCCTACTTTGGTAGTCAGCAGTATCTTGATGAGTTTTGATGACTCTTTGTTGTCTTCTTCCATAGAAAACCAGAAAACCATCTCCCAGAACCAGAGTCCTTCCCCTGTAAGCCTTTTGGTACCAGAGCCAAAATACATCTCGGCTCTGCCAAGTGAGGGCGGAAGCTGAGCAGCCCAGGCTATATAAAACATGGCCACCATCCCATAACAAGTGGTTTGTCACGTAGAGAAGCCATTAATGGGTTTGACATATTTGAGCGAGAGCGCTCCATAATACATGACCAGGGTTTCCTCTGTAAAGATTTAATGTAAAAAAGGTTCTCAATCGGCACTAGGCTGTTGATACTTGAAGGTTGTGCGGTCACACTCTGAAAGAGTAGGATGCTGTAGTGTTTCTGGGTGATTTGGCTAGCAACACATAGGGACTAGGTAATGCATTTGCTAGAAGGGGGGGGGGGGGGGGGGGAGGAAGCTTCCGCTAAGAGGCCGAAGCGTGACCCCTATTCACATGACGGCCATGGTACACCTCAAAACTTGATCATCTAATCACTTCAACCTTGCTGATCTGAAAGGACTGGATGGGTGTTAACAAGAAGGACCGATCAACCTAGGCTATCAAATTAGATAGTTATAGTTTTCATAGTAAAAAACTCAATCATAGTTCTAATAAGTAAAAAATAAGAGGTGGTATAGATTGTGTGCAGGTGTGTTTTGTTTAGGGGTTTGGACTGAGTGAATTAGGTGATATTATGACACTCCATTGCACCATACATCTGCACTCAGAAATCTTGAAGTATTAGACCATTTCCTGTGTGCTGATGCCATGGTGACACCGCATAACAGTAAAACTGCACTCAGGACTGACGGGGGACTGTAAGTCATCTAGCGCAGGAAGTGCTTTGGGCCTCAGCCCAAGATGACATCAGAGCTCTCCGCCAACTCTGCACAGTTGAGAAGGTATGTAAATCACCCGTACAAAAGTTCAACCTAGCCAGCCATGTTTCCTGGGAAGGACCGATGCTGGAGGAGCTTTGGAAATATGATGTTGGCCCATCAAAACCATGTGTTGCACAACACCTGCACTGTCACAAAAGAGCACATATTTCAGTGTGAGGTTCACTAATTTCCTCATTTTCTGGAGTAAAGTTAAGAGAGTTGGAGTCTGGGTGTTTAATAGTTAGTGAGTCCCTCAAGCTATTGGTACTGTGACAATGTGACAAAGCAAATTGTATTCACAGGTGTGTCATTATCTTTATAGCCTATGACATGTCTGAGTAGGAAATCCATCTGTCCCGAGGCCAGAGGGGTTCTATATAGTCTGGGATTGGAACCTGCTTCTGTCCTATCAGAGGATGGGGTTATGGTTTATGGTAGTGAACAAATTATATTAACAGAGCATATACATGAAATAATACAGGATTATTGTATTAATTTATTTAGGGCACTATTCAATCTGTGAAGCTGAATCATAACAGATTATGCGAAATTAATGTAAAGCTAATTTCCGATTGAGCCGCCATATGAAGCGGTTACCGTGAATACAGTCTCCGCTAAAGCAGGAACATTGCCTTTAAATTTCCATCATGCTGTAAAGCTGGACTTCCACGATGCACATTGAATACAGCCCTCAGTGTATTACAATGATAGTAACATCTACAACAGTAGTATATCAATATTATTAAGAACCTCATAAACAATGTAATACTGTTTAGTGAATGGGGGTGGGGGGGGGGTCTACTAAGATATTGTCATAACATGGATAATTTAGCTATTTGATTTAGAACTTTAGTACCCCTGGCTATAGATTTAAAAAAAATATATATAACAATTATTTGCTGAAACATAGAATTTGGCCTACTGTTAGCACATAGAAAAGCATTGAATAACACATACACTGCAGTTCAAAAGTTTGGGGTCACTTAGACGTTTCCTTGTTTTTGAAAGAAAAGCAAAACATTTTATCAGAAATACAGTGTAGACATTGTTAATGTTCTAAATGACTATTGTAGCTGGAAACGGCTGATTTTTTATGGAATATCTACATAGGCTTACAGAGGCCAATTATCAGCAACCATCACTCCTGTGTTCCAATGGCACGTTGTGTTAGCTAATCCAAGTTGATCATTTTAAAAGGCTAATTGAGCATTAGAAAATCCTTTTGCAATTATGTTAGCACAGCTGGAAACAGAAGCAATAAAACTGGCCTTCTTTAGACTAGTTGAATATCTGGAGCATCTGCATTTGTGGGTTCGATTACAGGCTCAAAATGGCCAGAAACAAATAACTTTCTTCTGAAACACGCCAGTCTATTCTTGTTCTGAGAAATGAAGGCTATTCCATGTGAGAAATTGGCAAGACACTGAAGATCTCGTACAACCCTGTGCACTACTCCCTTCACAGAACAGTGCAAACTGGCTCTAACCAGAATAGAAAGAGGAGTGGGAGGCCCCGGTGCACAACTGAGCAAGAGGACAAGTACATTAGAGTGTCTAGTTTGAGAAACATATGCCTCACATGTCCTCAACTGGAAGCTTCATTAAATAGGACCCGCAAAACACCTGTCTCAACGTCCAAGCTCTGGCTGGGCCACTCAAGGACATTCAGAGAATTGTCCCGAAGCCACTCCTGCATTGTCTTGGCTGTGTGCTAAGGGCTGTTGTCCTGTTGTAAGGACAATGACAGTCCTTGCCTCTGAAAAACATCCCTGCAGCATGATGCTGCCTCCACCATGCTTCACCGTAGGGATGGTTCCAGGTTTCCTTCAGACGTGACATTTGGCATTCAAAGTTCAATCTTGGTTTCATCAGACCAGAGAATCTTGTTTCTCATGGTCTGAGAGTCTTTAGGTGTCTTTTGGCCACTCTACCATAAAGGCCTGACTGGTGTACTGCTGCAGAGATGGTTGTCCTTCTAGAAAGTTCTCCCATCTCCACAGAGGAACTCTTGAGCTCTGTCAGAGTGACCATTGGGTTCTTGTTCACCTCCCTGACCAAGGCCCTTCTCCCCCGATTGCTCAGTTTGGCCGGGCGGCTAGATCCAGGAAGAGTCTTGGTGGTTCCAAACTTCTTCCATTTAAGAATGATGGAGGCCACTGTGTTCTTGGGGACCTTCAATGCTGCAGACATTTTTTGGTACCCTTCCACAGATCTGTGCCTCAACACAATCCTGTCTCGGAGCTCTATGGACAATTCTATCAACCTTGTGTTTTGGTTTTTGCTCTGACATGCACTGTCAACTGTGGGACATTATATAGACAGGTGTGTGCCTTTCCAAATCATGTCCAATCAATTGAATTTACCACAGGTGGACTCCAATCAAGTTGAAGAAACATCTCAAGGATGATCCATGGAAACAGGATGCACCTGAGCTCAATTTCGAGGCAAATGGTCTGAATACTTATGTAAATAAGTTATTTCTGTTTTAAATGTTGTATATATGTGCACACATTTCTAAAAAGCTGTTTTCGCTTTGTCATTATGGCGTATTGTGTGTAGATTGATGAGGAAAAAAATAATTTAATACATTTTAGAAGAACGTTGTAACATAACAAAATGTTGAAATGCACTGTAGGTCTTTGTTTACAAACTAGTGTCTGCACACACTGACACTCTCTGAAATTGGTCAGACAGGCAAGGAGATAGGCTGGCCTTCACACTTGCATCTCCTACTGTAAGACAAACATGCAGTAAACTCTGCTACCCCTTCATGGTTGTCTGTCCTTATCCAAATATTTAGGCAAAAAATGTAACTCGTGTAATTAAGGGACGTTTTGAGAATATTTCCCCATTAAATATGTTTTTGAAATAGCTTTCCCATTTTCGGCTTACATTTTAATCTTAAAATGACATTAATTATTCATTACGGAACATTGCAGCGTAATGACCTTTAAAGAGGAATTTGTTTTGTTATATTTGATAGGATGACAGTGATGCTGTAGAGAGAAAAAAAAAAGGGGAGGGAAAATACATCTTTTTAATGGAGTTTAACAACAGGTCTCTGGTGTGCTCATTAGAATGACCCGTTTGACTTATTTTACAGCCATTACCAATTAGTATCTCCAGGAGTTATTGCCATAATCAGGCAAGTTTTCCCTTTGACTTTTTGTTAGCCGTTAACTTTGGTGTTGCTTGCTCTGGGATGGCGGTCAAATCAGTAAAAACGCCAGCGGTAGTAAAAGAAATAAAACCGTAGGGTTCCTTCTGGAGAGGTTTAATACTTTCAGACCTATGATAATTCCTTTTACTTTAAAGAAGCCATTACAAATACAATTTAATCAGCCTTGATGGAATTGTGGGAGCCTGTTGTAAATATTTGAGAGGAAAAGGGGGTATTTGGCCTTGATTGTATTAGTTCTTTAGGGGGCATGTCTATACAATAAATAACAAACACTAATAGCAAGGAATCACAAACTTATTTTGAAGGGAAACACTTTGGGGTAGTCTTAACATGCCTGTTACTTTGAAATAATTATGAATGCAAACCAAGTGGTACATTGAGAAAACCAACACTACACCATTGTCAAAGGCTACTGTATTGTCTCACCACTACATATCCGATGACATCATCAAGGGCAGAGTCAGTTACAGTATATATATATAGGCGGTCTTGCAAAATGTAGGGGGTTTAACATTTCATCCAGCAAAATTAGGAATGGAATAAAAAATAAGACAAAAAACAACTTGTCAAAGTGCTCATCAAGAGGCAATGAGATCTGTCCAGACTCCGATCCAGTGTTGTTTTTTATTTCTTGCACCTTTACTGCCAATCTAATGGCTTATTTATTACATTAATTCTTTATAAGGCTGTTCCTGTGTGGCCTAATTATGGTTTGCGCTACTTTGGAATTCCACAATAATTATGAGCTTCGTTGTTTTAATAAGAGTCTTGGCAAGGCTGTAACTCTCGTACATCTTCACAGTTCCCAGAGGGGATTTTTTTTAAGTACAGCACCAATGGTGGACAGATGGAATGCAGGCATACCATTGGTAAATATTTTGACCGTAGAGCTGTCTAGTATAATTTTATTGAGTCTCTTATTGCAAAACCATCAAACCACGGGATTATCCTGCCATGCTTCATAAATTATGATAGATTTTACTATTCATAATGCCGTACAAAACATGTCTGGTAATTGTTAGAGATCACCTGTTACCTTTATCTAGTTAGTGATAGACAGTGAGTCAACCAACATCACAAAAGTATACATATTTACAAGGACTCAAATGTGATATTATCTAATCAAATACTTTTGACAAGGCCAAATTCTGCGAAAAGGTCATCTTGCAGTGGATAATGAACAGGATCTGTCTGTCTACTGATCAGTTGCCCTCGAAATCCATTTCTGCACGGTATACTGTTGCTTTTGATTCTATACATAATTGTCCATTCTCTTGAGAATCTCTGATGGACACCATATTAATGGTCCCTAGTCAATAACACCTACACGCCAGTCTCGTCACATAAACAAACACTTTTACCCAAAAGGCCTAACATTTATTTTAAATAGAGGGCCAGGAACAAATAACAACCCGTTGTTTTATGTTTTATGATAAATATTCATGTTTGGATAATACATTGCGTTCTCTGACATATGTTTTGTTCTCGGTGACACTGTTCAGTCAATATGTTCCAAATAGTTCTTCCCAGGATCATCAAGCCAAGTACCTGATCTGCTAGATATATCTATCGCACAAGCCAACAAAGAAATCACTTTTTCTCTTTCTTGTCAATGCCCACCTAGACTCACATTACACCAATATACCATACACATTAAAAGGGAGAACGGTCCTTTACGTGAAAGGTTTTAGTAACCTTTTCAAATTTGAGAGGCGAAAAAAAAAGAGCGATGTCTTATGCAGATGTAGTGCTGATTACTCATCATCTGCACGTCATCACCTTGTATAAGCGGGCTACGCCTGACATGCACAAACCCTGAATTACAGGGATGGCTGAAACGTTTATAACCGCGTGTCGTCTTTATCTGCAATGCACTGTTACATGCGAACGCTCCCTTCAATGCATTGTCTTTCCAATAAATGTCTCACAGTCCACTGTAAATCTGCCAAGATAAAAAAAAAATCCTCATCCGTGATCAGTGAGGTATTGCTGTCCAGATATTCCTGACATGGACTTTGTTTCTTGCTTTTGGCAGGTACCAGTGTTTTTAAGTCTGTTGAGATCATTAAAGGTATTATCTCGTCTACCGCTACCTCTTCCCATCCTCATTAGGTACGCAGAATCCATTTGTTTATCAAACAGCTAAGGGAGCAGAGGACAGCACACCCAAGCTGAGGATTGATTTATTAACACTGATTTCAGCCTGTGAGACCATCATGATGACGATCATGGTGCTTCAGGAATTTCAATGGGAAGAAGAATCCCTTCGCTAGAACATTTGCCATGCATGACTTAGCACGAGTCGTAATTTAATGGATGCAGTCTAAATCTATTAGCGAAGAGGGCAAATATAACAGAGACATTGCCAAACCGATGGGAAAAATGGCTGTCCATCTGGAAAATGTAAGTTCACATTATGGATATCAAAAGTGATGATATAAAGTCACAGATAAATATATGAAAAAGTTATGTCTGCAGATGTTTGTGTGATAATAATCTTGGAGGGCCTTGGGTGCCCAGCTGTATTTTGTGATTTTTATCTTCTGTTACAATTCAACCTCTCAGAAATGTTTTATGATGAATCTACATATTTCCATTCTCCAGGGGGATACACATTATTAAGAAGCACTCGATCTCTGCCTCCATTTCCTGTCGGCTTTAATAGCTTCCAGGTGAGAGGTGTTTCTCGGCTCACTTCTGGGAATGCTTATTAAAACTGTTTTCCTATTTATACAGTTGGTTTGATACTTAGGAGATTTGACAAAGTAAAGGTCTCATGTTTGGCATAATATTACAAGCGAAACATAACTGAATTATTTGGCCTCAATAGCTGGAAATGTAACATTGTTAAAGTGCAGGCCATGAAAATCAAAACTGGGTCCCACGCTGTACTTGGTTTTGAAAATGTAACGATATCACCCAGTGATTAAGTCATGGGGTGCGTCGCAGCCAAGATAAACATCCTGCCTCCCTCAGACAAATGAAGACAGATGAAAAAGGGAAACAGGTGTAAACTCTTCTGCTTTTGTTTTCTTTTTTTCTGGGAGGTGTTCTCTGCTTTGCTTGTCTTCGAGAAAACATCTCACTGAGGTCCAGGGGAGGAGGGGGGGAAAGTCAGAGCAAAACCAAACAAAGGAAGTTTTTCTCTCTCTCTCTCTCTCTCTCTCTCTCTCTCTCTCTCTCTCTCTCTCTCTCTCTCTCTCTCTCTCTCTCTCTCTCTCTCTCTCTCTCTCTCTCTCTCTCTCTCTCTCTCTCTCTATCTCTCTCCCTCCCTCCCCCTCTCTCTCTCTCTCTCTCTCTCTCTCTTTCTGCTGCACATACATGGTTCCTGGGAACTGTTGTGAGAGTGACTGTGGATCTCCAGGGGGGACCGTTAGAAACGGAGCACTCCCCCTGCTCTGCTCCATATTTATGAGTTTGGGTTTCCTACCTGGGGGTTTCACTAAGGTCCTCTGTAGCAACAATGACACTAACCATCAAATCAAATCAAATGTTATTGGTCACATACACGTGTTTAGCAGATGTTATTGCGGGTGTAGCGAAATGCTTGCATCAAGAACCATGCCCTGCTCTGCCCTAAATTCACACACACACAGCTGACTTCATTTGTAACTTTCATAGTACTGTCATAACACAATCATAAACATTACATAACACCTACCATTATGTATAATGACAAATGAATGGCAAATAGTTGTTTCTGAAATTTTACATCCTAACAGTGGCAATGCTTCTCATTAACTTACATGTCATGTTATGGCAGGGGTTATGTCATTATTTTGACAGTTTTGCAGCTATTACAAGGCTGTGATTTGTTTATTGTAGTAAGCAGTGTTTTGGGAGAGAAATGCACTTAGGATTTGAGGGGTAGGCTACTGATTTGAGGGGTACCAATTGAACAGCGATGTTGGACGGGTTTTGCTGAAGGAATGGAGAAATGGGAGCAAGAAGTGTAGGTTGAGATTTTGGAAGGGGATGACAAGGAAATTAATGAAAAATGTTTGGACAAAGTATGTGAATTTAAGAGACAGTAGACAATATTGATTGATCAACATATCTATAACACCAACAGTAAAGGTCCATGTCTGAATTTTATGTAATTTCTATTTTCATAAAGCATTTATAAAAATTCCTCACTTATAAAAATGATATGGACACAACATAGAATGTTAAAGGAAACGTTATAGTTTTATTTCCTATTTTCCAGATGTAACGTTAGCTAGCTTAAACAGAAAACAATTGCTGAGCACATCACTGACGAATCCTATTATTGACATTTTTCAGTTTTACTTTTAGTAAATAGATATAACAAAGATGAATATTCAAGAATTCAAATTAAAGCTAGTTTACGAAAGAGTTACGATATGACCCTCAACTACACAATTTGATCCGTAAAATGTACCCTGCGGATTCAACCCTGTGGGGATCTTCATGCACCATTGACCTCAATGAGAAGAAGAAGCAGAAGGTAAGTCATGGGAGCGTGACAGGCCTATACCAGCTGGTGGGGAAAATGGAGCTGGTACAGGCTATCAGCATCATTTTCAAAACGTAGTTTGGCCTTTGGCATATTCACTAACATCATCAAGTAACACTTGTCATGCATGTTAAGATCTGTGTGTGTGTGTGTGTGTGTAGGAGGGAGGCATTAAACTCCCCTAGTCGATTCAATCAGCATAATGATACAAACATTGCCATTGAAATCCATCTATTTAAGCTAGAGACTTTTCACAAAAGTGTAGCTGAGAAGCTCACCAACACAAACACGTTCTCTGGTTTATTCTATGACACCCACAAGCTTCATGGGACTCGTCTCAAGTCGCTGATGTCGGCGTCCCAACTCCGAACAGGTGTTCTCACAAAAACGTCCAAATGGTTTGAAGACACATTTCTAATGGTAACCAATTACAGACCGGTAAAAAAATCATGGTTACACATTTAACTTTTTGTAGTTTTTCTGTTGTTGTTCCTGATGCGTTGTACGAGATCTTCAGTTTCTTGGCAATTTCTCACATGGAATAGCCTTCATTTCTCAGAACAAGAATAGAAAGTTCTTTGTTTCTGGCCATTTTGAGCATGTAATCAAACCCACAAATGCTGATGCTCCAGATACTCAACTAGTCTAAAGAAGGCCAGTTTTATGGCTTCTTTAATCAGCACAACAGTTTTCAGCTGTGCTAACATAACTGAAAAAGGGTTTTCTAATGATCAATCAAGCCTTTTAAAATTGTAAACTTTTATTAGCTAACACAACGTGCCACTGGAACATAGGAGTGATGGTTGCTGATAATGGGCCTCTGTACGCCTATGTAGATATTCCATAAAAAATCAGCCATTTCCAGCTACAATAGCAATTTACAACATTAACAATGTATACACTGTATTTCTGATCAATTTAATGTTATTTTAATGGACAACAAGGAACAAGGAAATATTTTTTACCTGTTTTTGCTTTGTCATTATGGGGTATTATGTGTGGACTGATGAGGGAAAAACAAGGCTGTAATGTAACAAAATGTGGAAAAAGTCAAGAATGGTCTGAATACTTTCCGAATACACTGTATGTATGGATTTCGATCCACCTGAGAAACTGAAAACATTTGCGTATAAGACAGGCAGCACTTGAGGCAGTTAATGAGACGATAAGTGCTACTTCTTTGGCAACAGTCATCCAACGTTGGTATACCTTCTCTCTATGGCTGTGGCATCCATCCACTGTGCATCTAGGATTCAGGGGGCTGCTTAACCATGCAGGGTCGGCAGAATCTAATAAAACCTAGTTGACATTTTAATTGCATTTTCCTCATCAAGGAGTAATCTGCAAGGTGGTTGTGGCGTTTCTGTTCAGACCAATAAGGATGATATTATGATCACCACAGGGTGTTGGTGGCACCTTAATTGGGGAGGACGGCTCATAATAATGGCTGGAGCGGAATAAGTGGAATGGTATCAAACACATGGTTTCTATGTGTTTGATGCCATTCCATTCGCTCCGTTACAGCCATTATTATGAGCCTTCCTCCCCTCAGCAGCCTCCACTGATGATCACTAATTTCTTGGATAAATATGCAACTCCTGACTCTATTGTGAGAATGACACTGTGAAGGAAGATTATGCATGGAGGCTGGTGTTTGGACTATTTTTAAGTTTGTGTGGTTTCCCTCATTTGTTTAACACGCAACTGTGCAGAGTCTATTTCTCACAGTATGGGATACAAATTTTACCTAAATTACAAAGAAAAGTAGTGTTACTTTCTCACAACAGTTCTTTATTCTGTTTTGGTATTAAAACATTTACAAATCCTTAGGGTAACAACTAACAGCCTTGACCTGGCCCTTGTGTGGGAGAGTTGGGACTTCAGAGACTTGGCGTTTATTAGTCTCTCCCTCAAGTGTGACACTATGATAATGTTGCTCATAATTGGTTTTAATTAGCAGTTACATAAACAGTACATACTAAATGGGTTTCTGTCAATTCATTAAACTACTACTTGAAAAATGAGCATAACTGTGAGCCACTAGAAGCAAGGTAATGGCCATCAGCCATGCACTTTCTTGTATGATAAGAATCAGAACTCTATTTCCCATCACACACACGCACCCGTGCACATGTGCAAACTGCTTGAATTTCACATGTAACTCCACCTTTTCATGTGTGAGAAGAAAAACACATGTGAATTTCAGTTACACATATGACATTTGCAGTTTCACATGTTAGAAAACTGTGGTGGTGAAAATAGTGCCATTGTCCTCACATGTGAAAAGGGGGTGTTAGCATGTTGCAGTAGCAATGCTTCCACATGTGGAATAGCACATTCTGTAATGCCATTCTTTAAAAAGGTAACTTATCCTACCTGAGTATAGTAATTAAAGTGTGTTAAAAATATGTTTTATTTTATTTCTGAGGCATCTATTCGGAGTGTTACTGCTGCAGGCGCACGCCTCTCTTCTTCATACGTTGGTCAGTGAGCGTTGGAAGAGGCCCAGTGGAAAAAACAGAGAAGCTAGCTCTTCCTGTCTCCTTATTTAAAGTGCCTTCAGAAAGTATTCAGACCACTTGACTTTCTCAGCAATCTACACACAATATCCCATAATGACAAAGCAAAAAACAGGTTTTTAGAAATGTTAGCAAATGTATTACAAATAGAAAACAGAAATACCTTATTTTCATAAGTATTCCGAAATTGAGCTCAGGTGCATCCTTTTTCCATTGATCATCCTTGAGATGTTTCTACAACTTTCTACAAGACTCAATGCTGTAATCGCTGCCAAAGGCACTTCCACAAAGTACTGAGTAAAAGGTCTGAATACTTATGTAAATGTTTATTTCAGTTTTTTGAATTGTAATTAATTAGCAAAAAAAAATTAAAAACTGTTTTTGCTTTGACATTATGGGGTATTCTGTGTAGATCGATGAGGGAAAAATGTTTTAATCAATTTTAGAATAAGGCTGTAAGGTAACAAAATGTGGAAAAAGTCAAGGGGTCTGAATAGTTTCTGAAAAGCACTGTATCTTGTTTAACATGTTAAAATTAATCAGTTAACTCAAGTAAATTTTTTATAATTTTAGTGCACATTTTTATTTAGCGCTTTGTCTTAATGCATTAAAAATACACAGAAAATATCCAAAATACATCATCATCATCAAGTTGACATTGAGGTTGAAGTGTGTTCATCAATTTTCCTGATTTTGCTAACCGTTACTTTAGACATAATCAAGATGTCAATATTGTTGTGAATTCAAAATGTGCGATTAATTGCAATTAATCACAGCAAATCCTCCAATAATTTTTTTTTTTGTTTGACAGCCCTGGTTAAAATCTACATAAAAATGTGGAAATGTAGTGGACATGAGTCATCACAGTTAGTCATCATCACGCCTGTAACTTCAAAATTTGTGTTGTCACTTTAGGTCTAATGGTCAAGAGATTAGCTTCTCCTGTGGGAGACCGGGGTTATAACCCCGTTGGTTACAAAAACACACATGTGAAAGATAATATCACATGTCAAATGCTGTGAAACTTTGCACGTCTATTTTCTTCACATTTTATTTTCCCGCGATATTTCATGTGTTTTTTTTTGTAAGGGCACACATACACAAACACACTGAGGAGGGATCAACTGGCATGCCTCAAATTCACAGTGTTTCCCTGAGTGTGCTGCAAATGACCATTACCTCTACAGTAATCAACGTTAGTGATCTGGAGGTTTTTGACGAAACACATTCAACCGTCTGCTGCGGTTGAGTGGTTAAACGGATGAGCACTCACAGTTGAGATCCCTCATGGCTTAAACACAGAGAAAAGATAAGTAATTGGAACTAGTCAGCGTAGCTACAAACAATTTTTTAATTTTCGCCGAGATTCAAATTTACAATTTGAATGGCAGAAAAATCCAAGATCTTTCAATAACACCTTTTCTTTTTTCCTATGCATTTAAATTGGAAGGGATCTCGGAGGAAATAGTTATCATTTTAATGAAAGTCTCCATTCATTAAAACTCTCATTCTTACCCCCTTCCCTCTCCTGGGGGGCCTCTGGATGAGAAGCAGATTCACAGAGCCTCTGTTCAATTACCTCTGAGTTGGCCCCACCTCATGGGGCCCCTCTGTGTGACCCTGGAATCCTGTCCTTGTCAGGCCCAGGTGCCTTGCAGAAAAAGCAGAAAACAAGCAGCACTTACTGTTGTCAAAGAACTAGCTTATTACTGGCATAGGTCATGGGGAGCATATGTTTGTAATGCAACGCAGAGAGAGCAAAAGCAACCGTGTATTCAATCATAAAGTGGACTTGACAACAAAGATAGAGAAGGGGGAATGCACACAATGTCTATGGATATGGTATGGAGAATGCCGTTGGGCATGTAGTAATGTACGTAGTAGGGAACTAACTGTTATGATACTGTAGGCCGATGACTACAATTATGATTAAATTAAGGCAATTGTTTTTTTCTCTTTGCAAGTCTCATTAATGCTAACTAAACAGCAGACATCAAAGAGAATACAGAATCACATATCAGACATACAAGGTAATCTCCATTCATTTGTTTCTCTAAATCTTTTCCAAAAATTATGCGCCAGTTAATTGCAGACACAGATTTTGTGATCGTCCTCATTTGCATTTTAAAGAAGACTGGTTTTTGGTTATAAATGTGTAAATATACCAAAGCAGCAGCATTTCATCCTCTTACCTGAGGGGAAACAAAGTAACATCTTTAAAAAAGGAAGAAAAAAAACATTTGATTAGGGTCTAATCACGAATTTCACTGAACAACACTTTTAATATTTCAAGATCCTTCGCCATATGCAAATAAGAACAGCATTAATCGTATCATACATTAAGGAAGTCAAAGCACACAACACTGTTTTCAGCGATCGTCTTTTTTCATTGTGTAATTAGGGCCCAAATGTTAATGAATTATGCTAATTCACATAAATTAGCATATAATATTGAAGACCATCAACAATTAACATATGCTGTGTTGAAGACAATCAAAAGTCCCCTGCAATCCCATATGGACTGTACACACACCTAATGTATAGGAAAAGGGCGGTGTTTGTGTGTGTGTGTGTGTGTGAGTGTGTGCTGATTACCTGGAGAATCAGCGTTCTAATTACCTCTGCCTCCCATGCTCCTCTGCTCACCCTCTGCTCCCACAATCCTCCTGGGTTCTGGACAACACCTCACTACACCTCGCTCTGTCACCCAGCAGGTCAGCCAGGCTGAATAGGAGGCTAGTGTAGAGAGTGTCTGTGCAAGGAGATAACGCACAGTCATAGAAAAATGAGCATCTGAAAGCGATAGCGGTAACGTTTTGCATTGTCAGATTTTTTACCAAGTTTAGGAACTTAGTGACCTGTCGATTGTACTGTAGTGTAGTCATGTAGTGGCTACAGAAGTTTTTGCTGTTGCATCACTAGCGATTTGGCTAGCAAACCTGGTCTCAGAGGATTTCATATCATTCTGTACGTAAATACTAGACACTCCATTTAGTTAAGTTTCATATGGTATGTATTAATTTGTGGATCTCCACCCCCCATTTCGTATGATATGTTACGAATTACAAATTCGGATTATATGTTATGAATTTGCAAAAAGGACAACATGTTACAAATTTGAAAAACATACGAATTCAAGCTAGGTGACTAGGTGGCTAACGTTAGCTAGCTGGCTAATGTTAGCTAGGCTAGTGGTTAGGGTTAGGGTTTATGATTAAGGTTAAGTTTAGGAGTTAGTTCAAAGGGTTAAGGTTAGTGTTAGGGATAGGGGAAGGGTTCGCTAAAATGGTTAAGGTTAGGGGAATGGTTATCAAACATGCTAAGTAGTTGCAAAGAGTTAAAATGTAGCAAATAGTTGAAAAGTTGCTAATTATAGTAAAAAATGATGCTAAAGTTGTCAGTGATGAGATTTGACCCTGACCAACCACTCTAATTACGCTTTGGCCTTAAGTTACCATCTGTCTTATGTAACCATACCAAACGTAACATATGATACTCATTTGAGTTCCCAGATTTACGTTTACTTACGTCTAGTCTATGAGACCAGGCTGGAAAGATACAGTACTATATAGCTAAGATGAACATTACTTCAACCTGTTAGCTGTGTTTTCTCAGAGCAGTATAGTAAACATGTATTTTGGCTTCCAAAGCTATTAACAGTGCAATAAAAAGGTTATGTTGTTGGTCTAATTACAAAGTGTTATACTTTAGGTAGATCAGCTAAATGTGGCAACACTACCAACAGGATAGTTAGGTGTTTCCCACCAGCCTCCTGTCAATCATAATGATTGGTCCAGTGGGTCAACTTTCAGCATGCCCGGACAGGTGCCTCCAGCTTCCCAGTCCTGTACCCAATTCCAGGGCCCCACGCCTTCCCTTTCCCCCATCTGGGTAGGCCGTCCCAGAGCGTTGGCCGGCAGGAAGGGCGTGGATAGGCGTGGAGCCCAGAGCCGGGGCCCGGGTCATCCATTTGGAACTCATTAAAGCACTCCGACGGAGGCGAGGCCCTGCTGCCCAGATCCTCCGGGGGCCTCACACTGTCTAAGCTCATTTACAGTGTCCTTTCCCACTGACAGCCCTCTAATTCGCATTTGAATTTAGGTCACATTGATCTGGGCCCCAGTCCAAAGCCATCTCCCGGAGGATCCACCGCGGCGAGGCAGCGCACTTATCAATCCTCCCTGCGCCGTGGTCAAGCAGGGAGGATTGTTGAGAAACAGCCTGCAGCACCATGGGTGGGATTGTGTTATGGTTGAGGATGGTTTGGCACACTGTGGAAGCAGGGTGCTCTGCTGTGTTGTTTCAAGGATGTGGGCTTGAGAGTGTCGGAGAGCGTTGATGATGCATGATGCATGTAGCCAGGTTCAAAGTGGAGGAATCTGAAGCAGTCAAACTGTCATTTGTACTAAAACAAAGATAGGCTAAGACTGAGAGGAAAGCAAGAGATGCTTTTTGGGATGTGATTCTAAATTAATGCAATGTGTTATTCAGCTTCACTCTGATTCCCACAATGTCTATGTCTCAGTAAACAAATCATAAGCTTTTCAGGTCAACAGGGACACTGACAAGCTTAAGCCTTATTGACATCAAGCTTACTTTCATTGCGTGGAATTGTATTATCTCTGGTTGTTTTTCAGTTGTGTTTTTTTCCTTCATTCACAAAGTATTATCCGCATTATTTGTTAATTTATTCTGTAATTCCTGCTGTTGGTCTGAGTCTGAGTGGCATAGGAACAATTTGATTGTCTGTAATAAATAAACCTTTAGAAATCGTAAACTGTCATGACATCTTCATTTTCAGAAGTCTTTAGCTTATTTCTCTACCTCTCTAAGCTTCCCTTATAAATTTCCCCAACAGATTGCGATGCGGAATTAATTAATTTTTCTGAGGCTCCGACCCTACCAGCGCGCTTAAAGGTGTCCCGTATCCTCGCTCAAGCAGCTGCATCATTGCAAGTGCTCCTGAGAGACCAAATTAAGCCATGGAATGTATATCTAATATACAACCTCACTAATGATACACGTTAAAAGAGCCAATATGTAGGCACAGCTTAAAAATTACACAGGTCATTACAACAAATTGAGACCAAGATTTATCTGCTGACAACAAAGCACATAATTTGTTTTACCTGGTAATCATAGAGCCAGTATAATTAAATGTGAAAACAAAAAAGTGCAAGTGTTCTTTATGTGGCAGTTATTGGCTTCCCCAGTGATTTTAACGCAGGGTAGACCACTGTGTTTTTTGCTGGAGGAATAGAGTAACTATGGTCAGTATACTGTACTATACTGTACAGGGCCTTGTTTCAGAGGACCTTTGTAGCGTTAGCATCCAAACTGTTTTATTGCAAAAAAAATCAAGAAACGATCACAGTTTGCTTTGTGTCCATTTGTTGTGATCAAATGTGCGTAAGGAGAGGAATTTATATTGCTATACTGTTTATTATAAACTGGGTGTTTTGAGCCCTGAATGCTGATTGGCTGACAGACATGGTATATGAGACCGTATACCATGGGTATTACAAAACATTTATTTTTACTGCTCTAATTACTTTAGTAACCAGTTTATAATAGCAATAAGACACCTCTGGGGTTTGTGGTATATGGCCAATATACCACGGCTAATGGCTGTATCCAGGCACTCCGCAATGCGTCGTGCATAAGAAAAGCCCTTAGCCGTGGTACATTGGTCGTATACCACACCCCATCGTGCCTTATTGCTTAAAAATAAGTTGGGAAGAAATAGAAAACTAGACACTGATTCCAATGTATATTGATTCTTGTAGTGGTGTAACTGATTCCAATGTATATTGATTCATGTAAGTGGTGTAACTGATTCCAATGTATATTGATTATTGTAGTGGTGTAACTGATTCCAGTGTGTATTGATTCTTGTAGTGGTGTAACTGATTCCAGTGTGTATTGATTCTTGTAGTGGTGTAACTGATTCCAATGTATATTGATTCTTGTAGTGGTGTAACTAATTCCAGTGTGTATTGATTCTTGTAGTGGTGTAACTGATTCCAATGTATATTGATTCATGTAAGTGGTGTAACTGATTCCAATGTATATTGATTATTGTAGTGGTGTAACTGATTCCAATGTATATTGATTCTTGTAGTGGTGTAACTGATTCCAATGTATATTGATTCTTGTAAGTGGTGTAACTGATTCCAATGTACAGTATATTGATTCTTGTAAGTAGTGTAACTGATTCCAATGTATACTGATTCTTGTAAGTGGTGTAACTGATTCCAATGTATATTGATTCTTGTAAATGGTGTAACTGATTACAATGTATATTGATTCTTGTAAATGGTTTAACTGATTCCAATGTATATTGATTCTTGTAGTGGTGTAACTGATTCCAATGTATATCGATTATTGTAGTGGTGTAACTGATTCCAATGTATATTGATTCTTGTAGTGGTGTAACTGATTCCAATGTATATTGATTCTTGTAAGTGGTGTAACTGATTCCAATGTACAGTATATTGATTATTGTACGTGGTGTAACTGATTCCAATGTATATTGATTCTTGTAAATGGTTTAACTGATTCCAATGTATATTGATTCTTGTAAGGGGTGTAACTGATTCCAATGTACTTTATACTGATTCTTGTAAGTGGTGTAACTGATTCCAATGTATATTGATTCTTGTAAGTGGTGTAACTTCTGCATTTATTTATTTTGGGTGTCCTTCCCAATTGTGCAGTCCTGGCTCCCTTACAGTGGCAGAAATGATACAGGGAAGTCCTGAAAAGTTAAAACCTTAATTACATTGATATAATGTGAAAGTAATTCCTACACCAACCTCAAATCCATCTGCAAACATCTGCATTTTAATAGTTTATTTATTTATTTTTCTTTCAAGATCATTAACTTTATTGGATTGGACATTCCTGTTGCAAAAACAATTCACCATAATCATTTGCAACGCAACTCCCCTGCGCTGATGCAAATCCTCCCCTTTCGCTTCCCGGCCAGCAATTACTAAAAGACCACAGATGCAGACCTCCATTGGTATAAAGTAGATGCTGCAAATAATGTGATTAATCAGTCATTACATATTGTAGTGCATTCATTATGGGCAAGACCAGAATCTGGGCATTGTTGACAATGCCTTGGCAATGCCCAAGATGCAATAGGATGTCAAGAACGTAATGCCGATAATTTCATCTCAGCAGTCCGAGACTCCACCAACTCACCAAGGAGTTTCAACTGAATGCCATTAATTTATTATGCAAGCTGAATCTTAATGTGTAACAGGATGGTGTTGTGCCTGCTGTACCAGGGCTGTACAGGTGGCACGGGCTGAGATCCGTGGGTAGTTCTAATCACAACACAGTTTCAAAATGGCCCACCTGCTGTCTGTGTACCAGTATCTATTTCTCTACATTATATTTGATCATTTGGAGACTTCTTTAAATTTCTTTGCTGCTATTCATGAATATTTCTTAGTGAATGACCTTAACGTTGTATGGGTTAAGAAAACATCGTAATGCAAATTGTGTTGTTGGTGTGTTATTGCACCATTGAGAAAACACAAGGCATTCGCTTATTGGGTGTCTGTTACAGATACTTAGCAAATTAATAGCTGATCATCTGACCTGACTTCTGGTTTGATATATTCTAGCTCTTCTATAACTGCATGAATTACAATATTTTTTAAATCATTTCGTAATGTTTTACTTTTAATGTGTTTACATGCAATAGTAGCCTACTATCACCGTTCTGGAAGACTTTATCTGGTGGGAAATCACTATCTATCCAATTATTTGAACTTAGACAATCTGTATATTCAAATGGGTGCATGCAATAAATGAATGACCAGTTTAAAGCAAATTGGTGCAATATGTTAATGTCGGAAGAAAGGGGACTCATCCCTAAATGTATTCAATTAAATTTAATGAAATAACATATATTTGAAATTGTAATTTTTAACACATTATTATTTAAATCCGGGTAATTGAAACTCCAATCCAGAAAACTTGTATTCAGATTGTGTCGAAATTGCACCTTTCGTTTGCCAAGGCTGACTGAGTCCTTGTATCAAATGATTTAATTATTCCTGTAGCCCATATATTATTAATAATCTATATTGATTTCTGAACTCCCAGACTGCTTGTGGATATGTACATTTTTCCTCTGCAATATCAGGATAGGTTCATTTGCAAGGGAGCCCATTATTATTTTATAAGTACATGTTAATGTGGACTCAATTAAAACTCAGAGAGTGGAACAGCTAAATTGGCCCAAGATATGGGTTTCTATGATTCATGTGTAGAGCTGGGATATATCAATTAGTAAATATCAAACTTTGGCTCCTCGGTCAGAATGACTTTGACTACTTTCAATTAACAGTAGATCTTTGGCGATTTCCTTTTTGTATTCCATCCAGGTTGCAATCTGAATATCTGACAAATGGAATGCTTACCCATTAAGTACTTTGAGTATTAGTTACAATGTAAAAGACCATACTTAATGAATAACCTTTTACTGCAGTGGGCTAAATCAGGGTCACACAGAGTGGTTCTTGATAGTCTTAAACAAATCTACCTTGAAATAAAAGTATACACCTCACACACATGGTTATGGGCTTAAAACAAAGAAGACACCTGTACCATGAGGTAGCAGTGCGTGGGTAAACTCACTGGGGAAGCCAAGCCAGAAAAAAAATCCATAATTTATTACAACCTATGTGTTGTGATGTAATTGCGTTGTTTGCTCTGTTACATGTTAGTTCCTATGCCTTGCGACAATGATATATAGGCCTAAGGCCGAGACAGTAAGAAGACACAGTGGCAGAATAAATTCAACCACACCCTTGTTTCATCACTAAACCGGACAGCAACCTCTGTCCACAAAACATATTGCATGTAACAAACAGTTACATGACCTACAGCATGGTCAAGGAAGTTAATGTTTCCGACATTTTCGGAATACTAAACACTATTGATTTAGAACCATGGAGAGTTAATGCAAGTCAAAAAGAAAACAGGAGCTGCCTCCACTATTCCAGCATAATTTCAGCTTCGACATTTCAGCAACATCAAATTACCTATACTACTGTTCAAACGTTTGGGGTAACTTAGAAATGTCCTTATTTTTTAAAGAAAGCTATTTTTTTTTTTGTCCATTAAAATAACATCAAATACAGTGTAGACATTGTTAATGTTGTAAATTACTATTGTAGGAATATCTACATAGGCGTACAGAGGCACATTATCAGCAACAAGTACATTAGAGATACAAAAAAAATGTTGTCCAATCAATAAGCTAAATATTATGTGGCTGTCCATGATGCTGATTTGTGTGTGTGTGTATGTGTGTATGTGTGTGCGTGCCTGCGTGCATTTGTGGAAGTTGAAAAAACATGTTGATTCACCCTACAGTACTTGTAGAGAAACGCCAATGCCATCCTCCTCTCTTTCATGTTGATGAAACGGTCTATGACTCTGTCATACAGTACACGCTTCTAGTTTTTGTTCTCCTAGGC
Source organism: Thymallus thymallus (assembly GCA_023634145.1). Lineage (NCBI taxonomy): Eukaryota > Metazoa > Chordata > Actinopteri > Salmoniformes > Salmonidae > Thymallus > Thymallus thymallus. Next base: position 5,158,264 of record CM042384.1, read on the forward strand.
TCCCTGGCTAAAATGCTTTCTCGCTAGCCTAACTGCCGTTCATGGACAACATTAGCTAGTTAACATTAGCCTTCTACATCTAGCTACATACTGAATTTCCATGCTCTCAGTCCAAGGTCACAATGTATGAATTTATGGTTGGATCAGAATCGGGCGTTATAATCATTGGCCAGAACAGAGAATTAAGTAAAACCACAAGTCCACATCTCTATCTCTCGCTACTTTAGGAAAGGGCCAATTTAAGCTAACTAGAACAACAACACAACGAGATGCAACAATTCAAGTTGTTTCTGTCTATTACATATTTCTCTTGATGTGATGTGAGGAGAGAAGCCATATCCAAACTAGCTTCCCTTAAAAAACCTTTGTTGATGCGCCAGGACCATTCACAGTTGAGCTCACTCAGTTTAGCCCAACAATGAACGCTGTTATTTTATACTTTTTTTTATCAAGGGAGGCCAGATGCTCGCTGGCTTCCCTTGCATTCAATGCTATGGGCGGCAACAATGTCATACTCTTTATGACCAGACAGCATCAGATAGATGGGCTACACATACAGAGACAGAGGGGCGCTGTTTCGCTCGCTCGGATGCTTTCTCCGGTCAGCCTCTTGCGAATTGATGGAAAATTATGAAAACACAGTGAGACGAAAGATACATTTCTTGGTACATTTTTTGGGGAAGCCACTGGTACATGCCATTGGTACCATGCCATTTATAGAGCTGAAATGTATTCAATTTTGAGTTTGCACCCCAATATTACATCAATACTACACGTTATATACATCACAGAAAACTGAAATATAACAAAACCCATTTGACCCGTTTTACATTAATAACATTCCACCCATGAGACCACTAGAGGGCGATTTGGCCATTTGACTGCAGGAAAGGCGCTTAATATTATTGTAACATTATTCACAGAAAAATGCTTGGTAGGGGTCCAACAATTGCTTAGGGATGTCTCAATGCACATTTAATAGTGTAGACGTAAACCATTCACAGTTGTATGGCTGCACTATGTTGCAAGATTGTTAATACATTTGCAGGAATATCACATATTTAAATACCTGTTATACTAACCCTATCTGACCATTCAAATAAGCAGTATTACAACAGACATGTCTGAAAATAGCTCCGATACGCAGCAGTCAAATCCTCTGGGAATCAATAGGTGAACACTTTGATCTTCCTCTAGGTGGCCAACTTGTGAACAAAGCCTTATCTTTATCTTTTCGTCTGCTCCCCCCTCAATTTCTCTCCCTCTCTATGTCTCTCCATTCCTCTGAGGATGCGGAGTTATACAAGTGCAGACTTTGACGTAGTGAGCTGTATGCAGAACCATCAAAGGAGAGACAGAGGCCCAGCTGTGCCTCAGTATTGCAGACCGCAGTCTGCCTGAAGGAGCCCTACTCTCTGATGATGACAAGGTCACACTTCTCTTACGGAGAGTCACATCCTCGCCAAGGCCCCGGACCAGCCATACTCATGGTAGCTTCACACAGGAAGTCACTGTCCAAACACAGGAAGTGACGTAATGGTGAAATAAAGTGAAGGTGATATAATGATATAATGATATAATGAACAATCACTCAAGACAGGGAAAAGGTGTAACCCCAAAGATACATGGGAAGACATTCACATATAAGAGTAATCATATAGAAGTACACTTACTAGTTTATTAAAGGTTAATTACAGATTTATTTTACCATTTTTCAACTGGTAGGTTATGTTCTCTCATATGAAGCATACATGTGACCAAATGAGGAATCCTTGTCTTTGAAAGAGGCACAAACATTCCCAGCAATCACAGCCAGGCAGCTTTCATGTTAATCGCCAGCCTTTATACGAGGCTGGTGGCTATCTCTTGGTGCAGTGTGGGCGCCAAGACTAGGATAATTGCGCTGAACAGACAGTGAGATCAGGCAAACCTCTCCTCCTTTGTTGGCATCAGCCCTTTAAAGTCCAGCACGTCTGTGGCCGTGCTTATCAGTCGGAACTTCCTGGTTAGAGAGGTGTCTGCATGTGATTGGAGCGGTTACGATTGTTCTGACGAGACGATGAAAAAGGCTCATGTACGATACGGGTGCCCACTCCACAACAGAGCTTTGTCCTCCTGGGTGCAGTGTTGCTGTGAGCACTGCCTTACCTGGAGATGTTGCTTGAACACTGTGGATCCTAACCCAGACATGCTGACATAATCATGGATGACACTGACTGCAGAAACCTGCTATTTAGCTACAGTTACAATTATTGAGTTACTGATTCACCTGCTGTATGGTGCAGAAACACACCTCAGATACTTTCCTTTTCGATCACCAACACCCAAAAACATTTCCAAGCCCTGTATTGGCCTTGATAACTGACCCAGTGGTGCTATCCTTGAGAACATCAGCCTGAGTGAAGCAAAACTTTGGACCTGCTAAGGGCCTCTGGAATAGCCCTCAACGCTGACAGCCATGTTGTCCCTCTCTTCCCTCCCAGGACCAGGAGCTGGCAGGAGGGAATTCCATCGCTGCCACTACTCCCACATTATTTGGAATGGAAATGGTGGGACCGAGCCAAGATAATCCCCAGATTCCACTCTGACTCAGTGTTGCCAGTATCCAGTAACAGAAGTCTGTAAAGGTTCAGCATTCCTCTGGTATGATGGCTCAGTAATTTACCGTTGGTCCATAAACATTACGTATACAAGCACACTAGATGACATATTGGGGCTATATGCACTGAGGTCAAGAATATGGACAGAAAAAATCACAACTTGGATCACTTCTGATAGGCACATGTATGCGGACGCAGTTATGAGGAATGCTCCCCGATACTACCTTGGATTTTAGAGGCTCGTGAAGATGAATTTGCTAATGTTTTCCAGATGGGAGAAAACTCTGGGGCTCGGATGGACACATCCATCCTCACCACTTTTAAAACCTCATACAACTTGATTTTGGCAACGGTAAAGAGGACAAGGCTAAAGAAATGGAACACAGAGCAGTACTACATGTATACTATTCTACAGCTATACTACATGTATACTACATGTATACTGTTCTACAGGTATACTACATGTATACTACAGGTATACTACATGTATACTACAGGTATACTACATGTATACTACAGCTATACTACAGGTATACTACATGTATACTACATGTATACTACATGTATACTACAGCTATACTACATGTATACTACAGCTATACTACATGTATACTACAGCTATACTACAGCTATACTACAGGTATACTACAGCTGTTCTACAGGTATACTACAGGTATACTACATGTATACTACATGTATACTACAGCTATACTACAGCTATACTACAGCTATACTACAGGTATACTACAGCTGTTCTACAGGTATACTACAGGTATACTACATGTATACTACATGTATACTACAGCTATACTACAGCTATACTACAGGTATACTACAGCTATACTACAGGTATACTACAGCTATACTACAGGTATACCACAGCTATACTACAGCTATACTACAGCTATACTACAGGTATACTACAGCTATACTACAGGTATACCACAGCTATACTACAGGTATACCACAGCTATACTACAGCTATACTACAGCTATACTACAGCTATACTACAGGTATACTACAGCTATACTACAGCTATACTACAGGTATACTACAGCTATACTACAGGTATATAGTGCTCAGCTTAGTGTATTCTCTTTCCTTTCTGTAGAGTATCAAGATACCAGAAGTCTTTACTTTGACTGGTCTTTAGAGATCCTGATTTGTTACGTCAGGCGTTAAGCCATTGTAATATCAGTGTTATAACAGTGTAATGACAGGATACAAGCAAAGTGTTATGGACAAATCAAACCTAACCTGGTCAGAGTCCTCTTGTAACATTCTCACCCACGTTGTTCAATTGTGAGGCGTCCCAACATGTGGTCTCACACAGAGACTGTTATACTGATGTGAGGCGTCCCAACATGTGGTCTCACACAGAGACTGTTATAGTGATGTGAGGCGTCCCAACATGTGGTCTCACACAGAGACTGTTATACTGATGTCAGGCGTCCCAACATGTGGTCTCACACAGAGACTGTTATACTGATGTGAGGTGTCCCAACATGTGGTCTCACACAGAGACTATTATACTGATGTGAGGCGTCCCAACATGTGGTCTCACACAGAGACTGTTATACTGATGTGAGGCGTCCCAACATGTGGTCTCACACAGAGACAGTTATACTGATGTCAGGCGTCCCAACATGTGGTCTCACACAGAGACTGTTATACTGATGTCAGGCGTCCCAACATGTGGTCTCACACAGAGACTGTTATACTGATGTGAGGCGTCCCAACATGTGGTCTCACACAGAGACTGTTATACTGATGTGAGGCGTCCCAACATGTGGTCTCACACATAGACTGTTATACTGATGTGAGGCGTCCCAACATGTGGTCTCACACAGAGACTGTTATACTGATGTGAGGCGTCCCAACATGTGGTCTCACACAGAGACTGTTATACTGATGTGAGGCGTCCCAACATGTGGTCTCACACAGAGACTGTTATACTGATGTCAGGCGTCCCAACATGTGGTCTCACACAGAGACTGTTATACTGATGTGAGGCGTCCCAACATGTGGTCTCACACAGAGACTGTTATACTGATGTGAGGCGTCCCAACATGTGGTCTCACACAGAGACTGTTATACTGATGTGAGGCGTCCCAACATGTGGTCTCACACAGAGACTGTTATACTGATGTGAGGCGTCCCAACATGTGGTCTCACACATAGACTGTTATACTGATGTGAGGCGTCCCAACATGTGGTCTCACACAGAGACTGTTATACTGATGTGAGGCGTCCCAACATGTGGTCTCACACAGAGACTGTTATACTGATGTGAGGCGTCCCAACATGTGGTCTCACACAGAGACTGTTATACTGATGTCAGGCGTCCCAACATGTGGTCTCACACAGAGACTGTTATACTGATGTGAGGCGTCCCAACATGTGGTCTCACACAGAGACTGTTATACTGATGTGAGGCGTCCCAACATGTGGTCTCACACAGAGACTGTTATACTGATGTGAGGCGTCCCAACATGTGGTCTCACACAGAGACTGTTATACTGATGTGAGGCGTCCCAACATGTGGTCTCACACAGAGACTGTTATACTGATGTGAGGCGTCCCAACATGTGGTCTCACACAGAGACTGTTATACTGATGTGAGGAGTCCCAACATGTGGTCTCACACAGAGACTGTTATACTGATGTCAGGCGTCCCAACATGTGGTCTCACACAGAGACTGTTATACTGATGTCAGGCGTCCCAACATGTGGTCTCACACAGAGACTGTTATACTGATGTGAGGCGTCCCAACATGTGGTCTCACACATAGACTGTTATACTGATGTGAGGCGTCCCAACATGTGGTCTCACACAGAGACTGTTATACTGATGTGAGGCGTCCCAACATGTGGTCTCACACAGAGACTGTTATACTGATGTGAGGCGTCCCAACATGTGGTCTCACACAGAGACTGTTATACTGATGTCAGGCGTCCCAACATGTGGTCTCACACAGAGACTGTTATACTGATGTGAGGCGTCCCAACATGTGGTCTCACACAGAGACTGTTATACTGATGTGAGGCGTCCCAACATGTGGTCTCACACAGAGACTGTTATACTGATGTGAGGCGTCCCAACATGTGGTCTCACACAGAGACTGTTATACTGATGTGAGGCGTCCCAACATGTGGTCTCACACAGAGACTGTTATACTGATGTGAGGTGTCCCAACATGTGGTCTCACACAGAGACTGTTATACTGATGTGAGGCGTCCCAACATGTGGTCTCACACAGAGACTGTTATACTGATGTGAGGCGTCTCAACATGTGGTCTCACACAGAGACTGTTATACTGATGTGAGGCGTCCCAACATGTGGTCTCACACAGAGACTGTTATACTGATGTGAGGCGTCCCAACATGTGTTCTCACACAGAGACTGTTATACTGATGTGAGGCGTCCCAACATGTGGTCTCACACAGAGACTGTTATACTGATGTCAGGCGTCCCAACATGTGGTCTCACACAGAGACTGTTATACTGATGTGAGGAGTCCCAACATGTGGTCTCACACAGAGACTGTTATACTGATGTGAGGCGTCCCAACATGTGGTCTCACACAGAGACTGTTATACTGATGTGAGGAGTCCCAACATGTGGTCTCACACAGAGACTATTATACTGATGTGAGGCGTCCCAACATGTGGTCTCACACAGAGACTGTTATACTGATGTCAGGCGTCCCAACATGTGGTCTCACACAGAGACTGTTATACTGATGTGAGGCGTCCCAACATGTGGTCTCACACAGAGACTGTTATACTGATGTGAGGAGTCCCAACATGTGGTCTCACACAGAGACTGTTATACTGATGTGAGGCGTCCCAACATGTGGTCTCACACAGAGACTGTTATACTAATGTACTGTTTCTCTTCCATTACCTCCATCCAACTTCTGGAAAGCTCCTCTACAACCTCAACTATGTGTGTGGGCGGCATCATGACAACCTTCGGAGGGGATTTTGCAGACTCACATGACAAGAGCTAGCTATTAACCAATGACAATCAGTGAGACGGTATGCACAGCTCAACCTCCCTGCACAGTCATCACCATGTCCACCACACACACAGACGTTCCCAAACATGCAAATCAGAAATCCAATCATCCTGAAGAAGAAAAAAACTTTTGGATGCCAGGACCGCAGTAGGAACTCTCCCTCTCTTGGAGAACACTAATGGTCCATCTTGGCTGGACTCGACCATCCTGTTATATTTGGTGCTGAGGTACAAGTTTACGGTTTAATTTGACATGGCAAGGGCTCTGAAGGGTGCGTGCAATTTTCACAAGCCAATGGGTAATCCCAGAACACTGCAAAAAAACAACTGCCTCTGTTCTTGGAACGATACGATCGAGTTTCACAGGAAGTTTGAACCCCGAGGACCATCTCTGGCACATATGGAGAAGTTTGGAAGTCCATGCTCATGATAGAGCAGTAAGGAAAAGCCCATGCATAGTCCATTAATTTACATTTTTACAGTAAGGAAAAGTCCATGCATAGTCAATTAATTTACATTTTTACAGTAAGGAAAAGCCCATGCATAGTCCATTAATTTACTTTTTTACAGTAAGGAAAAGCCCATGCATAGTCAATTTATTTACTTTTTTACAGTAAGGAAAAGCCCATGCATAGTCCATTAATTTACTTTTTTACAGTAAGGAAAAGCCCATGCATAGTCCATTAATTTACTTTTTTACAGTAAGGAAAAGCCCATGCATAGTCCATTAATTTACTTTTTTACAGTAAGGAAAAGCCCATGCATAGTCCATTAATTTACTTTTTTTTTTTCAATAAGTAAACTTTAAGTATTCGTGAAATGAGCACTAAAGCCTATTTAACAGTGTTTTCACAGCTGGTTGAAACTCTCCCGCTGCTCGGCAATAAAGGCCCTTCCTGAATGAACATTAACATGGGAAGCCAGTAACATCATACTTGGCAGCCCTGCCACGCCACTAAACACCTAGTGAACCCAGCACATAGCCCAGGCCTAAAGGAAAAGAAATCTGCAACCCATTCAGTTCAACATTTAACTGGTGACATATGGATATTTAATCATAGACGTCCCTTACTCCCTCCCTCTGACCTTCCCCACCACCCACCCACCCGCCCTCTCTCTCCCTCACTCTCTCTCACTCACTCTGCAGTTCATTTCCTGGTGGGGAGGTAAAACACCCAAATCTAGGACATGTGCTGCTGAGGAGGTTTTCCTGCTTCTGGATTGATGGGTTTGACTGTTAACAGTCATGTAAAACACTGTTGAGTCCCTCTGCAACTGGAGCCAGCCCTAGGAGCTTTCAGACTACACTATTCTCAGCTCATATGTCATTGGACAATATGGAGGACAACGATCCTATTTCCACTGTGTTCAGCTCATGTTACCACAATAGTCAATCACTTGAAATTGTCGACTCTGTCCATTAGTGGTGTATCTTGATGTACTACGTAATTATGTACTGATTGAGCCACTTAAAACAGTTTACAGCCTTTATAAAGGGTTCAATTAGTGAAATTGGTTAATTGACTAAAGAAGGCTAGTGGAACGGTCCTCTGACTGAGTGAGGTCTGAGTTAGGTCTTTGAGTTGAGTTTCACACTTGTACATCCAAAGGTGGTAGAACTTTGTTGCACTGGGTCACGGCTCAATTTAACCCCTGGTTATCCCCTGACTTTCGCACTATAATAGCTAAGAGCATGTATGAAGAGAGATTTATTTGATTGAATATTCATGCCAATATCCCGGTCCTGAGGAATGATTGTAATGGAATGGTAACCCCTCTAAATGTACCTTTACCTGACCAAATGTAAATGTACCTGTCCTTGGCCAAATGTAAATGTACCTGTCCTTGGCCAAATGTATACAACTAATCGTGACACTTCATTTGAAGGGAATTAAAGAGAACTTTGTTGACTAATAAAATGCGTGGTGATTTAGTTTCACTGCTCCTTTTCATTTTGGGGCTCTGCATTGTGTCTGTCAGCGTGGGTCCTTTATTGGGGGGGGGGCCCCCCATCCTCCCTCCCTCTTCCTGCCTCCTTCCTTCCTTCTCCCTCCCTCCTCCTACTCTGTGTCCTCCCCTCACACTCGGCCGTTCTGATACAGTAAACCACTCCAGATGGCCGAGAGTGATTAGACCTGTCTCACCCAATATCTACCTGTGTCCATCTCCTCGGAGCACGGCCATAAAAGCTAACCCTGTTCCCATTCACGCAGCCAAGAAAAACAACCGCTGTGGGCATTTGTGATTAATACTCGTATTGTGTCTGAAATTGTTGATGGCCCTATTTCCACTCGCTGCATAGACGGCGGGTTAATCTGTGATTAATAAAACGCATGAAAAAAAGTGACATAATGCCGAGGATTGGGTGTGAGGGTTGTTAAATTGGATTGTCGTTGTCGGTTTTGACGTTCTGCCAAGTCGAGTCAGGGGTCTGACAGGGGTCCCTGTGGTGCCAACGCTATTGTGTGTGTGTGTGTGTGTGTGTGTGTGTCTGTGTGTGTGTGTGTGTGTGTGTGTGTGTGTGTGTGTGTGTGTGTGTGTGTGTGTGTGTGTGTGTGTGTGTGTGTGTGTGTGTGTGTGTGTGTGTGATCGCAGTGCAGGACCCGTGTGTGACTACAGAGAGGGGAGATGAAATGGCCATTTTATCCACTCTGGCACACTCCCACCGCGTCCGTTTCATTTTCACTTTTAGTCCCCTTTGGCAAAGTGACAGTGGGACGTGCAGACATGTTATAGCGTATTAAACCAATAGTGAGAAGACAGCATTTGGAAAGACCAATCTTTGTACTTTGTGAGATGATGGTGCTGGCCTTGAAGAATGTGTGTGTGTGTGTGTGTGTCTCTGTCTGTGTGTGTGTGTGTGTGTGTGTGTGTGTCTCTGTCTGTGTGTGTGTGTGTGTGCACATACTCGAGCAAGGCACACTTGTGTGTTACGTTTACAACTTCATGTGCGTGTGTGTGTGTGTGTGTTTGTGTCTGCACGTGGTACAGTATATTACATGATATAAACAGCATATATTAATCTGAGTATGTGTATGTGTGTGCTATCAGGGGGCCAGTGTGGGACAGGTACTGTGCAGGAAAGGAGCTGGGAGCCGGGGAAGCTGCAGTCCCTTGGGCAGACAGAAGCTGAGCCAGTGCCACTGAGGGTTCGGTAGCTTGGCAAAACTCTGCCCCGGCCTCCTCAGAACAGCCCAGGGAAACAGCAGATCCTGCACCCCCCCCCCCCCCCCCCCAAAGTGAGCGTTTCACTTTCTTGTGGAAATTAAACCTGAACAGTTTGGAAGGCAGAGAAACGAACGGTGGGGAGAACAATTGGGTTCCTGGCCTATACTTTGGGCCCGGTTCAGAGAGAAATGCATAACTTTTAGATCTGAGAGGAAAACATATCAGGGGGAAGTTACGATGATGGATTCTGACTTGATGCGTGAGAGAAAACGCGAGCATTCATGCGGCTGTGGGAAATATTATAAATGATCCCTGATTTCTGCCTAATTGCCATCATCTGCAGCTATCGGCGAACGCCAGCTATCGGCGAACGCCGGCGTTCGGGGGAAACTTGCACTGACTGGCCGGTCGTAGCGGTGGCGGGACTCCCGCCAGGTTACACCAGAACAGGGCCAATGCCCAGTGTCTGTGGAGGGACAGAAAGAGTCCCTTTGGCTTTTGGGGTCGGGGGTTTGAGTGAGGGAATAATGGCTTGCACTTGTGAACTCTAGTTTAGGGAACTCCACTGGGGTAAGGTTCTGAGTCTGACTCTCTCCTCCACTCTCGTCCTGCCTCGTCCTTCTCTGTCAGCAGAGTGTACTACCATGTTACACAATTTTAGCACTTGCCTCTGCAAACAACAGCTTTATACCATGGAACCCTCAGTAATATAGTCTACCTTATATGACAATTTATTTTTTTTTACGTTAAAATTTGTTCACTGAATGGTTTCAGATACATAAAAAAATACTAAGTAGACCTTCCTCACATTTAGATGCCTCAAAATACTGTCAATTTCAGGTATAAAGGCACATGCAAGTAGTAGTTTAGTAAACTAAGATACTGCATAAACATTGGTACGGCAGTTTCGATCTATTTAGCCCCAACTATCATACTATGCTGTACAGGATAAATCATTTTTGTAACCTTGCCTAACCATCTTTGGTGTTGTATTTTCAGCTGGACAAATATGATATCTTGTTGACTAAAATCTTGGTTAAATTCCATAATAAAATAAATTAAAGTTGAAAAAGGCACCTAAGGACCTAACCTTCTATAACCACCTGTACATTACACATGACATCATCGTGGTGTCAGTCTTAATGTTACGCAGAGGACATTGATGGAATGCTCTCCAGTGGCACATTTTCTGTTCCAATAATCATTTTGGGGATCAACAATGGAGTAACTTCACTTCAGGCATTAAAGGAATTATGAAATTGTTCTTTGAATGTGTTTCTCACTTTCAGGAATACTATGTTCGGTAACACTTTATTTTAAGGTCTCCTTGTTACAACTTGTAGTTACACTGTAACAAGTGTTGTAACTACGCGTAACAATCACTGTTACACTGTAACAACGTAACGTAACTAGTAGTATTACAGTTTGTAATTACACATGTGTAACAATAAAATCTTGTTACCATGCTTGTTACAACTATTGTAACTGAATGTACTAACTCATTGTTACACATGCTTAAAAAAATAACACTTGTTACCAAAGAGGCCCATGTCTACTGAATTCAAGAAGAATTCATTAACATTATACAAATATTAGGGATATTATCATTAGTACATATTGATGGAAAACGTTTTCAGGCTTTTTAGAGTGAGCTATCTTATCTTGCACACCATGTGCATCCACAATGGATCAGATCTTTTACCAATGTTAATGAATCAAATTATGGTGATAAAGTGAAATACTAAATTCTTGAATTCAGTAGACATGTGCCTCTTTGGTAACAAGTGTTTTTTAAGCATGTGTAACAATGAGTTAGTACATTCAGTTACAATAGTTGTAACAAGCATGGTAACAAGATTTTGTTGTTACACATGTGTAATTACAAACTGTAATACTACTAGTTACATTACGTTGTTACAGTGTAACAGTGATTGTTACGCGTAGTTACAGCACTTGTTACAGTGTATCTACAAGTGTAAGTACACTGTAACAAGGACACCTTAAAATAAAGTGTTACCCTATGTGAAGATATAACTGAATACAATTCATAGTTATAAATTAATTCAATTTACTGTATGGAAAAAGTTAGACTCTATAACAGCAGCTATATGACTATTAACATCTTAGAGAAAAATAAAACATTGAATATATAATTCAGATATATTGCTAAGGGCCTTTTTCCTTTTTTATGTTTCTTGGAGGCATGATGCACCAATGAGGCCATTTAAAATAGATTTTCCCAACTTTACTTTCATGGCTCGTTGAAATCATAACCAATTTAATTCCACTGAAATCCTCACTGGTCTATTTAAATAATCTACCTGTCTATGTTCACAATTAATCTGGTAGTTTTTCTCACTTATTCACTTTTTCATCACTCAAATCCAGTAAAACACAAATGTTAAGGAAACAGCATTTGTAATCATCAATGGGATGTCAATAGTAAATGAATAGTGGCACAAGAAGTATTACAGAATATATTTGGTAGTTTACAATGTTATTATAAAGAAGGGAGAAAATATGTTTTAAATAATAGGAATATTTTGATCAGAGTCCAGATTTAAGGCTGATTAATAAATAATTATTGTGCATCCTACAAAAAATTACATTTGATAAGACCACGCAGAGGGCCAGAGATAATTACAGACAACAGTGATAATCTGAAGTACTCAAAAGGGCCGCTAGATGTCTTGTGATAGATTACATAAAATCCTTGAAAGATACCATCATTCTGGTAGTTTACTGGTAAACTTTGAAAGTTTCCAGTAATATAGCCTCCCTTTGTAACCCTAGCTGGGATATCTCTATCTATTAATTCAAACCATTAAGAGCCATAACCATAGAGGTGAACATTCTTACATTCTGAAAACAATTTGATTAACTTGGGTCTCTCTTACCATTTCGACATCTGAAGCAGACTTGACACTTTGACGCTTTCAGTATGCCTGACTTTGGTTTGGTTATTTTTAAGGGGGGTGGGGGTGGATTTCAAATTTGACCTTTAACCTTGTACTGCAGTGGACTAAAGAAGGGTCACAAAGAAATTATGAAAAATATGAATAATATTCCACTCATTGACTGCAGGAAAGGGCTACGATTTCCAACGCATCGACTGATGAAGATATGAGAGCGGCTGCTAAAGAAGTGGGGAAGGATTCCAAGTTGTTTTCATGTGTCAGCAATCACAGCGCCGACTGTGTTATTTTGCTGGAGGGCACTTGGCATCTCTTTACCGTTTAAGTGGGCCTGGAAGAATGCCCAGAGATTTTACACCATAAACACATTAAGGAATGTGAGCGTTTCACTTTCTTGTGGAGAAATATACTTTTCAACCAATTTCATGCTTCATGTCCAAAAACTAAAGTTTTTGTTATCACACTGGCATTGGAGTTTGTGGAGGAAGCACACTGCGCCCTTCAGTCCTGTTCTTGGAGGATCTGCCTGTGTGCCGGGGCTACGGTGCTACCATTTTTCTCTGCCAAGATCTGTAGGAAATTATGGTTCATGGCAAATTGAGGACCTGTGACTATCAGGAGACTTTCGCACTAAGCAAAACATCAGATTTATGTTGTTGGAAACAAAAGAGCTGACACTCTCAAAAATGTTCCTGTTATAATCATATGATTTTACGCACATATCAATCTAACTGCAGAGAGTTTCTCATAGACCAGAGGGCATTGGGGGAGAGTCACCTCTCTAATCTCATTGTCAATCTCTCAGTTTGACGTATATGGGATTTCTCACCAGGATTGCTTAACCCCTGTCCAAGGGAGACCCATTGGACATGTTAATTCCCGTATTGACATATTTCCAATCAAATAGACTTGCTGTGAGTGACTCTGCATGCTAAGTGGTCGAGGAAAAGCAAGTCAACCACAGTGGTTGTTGGACAGCACAGTTGTTTTTTATAAGATACTAAGTAGACGGCATTATGATGCGTAATCAAAGAGGTTGTATAGATTTCTTGATTAATTCGGCTATTCGCCCATACAAACACATTGAGTAAACAGATTCCCTACATGAAACAACAAATAGTCCCCCAAAATAATTTAGTTTAGTTTGTTCTGTTTGTTCTGAATTGTCTGTCCTATATCTGAGAGAAATAAGAAAGACCAGGAAACATGGAAGTGTTCGGGAGAGTTTCGTCTTTCCATAGAGGGGTCATAATAGTGTGTAGGCCAAACCGTTCAGACGCTCATGGTCTGACAAAAACCGCTCTGTCTCTGTCATCTTTCACCACAGATGTGGAAGTGTTACATAGGCAGATTTCTTTAGCTGAAACTGTCGGATTGTTATGGGGATATTTTTATTATGCTAATTAGAATTCAGTGGGCCGTGGACATCGACCATAGGGGGTTTTAAAGGAACACCCTGACCATGGGATTGCCTATAGACCCTATGGGTTTTTGCTCATTCCCTACAGCAGGGGAACCTTAGCTGTCGGTGCCAGGATGTTACCCAGAATAACTTCATCTGGAGAGTTGCTCTGGCTCTTGTCACAGTTTCCTATTTTCCCTCGAAAGTTTACATACACTTAGGTTGAAGTCATTAAAACTCATTTTTCAACCACTCCACAGATTTCATGTTAACAAACAATAGTTTTGGCAAGTAGGTTAGGACATCTACTTTGTGCATGACACAAGTCATTCTTCCAACAATTGTTTACAGAGAGATTATTTCACTTATAATTCACTATATCACAATTCCAGTGGGTCAGAAGTTGACATACACTAAGTTGACTGTGCATTTAAACAGCTTGGAAAATTCCAGAAAATGATGTCATGCTTTAGAAGCTTCTGATAGGCTAATTGACATAATTTGAGTCAATTGGAGGTGTACCTCTGGATGTATTTCAAGGCCTACCTTCAAACTCAGTGCCTCTTTGCTCAACACCTTGGGAAAATCAGAAATCAGCCAAGACCTCAGAAAATAAATTGTAGACCTCCACAAGTCTGGTTCATCCTTGGGAGCAATGCTTGGAGGTACCATGTTCGTCTGTACAAACAATAGTACACAAGTATAAACACCATGGGACCACGCAGCCGTCATACCGCTCAGGAAGGAGACGCATTCTGTCTTCTAGAGATGAACGTACTTTGGTCAATCCCAGAACAACAGCAAAGGACCTTGCGAAGAGGCTGGAGGAAACAAGTGCAAAAGTATCTATATCCACAGTACAACGAGTCCTATATCAACATAACCTGAAAAGCCGCTCAAAACCGCCATAAAAAAGCCAGACTACGGTTTGCAACTGCACATGGGGACAAAGACCGTACATTTTGGAGAAATGTCTTCTGGTCTGATGAAACAAAAATAGAGCTGTTTGGCCATAATGACCATTGTTATGTTTGAAGGAAAAAGTTGGAGGCTTGCAAGCCGAAGAACACCATCCCAACCGTGAAGCACGGGGGTGGCAGCATCATGCTGTGGGGGTGCTTTGCTGCAGCAGGGACTGGTGCACTTCACAAAATAGATGGCATCATGAGGAAGGAAAATCATGTGGATATATTGAAGCAACAGCTCAAGACATCAGTCAGGAAGTTCAAGCTTGGTCACAAATGGGTCTCCCAAATGGACAATGACCCCAAGCATACTTCCAAAGTTGTGGCAAAATGGCTTAAAGACAACAAGGTATTGGAGTGGCCATCACAAAGCCCTGACCTCAATCCTATAGAACATTTCTGGGCAGAACTGAAAAAGCGTGTGTGAGCAAGGAGCCCTACAAACCTGTCTGTCAGGAGGAACTGTACATTACTGTTCAAATTCTCCCATCATCCTCCATAGCTTATAGGTCTTGATTAAATTATCAAAAATCAACTGTATCCTAGAGACAGTCACGTCATTTTTATATGTTCAAAGGTTAAAAAAGATTCAAGTAAAAAAGTAATTGCTCTCTGTTTGAAATTGCGGTGTGTAAAATAAGCCTTTTCCAAGGCCAGTGTTGGGGTTGGGGAAAGCTATGAGGACTGTAAATCCTTAGGTCGCTGGTTAGAATACAGCTCGAAGGACCAATATTGATACTCTAAATAATTGAATCCACAGCCTTTCGTACAACCAGTGCAGGAGACTAAATCCATTCACGAAACACATAACAATGCAATGTACATTCGTACAATATAGAAAATAACCAAAAGCAATTAGCGGCTTGGTAGTGAGCTAGCCCATCAAGTAAATAAACCCAATGTGAGTGACACTGGCTCTTTATGTGTTTTTTTTTCTCCGAGCAGGTTCTGCACAAAGACAGAAGGTGCAGAAAATTATATCTTATCTTGAATTCAGCTTTAGAGGAGAGGTGAGAACCCTGCTTCAGCAGCCGCTTGACGGACTGTCAGAAGAGTTCGCTGGAAATTAATTACATTATCTGTGTAAGACAAGTGTTGGAGCCGAGAGAGGGAAATAATTACTGTTAAATGCAATATGTTTAACTGCCATAACAGAATTGAGGGGTTGTTTTTTTACTCAGATAATGTATCTATTATAGATTTTCCAAATTAAATCACTGACATTAATGTTCTTCACTTTTATTATGTTTTTTTTTGACTAGCCAGTAAAAGTAATAGATTACTTTGCTGTCAGTTCCTTTGAAGGCAATCGTTATCAACACTGTTGATAACAATTGTGTATATGATGACCACTTCCAAATTAGTTACCTAAACAATACACATTTTAAATATAATTCACGATTATTATGGAGATTAGATTGTTTGGAGAAAATAACCTTGCCATACTAAATTCCATTACTCATACCCTAACATATTTTTCAACCATCAAAACACGTCACATCAAAACAACATCAGTGCCATCCCCACAGGTCAACGTAGGTACTGTGTCCGTGTGCTGAAAGGTTATGGTGTAAGTCTTGGCTCTCGCACACGAGCCCACAAACACCCCACACCAGCTTCATGCTGCTAAATGTCAGCTCAGTCCATATGGCCCCCTGGCAGGCAGCTGCCAATTCTTTGCCCTCATCCAATGACAAGTCTCTGAGCCGGAGTCTCCCGAGCCCCATTGCTGCTACGGCTTTGAGCAAGCCCACCCGGCCCTCCTTTAACGCTCTGCTCCTTCAGCCCCCACACCCCACACCCCCACTCCCTTCCAGTGTGGCGGCTCACTCTGCTTCACAATAGGGCCTGGTGCGCGACACCTGCTCATCTGGGGAGGGGGCTACAGGCACATCTGCTCCTCGGTCCCGGGCCAGCCGAGCTTTCCCGCTCTGATTAATGACTCACCAACAAGGTAGAGGCCAAAACACTGACGCACAGCACAGAGAAACACAAAGAGGACAGAATCACTAGAAAGGCCTGACGCCTTGAACACTGACCTCAGAGTCAGCTCTGTTGTTCCAGTCTACTGTAAGGATCCAAGTGAAATAGCCCGGCGAGTGTGTTATCCACATCTGTGGATGAGTTAACATCACCAATTGAAATAAACAATTGAATTAGAAAGTAAACTTCAGTATAGCTGAAAAAAACTTATTGTGGGCGATGGGATATACTTGATGTTATTACGTTACATTTGATCTAGGATAAGTTGGTTGTAAAATACCAAAATAGACCACTTATTTGACTGATGGGAAATTGGATCAATTTAGGCAAGCTCTGTCTATGGGAGTGAGGAATGAATGAATGGACAAAATGAGTGTGTGCATATCCTGTGTTCATTCTCTCTCTCTCTCTCTCTTTTAGTCTTTCTCGCTCTCTCACACACATGCATGTTTAAAGTATGTGGGGAGGGAGGTCTGTGTCGGGGGACGCGGCCTTACAATTAACCCTGCTGTGAGGTTCAGAGGGTGGCAGGAGGAGGATGAGGTGGCTCCCCACCTCCGAGGCTCTGCTGGGGGAAGGTTTTGGGGAGAACACGCTTTTGGTGGTGGAGGAAGCTTAAAACTGGTGTAGGAGGGGGTCAGCCGTGCTGTGCTGTCAGAGACTGCACTCACTACACTCACATTCCACACGCCTTGGCTCATAATGCCAAGTGACCTGCAACAATTTTATTATTTTTTATTATATTGAATTTCTTTAATTGAATTTCTTTATTTTTTAGCATATTTTAATTATTGTTTTTTCATGTCCTTTAATAATGTTTCTATTTTACAGAAATGCATTTGAAATAAAACATTTTATTGAATGACTTGAAGGTTTTTACAGAGTACGTAGCAGAACCTTCTTTCAGTACACCATTTAATTTGATACTGCACATAAAACACACTGTATACTTTTCTTTGTGGCATATATGTGAGGAATTTTATACACATTATTTATGCTTAATTTGGAAACGCTTTTCTCTACTAGCCACTTACACTAATCTGTAATGTTATGTTATATGTTTATGTATTTTCTAAGACAACTGAGGCCGAGTGGTAAATAACTCTGTACCTCATCTGAGCATTGAACCTGTAACCTGCTGGTCTTGGTCCTAAACCATACTTTTCCCCTCAAACCAAACCCATATTCAAACCCTGTCATATTATTGTCCACGTTTCCATGCCGATTCGGAACACTTAGTTTTGTCTTTACATTACCTGTCTGTCATTGGTTGAGTTAAATATATCTCCAGCTTATGTCCCTTGGGGGAAAGTTCTACATCTCAGAGACTTTTTTCAGTTTCGAGAAATCCTGACAGTATTTTATGGAGTCAGTAAAGGAAACATCCTCGATATATATTGCTCACTTGGGTCTCAGAGGTGCAATTTGACTTTAATGCATAGCCAAAAGTCTTATGGACCCATGTCGGTGTTTCAATCAGAAATTTGAGTGCTGACCGGGGCTTGACACAATGGATTGACACCTGCAGTGCAGTGCTTTGACATCTTCAACACAATTAGAATCTCCACACGATATTAAGTTATAGAGAGTGGAAACAACTATTAATCATCCATCTATTTTAACTGTGTTGTTTTGCGTTAGTTAGGTGGCGTAAAAAGCTACTTAACATGGTGTCTCACAGGTAAGAGAGTGTCTAAATGAAAATGTGTCGAGACGCTTTTCCATGGAGTGTAAAAATAAAAATGTTTTAGCATGTTCAGCATTAACAATAACTTTGCCAGTATCCACTGAGGAACTGTTATAAAACATATGGATCGTAGGTAGAAAACGTTTTATTTAGAAAAGAAAAGGAAATGTTCATTTTTTTAATGATGGTTAAATATCAAAGAATAAGTCATAACGCTTATAACTTTAACGCTTAACAATTCAGTTATAATTGTTATAATTTCAACATTCTGTTATTTAATGAATAACAGTATGGTTATACATTAAATGGCTAATGATTGCAATACGTTTGAGTAAAATTGTATATATCGATAACTTTACACTGTTATTGTGGTCTTCTGAATTGTATTGGATTTTGAAAACAAAAGACAACACTTAACATGACTTCTTAAAGAGAATATAAAACTGGCAGTTAAAGTAATATCCCTATTTAATCAACTATATGAGGTAATTGCAGAAAACAGCGCAATATATCAAACAATGAAAACATTTAAATATTCCTTGTAAGTGATTTCAAAGTTTCTAAGATGCCCACCATCCTCAATTACCTCTTGAGGAATTATTTAATTTCATTTATATTCAGAGAAGTGTGATCCTCTGGGGACAAAGTGCCTACAGGGTCCTGAATTATTGTTTAAAACACAGCATCACATATGTAAATGAACATAGTGTTTTTGTTGGAAAGTGTCCATTTTTCCACTGTCTTTCAAGGGGGGGGGGGGGACACACTTTCTTTCTTTTGATCTTCATCGCCTGAAACGATAGTAGATATTTGCCCATGTCCCTGGTGAGAGCCAATATTAAAGCGCCATAGTGCAGGACAAGAAGGCAGGGAAGTATTGCCCATGGGATGACATGATGAAATGTAACCAGGAAACATGGTGACATACTGTATCTAGTGCAGTAAATCAGTGTAACCATTGTTGTTACCATTTCTTGTGTTACAAATGTATAATCATATTTATTTTATATTTTAATGTTTATATGTTCATTCATGAATTAGAGTGTTTACTTATGTTTAGGTAAGACAACTGCAACAGTTGGACCAAACCTTTAAAATGTTACTCTAACATGAACTTTTACAAAAAAGATGTGCTACTGCAGATGAAAAAACATTCAAGTGCATTTTGCACCTGCCCTGTGTTTTTTCGTAGCTGCTTGGTGAATACATCTATCTATCTATCTATCTATCTATCTATCTATCTATCTATCTATCTATCTATCTATCTATCTATCTATCTATCTATCTATCTATCTATCTATCTATCTATCTATCTATCTATCTATCTATCTATCTATCTCTATCTATCTATCTATCTATCTATCTATCTATCTATCTATCTATCTATCTATCTATCTATCTATCTATCTATCTATCTATCTATCTATCTATCTATCTATCTATCTATCTATCTATCTATCTATCTATCTATCTATCTATCTATCTATCTATCTATCTATCTATCTATCTATCTATCTATCTATCTATATATACTGCATATATATATATATATATATATATAACTTTGTATGAACATGACATTACTGATGATAATCCTTATTGTTATCTCTATTGTAGTGGGTGAGTAGTGGTAAAGTGGGACACTTTCAATGGGTATGACATCATTGTGGGCGTGGCATCTCGTGTAATGACATAATGGCAAGTAAAATTACATAGTGCTCTGAGGTAAACATTGTTAAAGATAAACTTCCCCGGAGTCAGATTAACTTGAGGATACAATTTTATGTCTCTGCGTGAAGTTTTAAGGAAGTTTCTAACTAGCGCCATCGCAATTGCTAACTAGCATTAGCGCAATGACCGGAAGTCCATGGGTATCTGCTAGCATGCATGACTCATGCTACGGTTACACAAGTTAGCATTGGCTCACAAAACTACCTATAACTTCCTTCATACTGGACACAGAGACATAAAAAGGGTATCCACAAGTTCAACTGACTCTGAGGAAATAGATAAAGGGCATCGTTGCCAAAATCCCAAAGTATCCTTTTAAGTTTATAAAAAACTAAGGCTATTCAGTGTCTCATTATAACATACAGCGGGTGAAATAAGTATTGAACACGTCACCATTTTTCTCAGTAAATATATTTCCAAAGGTGCTATTGACATGAAATGTTCACCAGATGTTGGTAACAAACCAAGTAATCCATACATACAAAGAAACCAAAACAAATAAGTTCCATGCCTTTTCGTTCCATGGCTTTCCATGCCTTTTTGCACCTCCCTTTCTTCATGTGTTCAATACTTTTTCCCTGTGTCATTTCACATTATTACACATAACTTAATTTCTGAACATATTTGTTTTGGTTTCTTTGTATGTATGGATTACTTGGGTTGTTACCAACATCTGGTGAACATTTCATGTCTATAGCACCTTTGGAAATATATTTGCTGAGAAAAATGGTGATGTGTTCAATACTTATTTCACCCGCTGTATTTTGTTATGGGATATAATTGTGAATCAAAATGACTGTAAATGGTTTTCATACTACTCTCACATTTTAGAATATTTACATTTTGACAGTGTTCCAGTATTCCAATCGCATACTGTCAAACTGGGACAATCTGTTACTGTCAAACTGGTACACTCCTTTAGGTCATATCCATGGAGAAAAAAAAGCTAGCATAGCTGCATTTTACTTAGCAATATATTACCTCACCAACATTAAAAACATTAGCTAACTATATACATAACTATACAGGTATATGACTAAAAACGTGTATTTTGCTGTATTTGATTCAGTTGACTATAAAACTGTCATTGAAATTGTTGAGTGGTGAAAGTTGCATTCTACAAATTGTCCACTAGAGTGTAGTGTTGAGAATTGTGTGATGATAGGCCAAGCTGTAGTTCATTTTATTTATAGGCTATACAATTACATATACATCATATAATTTTAATAAAATATGATGATATTGATAATAATAATAGTAATGATAATAATAATAAATGATCATTATAAATGTTCCACAAAAATACCTAAAACATGTGTTTATACATTCAATTTTATGAATAATTGAAGTGTATCATTACAGATATTGAAATTACTCAAATACTCTCTAATTTCTCCTTCTTTACCATTAAGAATTAAGAGTCTCTCTTTGCCAATCAAGGTGTCCCAATTAACCAGTATCAACAAAACAATTTGGTCTCAAATGTGGGTTTGAAGAATAGTCATGCATCCTGTGTTTAATATTTATTTATTTCAATTGACTTTGTAGTGTAGTGGAGTTAGAGTAGGTATTTAGAATGGTATCATGTCGGTTGTTAAGATTCTGGAAGGTGTTTCGGAAAGCACATTTTCAGAAAGTGTCCCACTTTAACCAATCCTCACCCTTTAAGTAACGCTTGAAAGTTTAACGCTGTAATATCCAGTCACGAACCACAGCATCTCTAAGCAATGGATGCGTTGACAGAGAGGTAGGTGACCTCACGATTTGGCAGCCATCAATCTAAAATTAAAACAACAATTCAAATGGTTCATTATGTCATTAAAAGTGTATACATTTTAATAAATTATGCAGCCTAGTTGCTGAAACATGAATTTCTGTGGGGCTTGTTTAAATGCCATATTTCACGGGCATCTCTGAAATCAGTACCAGATGTTGTCATCGGCTCCCCTTCCTGCTTCCTCTGTGCAATTCCCATCAAGCAGTGGAACGTGACACTTTCCGTGAAAAAAAAAGAAAAAAAAAAGTTATGCACAGATATTTCCTTTCACAAATGTTTTGGCCCTTGCACACTTGCAGAAAGTACAAATCTCATGTACATATATTTTAATGAAAAGCAGCACATTGCAGTAAATCCAGGGCCGACAGCTACCACTGGGCTTTCATCGTGTACCTGGCCGGGGTGATTTATGCGAGGACGTAGTGCTCATGCGTGTAATTCCTCCTCCCATCCTTTCGGCGGCCCGTGTCCCCAGCAGAAGATGGCGTGTGTGTCGGTGTGTGGATCTCAGGATCCACATCCACCAGGTTCTTGTTGGGATTTACGGTATATTCCTTAAGGAGCGGCTCTTATACAATTCTTATAACATGTTATTCTAGATAAGGAAGCAAATACGTAGATGCCCTGCATGACAAAATACTGTTGTTAAATAAATAATAAATTGGAAAATAATTTCTGAGTTCGAATATAGTTTGAAAAAACAGATCAAGGCATAGTTTACCCTTTTTTTCAAGCGTTCAATTGGTCTGTGTGAGTGTTGGAGCGAGTTGGCTGCTGGGAGTGTTGACCTTGTAAAAACACACCTCCTCAAACACTGCTTTGGATTGTGACATCACCCCCTCAAGTGAAGGAGCAGCTGGATTAGTCCCCTGTGCTAAATGAGTGCCGGACTCTTTTGCACTGGAAGCTAATTGTGTCTCTTGTTGCTGGAGTTGTGTGTGGTTTCCCTGTGTAGCTAAAGCCCCTGCTAAGACCACACTCCTGGCCGCGCTGCAAGGCTTTTACTGCAGACACCCTTGGTTCATGTCATCACTCTGTGCGCGCATGCATGTGTGTGCGTGCGTGTGTTTTTAGGGTACATTTTAACCGTGGATGTATTATTATAGATTTAAATATAGATATTCCTCTCATAAAACAGGAGCTAAATAAAATGACAAACATTAGTGTTTTGCTGCGACAGACTCCAGTCCTGTGACCAGTTTAATTCAGATATATCCCTTTACAATGCATAACACTGTATGTTTTCTCTAAACCTATGTGATTCCCTGAGAATGATTTCAAGTACAGGCAATGGGGGCTAAGCTAAGAACCAGTAAAAGGTGTGAGTGAATGCGGGTGGAGTGGAGAGCTCAGCTCCTGCGACCACCTGCACTCCTAAATTGGGCAATTAGAGGGACAAAGGGTTTTATTTGTGGGTAATACTCTGTAATGAGTTCAACAGTTCAAATCTGCCCAAGGCCCCACCTTAAAAAATAAAAAAATCTACATGAGAGAAACAGAGCACCTTGACATCGCATCACAGCGGCGGTGCGGTTGGCCTGTCATTCTCTTTAATGTGACTCTTCCTCCACCAGTACCACCAACACTCTCCATTCTCCCCTCCATATGATTCATTGACCACATCCCCAAAGCTGCAACCAGGTTCTGCAAATCCCCCTCTTCTAATTAAGATTTCTCTCACCCCCACTTGTGGGTTTTTTTTCACCGAGCCCAACTCCCAACACGGCCTGAAAAGTTCTGCGTCTGACAAGAAATCAATGGAGCCCGGGCAACTGGGGCTCAGGTATCGGATTTCAGGTAGGCCCAGAGGTGCACTGCCTGGATCCAGGCTGCAGCGCCGAGCTGTCCACAGCCGTTAGCCCAGTGCATACAAGATGTGAAGTCTTTTGCTGCTGGATAAAAATGTCAAGCACTAATAGGTTCCATTGTGATTAGCCGAGATGGAGTTCACAAATCCTCAGTAGAAAATCTGTTAGAAACGATCTTTATAAGGTCTTAGGGTCCCCCGACCCCCTCCCTGTTTTTATATTTTATTAGGCGCTGCTTGTCTTCGGAGACACAAGGAATGGTGTTAATAAATAAATTAAAAAATATTTGAACTTTCCATCATTTAAAATATAAGAATAGTGGACATGAACGGTGTAAAGCTCAGGTCCGTTGTTATGACCATAAAGAATATTCATGAAGAGATCTCCTTGTTCATTAACCCCGTGATGCTCTCGTTTTGAGGGATCTTTTCAACCTCTCTGAAACTGCCCCAAGATATAAACCGTATTCACACTTTTTTTTTTTTTTTTGCGTTTTTCTCGCTGTCTTACTTTTTGTATTTCACCTCAAAGTTTCAGAAGGGGGATCTGACCTTTATATAGCTCAAGGGCATCTTTGAGAGAAAATCTATTTGATTTAGCATTAGATATCTTGTATTATCTGGAGATGAGAACAAGCCTTAGGTTTCAGTCATCGTTTTATAACAGTAAATCTATCAAAATATACTATTGATAAAGCATTCAGTAAGTAAACTAATATAGCTCTTAAGGCAATACAATATACATTATTACAATATACTGTACATTATTTGACTTGGTCACAAAAATAATTCTAGTTGTATTTATTTAAAGTACCAATCAGTAAAATGATCTGCTGCCACTGTAGTATGTAAACAATTTGGAGGTTTGGAGGTTGTGCAATATTGCTAACTGTTTCACATCAAAATAAAGATCACACTTCACTTTCTTCAATCTAATTTTAGAAACATTGTTTCCATTCTGCAGTCTTTCACAATTTGTCTTCGTTGCCTTTGAAGCATTGAGCTCTATTTCTGAAAACCCCAGTGAGTCTCCTCCTACTACTTCAACAACACTCGTTCAAACACACATAAAAGCACAAGCTGTAGATACTTTGAAAGTCTCACACATGGCAGTCTACACTTTTATCACAGCACTGTTTCTCTCCACCGTGAGCTACGAGGGACTTTGTCGGTTGTCCTGTAAGCTGCCTGTCGTACTAAAAGGTCAAGTCGTCACTGGACTCCCAAATCGGCCCTATGAGTGCACTTAACAAAGAAAATGAAGGATGACAATTCATAAACAATTTAACAACCTTGCGGACAGCCAAGTCAAGGGCATTAAAGACTTTATATGGATGTGCCTTTAGGCTGGAGGGTGCAGATGTTGGGTTATGTCGTGTGACTGTTTAATGTTCAGCTGGGAAAACGATTCTACATCCTATATTGCTCTCTATATTAAGGCTGTGGTGTCCGATGCCTGTCACAGATGGGAGCTATATTCATCAAGGACTGGGCAGGGTCAGGTCGTGTGCAACGTAGGGCCTTATAACAAGTTAGACGTGTGTTAGTGTATTGTTTTGAAACAGTGAAAATATAGGGCAGTGTGGCCCTAGGTCATTATTTTATTTGTGTATGATTGTTGGATTCAAGAAGATAAAACATAATTGTATGCAGAGCCTGTGGTGTAGTGGTAATGCCCCAGGCTATATGTATATATATATACGCTATCCGCCATAGACCGGGGCTCAATCCCCATGTTTTTCCACTTACCTGTCTCCCCCTCTGATTTCATTACTGTCAAAATAAAGTGTAAAATAAATAAAGTACGATTAAAATAACAATTAAACATAGTTGCAAGCCCTGAAATGCAATTTTAAGTGTCCCTAATACCTATGTATTTACGTCATAGTTAATAGGCTTCATTACAGTGTAAGCATTTCACTGTAAGGTCTACACCTGTTGTATTCGGAGCATGTGACAAATACAATTTGATTTGATTAATTACAATGTAGGTACAGTACTTATTGAAACATAGTACTTATTCTTATCTAATAGACAGAGGAGGTTTAGCCACAATGATATTAAACTGTACCTGCCAATGTAAATGCATAGGTATGCTTATTTTAAAGTGGAACCCCTACGATGCAAAGCAAGCATTGAGGATATACCTCAAAATAGCCACATATAATGCACAAACCCTCAAGATACCGTCTGGGATCATTCTGACAGAGACCAGAGCAATCTTTTTATAATGGACCAAAGGTAGTTTGTTCAATTTGTCCAATTTTTTACGACTTCAAGTCAATCAACTTGTTCTTAACAAATCTAAATCATTGTTTAGTGTTTCAGTATCAATACGAACTTATTAAAAATGTAACCATCTGCAGAGATGGAGCACCTTATGCGCTCGCCTATGGTTATAACTGGTTATAACTGGGTATGACCATGTACAAAATCCAAAATCAACTTAGATACAGTATATTCTAAGTTGCTGTCAAAACAGCTCATAAAAGTCTGTCAGTTGTGTGAATGCTTGGTAAAACTGTAATAGAGAAACCAGCTACCCTCTGAATGTACAAAAATTGCTGTATTGGTGTGTATTCTCTGTAAAACAAAAAAAGTGATTGTATTGAAAATGTTATATAAATACCAGAATTACTATAACATCCACCAATATTCTATATGTACAACTTGTTATGATATTGTGGGTGCTAAATCATTTGGTTTGAAGTGACTTAAAAGATGTGGGCATGCTTTTTGAAGCCACTACCACTCCCATTGTTTCACTAAAAGCAATGCAAATGCTGGCTGTGGGGTTAAGTAAATAAAGAAAACGGTCAGTGTCTCTCGGGATCACCGTTTGAAGTGAATTGTACATCTTTTTGTCAGAAAATTAAGTACATTTAAAATTGTTGTTATTACATAAATAATTATTTTCCCTCTTTCTGTAATTGTAGTTTTTTCTTAATGTTATGTTTCTTCACTTGCCATTGACTACAATACATTATGAAAAAAAAAAATTTGTACATTTTCCACTGTCCCATAAATTCAAATATGCATCTTTTTGTTGTTGTAACCAGCATCATTTAAGCATTGATTTATGGCTCAGTGGAACATATATACAGTACCAGTCAAAAGTTTGGACACACCTACACCTACGCTTTTTTTTTTAAATCTTTTTTTTTCTATATTGTAGAATAATAGTGAAGACATCAAAACAAAGAAACACATGTGGTGTTATTTTGAATCATGTAGTAACCAAACAAGTGTTAAACAAATCAAAATATATTTTAAATGTGAGATTCTTCAAAGTAGCCACCCTTTGCCTTGATAACAGCTTTGCACACTCTTGGCATTCTCTCAACCAGCTTCATGAGGTAGTCACCTGGAATGCATTTCAATTAAAAGGTGTGCCTTTAATTTGTGGAATTTCTTTCCTTCTTAATGTTGTGTTGTGACAAGTTAGGGGTGGTATACAGAAGATAGCCTTATTTGGTAAAACACCAAGTCCATATTATGTCAAGAACAGCTCAAATAAGTTCTAATAAAAAAATTACTTTGAAAGTTTCTTTAAGTGCAGTCGCAAAAACCATCAAGCGCTTTGATGAAACTGGCTCTCATGAGGACCGCCACAGGAAAGGAAGACCCACAGTTACCTCTGCTGCAGAGGATAAGTTCATTAGAGTTTCCAGCCTCAGATTGCGGGCCAAATAAATGCTTCACAGAGTTCAAGTAACAGACACATCTCAACATTAACTGTTCAGAGGAGATTGCATGAATCAGGCCTTCGTGGTTGAATTGCTGCAAAAAAAACACTACTAAAGGACACCAAGAAGAAGAAGAGACTTTCTTGGAACAAGAAACATGGGCAATGGACATTAGACCGGTGGAAATCTGTCCTTCGGTCTGATGAGTCCAAATTTGAGATTTTTGGTTCCAACCGCTGTGTCTTTGTGAGACGCAGAGGAGGTGAACAGATGATCTCCGCATGTGTGGTTCCCACCGTGAAGCATGGAGGAGGATTTGTGATGGTGTGGTGGTGCTTTGCTGGTTACACTGTCAAGGATTTTTTTAGAATTCAAGGCACACTTAACCTGCATGGCTACCACAGCATTTTTCTAATTTAACCTTTATTTAACTAGGCAAATCAGTTAAGAACAAATTCTTATTTACAATGACGGCCTACCTACAGGGTCAGCCCCTGGAGCAAATTAGGGTTAAGTGCCTTGCTCAAGGACATATTGACGGGTTTTTTCACCTTTTCGGCTCTGGTATTCAAACCAGCGACCTTTCATTTACTGGCCCAACACTCTAACCGCTAGGTTACCTGCCGCCCTGGATTCTGCAGCGATACTCCATCCCGTCTGGTTTGCGCTTAGTGGGACTATCATTTGTTTTTCAACAGGATAATGACCCAACACACCTCCAGGCTGTGTAAGGGTTATTTGACCAAGAAGGAGAGTGATGGAGTGTGGAGGACAGATAACTTGTCCTCCACAATCACTCAACCTCAACCCAATTGAGATGGTTTGGGATGAGTTGGTCCACAGAGTGAAGAAAAAGCAGCCAACAAGTGCTCAGCATATGTAGGAACTCCTTCAAGACTGTTGGAAAAGCATTCCAGGTGAAGCTGGTTGAGAGAATGCCAAGAGTGGGCAAAGCTGTCATCAAGGTAAAGGGTGGCTACTTTGAAGAATCTAAAATCTAAAATATATAATGATTTGTTAAACACTTTTTGGTTACTACATGATTCCATACGTCTTTCATAGTTTTGATAGTTTTGATGTCTTCACTACTATTCTACAATGTTGAAAATAGTAAAAATAAAGAAAAACCTTTGAATAAGTAGGTGTGTCCAAACTTTTCATAATGGGATTCTGATCTAATATGAGTTGGTGTGTTTTAGAGTGTTTTATAATATTTGCATATTGCATGCTAGTCAATTGCAAGTGATGACAAGTTCAATTTCACAACCAATTTTCTTTGTAATGAAACAAAATATATATTTTTAAATGGTATGGAAGATCAACTACTATTACTGAAATAGCTAATATAAGGCCACACGTAAAAATGGGTGAACTTCATTCTTACATGCTGACCAGACCGCATGCGCCCGTGCGTCCGCGTGCGCCATCCTGCGCAAGTAGATTTTTTCCACCCACACCAAACGCGATCAGGACACGCAGGTTGAAATATAAAAAAAAACTCTGAACCAATTATATTAATTTGGGGACAGGCCAAAAAGCATTAAAAATGTATGTTGCTAGCTAATTTGTCCTGGGTTATAAACATTGGGTTGATATTTTATATGAAATGGACAAAGTCCTCTACTCTGACAATTAATTCACAGATGAAACGGTCAACCAAATTTGTTTCTAGTCATCTCTCCTCCTTCCTTCAGGCTTCTTTTTCTTCTTTAGCCTTTAACTGGCGGTTGGCAACCAACTTTAATAAGGTGCATTACCACAACTGACGGTAGCGTGGACCTCAGTTCATCTTTCAGTCATCCACGTGGGTATATGCTCCTAAAAACCAATGAGGAGATGGGGAGGCAGGACTTGCAGCGCGTCGAGCGCCACAAAACAGTTCTATTTTAGCGCCTGGCAACGCAGTCGCACATTGTCACGCACAAGCAGTACGGGTGCAATGATTGAACAACATGTACAGTATGTGTTTAACAGTGTGGTCAGTATGTTAATACATACATTTATATTGACATTTTAATTAACATTTTACTCATTTAGCAGATGCTGTTATCCAGAAAGACTAGTTAGTGTATTCATCTTAAGGCAGCTAGGTGGGACAACCACATATCTCAGCCATATTAAGCACATTTTTAATCAATAAAGTAGCTATCATTAAAGTCAGTACTAGTAGGGGGTATATAAGTCAAGTGTGAGTGTTAGTAATATCGGTGCATGGATAAAATCACTGGGGAAGCCAAGACAGAAAAAAATGCCATATTACAACTTACAGTGCCTTCAGAAAGTATTCACATTTTCCAAATATTGTTACGTTACAGCCTTATTCTAATTCCCCATAATGACAAAGTGAAAACATTTTTTGCACATTTATTAAAAATTAAAAACAGAAACACCTTATTTACATACAGTAAATATTCAGACGCTTTGTTATGAGACACGAAATTGAGCTCCATTGATCATCCTTGAGATGTTTCTACCACTTGATTGGAGTCCACCTGTGGTAAATTCAATTGATTGGACACACCTGTCTACTCTATATAAGGTCCTACAGTTGACGGTGCATGTCAGAGCAAAAACCAAGCCATGAGGTCGGAGAAATTGTCCGTAGAGCTCCGAGACAGGATCGTGTCAAGGCACAGATCTGGGGAAGGGAACCAAAAAATGCCAGACGGAAGCCACTCCTCAGTAAAAGGCGAATGACAGCCCCCGCTTGGAGTTTGCCAAAAAACACCTAAAGACACTCAGACCATGAGAAACAAGATTCTCTGGTCTGATGAAACCAAGATTGAACTATTTGGCCTGAATGCCAAGCGTCACGTCTGGAGGAAACTTGCCCACATCCCTACGGTGAAGCATGGTGGTGGCAGCATCATGCTGTAGGGATGTTTATCAGCGGCAGGGGCTGGGAGACAAGTCAGGATCGAGGCAAAGACGAACGGAGCAGTAAAGAGAGATCCTTGGTAAAAATCTGCTCCAGAGGGCTCAGGACCTCATACTGGGGCGAAAGGTTCACCTTCCAACAGGACAACGACCCTAAGCACATATCCAAGACAACGCAGGAATGGCTTCGGGACAAGTCTCTGAATATCCTTGAAAGGCCCAGCCAGAGCCTGGTCTTGAACCCGATCTAACATCTCTGGAGAGACCTGAAAATAGCTGTGCACGTACGCTCCTCAACCAACCTGACAGAGCTTGAGAGGATCTGCAGAGAAGAAACTCCCCAAATACAGGTGTGCCGAGCTTGTAGTGTCATACCCAAGAAGACTCAATGCTGTAATCGCTGCCAACGGTGCTTCAACAAAGTACTATATAAAGGGTCTGAATACTTATGTAAATGTCATATTTCATTTTTTTTTTAAATATAAAATAGCAAACTTGATTTTGCTTGATTATGGGCTATTGTGTGTAGATTGATGAGGGAAAACAACAATTTAATCAATTTTAGAATAAGATGTAACATAACAAAATGTGGAAAAAGTCAAGGGGTCTGAATACTTAATGAAGGCACTGTATGTGTTTTGATCATTTAGTTGTTTGCTCTATAACCTGTTAGTTCAGATGCCTTGCGCCCGTGATGTATAGGCCTATGACCGAGACAATAAGAACACACCTTTGAGGCCATATGCTCACTGGCTTCCATTGTATACAATGTCATACTCTTTATGACCAGACAGTATGAGATAGATGGGCTAGACATAAAGAGACAGAGGGGCGCTGTTTCGCTCACTTTGATGGTTTCTCCGGTTAGATACATTCAGCCTCTGTATAATTTATTTATTTTTTGGTACATTTTGGCATTTTGGCATCGATGAATACATGCCACTGATTATTTGCTCACGAAGGCAAGTTTTCTGTTAGTTTTTTACTTCAACATTCTCAAAATTAAATGATACCATAATCAAACGATGGTAAATTAGCTTTAGTGCTCATGTAGATTATACTTTGCTAAAAAGCTGCACATTATATAATGGAAAAATACATATGCAAATGTACTGCAATTTTGCTAAAATAACAGTTTGTTTAGGTCTTCTTTTTTTAACATTAATTAATGTCTAATGATGTTTAGATCAGACATAAGTTGATATTTTGCTATGTTGCTTTTTTCAATAGTTTTTTAGTTTCTTATTGAGGTTATCAATGTATGTGAAATATGTTGGTAGCTTGAGGGTTAAGATCCAGTCTCTGACCCTTACAACTAGTCATTCCATAATCACCTTGGACTCGCAGTATTCTTTTACTGCTGTTGGAGCAACCTTCCGAACCCTCCCAAGCTGTTCTGGTTCAAATGAATTTTCTGTCATGCAGTCTCAGAAATGACAACACTCAATCATAATGTAATTGAATTCTAAACCAGTTCAACATTTTTTCTTAAGCACTACCATTAAAACATTATTTTGTTTGCCGTCTTGGAACCTATATGCTTGGTCTTTATTGTTCCCTGATTTTGTAAGACATATTAGGGTCAACAATGTTAGACATATTAGGGTCATTAAAATGCATCCACAACAATATATTGTGTTACCATTGATATTGTGACTTTGAGGGAGGGTCCTCAATATACACTGATCAAAAATATAAACGGAACATGCAACCATTCATATAAGGAAATCAGTCAATTGAAATAAATTAATTAGGCCCTAATCTATGGATTTCACATGACTGGGAAAACAGATATGAATCTGTTTGTTGGTCACAGATACTTAAATAAAAAGATAGGGTTATGGATCAGAAAACAAGTCAGTATCTGGTGTGACCACCATTTGCCTCTTGCACCGCGACACATCTCCATCGCATAGAGTTGATCAGGCTGTTGATTGTGCCCTGAGGAAAGTTGTCACCCATTCTTCAATGGCTGTGCGAAACTGCTGCATATTGGCGGGAACTGGAACACGATGGGTAACAGGTCTGGTGAGTATGCAGGCCATGGAAAAACTGAGACATGTTCAGCTTCCAGGAAATGTGTACAGATCCTTACGACATGGCACCGTGCATTATCACGCTGAAACGTGAGGTGATGAATGGCACGACAATGGGCCTCAGGATCTTGTCATGGTGCATTCAAATTGCCGTACCATAACCCCACCATGGTGCATTCAAATTGTCATACCATAACCCCACCATAACCGCACCGCCACCATGGCTCACTCTGTTCACAACATTGACATCAGGAAACTGCTCGCCCACACGGCACCATATACGCTGTCTGCCATCTGCCCGGTACAGTTGAAACCGGGATTCATCTGTGAAGAGCACACTTCTCCTGCGTGCCAGTGGCCATCGAAGGTAAGCATTTGCCCATTTAAGTTGGATATGACAGCAAACTGCAATCAGGTCAAGACCCTGGTGAGGACGACGAGCACGTAGATGAGCTTCTCTGAGACGGTTTCTGACAGTTTGTGCAGAAATGGTGCAAATCCACAGTTTCATCAGCTGTCCAGGTGGCTGGTCTTAGACGATCCCGCAGGTGAAGCTGGATGTGGAGTTCACGTGGTCTGTGGTTGTGAGGCCGGTTGGATGTACTGCTAAATTCTTTCAATCTTGTTGGAGGCGGCTTATGGTAGAGATATTAGCAATACATTATCTGGCAATAGCTCTGGTGGACATTCCTGCAGTCAGCATGCCAATTGCATGCTCCCTCAAACCGAGACTTCTGTGGCATTGTGTTGTCCCCAGCACAAGGTACACCTGTGTAATGATCATGCTGTTTAATCAGCTTCTTGATATAACACACCTGTCAGGTGGATGGATTATCTTGGCAAAGGAGAAATGCTCACAAAAAGGGATGTAAACAAATTTGTGCACCTAATTTTAGAAAAATACACTTTTTTGTGCATACAGAACATTTCTGGGATCTTTTATTTCAGCTCATGAAATATGAGACCAACACTTTACATGTTGCATTTATATTTTTTTTCATTGTATGACAGCTAGACCAATATACAATGATACAGAGCATGCTATCAGTTACACATACACCAGTTGAGAACCTTAAAATGCTTTGTCTTTAGGACAAGGTCCATAGAATAATAGAAAAGAAAAGGAAAAGCCACACTCTGGTATCTCCGATGCAATCATTTATTCACCAGCGTTTTGACAGAAATAAGCTGTCTTCATCAGGGTTTCATGTACAATATTAACAATCAGTTAATTTGTGATTTACCACCATCAACGCCTCTCCCCTATTTGACCTAGATAGTTTGTGTGTATGTATTTATATGAAGGCTACGTGTGCCTTTACATTTTTTTTATTTAGTTCTGTCATTGAGCTGTTCTTGTCTATTAATGTTCTGTATTATGTCATGGTTCATGTTCTGTGTGGACCCCAGGAAGAGTAGCTGCAGTTTTTGCAACAGCTAATGGGGATCCTAATAAAGTACCAAATACCCCCCCAAAATTACCAAATACCCCAAAAAGGATTTTACAGTTGTATTATATTGGTCTACATCATCATTACTTGATCATGCTTCACTGATTGGTCATAGCCTCAGAACAGTTTCACTGATTGGTCATAGCCTCAGAACAGTTTCACTGATTGGTCATAACCTCAGAACAGTGCTGAGGTATGTTCTGGACCTCCAGTTGCCTGAACAAAAGGACATGCCAATTTAAACATACAGGAGTGTAAAATTGGGGTATAAAAATTGAGGATTAAAACACGACACCTGACATGAGGATTATTTATGTATTATATTTCTATATATTTCATTTTATTCTCTTTTTCTAATTGGCATGGTCCTCGTTTGCACTCTCAGTGTAGCGGTGGAACGGGTCACAGGGGGACTATTCCAGCGAGTGGCCCAGTTCCTGGCATCTCCAGAGAGCTTTGAAGAATGAACCTGTCTATGGGCAGGCCCATAAAGGCCGTCCGAAATACCCTTTTTTATTTCCAGCCCCAGTGTTTTCTGTCAAACCATGCAGGCCCTGTCCTATGTGAGCACTTATCACCTGTAATGAACAGTCATGAGCCCTCACCTTGCTAATGGTACCAAGCAATGTTTCCTGTGGACCAGTGGTTGAATTGCTCACATCCGCCTAGCTCAACATTTTCCCTGGGCTTGACTTGGGTCTATTTTCCTTGGCCCCTGCCTGCCTGGTCGTATCAACTCAACCCTGCAAGGAGAATCAATCACTTTGGTTTGCGCACAACCTATTCAACATGAACTAATTAGATTTCTGGGTTATAAGGCAATAAATAACTGCCATAAAATAACACTCCCACATTTGCCAGGACAGAAAGTGCATTGTACTTCTCTAATTGACTGCAGGTTTTTCAAGAATGTTGACCATCTGCACCGTTCAATAACATTCCTGAACGTTTTATTTCTTAATGAAACCAAAGAGAACCAGTGCGAAGAGAGGATAGAGATGAGGGAAAAGAAGAGAAGAGGAAAACATAGAAGAAGAAAAAAATAAGCCCTGATGATTTCCTACTTTATCCATGTGGAACTTCAGCCTTGTTTTTGCCAAGCCTGTCAGGTGTTTGGACAGCAAAGTAGATAAGGGCGGAAAAGATTTCTTAGACCCGTCCCGGGGGGTCATTTCAACATGTGTAATGTGATGTAATTGCAGGCATTAAGTGCAGAGTCGCCCGGCCGGACAATATCACCCTTTGTAATGTGAATTAAACAATATTAGCTAGAGGGGTGCTGTTGCCGCCCCGGTTACACTAATGGACGGAAAATGAATCACTTCACAATTTAGGAGGTCATTAGAATACAAAGCTTGTGTTAATAGGGGTTTGGCACTGACTGGTAGTGTGTTACGAACCCTGCTCTATCCATTGTGAATCATGTGGAGGTGCTGTCTCCTTGCCAGAGCGTTAGGGTGGGTGCGGGGAGAGAGGCCTGGGCTTACGGCCACCGAAGAGGGAGGCGCTCCAAATTGGCACTCAGTCCATTTGCTGTGAGAATGGGTGTCCTTTTCCACGTGACATTAATCCCACCCAACCACCCACAAACTAACCCACCCTCCTGGGGCAGACCTGATCCATGCTTCCTGTTATTACAGAGGTATTAGGGGGAATTACCACAATCTCCATCTTGTGGCCCCAAAATTTGGAGACCAAATTGTTGAGCGGTGTGTGTCCCTAGCCTGCTGGAAAACTAGAGCTGATATATTGCTTTTGTGGTCCGTATTTTAACTCAGAATGGCCCAGAGAGACTACTAATAGTACTTAAAATTACTATTAATTTAATAGTGGGAAATATATTTTGAAGTAACAGAAAAATTGTTAATGCAATGTACTGGTCTGAAGTATAGTGAAGGAAAGTATGTAGGCTGACAAGAGGCGGTTTCACTCTGTATCTCTGTGTGTGATCTTGATGAGAAATCCAGTCAGCATTGGCAGTCGAGGCTTAGAACAAGGCACTGGGGTATGCCACTGCTTTCAAAATTCCTGCTTACACATTGAAAAAAGATTGGATGTGACAAACCTGGGACCAAGACTGACCATAGTAGTACTGTAGTGCTGACCATGCAATAAAATACATAGGGTGTTGTTTCTACAGGTCTTTTAAGTAGAAGAAGAACAAATATATTAGATGGTTTCCTCTGAGACCACACGAAAAGAGATCTTGCAAGATACTTACAGTATTATCAGAGGATAGTTGCTAAACAATTTCACACACACAGAATGATTAACAGACTAGTCCAAGTCTTCGTACATTTCCTCAGATATGATTGATGTCCCTGAGGTCAATTTGTCTGACCTGAACGAAGTGATGGGAACACTTTAAGAAAACTACAGAAGACACTCTTGGACATGGTTCTAACTGAGACTCATCAGTCATTGCTCCACTTATCACTGGTGTTCTTTGTTTACGACTCATTACTAACATCTTGGTGACATTATCTCTATGTGTGTTTTCAATTACTAGCGATGGTGCATCATAGGGTTCATGTGCAGGTTGTTTTCAGGGAGGTCAGATCCTACTTTGGTTTGACTGTTCACAACGCTGTGAGTCAGACAAGGGGAGTGATGTGGTTAGCAGGGAAATCCTCTGTAGAGGTTTTCCACATTGCAGATGAAATAGCTACTTTGCCTTTATCCATTTAAACATGTGGTGCAAAATGTTTTATATCCTAAAAACTGCCCATTCTTATTTTTACCATTTTCCCTATTATCAAGATCTCATAAATAGATACCTACTGTACATTGACTTTAACATGATGTCTAGTCCGTGCAAGGTCTTGATGGGTCTCTATATGGGGATCTCATCATCACTATTCCACGACAAGATCTTAATCCCTGCTAATCCCATCGCATGATATTTACAACACTGTGAAAGATTGTTCTTGATGGTCTCTGAAAAGGTCAGTTTGCTGCTAAATGTCAATGATGTTGTTTTATTTAGGCTTAAGACTATTTTTCCTGGGGCCTTCCTGCTAAAATATCCCTCGGCCTCACGGTAGTAATACATTTAGATCAGTGTCTTATCCTCCCCTATGACGACAGCAATTTTGCCATTTCCAGATCTAATCTTTCCTATTCCATAGAATGCTCTGCCATATTGAGAGCAAAAAAAACATATCCCATAGGAACAATGCATTTTAGGTCAGCTACATGTTTGGCCATCTGTTCTGCTAGACAACTTAAAAGATGTTGTAGAACAGTGGAGAGAGTCCAACTGAGATGGGGAGCAGAGTGGGAGGTATTCACCTGAGTGAGAAGCTTGGTTTAGATGGGACTGAGGGGCAGGTGGTGTGCTTGTTGAAAGAAACGCAGTCTTCACAAGAACGTGAACCAACCTGGTGCCAACGTCTAGCTCATTTAACGTCCTAGAGCTTTCCAATACACCTCTGAGTGAACTGGTAGTAGCACAAAGGATGGTCCCTCGACATCTTCCTTAACACGTGTGATGCAAATCCAGTGTAAACTGTGGTCTTGGTTGTATTTTTCCATCTAACGGCCAAAGCAGCAACCAAATGATGTGAAAATGACATATGACCAAAAGTTGTATCGTTGGAGCTCTGTTGGAATGACTAAGAGTGGTATCAGCGTTGCAATTAAAGGTGTGGATGTTTCTGTACTCTTGCACACGCCTCATGTCAAGCTGGGTTCCATTGTTTCCAATGTGAAATCTTATACTCAGGTCTTGTAGAATCCATAAAACAATTGCCAACAGAGCCACCTCCTCACCAATTCACATGCGGTCTCCCAATTGGTCTTTGTCACCATTAGGAAAAGGCACAGATACACAGCCAAAGTTATGGATGGCCTCACTGATAGAGAAGAAGTAGTGGGAGAGGAAAGGAAGCAAGCCATCATTAGTGAAACAGTTCCAGTCATTTTCAGGTACTCAGAGTTTTCTCTAGGATCCCTGTGAGGGCCTTCGAAACAGGCTTCCTTGAAAACTGCAGGTGGGTTTAACTTTAAGCCTTGGTCACCCAGGGCAACAGAGGGAGGACCATATTGTTTTCTCATTCTTCGGATGGTGCATGCAGCGGAAAAATGTTTCAAATCCAACGCCCGCTTCACTCTTGATTTATGTCACATTTGATGCTAGTTTAAATCAAATACAAATATGTCTTGTTTCAGCACAGTGCAAATGCAACTCCAGCAGAGAGGGAAATGTGGACCAAGGTTCAACAGAGGTTAGGAGCCTGGGGAATTGAAGGCCTGCGGCCTAGTTGACAGGGGAAAATATTTTGTAATCTCCAGGGTGTAGCTAGTTCAAATTCAGCACTGGTTTTTACTTTCCTCCCAGGACGAGAACTTGGCTTCACTTACAATGACTATTCCAGATGTGCATCTCACTTTTGTGCCTTTTTTGTAATCCATTGTGAATTTTTGAATACCACAATTAACAACTATAAATCATGTCCTGAATACCCCTTCAATCATAAGGGAATATACAGGAACAGGCCAGTAATTCACTACAAATTGGAGGCTTATAGCAAGAAAAAAAGATAGATTGTACTGTGACAAAACCAATATAGAAAGAGAGTCTCTCAGCAATTTAATGACGGGTTATTTAGTTACACTGAGACAGACAGTGAATAAAGAGCTTGGTTCAATCCTCACAATGAACTGAACGGGGCTAGCTCTTCAACATGAAGAAGTCCAGAAGAGAAGAAAGTAGTTAGCTTCCTTGCTATTTACATTTGGGTACCATTCATAATCCACATGTGCTACAAAATTAACAATGCTGTTTTAGTTAGCTGTGTACGGTTTGTTATAACAGCCTATAAAAATGCCTAAAATGCTTTGTGTACAGGTGGTTCAAAGAAAGTATTAGAGTATAGAAAAAAACATTTCAAGGTTGCAACTTGTGACAGAAAGACAATACCGTACACTATTATGAATTGACTCCAAGGTTGTTCCTGCCTAACTTCCTCTCCGGGTGCTGTCTTCTGGGGACTGTCTGTTGTCAGCACATGACAGTCAGCTTCTGCTGGGTAATCGATGGGCATGGAAGGATGAATACAAATGATGCCCTTTAGCTCCTCTAGACACCCATTGACAATATCCAAGGAAAAGAACTTGGGGGTTCAATGAGAACCCTATAAGGCTCTCTTTCGGGGATCCCGAGATGCACAGCGGTCTAAGGCACTGCATCTCAGTTCTAGAGGCATCACTGCAGACCCTGGTTCGATCCCGGGCTGTATTACAACCGGCCGTGATCGGGAATCCAATAGGGCGGCGCACAATTTGCCCAGCATCGTCCGGGTTAGGGTAGGCTGGGGTAGGCCATCATTGTAAATAAGAATTAGTTCTTAACTGCCTTGCCTAGTTAAATAAAGGTTACATGAAAAATAACTGAAATTGGTGAAAATGCAGAAGAAAAAAAACATTTTTTCATTTTTTTATCTATCTTGAAATTGTATGATCTTTGAAAGTATTTAGCAGTGTGTGCTTTTCCACACGGTTAAATTCAGATCAGAAGACTTCTATTCATAAAAACGACCTCATTGATTGGACTTCAGTCACAACGTTAATTGTCTTTGAACTTGATGGTGGTGATATTGTAATATGTGCCCGTAACACATTATCAAAGAGATTTCATGTATCTGCAATTACGGTTATGAGCACTCGCTGCATGAATTTGCACAGGAATCAAGAAAATCAAGAAAATTATTAGCAGTATTACACCTAAGAGAGGTGGACTCAAAACATTTTGGCATATACTAGGCCTGTAAACCACATACCCACTCAACCACAGATTAAATAATGTATGGCTTATCTGCTGCTTTCGCATTACCCCCCTTCCCTCCTTTGGCTCTTCGCTCTAACCTAGTAAGCTCTTAGGACTGTAAACACAAGCATCCTCTCTCTCTTTCTCTCTCTCTCTCTGTATTGAGTGAGTGTTGGTGTCTACTTAGAATGGATTACATTCACTGGAGCTCAGAGCTTATATCTCAGTTCTCTGATTTTCTATGAGGATAACTTGCTTATGGCAAAAACAAAAAAAACGTAATCTCCTAGCACGCTAGTAATTGCTGCATGAGGGAATACAAATTTTAAAACATTTAAAAAAATAAGGGAGGTGGGAATTCTTCTTCTGGAAGGTATGTTGCCCATACTAATTCACTATTACAATAAGGGTGCGTTCATTTATAAAATTACAATTGTGTTGGGCACACTACCGTAATATGGTCACGTTATATGTATCTTGTAATATAAGCTTAAACTCTCTATTCTCATCCAAGGCTTCTTTCTGTTAGAGAGCAAACGTGTATAGTATAGAGAGACAGAGATACATTTTATTTGTATTTTTATTGTCACATACATACCAGATAGGTGCAGTGAAATGTGTTGGTTTACAGTGTCAGCCCTAGTAGTACGGCGCCCCTGGAGCAAATTAGTGTGCAGTGCCTTGCTCAAGGGCACATCAGCAGATTTTTCACCTTGTCGGCTCGGGTATTTGAACCAGCGACCTACTGGCTTTGTTTCTTTGTTAATTGAGCAACTTTGTTTGGATGGTTTGGATAGAGCTGGCTTGTGTGAGTGAAGCCATGTCGCTGGACGCATTCATCGCCCGGGCCATTGTTATCGATGGGCAGTTCCGGGACCGTGACCGTTTGGGCCGTCAGTCTGATCGTCCTCTCGGTCGGGAGGAACAGGAGCTCGAGCCAATGGAGCTGGGGTTGAGGCTGCCCGCAGAGGAGAGGGACCGCCGGAGTCGACAGGGCTTGTGCCTGTTCTGCGGGAGGAGGGGTCGACTCCGTCGGGAGTGGCCCTCCAATCGGGACCAGAGTGGGAAGGGGGTGAGTACCCAGACAGCACGAACGAGCACAGTAGGTGCGTTATGCATATCTGATATTACTGGGCCTTTCTGTTGCTTTATCCTGTTGTCTGGAAAAACTCATTCTCATGTCTCCACAGCTCTGATCGACTCTGGGGCGGCGGGGAGTTTCATCGACCAGTCCTTAGTGTCCGCTCTCCGGTTGCCGGTGCGCAAGTTGAGGTCCTCTCTCCCCATTAAGGCCTTGGACGGTCGACCGGTAGGCACCGGGTTCATTACCCACGTGACTCGGACACTCACCCTCACCATCAACGGCTGCCATCGGGAGAGACTGTAATTAATGGTGCTGTCATCCATCCGGTCATCCAGGGTCTTCCTTGGCTTCAGCGACACGATCCCAACATCTCGTGGAGCATGAGGGAGATCCAGGACTGGTCTTCCAGATGCTGGAGTACCTGTTTCGAGCTGACCTGCGGAGCTACATCGGTGGAGAGTCCTGTATGGACAGTGTTTTTCGCTCGGTTCTGCTTCACCATGACCTACCGCCCAGGCACCAAGAACACCCGCGCCGACGCACTCTCCCGGATGCGCGACCGGGGGACAGACCAGGCCCCCAGGATGCCCATCCTACCACCCGTGTGCGTAGTGGGACCCTGGGTCTGGGACGTGGACCAGGAAATTGTGCGGGCCAGCTGCATGCCCCTCTGGGAAGACCTACGTGCCAAGGAGGGTGCAGGGTAGGCTGGTGACCTGGGCCCACCAATCCCCGGCGACCGGACACCCGAGGGTGGCGAGAACACTAGAAGCGCTCCAGGTGAAGTACTGGGGGCCTGGCATGGGGAGGACTGTGCGTCATTACGTCCAGTCTTGCTCCATCTGCGCACAGTTTAAGGCGTCGAGACAGGCTCCTGCAGGGAAGCTCCAACCTCTACCGGTACCTCATCGGCCTTGGTCTCATATGGCAGTGGACTTTGTCACCGATCTGTCCCGGTCAGGTGGACATATGACCATCTTGGTGATAGTGGATAGGTTCTCCAAGATCGTGGACCCCGACCGTGGACCCCAATTCACCTCCCGGGTCTGGAAGGCGTTCCTGTCCCGGCTGGGGGTCACGGTCAGCCTCACATCCGGGTACCACCCTCAGGCGAACGGGCAGGCGGAACTCACTAACCAGGAGCTGGGAAGGTTCCTGCGGAGCTACTGTCTCGACAGGCCAGGTGAGTGGTCACACTTTCTTCCCTGGGTGAAGTACGCCCAGAACTGCGCCAGTCCTCCACAGGTTTAACACCGTTTCAGGTCGTCTTGGGCCGGCAGCCTCCTTTATGTCCTTGGACCAGTACCGAGCCCAGTGACGTACCGTCCGTGGAGGACTGGAACTCCAGTCACCACCCTTGATGATACACAGGGAATTTCCTCTTATCAATACTTGTACAGCTGTTATTTATAAAATATCAAACTTTGTTTTGGGCTCCTAATTTCTTCAACCTGTCTGGCCTTCTATGAATTACTAAATTAAATAGGACATCTTAATTTGTGTTCTACCGCATTGCCTTATATTACAGTGAGCACAGTGAAGTGCTCCGTATTTCACCCAGCGAGCCTCTGTGCATTGCTTTGATTAGCCGTGGCAGTGGAGTAACGTGTGGCATTTTCCAGCCCTGTTGGGCCTTTCAGGGAAATGATTTAACGGCTCCTTCCCCCTTTTTATCATCCCAGCGGTTTTGATCTATTTTTTACTGCCTGTCTCTGTCATTTATCAAAGGTAAAGTAATCTGACATTAGCACCCAGTGACTAATACCTCAGGGGGGAAAAAAAGAGAAAGCAGAGGTTGGTCATTTGAATAAATTATGGTTACATGTCTCCATTAAAAATGAAAAAAGTTGGAATTTCCCCAACTACACCAACCCGCTTTTCAAACATGTTGGCGTATGGAAGACCAGTAAGACTTAAGCGGGCAATGAAATGTCTAATTGGCATCTTTAAATACATTAATGTAAGCATATTCACTTTACATCCACCCGTACTGAATTACCAGCATGGTCCTTCGAGCCGGACAAGTATACTGTATATTCTGTGAGACTCTATTGAGACTGGTTTGCTTTCCCAGTCTTCAACTGCAGAGAAAGAGGTAAACAGTGTACTATTCACTATCCTTACCACTCCTAGAAGTAATCCTCTCGCTCCTCCCAACTGAGGGATTTATCCGTTTGTTCCTGGCTGACCAGGAGAAGGAGCGGTAGCAGTCTGGCGGTCAGATTTGATCCCAGACTGTATAGGGGGCTATGTGCGTTACTCTGCAGGGGTTTCAGAGGTCCAGACAGTCAGTCAGCCAGACAGAGATGGAGGTAGCTTTACCCCGACGCTCCTCTTGACCCCAGACGGCCAATCAGCCACAGGCCAGTGGTCAAACCCTTCCTTTGCATTATGCATGAAGGCTGTCGCTCCTCTGAGAGAACGAGCGAGAGGGAGAGAGAGAGCGAAAGAGAGAGAGACAGGGAGAGTGTTTTCTCTTATAATGTTTACAGATTACATTACAGTCTCTGGGTTTGTGTGTGTGTATGTGTTTGTGTATGTTAGTCTTCACAATCCTTCTGGGTTTCAATACCGTCAAGGCGTAGCTTGGAGGGTATGTGCATAGAAAGTATTGAGAGATGATCATTTCTCATTTCGTTGCCTGAAAAAGGGCGACGGGGGTTTCAGATTTGTACAATCATCCTGTATTCCTCTGAGTTTCATTTCATATTTCGGATCAACAACATCTTTGCCCACAGCCGTTGAATGCTTTTGCCTGCAGGTCAACCTTAATTCTGAAAAGAGTTAAGCATCACCAATAACGTATTGACATGGTAAATTAGTGCACTGTGTGGCGATTGTGACTGCACAAGCCTTCCACTTCACACTCCACTACACATATACCAGAGCAACCTTGTAAACATTAGGGGACATTTAAAAAGCACTTTCCAAATAATTCCCCTTTGGCGACGTAAAGTTCAATTAAGCAAACAACCTCTCTGCTCGTTAACCTTGGCCCATGCCACACAGTTGATCGATAAAGCCCATAAAATGGCCACTAACAAGTGAAGTGAGGAGACCCACTTTTCTGGACCTTCCCTATCCTCCCAGACGGTGTTAAAGCAGGGATCTTGAGAGTCTACGGCACATTTTAAGTCCAACAGAGGCTCTATTGTTAATGTGTGCATTAGTGAGGAGGGTCTCACCGGACCCCGGCACTTCTCCAACTT
The DNA here is from genome assembly GCA_023634145.1 of Thymallus thymallus. Classification (NCBI taxonomy): domain Eukaryota; kingdom Metazoa; phylum Chordata; class Actinopteri; order Salmoniformes; family Salmonidae; genus Thymallus; species Thymallus thymallus. The sequence goes on from CM042384.1 coordinate 5,202,432, forward strand.
AATTATTATGATGGGAGACCAATGAACTGTAGGATTACAGAGGTGATAATCACTGTCTTGGTAGATGCATTAAGTCTCGCTGTGTGAGAGAGAGGAGAAAAGAGAGAGCGAGAGAAGAGAATGAAATCACCCTTTAAGGCTGCTGAAAAAAATAATATTTGAAGGCTTGAAACCAGTTTTCCAGTTTATTTATTTTAGATTTTTAAAGGACACTGTAAGTTGTGTGTTTTCTTCTTTATTATAGTGGATAGCTGGTTAGGAGACAGTTTTCATTGGGTTTGATAATAAGAATAATAAGTAAATTTTCTGAACATTTCATGTGGGGACCAAAATACAGTATAAACACTAAATCTAATATGTCTTCTTTTCATTATGATGGGTGTACATCCCAGTACTGTGTGTTTTCATATTATATGAGTTATTTTTCATCTCTCCATAAAAGCCTGTGTACTCTGAATCCTCCTATTTTTTATTTTATTCTATGCTCTGTCTGTCAGATAGGGCCCCTCTTCTGGGGCTTGACATTTCAGCAGTGTGTCTGTGTACCCCCAGTGTGGTTTCTACACACAACCTCCCACTGCGCCTCACTCTGCTCCCACCCACCGGAGAGCCACGCAGGTCTCACTTCCCATGAACCCTTGCTTTCGCTCACCGAGTCGGATGCCATGGAGCCTGGCGTCTTTTTGATGTCCAGAGGGGCAGAGTCCGATTTATCATCTTTTACAGTGAAGCCTCACATTTATCATTTGGGTGTTAGTTGTGTAACAGCTGTACAAATGAGCTCCATTATGTGAATATTGGAGATGTAAGTACGCTCCTAATTAAATTCAAACAGACTGCGCCCGACCAGAGACACAATTATATTATATTATATTATATTATATGCACACAACATGATGAAGTATTCCTCTCCTTTTTCATTTAATGTTTCAGAGATTACGGAACATGAAATATTTGCATATCGTTGACCCCACAGCATTTCCAGGCACACAGCACGGTCACCCAAGTCTGTTTGATAGTGTTAATTTGGCTTTTGAATAATAAAGCAGCTGATATTCTGTAGCTGGAGCCCGCGCAATTAAGCAGCGCTAGGTCTCCTTGCTTGGACCCTGCAATGGAACGACATGAATATCTTATCAGGGTGGAATTGTCTATACATTGGGTTGGTCATAATGAAATGTTCTTCAGAAGAAATAAAGAGATATCTTGCCAATGCTGAATTGAATTGTGTCTTTTAGGGAAATCTCTCCAAGGTGTATTTGACTGAGAAAATCTATCAGGTTTCAAATCACATCTCAAATCAAGTTTTTCTCAAAGCTCACCTTCCCAAGACACCTCAGCAAAAATGGAGCTGCACACTGTTTTGCTTGCCTGGGACAGACTGACAAACCTATGGGTACGATAAAGACATTTCCTGCAAAGGTCAGTATGAAAAACGACAAAGCAAAACGATGAAGAGCCCTTCCGAGTGAGATTTCACAAAGCAGTACTTTCAACAAAAGACCCAATGTGATCTGAGACTTAATTTTTAAAGTCAATACACAGAGGATATCTAAATGCCCAAATACACAGAGGGGGAACGACAGCAGCTCGTATTTAGCGATAAGCCTTGGGTAGACATCCAAAAAGAAGGCCATCGGATCTGAATGGTCACAGATGTCATGCTATAGTGGAGACTGTGTTCCCCTCTGTCTACCTTTCCAGTCCATTGACTTCTTTTACTGTCCTAGTCCATGCATGTCTCCCTGAACATCCTCTGCAGAGGTTGGGCTGCCCAGCATGATGCTAGAGAAGAGGCAGGGAGACCGGTGGAAATGGGTTGTGAAAATGGAGCCTCCGGGGTCTGCATGGAGTGGACCAAAAAAGCCTCCGACACCTGCGAAAAGAAGACTTGCATTGGAGGGGTGCCCTTTCTGTTGTTGTTCAGGTCTGCCCTTCCCTCCTCATACCCCCATCCCTGTTACATCCCCCTCACACAACACACACACACACACACACACAGTTCATCACTGTACTGAATCCACCGCCTAACACACCGAAATCAACAGCGCCCCGTGGGCGTACCCACATATTGAAGACATCTGTGCATATTCAATGAATAGATAAATCATTTTTGCAGAAGAATGTTGATAGATGAGGCACTCATTCCAAGGTTCCTGACTGCTGTGCACCTACACCCTAGTGGTCCAGACCCACTCAGTGTTTCCAACACACACAACCTGGACAAGGTTGGCCGATGATAGAGATTTAATTCATCAGCTTTTACTGTAGATGATGAGATATAGTTTTATATTCACGCAATGTTTTCATGATATTCCTATTTTCCATTTCAGTTACGAGAAACATGCGATGAGGACAATGTTCTAAGCTAACGTCGTCTAGCATAACACAACTTTAGCTTCTGATGACTGCACTCTAGTGGCAACGCTGAAATTCTTGAAGAAATACGCCTCTGTGGCCATTGGTAGTCACAGTGTAGCTCACATTGCCATTCCCTTGTGTTGCTGCCGGTCCTTAACTCATCTCGCCGCTTGTCTCTTTAAGTTTCAGGTAAACCCTTTGCCGTCAAGGGTCTTGTTTCACCATTGATCTGTGCTGTGGCTGACATGGTCACACAGAAGACTGATGTTTTTATTGGCACGTGGTTGAATCATGACTTTCTTACTGCTTGGTTTGCATTCAGGCACCCATCAAGACACCCATCAAGAGTTCTGGACTTCAGAAGTAGCGGGAGGCACCACCATCGGGAACTCTGCTTTAACTGCTACTGACAGCCAGGACTCAAGAGGGAACCGACTCTGAAAATGATAAAACAATGGCGAGTTCATGTAGTTGAATAGATATGTGTTTTATTTTTATGGTAAATATCACAGTATTGTATGAATCTATTACGTAGCTTAATAGTAGGATGTTGTGTACAGATAGTGGAATTACATGTCCAGTGGTAATATTATTAGTAATCTAATCAAAGAATACCTCATCAAATTATTAATTAGAAATACCACTACTGCTGTGCATGTTCAGACCATTGGCACAAATAGTCACACAGAAAATAGCCAGAATCATAGAGACTGTTACCAGCAGAGAGGCTGACCAGAGAAGTTAGACCCTATGATTTCCAGTGATGTACTACTGCCACCCAGGCATCCCTGCAGTGCAGTGGGTCTGGTCTTGGAGGGAGGAGGGGAAGAGGGGGTGGTGAGTGAGGACGTTATGGTAATCACGTCATAATGTTATTTAGATCCATTGATCCGCTTGTGCTCCCCGCGTCGCTGGTCCTGCAACTCTAAGGTCAAGAGCCATAGGGGTGATGGGTTACATTTGCAAAACATGGTGGCACACCACGTCCCACTGGACTAAGGAAGCGTCCTCTCCCCTTCTGAGCCTGGCCTTGTATCTCGTTGTACCCCTCGTGCCCCACGCTGCGTGCTCACACCAGTCACACGTCTTGGCCTTTACCCCGCCAGCCCCGTCAAAGTGAAGACCGCAGACAGCACTTCCCACAACACCCTGACTGGCGCCACAGAGGCCCACTGTCGCTAGTGCTTTGAGCCGTCAAAGAGTGAGCTCTGTCGCAAATGTTATTTAACTTATTTTTCAACTTATAAACTGTTATCAGTAGCAGTAAGTCAATAAATATAAACTGTTATCAGTAGCAGTAAGTCAATAAATATAAACTGTTATCGGTAGCAGTAAGTCAATAAATATAAACTGTTTTCGGTAGCAGTAAGTCAATAAATATAAACTGTTATCAGTAGCAGTAAGTCAATAAATATAAACTGTTTTCGGTAGCAGTAAGTCAATAAATATAAACTGTTATCAGTAGCAGTAAGTCAATAAATATAAACTGTTATCAGTAGCAGTAAGTCAATAAATATAAACTGTTATCAGTAGCAGTAAGTCAATAAATATAAACTGTTATCAGTAGCAGTAAGTCAATAAATATAAACTGTTATCAGTAGCAGTAAGTCAATAAATATAAACTGTTATCAGTAGCAGTAAGTCAATAAATATAAACTGTTATCAGTAGCAGTAAGTCAATAAATATAAACTGTTATCAGTAGCAGTAAGTCAATAAATATAAACTGTTATCGGTAGCAGTAAGTCAATAAATATAAACTGTTTTCGGTAGCAGTAAGTCAATAAATATAAACTGTTATCAGTAGCAGTAAGTCAATAAATATAAACTGTTTTCGGTAGCAGTAAGTCAATAAATATAAACTGTTATCAGTAGCAGTAAGTCAATAAATATAAACTGTTATCAGTAGCAGTAAGTCAATAAATATAAACTGTTATCAGTAGCAGTAAGTCAATAAATATAAACTGTTATCAGTAGCAGTAAGTCAATAAATATAAACTGTTATCAGTAGCAGTAAGTCAATAAATATAAACTGTTATCGGTAGCAGTAAGTCAACAAATACTTCTTACTAATACCATTGTTGCAGGTGTGAAATGTGGTCCTTGTTCCAAGCCTTAGTTACATTTGTCCGTTTTTGTCCAGAGTATTGAGTGATTGAAACTGAAACAGTGCACCCTGAATGGAGGCAGCAAACAACGTACCAGGCCAGCTGTGATTTACAACCTGAGTACCAAGAAATGTTTAGAGCACAAAGAAATGTATTGGTGAATTAGTAAAGCATTGAACTGCATCCATCTATTCTGCCAACAATGTACATCATGGAATATTGGGGCAAATAGAACCTACTTTTCAAAGTTGGTTTTGTAGCATGAACTGGGAATTTGATATTTCTGACTGATATTATGAGTGTCTGTTTGTTTGATATATGCAAAGCAGTTAACACGCTGTCAGTTCAACTTTAAACAAGTGTTATTCTATTACACTTTTCAGAGCATTACAATGAGCTAGATTGTTTCAAATGATAATACAAATTGAGTGCTGTGATACAGTATGTTTTCAAGTGAGAAGTGTGAAAATAGAGTACCTCTCATTCATATAATTCTATTCCCCCTATACCACACTTAATTTTTTATTACAAGGCAGAGATGATTCTCAACATCATTAAAGTGGCAATCAGCAGTATAAAGAAAAACAAAATACCTCCCCTGTCCCTATTTCGGTAAAAAGCTGAGGGCTGGGTCTCTCAAATTCATAGTCAGAGCTATGGATGCAAGGATTGACCATCCATGATATCAACATTATGGTTTTGAGGCTATACAGTGTTTGCTAACATTACATTTATTTACAAACATTGGAGTAAAACAAGCTTATATTTTGGGTTCTGAGGAGGTACGACAGTTGAACTAAGCTCATGAGGCATTTATAAGCTATTTTCTTTAAGAATCAATGGGTACATATCACAAAAAATGTATGTAGCAACTGCTGATTGCCCCTTTAAAATAGATTTAGTGGGTTAATCTAAGAAAAGATCAAACAAGAAAATATAGTAGATGAAACAATGGCAAAATACTAAGATACAGATGCAGTATCTTAATTTGATCATTCTGTTGTCGCTGAGAATATTCCTGCACTGCAGATGAGCCTTGTGATTTACATAAATTCACTGTAAACCCGCAGGATAAATGTATCTGAAATCCAGCAATTGGTATTTGAAATCAGATGTTCCATATGAGGCGACAGTACAGGATGTCACATTTTATTTGAAGGTATATATGTTTTACAGTTTAGAAATGAAAGTACTTTACGTAGTGCTCTCAGATTAAAGGGTATGGTTAGGGTACAGTATTATTCCCTGGGGTAGAAAAATATCAAAATACACATAACGTGCCTTCAGAGGTACACATTATGATCTCACATGGTACTGTTTAGTACCTTTTACGGTATATGTGCTGTTGTTGGGGTACACCCACACCATTCCAACACAGAAATGCTACTCTATAAGATGCTTAATTGATTAATCACTCATATTCTAATTAATTACAGGTGATATTTCATAGAAATCTAGAAACTCTGGACAGTTACTTTAATATTGTAGCAAGCTTAACCCAACACTGAGCGACCTAGTCAAGAGGTACGGACCTCTTGGTAGTAATGGGCATTCCGAGTCTTTTCAGTGAGCCGGCTTATTTGGTTCCACTCAGCTGAAAGAGTCGGTCATTAGGCTCCCAAACAACTCTTTGTTCAATAGTGCTTACAAATCTACCTAAAACCATGAAAACATTTCACATTTCTAATGTCAAGCCTACAAACGTGGCTGCCATTATGTCAGATTGTGACATGTAAGTAAAAAATAAAATGTACCTGACCAATTTATTAGAACAAAAACAAAAATGAACACACTGCAAAAAATGTGTGTGGACCAGAAAAGTCTCTCCTCACTATCTATTGTTCCTGCAGTGTGGAATTGCTATCTTTAGAGAATGTTTTTATAACTTATCTGCTGATAATCATTGTCTTGGGCTCAAAAAGCAGTAGTAACAGTATGCAAATCAGAGAGCCAAATAAACACGTCTTTCACAGATATCAGATATCAATTCCTAATATTCCCCACATTCTACATCTTGTGGCAATGGTTAAGGTATTTGCTTGACAGGCGCTGGACCTAGGTTCGGGTCCTGGACGGGGCAGGCGCTAAAAATTCTACTTAAAATGAACAAACGGCTTTGTCACGATGATGGTACACCCTAAAAAGGCAAATGTGTATTTTATGGTACAAATTGGGTACAATTATGTACCGATAACTAATGGTTCAATTAACATACAGGGTACCACTTTAAGTATCTTTTTTTGTACAGAGCTAAAACACTGTCCAAATAAATATGGAGGGGAGTGTAGCTTAATAACACAAGATAGATATTGGTCTCCATTACGATGTACAAGTGTGTCTGAAATTGCGTGGCTACCCAGACTCCTCGCTCCAGCTAAAACGCTGCGCCACACCCATGAGCGTTAGTTTCTTCTCCGCAGTGAGTCTGGATCTGAGTTCCTCCTCGGCTATTCACCGATGCGAACACATTCGGGGCAGTCTGATTGGTCCATAAACCGAAGGGTTTATGGACCAATACTGATTGGTTAGAGACAATCCAATCGTTGATGACTTGAACACCCCTCGTGTCCCTCATCATCACAAACGACTTCAATGATGGCAGTCTCAGATTAAAGTATGTAGCGAACGACAGAACAGCGGAAGAATATAGTGTGAGTCATCAGGCTATATCCAAAATGCAGCCGTAGGCTACACCTAAACTATAGACTATACTGTTTCAAAAGTAGAAAATATCCCTTTTAAGAGAATCAAATCATCTTACTGCAGGATTATTTTACTCCTGCGACGAAATTGGACAAATTAGGATCCCACATCTGTATGATTCACATTGTTGTTTGTCCCTTATTGTCACAAAATTGTCATGGTGTTTTTGTTGTCTGTTTTCATACAAAAAGGTGTTCGTCTTAGGGTTAGATACTGGAGCTCGTCCTACTACACTTCCCTCAGAAAGCACAACTCAACCTGGCCTCGACTGTCTCTTTTTCCATAGCACACACACATGCACACTTGTTTAGCTTCCCAAGAGACCCACAGGAGTTCTCAGTACTATCCAGTCTCCCCTGACGATACAGTTCACCAGGTGTTGTCTGCAACAGGCAATTAGTAGAATAGGTGTACCTGTCAATCATGGAGCTAGAAGATTAGCTGCTTGCCCGTAATTAGCGGGTTAGAGGCTTCTTGGCCCGGAGGATAAAGGCTTTGCCAATAATGGGCCCTGGGGTATTAATTACTGAAGGTCGAAGCTGCCGAAAAGGCCAGGATCTTAGCAGCAGCGCACGTAAGATGATTGTTTGAATTTCAAAAATAATACTGGTCTGACAGTTGTTAGTGTCCCGAGGGGTTGTGGTTACAAGGTAGCCGAGGTAATTAGTTTGAAGAGGAAAGGGCATGGTTGCAGGCATGTTTGTGAAGAGCCAGGTAGGCAAATAGTGAGGGCGAGAGAGAGTGAGACAGAACGAGAGAGAGAGGAAGTGAGAGAGCGGGAGGTAGCGACAGAGCGGTGAAAAAAATTATGAGGGGATGGAGAGAGCAGCAGTGGAAGAAAATGTGAGACATCATATTTCTCCACCCTCGTAAAACTCGCTTCCAGCCTCAGTATTTCCCTCGCCGCCCCTATGATGCACAACCCAGTGGAGTGCAAAAGCCCTTGTCTGCATTGTGGTCGTGACACTGTTTCCCTCCATCTCTAGTGGTGGCGGCAGTGAGGGCAGCAGGAGGAGGAAGGATGTGGGAGGTTGAGGGCATCCAGGCAGGCCGGCAGGGGGTGAGTGGGTCTTATTAAAGTACTAAAGATGGCCTGGCAGATGCTGCGAGGACAAAAACAAAAGGAGCGGCTCACCTTATGTCTCATGCGGGAACAGGGCAGATGCCAGGGAAATAAAAGCAGGATGGCTGGTGGCGGCCTGGTTCAGCCAGAGTTCACACGGAGGAAGGTGATAAAGTGGACCTGCCACCCGCTTACTGGGCCCTGGAGGACCTTGGGACTGGCCTCTCTCTGCCTGCTCGTAAAGGCTGCCGAGCTACATTAAAGCCAGTGAACCCCCAAATACCATGCAGCCCACACTGTCGTCTTTAACATTATGGCTGGACAAGTGCATGTAGCACTGGTGAGGAAGCTTTGCCACACGACACAACAACACACTCTGCTAATGCTAACTCAGTCTATTGAAAATGGTGGTAAGTCTGGGATTAATGAAGTAGTGCAATGATCAAGTTGTTGCTTTGCTGAGGTGCAGTACATCAAAGAGGATCCCTAATCACTTCATCAAGTTAACCAGCACATTAGGTCCATATACTGTAAATTGTAAATGCATCAGAGTTTGTCAATCATTTTGTATTATTGTTAGTCATTCTCCTGTGGCTTGGTAGAAAGAGAGAGTGTACGAGATACCCAGAATGGTAAAATGGGAAGAGCATGTGGAACATCTTCCTCACTCCCATGAGGCCTTCATTACATTTTTTGAGATCACCAGGATGAATTGACAAGTAAATCATCAATTGCTTACTAAAAAGACTCCATTGAACATCATAGTTTAGGGACACATTAGACTCAGTCTGGGGCTGGGAAACAAGTCCCAAGTCCTAAATCAGGATTTAAGGCAAATTGAACTACTAGGCAATTTTAACTCCGCCCAGCAGAGGGCAATGTAACAAGCTGGCCTCTTCTCCTCCTCCTCCTCCTCCTCCTCCCCACTCGCCTTTGGCCACCATAAATCGCCACCTCATGTAAAACTCTGCACCTGTGGCTCGCGGCAGGTCCTGATCCGAGCACACGATAAACATGTCACTCCGCTCCTAATCCGCCCGCGTTCTTTATTTGCCCAATTATAGTACCCCCATAAATAAAAATAAAACAGCTCAGCATGCATACTGGCCCCAGACGAGGGGTCGGGGAGGGGCCAAGGCTTGGACAGCCAGCCAGCCAGCCAGCCAGCCAGCCAGGCTAGGGTCATCATTTAGATGTGTGGTTTGAGTGGAGCACAAGCACGGGCATGGAAGATCCACTGGGTCATGTTAACCCTCTGCAGAGTTCATCATTTTTATTTTGACAGTTAGTATCTGGTCAGAGGGGTTCCTCCATCTTGTTTTTCCTCTCCCAGACTCTGCAGTAAGCAGCACAGCAACAGCACTTGACGACATTACTGTGAAGCAGCTAACATGTTTGAGGATACACACTGTACTGTCCTATATACACTGTACTGTTCCTCTGTAGGCTACTGTAAATGTCACAGAACAAAATGGGGAATTCATTTAAAAACTGTGATCTATGTGCTATGCTACTGTTTGGTATAACTCTGTAGAGGGAACATGCTAGGAGCATTAACCAAGAGCATGACTTAGTTATTATTACTGTCAGGTTTACAGACAGGTGCAGACTAATCATGCAATTTGTGTGAACTGTTTTTAGAATTAATATGACTGAGGTATTGTGCTAATAAAACCTTAATGAATGCTGAATAAAATCATTTCAAATGTATACCAGTTTCAGTATAAAATAGTCTTATCCTAGATAGGTTGCTCTTGAAATACAGAAGCAGATTGCTTTACAGAAGCGTTAACCTACTTTGTTGATTTCTTCTCAGACTCATTTTATTTATTTATTTTTATTTTACCTTTATTTTACTAGGCAAGTCAGTTAAGAACAAATTCTTATTTTCAATGACGGCCTAGGAACAGTGGGTTAACTGCCTTGTTCAGGGGCAGAACGACAGATTTGTACCTTGTCAGCTCAGGGATTCAATCCAGCAACCTTTCGGTTACGGGCCCAACACTCTAACCACTGGGCTACCTGCCGCCCAGGTCATTAAATTATGTTTTTAAGTGAACAGCACATGAATCCTTCTCGAGACGGTTCTAAATGCACATTTGATTGGCAAGGTTGATTAACAATTCACATGAAATTTGACAGAATTATTAAGCATCCTAAAGCCTAGCTAAACTGCTGACTCACCTTGCTCTGAATGCGCTGTATCTGAAACAAGGAAAAGAGGTGTGAGCTGTAAAAAAAAAACGGAAACTTTAGGGTTCTGTAGATAACCTTTTAAGGGCGATATGAAGCAAGCCATTGAACCCTTTTTGTTTCTGCAGTATTGCACAATATCTTATAACAAATTATGCCTCATTTTGCAAACCTAACAATAACAGGACCAAGAAGGCCAAAACAAAACAAGGCCCTTTATTGGCAGAAAAAAAAAACATACTGAACCATGGGAATTATATCATGTAGAAATGATTTACACATTTTGCTGTGGTCTGGTAACACTTGCAAAATGTTTATACATTTTCTCTACAACTGTTCTCGCTGACACCATATGAACGTGTCACTTTAAACTCTAAACGGAGTGAGGGAGGAGTGAAAAATGAACTGATTCATAACAATGACTGCCAGGGCTTTACTGCATATTTTCGGACGACTGCACGGCAAGACTGTAAAATGCAGCTGGCCTTCCCTGACGTCGTTCCCAGCAGACACACAACGCACCCAGGCCCTGCGCCTTGTTTAGGAGGAAACAAATGGCAAATGAAAAGAGATTCAATTCCATAAATATGTGTGAAATGAGGAAAAAAACCTAGCGGTGCATTTTGTTTACTCTCTGATAATCTCTCTTCAGGGAATGCAGTGAACACTGCTACTGAATTCTTCGTGTCCACCAAGAACAGGAGAGGTTTAATACCATTATTGTGTTTTGATCTAGTGGAGCACTTTGTGACATCTGCTGATTTAAAAAGGGCTTTATAAATACATTTGATTGATTGATTGATTGATTGATTGATTGATTGATTGATTGATTGATTGATTGATTGATTGATTGATTGATTGATTGATGAGTATGTTGGCCTACATTATGTTCCTTTATAGTGTGTAGCTCTTCACATTTACATTCACCTTAAATATGTAGATGCTTATGTATTGTACACTGTATGTGTTGTGCCTTGGGGACATGGGATCTGATCAGTTTTGAAGCAATGGAAACCATCAGAACAATTGGGGAAGAGAGAGCTGCATTTTAAGTTGTTGGATATGGATCTAACAGTCAGATAACAGGCAATTTCTTTCTTAATTTATCCTACAACTTTTATGTATTGTAAATCTAGTTCATGATGAACTTCAGTGTGTGGCTTATTGGTCAATGGGACGAACCCCTTCGGTTACAAGTCACTGAATAAAATGGTTAAACATATACTAGAAATACAACAGGGTGTATACTAGAAATACAAATACTGTCCTCGGGATTTCCCATCAAGCCCTGTGGATCCTGGCCTACAGTATCAGCCCCCTTTCCAAAATCTGGATGTCCCACGGGCAGTCCACGCCTCAGGACATAAATCCACTCACTGCACACCGTAAACAGATGCTTTAGTTTCTACTCAAAGGCGTGACCGGCCATGACACACCCTTTCCAGTCATTCACAGGGTAAGGGTTTCAAATCCTGTTCTCACATGCAACACGCTAAAATACTACTCTTTTTTTGTTTTCACTCACAACCCACTATAACAGACAGAATACTGGATATTCGGTTTGGGCTGTCAAGAAATACAAAAAAAAATGGAAAGTCCTATTTGAACAACCTTTGGTGCATTACACCCACAAATGCCTAAAACAGAGTATAGCTAGCCTCAAGCCAAAAGCTCTCAAAGCACCGTCCACTCCCTGCCTCTTTGTTTGTGGCTTGGAGGGGATCCAAGTTGATTAGCAGACATCAGCGAAGCCACGGGTGTTGGCTGGAGTTAATAGTCTGTCTCGAGTCCATCAGGCGACTTTGCAGTGGCAACAGGCTAACTCCCCCTCAGTGACTTCTAAGCTCTCATGAACACCAGCTCCCAGATTGCACCACTGTTCCCCTCACAGGTTTCCAGACCTCCTGCCCTTCCTACATGACCCTACCGAAACTAGCATTACCTTATCATGCTCTATGATGAGGATGAAAGATGTGAAAACAATTATTACATCTATTTGATAATCATTGGCTGAACAAAAATACCTTTGAGAGGCAAATAGGAAGTCAGAATTGGAGCGGCCTCTCAAATAACAAAACATCCAATAGGTCAAGGGTGAGTAAGAAGAACTATCCAATTGTAAGCAATCCAGTTGTACCCGTCCATCTATGTGGAATATAATTTCATTGAAACGTGCTAAAACACAATCTCAGGTGAAGCCCTTGAAGGTGTAATGATTTGTATTGCATGGAGCTTCCTTGCCTTCGTCTCTCTCAGGAGTCGTGGTATAGAACTCCTCTCTTTGTTGCAGTGAGAGCGGCCTCGGGCCATGAGACTAACAGTAAAGTTGCTAAGCAACCATGTCAACATAAAACATCTATCAAGTCTATGTAGTATGTAGAACAGTCGATATGAGGCCATATGGTAAACATTGCAATGAGCGGCATATGTATCTAGCCGTCCGTTGTTTATGAAAGCTTTGTATTAAATCTTAGTGCCTTAGAGGCAGAGTGGATTTGCATGCGAAGAGAGCTTGCAGTGGTGGATGGGCCCCAGAAGGCCCTGCAGGAAGAGGGGTGTGCTGGACTGGAACAAACCAGTCTATTGCCAACAGGGACCAGCTTGTATACCAGCGCAAACACAAAGCAGTCCATGGTCTGGAACACTCCACCGCCACCCATCCCCCCTCCCCTCTCTTTAAGCACTTCTTCGCTCCTTGGAAGGGCTTCATTAAATAGATAAGGAATGTCTGTCCAAAATAAAGTAAACAATCAACAAGAAAGCAATCAGACTATTTACACAGTGTCATATCGTGATATATGCTGTTATTGTTACGAGATAAATGTTATTTGTGAATGTAGGAGATATTTTGGGACTCGCTGCATAAATACAATATGGTATTATGACAAATAAAACTAAGTTTCAGACTAACAATTAATGTCAGTATGTTAAATGACCGTTCACCAAATAACTTGCATCACCAAATCTCTGAAAAAAATGTCTCAAAATGGAAAGAAACCTTCTGCAAATCTCTCTGAAGAGGACATGTATAAGTACATGCCATACTGTATAGAGGAGCCATTGCAACATACTATAGTATGAGAATATGGCTACCATATGTAAATGACATTACTGTTTTATTACCGATATGTGTCGCTAAGGAGCACTATATATAATTTTTCTGTACGTTCTTGTCATTTAGCAGACGCTCTTACCCAGAGCAACTTAAAGGTCAATTAGGGTTAAGTGCCTTGCTCAAAGGCACATCAACAGATTGTTCACCTAATCGGAATGGGGATTCGAACCAGCGACCTTTCAGATACTGGTCCAACGCGCTTAACCGCTAGGCTACCTGCCACCCATACATCAGGAAATGGGATGGAACCCAGCTTTGTCTGGGGATCATTCCCAAATACATCTGGCATGGTGTATTTGGGCTCCCGGGTGGGGGTCTAAGACACTGCATCTCAGTACAAGAGGCGTCACTACAGTCCCTGGTTCGAATCCAGGCTGTGTAACATCCGGCCGTGATTGGGAGTCCCATAGGGTGGTGCCCAGTGTCGGCCGGGTTTGGCCGGGGTAGGCCGTCATTGTAAATAAGAATTTGTTCTTAACTGACTTGCCTAGTTAAATAAAGGTCACAACTTCAAAGACACACCTCCGAACAGCCTCAATTCGTCAGGGCATGGATAAATGTTATTTGTGAGAAAGACCCAGCAGCGTTGCAGTTCTTGATACACTCAACCCGCTGCGCCTGGCCCCTACTACCCTACTCCACCCTCTGAATGGCACACATGCACAATCCATGTCTCAATTGTCTCAAGGTTTAAAAATCCTTCTTTAACCTGTCTCCTCTCCTTCATCTAGACTGATTGAAGTGGATGTAACAGGTGACATCAATAAGGGATCATAGCTTTCACCTGGATTCACCTGGTCAGTCTATGTCATGGAAATGTTTTGTACACTCAGTGTATAATAAGTTGTGTGAATCCTCTTGTACCTTTTCAAATTCAAACATAGTATCATTCATAATCCCATAACACTTTGCAAGCATTACAATAGTTGCACATGTATTTCCCAAACACTGTAGGCCTCCACCATAAAAAAATCCCTGCAAAAATAGTTTATACCCCAATAGAATTCATTATGAAGTTTGAGACGAAGGGAAAAGTCATCAGAATCATCACATCGGTGGGTGACGTCCAGCCCATTAAATCATGTGGATCACCTGCTGGCACTTGCTTTCTTTACCAATCAAGCGGATCCATGCCTGCCTGAGCATGACCTCCTCCTGCCTGCACTTCCTGTTGAGGCCCTGGGCCCCCAGCCTAATGCAGCCAGGGGACCCGTCTCACAGGGGCCAAGCCGAGGGGTCCATAAAAATCTATGATCCTCCACAGCCCACTGGCAATGGCGCTTCCTCTAAACGAGGAGCAAAACTTGAGCCTGACCTCTGGTGGATATAGGAGAAGGAGAAGACATGGCTAATCAAACCGTGAGCCCAGGGTGCTGCTTTAAGATCAGGGGTTGTCTGGGAGGTACTGTACCATGTGTGGAGAAATTGGGGGCACTGAAGGGGGGGGTTCTCCCAGGGCGACATACAAGCTAGAACCGCCACTGTCAGTGCCAAATATATTCTGTGGATAGCATTTAGATATACATATATTCCTACACTTCCCAATTCCCTACTTCAGCAGGTGTTTGTGTGGAACAGCTTAACACTAACTGTACAGTATGAATTAAGAGATGGGAATTGGGGTGACACTCTGCATACAGAACCAAGACAGGAAACCAAACACTTCCTGTATTATACACTTACACTGTACTACTTCCTCTTTGGGCTCATCATTCACACAGAGGGTGGTTGAGAAAAACAAATCGTGAACACTTAAGAAGTTAAAACAACATCCTGAAGCAGGAGGTAATGGGGTCCTTAAGGCAGCGGGTTAGGTGCCTGGGGAGTGCCTGTCAAAACTCTATTAATAAGACACAGCATGTGAGTACAGGGAACATGCACTCTCTAACCAGCAATAAGCCTTAGGTAAGTAGGTAACCTTGGACTCCAAACAACTAGCTCACAGAGGTCAAGTCTCGTTTTCATCTGTCTTGATCAGATCATGATCTTGTAAAGTACCCTGTCTAGCTACAGAGCCCTATGATACTTTCTTATTTGGACATTGACATATCACTCTAGCCTCTCCATTAGTAGCCTTCTTCTTTTTAGACAACACATAGGAATGAGTATACAATTGCTAACTATAGCTATGCTGGTTTTACCATTAGGAAAAGCCTTCAGGAACTGAGGGTTGTCCGTAAAATAAAAGCTCTAAAGCCTTCTTCACACTGGCAGTTTGAAGTAACTTTTTTCTTCATATCCGATTCGAATCAGATCTTTTTCCTGCAGTCTGAACAGCCGGATAACGGTTATGTCAAGCCACATTTCAAACCACCTTCTTATGTGGTTTGAAATCAGATACATATCTGATTCCTGGCCATGCGACTTGTGTCTGAACGGTCAAATCTAACTTATTTGCCCTGAAGTGGTTTTCAGACCGTTATTTGGCATATCTTGTTGCTCGCTAGCTACTCTGTTGACAGTGGTAGCTAACTAGCTTGTTAATTGTTTATAATCAAATTAGTGAATGTGCTCGCAAGTTAAACAGCTACGTACCTAGCTAGCTAGTTGACTGTTGGGGCTAGCCAAAAATTACTTGTTTTGAAAGTTGCATCATCTTATTCTTTGTTCTTTTGAACATTCAAAGCAACTGGGAGACTTCCATGGAAGGCATTGTTGTCACATTTGCTTGCTACACCACAACTTCTGATTGAGTGAGAGGAAGAACGAGCACTACCACCAATCAGCCTACGCCGCTGCTCACACACCCGCCATTACCATGACAACTAGCATAGCTATGTCAGCATGGCTACAGTATGAACACACACAAATCCGATTGGGTCACTTGTAACTTGCTGTCTGGACAGTCAGTATTTCGAAACGGATTTGAGAAACAAAACTGATTATAAGCATTAAGGCTTGCAGTGTGAACAAGTCTTGATAGACCACCCTGTGAATCCATTGTGCAATTCACAAAAATCCCTATGCTCTGTCTTTCTCTAAACTGGGAGTGAGAACACATCATGGTGTTCTGAGAGTTGTGGGGCATGTCTCTAAGCGCATTCCACATTATCATGGAGATCCTCTTCCACATATAGTTGAGTAGTGTAATAACCGCTGATATCAAATGCTGCTGTGTAGTGGGTGGAACCATTTGTCCCATTGCGCAACATTAAAAAAGGGCTAATCCATATAAACGTTGACACACATATTGCTTACACAGGGAGTTAATAAGACTAACATATTATTAGCTTCATAACATTCCCCCATAATAATGTGGCCACCTGTCAATCATTGACACAATTAAATTGTTTAATGAATAAATTTGCATTGATAATGGAAGGGTTGTGGATAACATCTGGCTGCAGCCGTTTAATGGCATACCTTGCATCAGATGCCCATATGGAATGTGAACGGAAAGGCTGTTTTGATGCTAACTAAATGAAAAGTATCACTCAAATTAATTTGGCTCGTTTGACAGAGAGGAAATCACTTAGTAAGAGTGATTCTGGCATATTACAAGCTCTGTGGCTAATTGCTATAGGAGGAGCAATTTTTCTGCCACTTCCTTTCCCCCTAAAATGCCTCCTGCTCAAAAAAAGTCGCTGGTAACAGTTTTTTCCTCACTGAATTTCAATATTGCAAAGGCATCAGGATTTTTCTTGACAGTGCCAAATGAAATGCAAATTGGCCTGCTAGCAATATCACATCTGGCTGAGCTATTTTGTAGAAATCTTCATACGTTTACACAATTAAAATGAACAATTGCCACTGCATTTCACCAGCACATTCTCCATTGTCAAGATATACATTTCTAAATGACTGGCTGAAGAGAGGACGAGGATATAATTATGCAGCATGAGAAATGAAGACGTCAGTGTAGTTACTACATGCAGACCAAAAGCCACAAGAAATCACTTAATGGTGTGCAACAAAATTACTTCCGAAAACATTCTATAAATATTCATGTTGTGGTAAAATGTTAAATGAATTTGTGTTCTAAATCTTTCAGTACTTTTCCCCATCCACGACTATATTGTAATTGATTATATTTAGCAACGTAAGGTGGACCTGTGTGGGGACCTGACAGTGTTGTGTTGGTTGTGAGTATGGGTCTGTCTTTATGACTATTGAGTGCTTGTAATAGCAATACAAAATACAGATACAACATACAAACACTGCCATTAGTAGGGTACTGTATGACCATACCTGGCCGTTAAATAGAGCAAAGATGTGTAAAACTATATAGGCCCCCTTACATTTCTACTACAGACCCTGGTTCGATTCCAGGCTGTATCACAATCCGGCCGTGATTGGGAGTCCCATAGGGCGGCGCACAATTGGCCCAGCGTCGTCCGGGTTTGCCCCGAGGCAGGCCGTCATTGTAAATAAGACTTTGTTCTTAACTGACTTGCCTAGTTAAATAAAGGTTAAATTAAAAATAAATATAATCTCCGTGCAACCAACTGAAATCCAAAATGGCTTCCTTTCCAGTGTTTTCCTCCTAGTGGCAGTTTACCTGATAATCCCCTCCTATCCATGCTCACAAATTACACCATGTTCACTGATCCATTATCAGTGTATAGTGGAAGGCAATAAAGTGACCGGTTACAGGACCTGAGGTGTTTGACTCTAGATCCTACTAGAAGGGTCGTTTTTTTTTATTGTTGCAGAAATGCCTTCTTGAACATATGAACTTTCTTATGTCTCAATTACAAACTTGTATTGGATCTGTAAATATGAATAAACAAGGAGAAAGCACAGACCTATAAAGGGAGAAAGAAAGGATCCTTCCTGGCTAGTCATGATTGGCTGAGATAATGGAGTGGTTGGACTTGCCGAGAGATGAGTCCTGATTGGTATGTCATTTCACAGGCTTCTGTCTATAACAGAACAGGCCTTCTCTGGTCAGTATATAGATAATCAGAAAGATATGTCTTTGGACCACTGCAAAGGTGTTACTACAGCTTAAAAACATTGCACATGCGCAGATACTGTATGTGACTGTGTGAGAGCGAAGTCTTGCATCTCGCTCATCTCAATATCTGCGGTGCTTCTCGTGGCAACGTCATTCTACCTTTAAGTAGAGAGACTACTTTCTGGAGGACAATGCCATGCTGACTCACGTGTTTACATGTGTGGGTAGGGTGGGGCTAAGGCGTAGCCCTTTACACTTGCACCCGTATATGGGTTGAAAATTGAAAGTTTGGGCACTGATAAGTGCCTAAATTGAAATGCAGTGGCTGTACAGTAACATTCTATGAATGGAATGACATCAGATCTCAGGCTTTCTGCTTCACAGCGCTGTATGGGTTTTGACTGACAACCGTTCTGAACCTGAGCGCCGCACACAACAAGACGTTTCCCCCATCCCTCCTGCTAATTGGGCAACTTTAGCAAATGTTTTGTTGTCTGAGTGAGGGAAATGCTGTAAATTAATAGGACTCGATCTAATTCGAAAGATGAGATGTTGAGGATTATAATAAGTACTGCTTTGATGTCAAACAAGCTAGCCAAACACCCGTGAGTCCGAATGTGCCCTTCACATTTCCATATCATAAAACTCATGTCATATACACTATACGTTTTTGATCACTGGGGTCATACCCTGGATTGTTCTGAACAGAATGAGCCTAGGTTTGTCTATTGTGAAGAAAATTTGCAGCAGTTGTGAAAGCCCAACACTGTAATATCATATTTTATAACTTAGCTAGTCAGTGCTTGTTTAATGTCAGTTGAACTGTTGTGTCCTCAACTTTGGTCTAATATTTTTCCCATAATCTCCAAATTGTTCCCTTAAAAGGATTAGGAGGGTGTGAACGATGCTGAATGGCCGCAAACAAAGAAAAGCTCTCTAGGAAGTGTGAAAATCTCATCAAAATCGTTCAAAGGGCATTTTCTCCTACTTGTCTCTTAAGTGAGATCAACCTCACATGCAGCATTACTATCCCATCTTTTCTCCAAGTACAATGTATGAAACACCATTTTTAAGCTCTGAGTCTGCTCTTTCGTAAAATTAGCAAACATTTGATATAAGCCTTCATTGAGAAATCTGGACAGACATAATTCACATATCAGTTATGAACTGAAGGCAACATGAGGAAGGACAGAAGAAGAAGTCAATTCAAACAGTACCAATTTCTCACTGGCTATCCCAGAGGTCCTGAAACTTGTAAAACAGTTGTCTTCCGAGATGCCTGTGAAAAAATAAATAGAGTACAAACAACATTGCAACTCTCAAAGTGAATGAGCCAGCTGTAAAGGCCTGATTATGGCGGAGCCCAGTGCAGTCAGGCTACAGGGAGACCAAGCTCTTCAGTGATTAAAGAATCAGAGATTGAGAGGAGAGGAGCCATCTTGAACCTAATTGTATTTTTATCAAACACATAACACCTCTCTCCCAGTGCCGAGGTGCAAAAGCCTGGAGCCAGAGAGGTGGATTACAGTACATGCCAATAATAAAAAGCTAATTAACGTTGTTATTACTGCATGTGCACTGTGTATTGTGAGACCCTAAGACACACTGTTGACATTGGATCTATAGGTGTAGCTTATTAAAGTGCATTTGCATCCTTTTGTGCATTTGCAGCTTTCAGTTCATTGCTTGCTTTCGCCTTTTTACCTGGAACTTCTCGTAGAGCCAGATAACAAGGTGATTAAAAAAATTAACAAGACATTGTCACTTCATCTATCAAAGGGGTCTGCTTTCTGTTGCCACAAGCAAGGAAATACAAAGCAAGAGAGTGAGTGAAGAGAGAGAGAAAGATCAGAAAAGCTCTCTGTGTGAGAATATGTTAGGATTACATGTGATTCCAACTTAAAATTGGGTCTCAATTCAAACCAGACAGAACCGTATCTGCCAAGCGGCAGGGAGTGGCTGGAATGTCCTCATTTTCCCAGTTTGTCTGCTGCTGGGGATAGGGATAGTCTGGCTTATGTCCACGCTAACCCACGCAGGCTCCTCTGTGCTAGTAGCACACTGCTCTGCATTGTGCACTGAGCCTGGGCCCAGCCCTGAGCATGCTATATGATGTGGGTGTCAATGAGGGATCAGTGGCTGCCCTACATCCAAACTCCCATTGGTAGTGTCCCATTGAGGGGAACACTTCCTGAAACACACCTCACCGTCCAGTGACCTCATCCACCACTTCAAGGTCCAAAAGACTCAACGATGTAGGTCCTGTACTGAAATAATCCTACTGTACCTCAAGGACCTTCTGTAGCTGTGCAATAGTGAATTGGTTGAGATTATTGATCCCGGAGCTTGTACGAGATTCTCTACTTTACGCACAGTCTCTGCTCCACTCGTAGAGAACAGGCTACTCTGGCAAATGGTGCTTGTTTAATAAAGTTAGATCAAAGCTGAATCAACATCTGCTAGATCACATAATTATAGCATGCTATATAACAGAACCAAATTTAATGGCATAGTATTACGTTACCGTAAGATTTTGTATGAGACTTTAGGATGATTGAGAACAAATGGTCGCATTTTTCTCTCCTGAGGTCAAAACTCAACAGCTTGCGCCACTAGGCAGAATATGTCCTTTGATTGAAACTAAACTGCTTGCGCCACTAGGCAGAATATGTGCTTTGATTGAAACTCAACAGCTTGAGCCACTAGGCAGAATATGTGCTTTGATTGAAACTCAACAGCTTGAGCCACTAGGCAGAATATGTGCTTTGATTGAAACTAAACAGCTTGCGCCACTAGGCAGAATATGTGCTTTGATTGAAACTAAACAGCTTGCGCCATTAGGCAGAATATGTGCTTTGATTGAAACTCAACAGCTTGCGCTACTAGGCAGAATACGTGCTTTGATTGAAACTAAACACAGTGCATAAAGTAGAGAATCCTGCACATGAGCAGAAGCTTCACCAACTTTAACTGTCAGGAAGAAAGGTGCAGAAAAGTTGGATCCACAGCCTCGGCCTAAACTATAATGCCTATTGACAAAATATTTGCCTGAGGGAAAATCTCTTTGTCTATTTTTTTCCAATGCATACTTTATTTCTGTAGGTCAACTATGATTGGCATTGCAGTCAGTGACAAAAGATTGTACAATCCCTCTAGCATGTAAGCATTTTGCTACAAGCGTTTCACTACACCTGAAATAACATCTGCTAAACATGTGTATGTGACCAATGCCATTTGATTTGATTTGATAACATTTTGATTACAATTGCTTTGAAGACTGTAGGCCACTAACCATCTGTCGAAGGCCACATTGTGAATACTCCTTTGTAACACTAAAGATTCAACAGAGCTCTTAAGTGCTCCCCTAAAAGAATACACAACTGGAAGTAACTATCTTTGACTATCTATCACTCATTCATGCCCATCTCCCAAACCTGTCGTTGTACTCAGTTCATTATCAACTCTGAATAAGCCTAATGACTGATACTCTGAATATTGAGGGAAATGGTGCCCCAGTTGGACACCCGAGAACCATTGCTCATTTCTAATAAATGACCTGTCTATACTCATCTTCTCCCTCTTTCTGGGAATAAAACTCAGGGGCTGGTTTTCTCACCCTGCGAGCGCGTTGCAGCGTAACTTCGCCGAGCTGTTAATCTGTTTGCACATTTGCGGCGCTAACAATGTGTTGACAACACGCTGACATCACCCAGATGTCAGCCGCATCTGCCTCCTCCGGCCCATGAATATTAATCAGAGCCAGGCAGCCAGGGCTGCTTCGACTCCTTGCATTGTTCCCTCTTTCATCCAGTTTCTATGCCCCCTCGTTATCCGTCTGTCCTAGTCTCTAACCTGTTCCCTCTTTCAGTCTCTCTCTCTCTCTCTCTCTCTCTCTCTCTCTCTCTCTCTCTCTCTCTCTCTCTCTCTCTCTCTCTCTCTCTCTCTCTCTCTCTCTCTCTCTCTCTCTCTCTCTCTCTCTCTCTCATCCCTTTCCATCTCCCGTATTATCTCTAACCCTATCTTTCTCTTGATGTCTTCCCTCTACTATTTCTCCCACAGTCTCTAAGACCCTCTTTCCATGTCTCCTCGTTCGGCATCTCTTTCCATCTACCCTGTCACCAACTTCCCTTCTGTTTCACTCAATATGTATACCCTTTCTCTCTGTCTTCCACAGATATCCCACTTTCTACTGCCTTCAGAGCCAAATCTTAATTTGAGATCTGCGCGTGCAACTTGAATTTAAGAGCAAACCTCCCCATTGACCTCAAATGTATGATTTACCTGTCGGACTTACATGTACATATCTCAAGTTAGGATTCGGCAAGGTTTTGCTCTACTATAACCTTTATATGGGATTTGTGACTTTGTATGGACTTGCTCAGCAATGAAGGGATCCTTTTACTGCTTTGTAGTGTATTAAAAATAGAGCATAATATTGTTCTAAATCATACACCTTCCATAGATCTTTACTTTAATTAAACTCTCAGCTAATACACAGAATTTCCAGTTGAAAGATATTCCTTTCTGCTCTCGGCTAATTGCAATTATATAAGACAGTGTAAAAAGGATAGAGGGCTCAAGGAGTGGATGTGGGAAGGGAAAGTCCTGAAGTTGAGGTAATCCTTTTTCAATGTTTGTTTTTAATGGCCGTACTGCGAATGAATCCCTGTGCCTTATGCAAGGATGAGTTTTCTGTAGTCCTGGGGTCAGTTCTATTCCAATTCCAGAGCATTCAGAACGTTAACTTAAATTCAGTTGATGATTTTTTTTAAACGCCACACTCCTACCTGTAGTCACTAATGGAATAATGTGACAACAGAGTAATTCACTAATTTCTTTCATTCCATAGTGACAACCCGGCCTCCTCTCCCACCACCACACTGTTATATTCATTTTAATTTAATTGTATTCCCTGTGACTGTGGGAGAGTCACTGATTTGGAGTTCGTGCTCTTTATGAATATTGGTGGCACCATGCAGATCAGCCTTAACGTGTCAGGGTTAATTGCCATAATCAAGAGGGGTTAATTAGTTTGTTTCTACAGCCTACCGAGAGTGTTATCAAAGCACTGCCGCTGGCTTGGTTGGGTGACACAAGCCTTCACCTCTTTTGCAATTAGGTCGACTTGACGTAGGCGACAACGTAGGGTTAAATATTCACTGTGTGCTCACCAGAGAAGAGGATAAGTGTTAACCCCTTGCTCTGGGGTACTGTGCCTTCAGAAAGTATTCACACCCCTTTGACTTTTTCCACATTTTGTTGTGCTACAGCCTGAATTTAACATGGTTTAAAATGAATTGTGTTTTTAGAGATTTTTCACAAATTAATACAAAATGTAAAGCTAAAATGTCTTGGGTCAATAAGTATTCAACCTCTTTGTTATTGCAAGCCTAAATAAGTTCAGGAGTAAAAATGTGCTTAACAAGTCACATGATAAGTTGCATGGACTCACTCTGTGTGTAATAATAGTGTTTAACATGATTTTTGAATGACTACCTCATCTTTGTACTCGACATATACAATTATCTTTAAGGTCCCTCAGTCGAGCAGTGAATTTCAAACAAAGATTCAACCCCAAAGACCAGGGAGGTTTTCCAAAGCCTCGCAAAGAAGGTCACCTATTGGTAGATGGGTAAAATGTTTTTAAAAAGCAGACATTGAATATCCCTTTGAGCATGGTGAAGTTATTAATTACACTTTGGATGGTGTATCAATACACACAGTCACTACAAAGATGCAGGCGTCCTTCCTAACTCCTTTGGAGGAAGGAAACCGTGAGGCCAATGATAACTTTAAAACAGTTACAACGTTTAATGGCTGGGATAGAAGAAAACTGAGGATGGATCAGCAACATTATATTTACTCACAACAGAGTGAAAAAAAGGAAGACTGAACAGAATAAAAATATTTCAAAACATGCATCCTGTTTGCAATAAGGCACTAAAATGATACTGCAAAAAATAGAAATTAACTTTATGTCCTGAATACAAGTGTTATGTTTGAGGCAAATCCAACACAACACATCACTGATGTCATCAGCAAGGACTAGGGAGATTTTGGGGATCAAAATAAACAGAATAGAGCTAAGCACAGGCAAAATCCTAGAGGAAAACCTGGTTCCGTCTGCTTTCCACCAGACACTGGGAGATGAATTCACCTTTCAGCTGGACAATAACCTAAAACACAAGTCCAAATACACTGGAGTTGTTTACCAAGACGACATTGAATGTTCCTGAGTGGTCTAGTTACAGTTTCGACTTAAATTGGCTTGAAAATCTATGGCAAGACTTTAAAAAAAAAAAATAACGTGCAAATATTGTACAATACAGGTAGGCAAAGCTCTTAGAGACTTACCCAGAAAGACTCACAGCTGTAATCGCTGCCAAAGGGGATTATAACACGTACTGACTCAGTGTATTTAATTTTCAATAAATTTGCCCAAATAATTCAATACATGTTTTCACTTTGTCATTATGGGGTATTGTGGGTAGACGGGCGAGAAAAAAATATATTTGGAATTTAGGTTATTACACAACAACATGTGGAAAAGGTCAAGTGGAATGAATACTCTATGAAGGCACTGTATATGTATGTATAGGGCTATCATTGTAAATAAGAATTTGTTCTTAACTGATTTGCCTAGTTAAATATATATATATTTTTTTAATAAAATATGGGTTTGAGGGTGTGATTGAGGGAGGGGACATCGGTGGTCAGGGGATAACTTTCCCTTTCATGGCCTTCGCAGACCCCAAACACAAACGCACACACACACACACGTATACACTCCCACAGTTGGTTAAAATGTGCAGCGCACACATTGTTCTCAATGGCTTATTGTCAGCGTCTAATTGGCTGGCTGTTGTAGTCCATGTGTGTTTCTGAGAGGGGTTTGGTGCAAAGGGAATCCATGATGCAACAATGATGAGAGGATAATGACAGCTTTCAATGTGTCATCGAATGCACCGCAGCATATCTTGCCTAGCCCCCCTGTGGACAGTTGCTGCCATCACAAACAGCTCCAATGAGTAACAATGCCATTTGCCATACACACGACCAAAGCACTTACACGCATGCCCATATTCATTCAAACTCTTTCAATTTGTTGTAGAAAATATCTGATATATTAAAGAGTATCTGTACAGTATCTATTATGTGTGCATCTTAAAAGGTCAGTATTTGATTGGAGTTCAAATAGTGCTTTATAGCCATTGCAACACAAACAAAATAATTTTTTTACATCAAACTAGATGGTAGGAATACAGTACGGCTCCCTCATCTACTTTGCCTTCCGTCTGTCGGCACACGTTACATCAATAAATTATGTCGAAGATACATGTAGAATAAATAAGTAATCCTGATATGGATGACAAATTAATAATGGAAACACTGCTTTTCTTAACTTTCTTTTGTCCTTCTTAAACCTCTCCCATGTTTGAAGCTGAAGGCACTTCAAATTAAACAACATGTTTTCAGATCCGGCAGTAAAGTGACGCAGTTGGTTTCTATTTTGTTATTACATTAAATTATCCCTGCTTTGTGTCTGCTAGGCCTCTTGGGATTGGTTCACCGAATTGCACAAAAGAGGAACTAAAATGCTCAGGGTGATTTGAATCCCAAGAGGTGTGAGGGGAGGGGGGAAAATATCATTGACAGACAGTCTGGAAGCTACTGTAACTGCAGCTGCCATCTTGATGCAGCTGAAGTCAACCACAGTTTTCTCGCCTCTCTTCATGGGAGAAGAAACACCCTCTCTGATAGGGTACATTTAAACAATAAGGCCCAAGGGGGTGTGGTATATGGCCAATATACCACGGCTAAGGACTGTTCTGCCTGGACACAGCCCTTAGCCGTGGTATACTGGCCATATATCAAAAACCCCAGAGGAGCCTCATGGCTATTATAAACTGGATACCAATGTAATTAGAGCAGTAAAACTAAACTTTTGTCATACCCGTGGTATACGGTCTAATATACCATGGCTGATCAGAATTCAGGGCTCAAACCACCCAGTTTATAATTGAAATTTGACCAGGGCCCCAAATGCTCTTGTTGCAAATACTGAGATGTGATGACACTTTAAATTATTAAATCAGCCTCATTCGCTGAACATATGACTGGTGAGAAAGTGAAGCAAAGCAATCCAATGGATAGAGTGTAAACTGTACACTAGAGAGTTGTGACACTGCTACAGTCCGCCTTGGGTGGTTTTCGAACCAGCTGAAAATTCACCTGCACTGGAAAGGAAAAACTCAAACACAAAGCTACAAAAGAGCCTCACGTTGGCGAGTACGCTGTAAAAAAAAAAAGAAAAGAGCCGCAACATTTTTAAAAGTCTAAAGTCAAGTCTAAAAACACATCCAACATGTTCGAGGGACAGCCTGTAACATGTGTTTAGCCAAAAGGATCACACATCCTCCCTCATGCTAAGGTTCCTCTGTGTCAACATATTGGACATTTCCATGAAGAAAAAGGCGACATAGACACCTGGTGCAGCAGGCAAAACCACCTGGCCAGTCGCTGTGAAGCTCTGTCTTCAGCTAAGGTGACCCTTCCACAATCCAAAACCCTGGTTAAACATCTGGCACACGAGCTGCCCCTTGCTAGAGATCTTCAACCCCTATTTCTCTTCAGGAATATGAATTCTCATGCAAGCATAATTTTCTGGCATGTTAAAAGAAGCACATTTCAAAAGAAGCAAAAGCAACCCATGGTCTTGCTTGCAAAATGCTAATGCCAACATTTCTGTCTATTTCTTTGACGAAGGAAGAAATACTGAAATACTGGCATTCAAATGAGTGAAAGCGAA
This sequence comes from Thymallus thymallus, assembly GCA_023634145.1. Taxonomy (NCBI): domain Eukaryota; kingdom Metazoa; phylum Chordata; class Actinopteri; order Salmoniformes; family Salmonidae; genus Thymallus; species Thymallus thymallus. The sequence goes on from CM042384.1 coordinate 5,229,679, forward strand.
ACCTTGCAAGCAAGGGAATTTCTTCTTCAGAATCAATATTCACCTGCAGGAGAATCTCAGTAGGTGTGCGAGTGCATTATACTGTATTTCACTGTACTCCAAAACATTTTTATTTAACGCTTATTTTACCAGGTAAATTGGCTGAGAACACATTCTCATTTACAACAACGACCTGAGGAATGGTTACAGGGGAGAGGAGGGAAGATGGGGATGATTAGGTGGACATGATGGTATGGAATTTAGCCAGGACACTGGGGTTAACACCCTTACTCTTACAATAAGTGCCATGGGATCTTTATTGACCACAGAGAGTCAGGACACCCGTTTAGATAGATAGATAGATAGATAGATAGATAGATAGATAGATAGATAGATAGATAGATACTTTATTGATCCCCGAGGGGGAAATTTCTTTGTCAAGCAGCTACAACAAAACATAGGGAAGGTGCAAAATGCCAGAAGACAGATACACAGTACATGATACATAGAGTGGCAGTATGAAACACGACCAATCCGAATGACGGCACACTACACAGGGCAATGTCCTGGGGCATTGGGATATTTATTTTTATACCAGAGGAAAAACTGCCTCCTACTGGCCCTCCAACACCACTTGCAACAGAATCTGGTCTTCAATCCAGGAACCGACCAGGACCAACTCTGCTTAGCTTCAGGGACAAGCCAGCAGTGGGATGCAGGGTGGCATGCTGCTGGCCTTTTAACATACTGTGCATTTCCTATTTGACAGTCAAATGAGCCTTCCCTCATCTGGCGAGGCACAGAGCTGTGTTTTGACAGGCATGTAATGAAGTGATTCCTTGCGATGAGCTGCTGTTATGATTATTGCAACAATCATCGTTACCTTCAGGCTGTCTCGGAGAAGGAGAGAGGGCGACCTACTGTACGTATCGATGTTCAGACCATGATCAATTACAGGCTCCCAATCAAGACTACATCTTCCCCTTACTCTAGGTAAGGTGGGCAATATAAGATATCTTTGTCTATATCTGCCAGACTCTTTTTTTCAGGAGGGTCTAGAATCTTGATAGAGTAGAAATAAGTTAGAAATTGTTTGCAAACCATTTGTGAGTTGAATTTGGATGTGCCTCACTCGTCATTCAGCTGGTCTTCCACTTTTGTAAGGTGGCGTTTCACGATCTGTGATTTGTAAGACTATAAATCATGAGAGACTGACTGTATCACTATTCACTCTGTATGCTGCCAAACTTTTTCATGCCCACTCCCCAGGTGCAGAACGTGTCAGTGTCTGTTTGCGGTGTGCTTCCAGAGTTAGGTCTATACAGTGCATTGGCTCAGATCAGATGTGCAATGTAAGCTCTTACGACCTAAGCGACTTAGACTCCAGAATGAGTTATGGTTCTAGCTCTGGACAACGCTGTGTTTCCTGGGTTCACGCAGATGACAAAAACATTATCCCCAATCCCTTTTTTCTCTCCACCGAGACATTGGGGATTTCAAACTGAGCCTTGTCTAATGGTATGAATATTTTTTTTGGCAAGGAGTTGTGGAAAAATGTCAAATTGAAGAAAAAAAAAATAAGACTCAGGAAGTTCATCATGTTTGATGACAGACTTGACAATGAACAAGGCAGGATGTCGTGCTAGATGAACCCTTCTTCTGAAACTGTTTTGATTCGCCTCGCTGGTTGGTTTCCTGTTAATAGCAAATCACTGGTTAAAGAACAACATTTGTGAGAATATTGTTTGGTAGATCCATATTGGACCTGATTTCTCAGAGACTCTTCTATCTCTCAAAGACAGCCTGTACTATCGCTCTAGTTGACATGCAGTTTTAATTAAGCATAATCCACATCATTATTTTATCCATCCTGTAATACTGAAGTGATACTCCACTTTACAGATCTCATATTGTAATGTTGGTCCTGATTCAAATGGACTTTGTCAAACAGATTTTTCTGTCTTTTTAATGTGAAACGAAAGGTAAAAGAAAGTCATAGGACACACTCATTGAAATAAGTGGACATTTCAGGCTTTAAAGAAAATCTTACATGGTAACATTCCCAACAATAGTATAATTACACGCTAAATATGGGTTGGTATAAAGATCCACTGGGGAGTAATATCAAATTGGCTTTGGCTTCAACAAGGTCATGAACAAGGTTTTAAGCAGAAATCACATCCTGCCGATACTGACATTTATGTGGTTCCAAATTGGTTTCAAAAGATAAAGATATGAAGGAAATGGCTTCAAGTGAAATAGTCAAATATGCATTTCCCCTTAGATATCATGGTTTATGAACCCCGAAATGTCTTGGGTAGATTTCAAATTCATTGCTATCTTTGTTGAAGACATGGATGTCGATTAAGGCAGTCCTCTGCATCTCTCTGATTCAGTGGGGTTGGGTTAAATGCGGAAGACACATTTCAGTTGAATGCATTCAGTTGTACAGCTGACTAGTATCCCCCCTTACCCTTTCAGATTAACTTACTGGGGATTTTAGACCTTGAAAAACAGAATAGACTATCCATTTGATGTCTCTCAATCTCTCTCTCTCTCTCTGTTTCGCTCGCTGGTTCTCTCATTTCTCTCTCTCTATTATCTCTATTATCTCTCTCTCTCTCTCTCTCTCTCTCTCTCTCTCCCTCTCTCTCTCTCTCTCTCTCTCTCTCTCTTCTCTCTCTCTCTCTCTCTCTCTCTCACACACACACACACACACACATATCTCATGTTTTCGGATGACCATCAAGCATTCACATACAAGCCATTAACCCCTGTTGACCACTAAATTCCACTTTTTCTTATTAGTCATCCCACTGGCCTTTGTCTTAGTACATATGGTTTGGAAGGCCCCCGATCCGGGGATATGGTTTGGGAAGGCCCCCCATCCGGGGATATGGTTTGGGAAGGCCCCCCATCCGGGGATATGGTTTGGGAAGGCCCCCCATCGGGGATATGGTTTGGGAAGGCCCCCCATCCGGGGATATGGTTTGGGAAGGCCCCCCATCCGGGGATATGGTTAACAAAAGCATAAAGAAAGAGTTCTTACTACTGCAAGTGCAAATGACTGCATCAATGTCGTCTTCTGGGAAAGTAACGACCTGTGAAATACTCTTGTAGCAATTGTCCTAATGCTCACGTGTCTGTGATAATTGGGCAAAGGTTGTTTAGAGGAAGGCCCAAAAAATTGTCAGACTCCAGTCACCCTAGTCATAGACTGCTCTCTCTGCTACCACATGGCAAGCGGTACTGGAGCATCAAGTCTAGGACTAAAAGACTCCTTAACAGCTTCTACCCCCAAGCCATAGAACTGTTGAACAATGAATCAAATGGCCACCTGGACTATTTACATGACCTTTGTTTTTACACTGCTGCTACTCACTGTTTATTATCTATGTATAGTCTCTTTACTCCTACCTACATGTACAAATTAACCTGTACCCCCTCCATTTACATAACCTCCTTATTGTTATTTTATTGTTTTATTACAGTATTTTTTACTTTAGATTATTTAGTAAATATTTTCTTAACTCTATTTCTTGAACTGCATTGTTGGTTAATGGTTTTATAACTAAGCATTTCACGGTAAGGTCTACACCGGTTGTATTTGGCGCACATGACAAATAACATCTGATTTGATTTGAGAATGAGAGATAAGTTGTGCAAAGTGCAATGGGGGCTATGCCATTACTGAAGCTGTGTCTGGAGAAATGCAGAGAGATAGGACATTGGAACACTAAGTGGAACATCCAGAGGTCCTCCGTTGTTCTGAGGCACCATCATCCGATACAAAAATAATAAAATACTTAAGTCTGTGTTTACATTGTCATTTTGTTGACCAAAGGTCAAAAGGTCACCACCATAAACATAATCACAATTAAAAGCTGCATAACATGCTTCAGAGCACAGAAAAACGAATTGTGATCAAAGAAAGAACGTGGGCTTTCTACAATTATTTCTAAAAAGGTCATTATAATCGTGAGTACTTCCAAAGCCACTCACTCCACTTTCCAGCAGTCTGCCATGACGAGGTTCAGTGCCTGACAAGGAGAGACAGAGTGATTACAGGCTGCTATCTCATCCATCCATAAGGTAGGCTAAAATCCTCTGGGCTAATGGGTTAGCTGTGTCTACATCTCTTATACAAAAGAAGGAAAGGTTCTTCAGTTCGCACACACATACAGTACACACACACACACACACACACACACACACACACACACACACACACACACACACACACACACACACACACACACACACACACGCTGCATTGCTATAGAGTTTCCATCAGATCTAGCAGCAGCACTTGGCCTCGCTCACCATCTCTGCGGCCCTCCAGTGTTTACGACCTGACAGCACAGCAGTGTAAAGTTTTCTTCCTGACCGTTTGATCTACTTTGAGTTCAGATGGAATTTTACTGCCTTGAGAATAGACAAGAGACAGCAAACGTCATTTAAACATCCGTCCTTTTCGCAATACATAAGAGAAAAGTGCACACAGTAGTTGAAAAGTACTTGCATTGTCGTTTTACAGTTGACATTTTGCACACTTAAAAGCAAAGGGCAGGGTCACATGACAATTATTAGAAGATATTTGTCATTTATTGCATTCTATACATGCGGGCCTACCTGAGACATGGAACAGATATGTGGGAAGGCATACAGGCTGTCACCAATTAATTAATACGCAATTTGCCTACATGGGTCATGGAAACACATCAACCACTGCAAAAAAAAGTGTTAGTTTTTTTTAGGTGTGACGGCATTACGTCCAGCTGTTTTTATCGACACAAGATAGTTAAATGGAAAACGCACCCTAGCAGGCAATTGTCACATCTATTTTCTATGAGAAATGTGATGAATGAACAGATTAATGGAAACATAGCAGAGTGTTGTTGTTTTAACCAGAGAGCAAGTTCCCAGGCTGTATAGTTGTATCATCATATGGTTGGCACCGGTTCGGTGGATTGGCAGTTGGCAGGTTTCAAACCCAAAGTACTCCGGCTGTCAATCAATCCAGACAGAGCACTGAGTAGGCATATTAAGTAAAGGTCAGGGGAACCAGACACCGCGTATGTTTTGCGCACACACACACTAACTCACCAAAGGAAAACCTGAACTCTGTCAATACCCAGAACACCAGACAGGTGCAAAAGAGGGGGCCAACCTCACATTCATTCCTTCACTCTCAACTCAGGCCAGCCCACCTGTTTGAAGGAGCCCAAAACTCATGAGACACATCGGGCTGAGATAAAGGAGGCAAAGAAGAGAAGTAGGGGAGCTGAAGTAGCACCGACCGATCGCATCAATTAATACCAATAAAGACCTTAAGTGACAACACAGAGAGGCATTAGGCCCGACAAAGCGCGCCAGCTTTGTTTCTGCGAGTCGCCAGCTGCCGCTGCGCGGGCCCAGAGGACTGGTGGGTAGCCATCGGTTCTGCTCCAGCGGCGCGCTGGGCCGGGGTGGGCGGCTGCGGTATGGCACGCATGGGCCGGGCCGGCTCCCGGTGCGAGTGCAGTATTAATGAGGCGACAGCACGGCCCTGCTTCCGTATTCATTAGGCATCTGGGCCAGCAGATGTGAAGTGCCGCCTCAAGACGAATAAAAAATGACTTCCCATCTGGACTCCCTAAACTGGAAAAGACAAGAGCAGTTCTCTCTCTTTTTCACTTTACCTCTCTTGGTGGCTTTCTCTCTTCCCTATTCTCCTCTCTCTCTCTCTCTCTCTCTCTCTCTCTCATTTAACGGTTAGGCCCTTGAAAGTAGCTAAAAGAGGGAACCTTGTCGAAGTGCTGTATGTGATCTTGTATCAGCCACTGATGAAGTGATTGAGGGGGTGATTGTGAAAGACTAAAGGTTAGTTTCCTCTCTATAATGTATTCAAGTAGCCTTAGAGACCATCTTAGTTATGGTTCCCAGCTTCAACTCAGGTCACAGCACATCATTTGATTGATTCTTTCAATTGGCCAAGTTGACTTTCTATGATGCAAGACCATTTAGAGGGTAATTATTTCTGAATGTTTGTTTTATTCTGCCTCCTTTCTACTCTACAAGCTTGAAAAAACAGATATGGCTCGGTGAGTTAAATCCTCTGAGTTAAGTCATCTCTTTCGAATAAATATTTGGTTACTATAATATACCACACGAATTCCAAAGCACAGAGTAGGCTAAGCCTAAAGCCCCAGCCAAGGTCTTAAAATTCCCGTGAACTTGACCTATTCTAACACGAAACAATCACTCTGCCCTCCCCTTTCCTAACACCTTTAATACAGGCTTGAATTAAAAGGCACATTTCTCCTCATCTGCTTCCTTGGTGATTTTATCTGAGTCCAAATGACCAAGCTAGCGTTCAGACACCAGGTTGTCCTCGGCTCCCTGGCTCCCTCCTGAGATACTGTGAAGGTCAACAGGCAAAAAGCTACAGTATGCTCCTCCCCTGTGCTTCACTGCCCTCCACCTCACTGCATCCCAGCCCAATGTAAAAGCCCATTACCTGATGGCCATTTAAACCATGGCTGCGGCCCAATTCCACTTCTATGACTTCCTTTCGTCATCTCCTTACCTCCTAGACCACTCATTTGAAAGTACATGACAGTTGGGAGTGATATGTTGCCAACCTATCCACGGGCATGTGACGTACAGTATATACAGTGGGGAGAACAAGTATTTGATACACTGCCGATTTTGCAGGTTTTCCTACTTACAAAGCATGTAGAGGTCTGTAATTTTTATCATAGGTACACTTCAACTGTGAGAGACGGAATCTAAAACAAAAACCAGAAAATCACATTGTATGATTTTTTAATAATAAATTTGCATTTTATTGCATGACATAAGTATTTGATCACCTACCAACCAGTAAGAATTCCGGCTCTCACAGACCTGTTAGTTTTTCTTTAAGAAGCCCTCCTGTTCTCCACTCATTACCTGTATTAACTGCACCTGTTTGAACTCGTTACCTGTATAAAAGACACCTGTCCACACAGTCAATCAAACAGACTCCAACCTCTCCACAATGGCCAAGACCAGAGAGCTGTGTAAGGACATCAGGGATAAAATTGTAGACCTGCACAAGGCTGGGATGGGCTACAGGACAATAGGCAAGCAGCTTGGTGAGAAGGCAACAACTGTTGGCGCAATTATTAGAAAATGGAAGAAGTTCAAGATGACGGTCAATCTCCCTCGGTCTGGGGCACCATGCAAGATCTCACCTCGTGGGGCATCAATGATCATGAGGAAGGTGAGGGATCAGCCCAGAACTACACGGCAGGACCTGGTCAATGACCTGAAGAGAGCTTGGACCACAGTCTCAAAGAAAACCATTAGTAACACACTACGCCGTCATGGATTAAAATCCTGCAGGGCACGCAAGGTCCCCCTGCTCAAGTCAGCGCATGTCCAGGCCCGTCTGAAGTTTGCCAATGACCATCTGGATGATCCAGAGGAGGAATGGGAGAAGGTCATGTGGTCTGATGAGACAAAAATAGAGCTTTTTGGTCTAAACTCCACTCGCCGTGTTTGGAGGAAGAAGAAGGATGAGTACAACCCCAAGAACACCATCCCAACCGTGAAGCATGGAGGTGGAAACATCATTCCTTGGGGATGCTTTTCTGCAAAGGGGACAGGACGACTGCACCGTATTGAGGGGAGGATGGATGGGGCCATGTATCGCGAGATCTTGGCCAACAACCTCCTTCCCTCAGTAAGAGCATTGAAGATGGGTCGTGGCTGGGTCTTCCAGCATGACAACGACCCGAAACACACAGCCAGGGCAACTAAGGAGTGGCTCCGTAAGAAGCATCTCAAGGTCCTGGAGTGGCTTAGCCAGTCTCCAGACCTGAAACCAATAGAAAATCTTTGGAGGGAGCTGAAAGTCCGTATTGCCCAGCGACAGCCCCGAAACCTGAAGGATCTGTATGGAGTAGTGGGCCAAAATCCCTGCTGCAGTGTGTGCAAACCTGGTCAAGAACTACAGGAAATGTATGATCTCTGTAATTGCAAACAAAGGTTTCTGTACCAAATATTAAGTTCTGCTTTTCAGATGTATCAAATACTTATGTCATGCAATAAAATGCAAATTAATTACTTAAAAATCATACAATGTGATTTTCTGGATTTTTGTTTTAGATTCCGTCACTCACAGTTGATAAAAATTACAGACTTCTACATGCTTTGTAAGTGGGAAAACCTGCAAAATCGGCAGTGTATCAAATACTTGTTCTCCCCACTGTATATAATGTAGGCTATATGGCTAAATTACTTTGAGATTTCAGTTGACAAAGTAATTGCGGTCCTTTTCCTCTGTTCTAATGAGGGCACTGCTGTTAGTCAATAAAGCTGACCAGCTTACAATTTACAATGGAGCCCTGCAACAATTGACTGAGAGGAAATGTTTAAAATTGGACTGGTCCTTGTTCTTTCATCGCAAATGACAACAAATATCCCCAGAGACACAATTAGCAATCGAAGGACTCAGTAAAAAATACAAAACAATTGGAGAAAAAATAATAATAATAATGTTCAGTAATAAAAGCCAGGTTTACAGTGGGGAGCGATTATCATTCAAATTTGAGGAGCACCGACCAGGTGTGTGTGGTCTAAGAAACATGGACCCTGAAGGCAATTTGTTTCACTCAGCCAGATTTTGTTGCCTCTCTGGGTGGTAGGCATCTTCAGCTCCGTGCTTTGCGCGCGTGTCATCCGTTTTAGATGGAGAGTAATGAGCAAGCCACTGTGGCCAGGCCCTCAAGACATGGCGAAACTAAGGTAGGCAAAGACATCATGATTACCTGCAGCTCGGAGATTAGGCCTGCCAAAGCATGTCACTAATGGTTTGTGAAAGCTAATTCAGTGAACAGCACTCCTTCGATCAGGCGATTAGAGTCCATAGCATCATACACTGGTGATGGACTGTGATTGTATTGCCAGATGCAGAGTCAGACGGGACCATGGGACGTTAAATGAAAGTGAAATATTAGGCAGATAGACATTGGCAAAGTCATTCAGTATGATAATTGTGAAAGTAAACATATTACTGATTGTATATGTCCATTTCCTTAACGTCAGGTTTACACCGTTTAAACAAGACCCACTCTTATATTTGAGACTGTTACTGTAGCACTAGAGTGGCTGCTCTGTAAATCACAGATTATTAGCCCATCTGACACCTGCAATAATAATGTAGTGGGTCACGGCCAGCCATTATCAACGGCAACCCTGGAGCAATTATGGTTAAGTAAGTTGTTTGCTTAGGGATTCGAGCTAGTGACCTTTCGGTTACTGGCCCAACCCTCTAACCGCTAGGCTACCTGTCGCCCCTAGCTGCAGCTAGTCAAGGTGAGAAGGGCTTTACGCCCGAGCAGCAGGCAAGATGACAGTGGTGAGAACAAGATAATTCCAAGTCTTTATGAGCAACAGGAAATTTTGTGAGGGAAACGGAGCGAAGAAGACAAATATTTATCTGGAGATTTTCGACCACTCGATAGAGACAGGCACCATTCTGAACAAATTAGACCTGTCACATATTTTACACGGCCGCGCTCTCATTAAAGTCGGAAGGCGCTCTCCGCGGTAATTGTTTTAATATATTTGTTTATGGCGAAGACAGAGGGGACGGGCACATGGCACTTGCCTTTTTTATTGGGAACATATGGAACACATTTATCACCATTTGCAGCTATCGGCCTAAATGATTTTATTAACTAATTTGTAGCTTTACAATTTTTTAATCAAACACATGCTGCGCACCGTAATGTTTTGTTAATGCTCCCGGGCTTTGTAAAGAGAGCAACCACAACCAAAGGGAAATAAAAAAACAATAACCAAAAATAAATAAATCTGAAGAAATGAAAATGCAGAGAGGGGTTTTGGGGTTGTTGGGGAGGGAGAGAGAGAGAGGGAGGGAGAGGGCACGTCGCCCCTGAGGCATTACCGTTAGCATCAGCAGTTTTAATGTATGGCAGTGATGATAAAGATTATTATGGGGCTGCACTACAGAGCTAGCACTGGGCCCGAAGGTATTTAGGATGCCATAGAGCACGGTAGTTTACCTGAGCTAAGTGAAGTGGCAAAGGCTTTTCTGCTGTAGCGAACACGCTTTTGTTCTCTCCCAAGGACCGCTGCTTTGGCCCTTGCCTGATTGCTAGGATAATATGTGGTCTTCAGGGACTCTGGCTACTGTGGTAACTTATGTTGGGAGTTTAAGTAATGTTATTTGGGCCAATACACACATGGCACAGGCAATACTAATAGTTTTAAGTCTTGGAGTGAAATGAACAGGACCCTAGAGGTTGTAATCAGGAGTGCCGGCTAAAATAACCATACATAACCATTTATTGATTCTGTACAGTAATAACGTGGTAATTGAAATGGTTCAGCTGCAAGTGTAATAAAAGTTAATTGGCAAACAATGTATGCATGTTAGCAAGTTTGTACTGTAGAACCTTTTCTGCAATGTGCAATGTCATGTAAGGTCCTATACAAGCTACTGTAGCCCACAGCAGTATAATGTTATGATTTGGACATGGTATACATTTCACCCCAATCAGTAGATCTTCACAGAGTATATTGCTTAACCCTCACAAAAGAGATAGGATGTGATTGCAGAAAATATACCTTCAGACATATCTTTCAACAGCTACATGAGGGATGAGTTGAGTTGCAGACCACAACCACACTGTATATTTAAAGGTCCAATGTAGACGTTTTTATCTCGTGTCAAGCAAGAATTTTGCTGTGACTGTCTGGGAGTGGTCTGAGTTGGGAGGGGAAAACTAGTTGTTATTGGCAGAGAGGTTTGGAACTCTTTCTTATAGGTATATTAAGTAATTTACCACCTGGTGATGTCACCATGCAGGCCAAAACTCCATCCCACCAAAACAGGCAGAAATGTCATGGGTCTTTTCAAACAGCTCTTACACTAAATTTCACAGTATTATTAAAACCTCAGTGTGGAATTATATGTACTGAACAAAAATATAAATGCAACATGTAAAGTGTTAGTCCCATGTTTCATGAGCTGAAATAAAAGATCTGAGAAATGTTCCATACGCACAAAAAGCATATTTCTCTCCAATTTTGTGCACAAATTTGTTGACATCCCCATTAGTGAGCATTTCTCCTTTGTCAAGATAATCCATCCACCTGACAGGCGTGGCATATCAAGAAGCTGATTAAACATCATGATTATTACACAGGTGCACCTTGAGCTGGGGAAATAACTCTAAAATGTGCAGTTACAGTATGTCACACAACACAATGCCACAGATGTCTCAAGTGTTGAGGGAGCGTGCAATTGGAATGCTGACTGCAAGAATGTCCACCAGAGCTGTTGCCAGAGAATGTAATGTTAATTTCTCTACCATAAGCCGCCTCACAACCACAGATCAGGTGTAACCACACCAGCCCAAGACCTCAACATCTGGCTTCTTCACCTGCATGATCGTCTGAGACCAGCCACCCGGACAGCTGATGGAACTGAGATGTATTTCTGTCTGTAATAAAGCCCTTTTGTAGGGAAAAACTATTTCTGGTTGTCTGGGACTGGCCCCACAGTAGATGGGCCTGGCTCCCAAGTGGTTGTGCCTGGCTCCCAAGTGGTTGGGCCTATGCCCTCCCAGGCCCACCCATGGCTGCGCCCCTGCCCAATCATGTGAAATCCATAGATTAGGGCCTAATTTATTTATTTCAATTGACTGATTTCCTTATATGAACTGTAACTCAGTAAAATCGTTGAAATTGTAGCATGTTGGGTTTATATTTTTGTTCAGTATAAAACACAGGAAAATTACATTTTTGACTGCACTAGATCTTTACGCTATTAGCCAGTCTGCCCACAGAGCAGCATGTCTGCTGTTCTGATTAGTCATTATTTTGAAATAAATAATGCAACAAATATCAAGGCTACCATCTGCAGTGTCAGACAATGGATCTTGATTGAATGTTGGAGAGAAATATGAGGAATTAAAGTTGTTAGAGGCATTAGTAGATTGTACAGTAAAAGTATCTACCCCAAGCCCAAGCAACTCCAGCCCCAAGCCCAAGCAACTCCAGCCCCAAGCCCACGCAACTCCAGCCCCAAGCCCACGCAACTCCAGCCCCAAGCCCACGCAACTCCAGAAATATTATCTGGTCTCTGGGTGCACATCTTTTATATCGGCTGTATATCTTTTATACCCTCTGAAAGCACCCTTCAAAATTGGCCTTCGAAAACAAGGGCAGATTAGCCTAAAAGATTAACAGAACAAGCCAAAACCTCCGCCAGTGAGTGTGACATGCCAACAGGTCCATTATCACAGAGGCAAAGCCAAGGCCTCCCATTGGGGCTCACCATCCCAACCCCTTCATTCTCTCTCTCTCCTTCCCTCCTGATCTCTCATTGTTTACAATAGTAATAACAAAAAGGGTGTACATGCAGGCAGGAGCACGGGGGTAAAGTCATTCCCAATGATGTCAGCTGTCAAGTCCATGGAAGCTTGACCGGGGGCGACGCCACACACTCAGCTTCACTTTGTTTCACAATTAGGGTCCCGTCTTGGCAGAACAGGGCGAAGGGGCGAGATGGTTGGTGTTGCTCGTATGACGGGATAATTTAGCCTCATTTGTAGATCGACAGCTGGACAGAATTCACTAGTGCAATTTGGACACGAGTCGAACAGGGAAGATGCCACATGTTCTATTAAAATATGATCTCTGCTCCCGCGGAGGGTTCTTCTCCAGCCCTAGTTGGATGTCCCCCTCTTTAGGGGCTTAAAGGGAAGTGCTCTTCCATGTCACCCTGCTTACTTGGGCGTTTTTACGGTGTACAGGTTATTTTCACTGGCAGTTGGCACCCCCTTTTATGAGTCGTTGTGTGGGATTTCAATGCACTTCTTTGTGTCCAGATGCTCTCAGCTGGGTAGCTTTGAGACACTGAGAAACTGTCTGCCGCTTTGGTTTATTGAAGAGATCCTTCGAGCAGCAAAGGAGTTAACACGAGAGGTGATTGGAATGGCTGTATAAGTGCAAGATCCCAGCAACAGCCTGTTTTTGTGTATTATTTAGAATGGGCAGATGACAGAAAGGACTGAATTACATGCTTGGTTTTGTCATTTAGAGCCTTGAGAAAACTGCTTGTCACAGTCTGTCCGTTTACAGAACAGTGGCTACAGATGTGGTTCACAGGCTATGAAACCACAGATGGGGTGCTCAAATGAAATAGTAGTTAGAAGTATAAATGTATCATCACTTCAGCTCACATCAGAGAAGCAAGTAGTGTGGCTCCCACAGCCCCTACGGATAGTGACACTATAGAGAGCTCTGTAACTGGTCTATATAGGATACTCTAATTGACAAACAAAGCAAAGTGGGAAAGCACTAATACATTAGGGGCCTACTCTAACTATGCTGACCTCTGCAGTGTACTGCACTGAAGGAGGCTTCATACTGTATGTTGTAATGCTTTTTTAAAATCATGACTCACTGGAAGTTTGGATCTGTTCTATATTAGTCTCTATTATACAATTTTCTGGGTAGTTGATATGGATATTGTTATGTCATTATACGGTAATATCACCATATAATTGTACCACTATGTACTACTATGACAACTACTACACTACTACTACTACTACTACTACTACACTAATACTATATAACTACTACTACGACTACTACTACAATACTATTACTACTACTACTACTACAACAATACTACTACTATTGCTACTACCACTACGACCACTCCTGCTTCTTATAATGACAAAACCTAATAATAATATTGGTGAAGATGTGAGGAACATGGTGTCTGGGTCTCCTAGTTAGCCTATCCCAGATGTCCTTTCTCACGGTTGTGTCCCCCCAATGACACCTGGACACGCTGTAATGACAAGAGGGCCCATGTGTTAATTAAAAAACCTGTCTGCATGGCCATCGATGTCTTCGCACCCCGGGACATTGGGGACGTCGAGGTGTACAGAACAACAGCCTCTTCTCTCATCTTCTGCTCTGCTTAGTCCTCAGAGTCTTCCACGGTTAAAGATAGCAGACCTGCACGAATAAAGAGTTGTTGGAAGAACTGGAGTACACACATTGATCTGATAAATTATCTGCAGTGGACATTAGATTTCTGTATTTATGTTAAGTAGTCTGATATTATATTCTGACATCTGACCAAAAGATAAACAGCATAATTCTGGTTCGTGTTAGATAATGGAACACAGTGAAGCCTTTGTTAAAAACATGCAGGAAAGGGACATTAGTATACATCATAATGCTGGGTTCTTGAAGGAAAGCCAAATGATCCATATTACACAGACTATTTTGAGAAATGAATATTTCCATAAGCTGCCAAAAATATGAGCCAAAGTAATTGATGTGTCCCATTAATGGATTGCTGTTCTTTGGAAGAAGGTTATGCTCTGCTGTAAACCATTCCCACATATTTCTGGACAAGGGCCGCTACTAGCAAGACAACCTCCTATTGTACTGGAAGATCTATGGCTCCAGGCATGAGAACACATTTGGTCCAGGTTGATTGTGCAATCACGTCTAATTACGTGGAATGGCGTTGGGTAAGTGCCAAGTTAAACTCAAATTGTGGGTTTCAGCTAAAACCATCATATATTTATGCTGCCCCTGTAAATCACAAGGAATGTTCCATACTAATCCATACCGCTCACAGCTGTAGGCAAATTATTGAATGAATACATCATGGTCTTCACCGGACATCCTCCAATTTAAAAACACTCCACTTTCTCTAGGTAGTCCCGTTCACATGGGAGAGATACCTAGAGCAGACTCAGAGATCCGTTAAACAATGGTTGAGCAGGTTTCTGCAGGGTCACAAAGTTTTCTGCAGAAGTCGGCAACACTTTTCAAACAACACAATAGTGAGAAATGGAAATGAACTGGCTTGCTTTGGGAAAGATGGTTCACATCTTCTGTTGTTCTTCACCCATCTGTTTCCTATTAATTTCTCTCTTCTTACCTCCTCCTCTTTAAATGGCTGTGTTAATCGTTTTTCATACGGTTTGAATTTGAAAACCTACGAAATGACTTAGTGGTTGCCATGACGGTGCTCTCTCCAGGGGGGGTCAGGGGTTGAAACACATGTCAGGTTTGTGTCGGCCCAGATGGAGGGCTGAAATACTTCCTCCACTTCCTCTCACTCTCCCAGGAGTTCTGTCCCACTCCCACACAAGAGAAACAGAAGGGATAGGCCCACATGGGAAACGCCATTACAAATCTTTACATTAAGGTGTGTGTGTGTGTGTGTGTGTGTGTGTGTGTGTGTGTGTGTGTGTGTGTGTGTGTGTGTGTGTGTGTGTGTGTGTGTGTGTGTGTGTGTGTGTGTGTGTGTGTGTGTGCGTGCGTGCGTGTGTGTACATGAATATGTGCCTCATATAACACATCTGGAAAGGCATCAGAAGGCTACAGGGCTGGATGCCATGTATGTGATGGCTTTGAGAGGTAAACAGGCCACTCTCGGAGACAAAACATTGTAGGTGATGGCTCACCATTTGAGAGGTAAGCAGGCCACTCTCATAGACAAAACACTGTATTCATTTAGATGTCTATCATCCTCAATGGGGAGCACGCCGTCAGCAAGCATATTACTTTAATATTATCTTAGTCTCTTCTGGGACTTCCACGGGGTAATCGCTGCCTCCAAAATAATTTGTTTTGTCAGACTGCTGCATCGTTAATATCTCCCGTTCCATCCATACATTTATTTTTTGCTACACAATATTCCAAGCAGCTAATACTGACAAAACATTAAGGCTGAAATGGTGGAAAACTGTTCAACTCGACAACCATATGTTATTTGATAGCGGTACCGGTGGTACTGACAGTGTGATTAATAAAGTGCTTATGTTTTTTAAACATTTTGCTAGTAAGTCGTTTACAAAGAAATGACTTCAATTGCCAGACACAGAGTTACCAGAAAACTCTTCATATAACTGTGCTTTATTTTGAGGTGTTTTGAACGGAAGCAGACTGTTTAAATTTCATCCCAACACCTGCTAACATTTTATTTTATTTCTTCCATCAAGCCACTGCCATGGGAAATTGCAAACTACAGTATATCAAAACAACATAAAAAATTAAACGCCAATCCCAAATATCCTATCCATACTTGAACTGAAGTTGAGGAAGAGGTTTCAGTTGGGGATCCCTAGTGGATCTCTGGCTCTTCTCTATTAAGTGAGTATTCAGCCTTTGAGTGAAAGCTGTGGATGATAGTCTGGGGACAGAGACACTGGGTATTAAGTCATTGGGGAGAACAGTATATACAACATGTGTGTAAAGTATACCACTGACCTTTGTACATATCCCTCTGTAGTGTGATGCCAATGACGCAAAGCCTCATTACACCTCGACCCAAACGTAGGTTGAGCAGGCTATGAGTCAAAGCTGGGAGGATGACATATTTAAGATGTGCATTGACCCACAGGGGCATTGTGATAAGTCAGATTCCTGCCTCCCTGCCAATGGAGCCCTCTGGATGTTTACTGCCCCCTACTCAACCTAAACAAATCAAGCCAGATCTCACCATGATTAGATAATTAACTCCTTATCTTCTTTCCTTTTCCTATGCATGGTTCATGGCATTCAGCTCACAGTGAGGAGTTTCACGTGGTGCTTGGTAACTCTACCTCATTCACATAATGTTCAGTTCATACCAAACGGTGGGAGTGGTTGAACGGAGGCGTGTGTCTTCCCAGGAGCCTTGCCTTCACACTCTACAGCACGATGTTTGGTCTACAGAGGCTCACCTCTCTGCAAACAAACAAACGCCTCCCCGGCTCTCCGCTTCATTCTTTTTTTTGTATTATTATTTTTATTCAACCTTTATTTAACTAGGCAAGTCAGTTAAGAAGAAATTCTTATTTACAATGACGGCATACCTACAGGGTCAGCCCCTGGAGAAAATTAGGGTTAAGTGCCTTGCTCAAGGACACATCGGCTCGGGTATTCGAACCAGCGACCTTTCAGTTACTGGCCCAACGCTCTAACCGCTAGGCTACCTGCCGCCCGTTTCTAGGCAGGATTTACCGCCAGCTCCAGCCCCGGGTCCGACGCAAGCCGCTCATTTGCATACAGGCTCTCGCCTCTTCCTTGGCCCCTGCGATGTTCAATATTTCAGATGATGCGATGGGGAATCGGACTAATTACCGCCGAACAATCCCTGCGACGTCCTGACCTGCTCTTGTAGGAAGGGCACATTTCCATGTAGCATCGCAATGCAAATGAGAGCCATCTCTCTTTTCCTCCATCTCTCCCTCTCTCTTTTTCTCTCTCGGCTTTATCAAAAAAATTTTGACCCCGGGCTAATTATTAGCGAGCAGACCCTTCGCCGAGGGACGGACCATTGTTCTTTTGGTGGTTTTCGCATTAAAGATGGATGTTGAAGGCAGAGTGTAGGAGGAGAGGACTGAGCATGATGCTGAGAGACAGAACGGTGCCCTCACATTTCCATGGGAGAAGAGAAAAAAAAAAACACACAACCCTATCAGTGAGGGAGAGCAGGAGGAGTTAGATATACAGTATAACCAGAGTCTTTGTCTCGCGTCTTGCCTTGAGTATTCACCGCATACATTAGTATTATCCTAGGGCGTCTAGGATAAGCACCGCAGCATCCTTTACAAGAGCGCATAGTTTCACCAAGGCAATTCAGGACAAGTTTCTAGCTCCAGGGCACAACAACAGTGAAGTCCACCAGGGAGGTATACTTGTGAACTCGTTCACCAGCCGTCCATTTCCTTAATCATATGACATGACTATATGTGTATCACGTGCTCTGCCATTGATGCCAAACGCTAAAAAGGATAAAAATGACCATGTTTGCTGATCTGAGGACTCATGCCAAATCTTTTCATTTGTTAAAGGCCATTTACATTGGGATAACAAAAAGAGTTTACCATTAGCTTACAGCTGTGGAAAATTGAACTTAATGTAGAATGCCTATAAGGGAAATTGGGAAAAGCTTTTTTTGGGGAAAAGAGTGGTGCTGGGAACAATACGGTGGGTTTTCAATGCAAGCCAAGGCCCCATCTGTTCCCCTGTAATGACCTTTACTCCCATACTTTAATTAAGGGGCCCCTTTACTTGTCATATATGCAGACAAAAGGTGTCACTCGCAAATGCCTGGTGATGTCACCTTGTTCACTCCACACTCCACAACCAGGTAGACATCTAGGTGGTCAGTCCAGCAGGCGCATTTACATGGGAGAAAGCAAGGGAAAAATAGAGAGAAAGAGAGGACCAAAGGTCAAGGTCAAGGTCAAGGTCACAGAGTCTTTCACAGGTTGAGAGAAGAGGCCCCGGAGCGTGAAGTCTGAACTTATGCTGATCGGATTCCAGTCGTCTCTCTCAAGGCCGCGTCATGTGCCTCTACAGGGACCCCGAAGAGCAAATACAATCAAAATAATTGAGCCGGTGACCAAGGGTCGGCATTAGCTATGGAATGCTCCTCCCAGTTTATTTACATGCTCATTAATAATAAATGGAATATATTGGCATGAAATTCAAAAGGCTTTGCAAGAGCACTCTGTCTCTTGAGGAGATAACTCTGTGTTGTTCACTAAGGCTAAGCAACCTGGTGTGATCACAATGGCTATGCTTTTCAAGCTCTGCAGTAGTGGTTGAATATACAACCATCCATTCCTCTTAATACACTTTAAAGAAGTCTACAACAACAAAAATAAATGGTCAATATTTCAGATAAATCTATAACTTTGCAGCAATATTAATTTAATTGTAAATACATTTTATTTGGTAATGTTTTGATGTTTAGCGTGTGGGCTACCTTCCCAGTGGGCAAAGCAGGCAGAACTAGTGGAAATCTGGTTCTAATAACGTCATGGCAACCAATATTACCTGCTGGGTTTTGTTGAAACTGTGTCTCAAAGCCAACAAAATATTCAAGCTAAATTAAATTAGTCAACAAACTGCCATTGTCAAGAATATTCACTGTAATTTCAAAAATTACATGATTATACCAATTTGGTATGATAAAATTGCTTACATGAAATAAAAGTGAGAGGTGCAAATGGCTTTAATTGCCGTTCCTAACCCTTGTTCTAATACAGTTGGACATACCGATAATGCAAATCAAAATGTTGCAGGAACTCAAGCAGAAGACATACAGTATAGATTGCTTCCGGGAACACTTGCAAACCCACCTTACATTTCCTAGGTTCAATACATAAAACGCATATTCAATCAGTACCATGCTTCAGTCTGTTTAATAATCACAGAACAAAATGTACATAGATCTGGGTTTCAGCAGAGGAAAACCTTGGGTACTTCAGTGCGGTGACATTGCGGTGGTCTCCTTGACCTAGACAGTACTCGGACATATCAGACACCCTCAGCTCTTGGGTTTGATAGGAGGCCTTGGTGGAATAGAGAGTGACTGATTAATGGACTGGACGGCAGAGTGGCAGTCAGGGGGCCAGATTACAGAAACACTGGCTCTCATCTGGGGACGCCTCCTTCTGGGCCGCTACGCCGCGAACAGAAACATCCAGAAGCCTCCGTGCCAATCCCTCTCTCCCGCAATTCCCTGCTCTACCCTGGAATTCCAGACATTGGGGAAATTAATGTTC
The DNA here is from genome assembly GCA_023634145.1 of Thymallus thymallus. Lineage (NCBI taxonomy): Eukaryota > Metazoa > Chordata > Actinopteri > Salmoniformes > Salmonidae > Thymallus > Thymallus thymallus. Next base: position 5,249,253 of record CM042384.1, read on the forward strand.
GGATCTAGTGAGGAGGAGGGTAAGGCAAATCGCTTGCCAAGCCATCTGAGATCGTCTCTCTTTTTTTCTATTTTGTTTGCGCCCGTGAAATGCTGCCGATTCCCAGCCTGGAGTTTTTCGGCTCCCCGTCAAATCCCTGCAGTCTTTATGGATTCTCCAGATCTCATTACAGTCAATGAGGCTGCAAAGACTTTTAGATCAAAGTGAAAGACTTTAGCTCTGCAGGACGCAAAGGGGGGAGAAAAAAACTTCACAGTGAGCCAACAGCAAGTGGGAACCGTCCAGGAAACACAAGTCGGGTATAGCCGATAAGTAAACAACGGTCAACAAAGTTTGCATCAACAACACCTCGCATGCATACATTCAAAGCATTGGGTTGGTCATAAATCCAACAAGGCCGCTGTTTTAACATATTCATTATTCAACGGTAGATACTGATTTCCAAGTCTGAGGAGCTTACAGGCCATAATGTGACGAGTTGAATGCACGGAGCAGCACTCACGGGCCTGACCTTGAATAAATTGACCGGGGGAAGAGAAAGGCTTTGTGAATCTACTATCTTCAATGCGACAGATCAGTGTGTCATAATGAAAATGAGTGGTTGCCGGTGGGCTAGTTTAGTTTAGTACTGATGAACCCTTTCAGTGATCCATCAGGCAGCATGTGTGGTATTATGCTACGTAGCCCCTCACTTTGTCATTCTATCATGGGGAATGAATGGGGGTATCTGTCACAGAGAAATGCTGAGCAGTCGCCGTAAGGCCTATCACTGATTCTGGAATTAATGGAAACTTAGAGAACCACTAAGTGCTTTCTTAGTAGGATTATTAGAAAATAATTAATTTGTACAGGTTTGGAACTATTTTCCCAATTTAACTACAGAGCCACAGCCTCTCTGTACGCCATAAAAAAAAAACCACTGGGTAACACTTCCTTAGCCTAGATGGTTTGATCTCATTCTAACTCCTTGTAAATTCTTTCATAGTTTAATAAATCTGGCTAGTTTGAACGTACGACTATGTTGCGAAAGCTATGCAAAGCACTTTTTGATTAAGTGTTAGGAACTAAGTGCCAGACACACTGTAAGTGCATCAAAGTGAGCCTTGCCAGACAGGTTACGTGAATGTCAAAAGTTAACTATTATTCCAGATAATTATTGTTCGAATTTTACACCTGAGAGTAATAGTTTAGCTTTGGTGTTTTAACTGTTTTTTCTGAGTCTGAGGGACAGAAATTTGTCATCAAATTGGGAATATCGTCTCTGTGTCTTCCCATTTCAAACCTGTCACTAAAAACTATAAAACGTGATATGACTGAATGAGCCAATCCTACACTCTTAGAAAAAAGGTACTATCTAGAATCTAGCAGGGTTCTTCGGCTGTCCTCATAGGAGAACCCTTTGAATAACCCTTTTTGGTTCCAGGTAGAACCCTTTTGGGTTCCATGTAGAAACGTTTCCACAGAGGGTTCTACTCAGAACCCAAAAGGGTTCTACCTGGAGCCAAAAAGGATTCTACCTGAGGACGGCCGAAGAACCCTTTCTAAGAGTGTAGTGCTTCATTCCTGTAGCTGGGAACCATCGTCCATTCACATGAACGGTAATCCCCTCTGTAACAGACAGCAGTAGAATTCACATAATTATATGTAATTAATGACATCAGCAGACTATAACAGATGGGGTTTTTATTTGTCCATGGGAGAAACAGAAAGCCAAAGGCCTACGCCCAGATCCAATCCAAACATCGGAGTGTTGTCCAAGTTCAAGTCCATTTTAGCTGAGAGCCAATACCATGGAGAATGGAATGTTTAGTATGGTAGTAAGGTTTATAGTTGTGAGCCACATGTGCAAGAAAAAAACATGACAGGATCAGTCAGTTGAGGGGTCATACAATATCAATATCAAGTTTAAAGGGTGATCCCCTTTTCACAGTCAGCTGGTGAGAAGCTGGAGGAAGCTTATGTGGGAGCCATGTTAGGACCATCTGGGGTGAGAGTTGTCCTGGGGCCGTACAAGTGTTTAGAACTAACTAGGTGCGTTACATGGAATTCAGCACTAGATCCAGCTCACCAGTAGTCTACTCCTACACTTAGCGATGCTTTCTCCTCCTCATCCTGTTATTACAAGCCTTTTGTTTTGATTCTGTTTTGTTGGGCCCCTGGTTGGTCCCCCTTCAGGGGCCCAAGAAAAAAATGAGGAAAAGATGGGGGCGGGGGGGAGGGTGGGGGACTTCTTCAACCACCCACCACCTACCAACCACCAGATCCCTCTCTTCTCCCACTCCCTTCTATCCCTCAAATCCCTCTGCTTTCTCCCTCCCTTGATCCCTCCATCCAAACCCCCATTGCACTCAGCATCTGCTTGGAGAATGAATAAATGAAAGCCTCTCCGGCTCCACTCCCCTGACTGACAGAGGCCTGTCTTAATTGTAGCTGAAAGCTGGCTTTCTCTCTGCTAATTAGCAGATTGCGCTGTTAAATGATTTAAAAAGTCGGGGCTTATATGGGGCCTGCCTATCATCACTTATTCACGCGGAGCGCAGTACTTTGTGCGAACACGGCGCCCGAGGTAAATTAATTTACTCCAATTAGCAGGCCCTGTCAACGTGCATCACTGTCTCACTTAAGACACACTTTTAAAAAGTAATGGATTTATTTTGTCCTCTGGATTTGTTACATCCAATGTGTACTGGAGGGGAACGTGGCGAACACAACTGGCCACAGGAAACAGGAGGCCCCCACTCCTTTCCTCCAGGATGCAGCGAGGGAGCATATGGGGATCCTGGCCAAGCCTTGTTCGCTGTTAAGGTGGGCGGAAGAATCTCCTCTCTCCTCTCCCCTCTTGTTGTTGTCTCCACAGGAAGTCCTAGAAGAGTTCCTAACAAAGGGTGGTCCGGAAACAGTGAGCAATGGACCCCATAAACATTCAGACACGCTTGGGTTGGTATGTCACATTACAATCCATGACTCCTTGCACTTTTAGATATAAGCATAGACCAACAGTGCTAAACTTGGAGTATGAGCATTGTTCTGATCAATCTGCTTTAAGAATGTGTTTGATGTGGCACCTCTTTGGCAGCTTACTCCTCAAACGTTAGCTGTGTCTGCTAATGACAGGTAAAGCCAAGTTGCACTGTCATTCAATCTGTATCGTAAGAGAGGATGTCCTCAACCGTCCACTGGCTCTAACAGGGAAGCCAATGCTCTGTACGACAATGAGTGCCAAGTACCAGCTGACATTGTACCAGCTGTACCAGCTGACAAGTACCAGCTGACATTGTGATCCAGGAGGATTTAGACAAAGGCAGTAACATGGGACAGGTTTGCTGAATTCAGTCCAAATTATGATGTAAGACTTGCGCTCAAGCAAGTTATTTACGGTTCCGACCCAATCTTTTTCAGGAATATTGTTTATAAGGCCTTTGGGCATTCTTCCATGTACTGTGGCGTGCTTGTCATGGGTGGAATTGTTTCTTGTTATATTACTATCTGACAATATTAGCATTAGGACTAGTAGTAAGATGTCTATTCATATTAGACAGTACTATTGGCATCAGTGTCAGTATTATTTGTGCTGTTGTTAAGATGTAATAATAGTAGTAGTAGTGATGGTACTGTATCATTAGTTGCATTGATACCATTATACACTGAGTGTATAAAACATTAGGAACACCTTCCTAATATTGAGTTGCACCCCCTTTTACCCTCAGAACAGCCTCAATTCATTAGGGCATGGACTACAAGGTGTAGAAAGCGTTCCAGAGGGATGCTGGCCCATATTGACTCCCATGCTTCCCACAGTTGTGTCAAGTTGGCTGGATGTCCTTTGGGTGGTGGACCATTCTTGAAACACACAAGAAACTGTAGAGCATGAAAAACCCAGCAGCGTTGCAGTTCTTCACATACTCAAACCAGTGCACCTGGCACCTTCTACTATACCCTGTTCAAAGGCACTTACTTATTTTGTCTTGCCCATTCAGCCTGAATGGCACACATACACAATCCATGTCTCAATTGTCTCAAGGCTTAAAAATCCTTCTTTAACCTGTCTCCTCCCCTTCATCTACACTGATTGACATGGATTTAAGAAGTGACATCAATAAGGAATCATAGCTTTCACCTCGATTCTCATAGTCAGTCTATGTCCTGGAAAGAGCATGTTTTGTACACTCAGTGTACATCATCAATACTTAATAATTCTCAGCAGAAAAATAAACATGTGTCTTGTACTTTACATAAAAGTAAATGACTTCCACATTTTGTAGCCATAGCACAAAACTTTTGCAACCCTTTAGGTCCTCATAACTGTACGTTGACCATGGTCCACCCACAGACCTCTCACAGCGTCCAGCCTTCGCTTGCAGATGGGAGCTCTCTGGCTGTGGAAGGAAGCATATTTCAGTTGAGGTAAGCAGAAAGGCGTGTCAGTCTGATCTGTGATCAGGAAACAAATAGAGTACTGAGTAAATTACATCATAAGCGGCTGCAGCTGGAGAAAGGCTTCAGTTACAGACAACAGAGAATTCATATGTCAATAACCACATACTCTCAGACAACAGAGAATTCATATGTCAATAACCACGTACTCTCAGACAACAGAGAATCCATATGTCAATAACCACATACTCTCAGACAACAGAGAATCCATATGTCAATAACCACGTACTCTCAGACAACAGAGAATTCATATGTCAATAACCACATACTCTCAGACCACAGAGAATTCATATGTCAATAACCACATACTCTCAGACAACGGAGAATTCATATGTCAATAACCACATACTCTCAGACAACAGAGAATTCACATGTCAATAACCACATACTCTCAGACAACAGAGAATCTATATGTCAATAACCACGTACTCTCAGACAACAGAGAAATTATATGTCAATAACCACATACTCTCAGACAACAGAGAATCCATATGTCAATAACCACATACCCTCAGACAACAGATAATTCATATGTCAATAACCACATACTCTCAGACAACAGAGAATTCATATGTCAATAACCACGTACTCTCAGACAACAGAGAGTCCATGTCAATAACCACGTACTCTCAGACAACAGAGAATTCATATGTCAATAACCACGTACTCTCAGACAACAGAGAATTCATATGTCAATAACCACATACTCTCAGACCACAGAGAATCCATGTCAATAACCACGTACTCTCAGACAACAGAGAATTCATATGTCAATAACCACGTACTCTCAGACAAAAGAGAATTCATATGTCAATAACCACATACTCTCAGACAACAGAGAATTCATATGTCAATAACCACGTACTCTCAGACAACAGAGAATTCATATGTCAATAACCACGTACTCTCAGACAACAGAGAATTCATATGTCAATAACCACATACTCTCAGACAACAGAGAATTCATATGTCAATAACCACGTACTCTCAGACAACAGAGAATTCATATGTCAATAACCACGTACTCTCAGACCACAGAGAATTCATATGTCAATAACCACGTACTCTCAGACAACAGAGAATTCATATGTCAATAACCACATACTCTCAGACAACAGAGAATTCATATGTCAATAACCACGTACTCTCAGACAACAGAGAATTCATATGTCAATAACCACATACTCTCAGACCACAGAGAATCCATGTCAATAACCACGTACTCTCAGACAACAGAGAATTCATATGTCAATAACCACGTACTCTCAGACAAAAGAGAATTCATATGTCAATAACCACATACTCTCAGACAACAGAGAATTCATATGTCAATAACCACGTACTCTCAGACAACAGAGAATTCATATGTCAATAACCACGTACTCTCAGACAACAGAGAATTCATATGTCAATAACCACATACTCTCAGACAACAGAGAATTCATATGTCAATAACCACGTACTCTCAGACAACAGAGAATTCATATGTCAATAACCACGTACTCTCAGACCACAGAGAATCCATATGTCAATAACCACATACTCTCAGACAACAGAGAGTCCATGTCAATAACCACGTACTCTCAGACAACAGAGAATTCATATGTCAATAACCACATACTCTCAGCAGTGTGGGATAATGTGGAAAACAGCTTGAGTGGAGGTCAGCATCCAATATTATTTTATTGTAATTTAATCCATAATGATCTACGTGGACCCATGACAGTTTTCCTGGTATTCCACCTCCATGAGAATTCCATAGGCTTATTTAGTATTCAATTGAATATATGGATTATATTCATATATACTAGTATGGTGATGTATAGTATAATATTTGACAGATATAGTATGTTTGTATTATCATATGAATTTCACTAAACTAGGAATTTCCTTCCTTTTTTAGCGACTTCACAATCACCAGATTAAATATCCAAGCAGTCGTCCTTATTTAACAACATTACCTCAGGTAATAGGGGTATACAGTATCAATGTAAAATCTTATCACTGCCAACCTCTGCTATTATCAGAGCTCTCCAAGGTTCTGAAAAACATGTACTCTTACCTGCAAGATCTAGCAAACTGTGACATTTTCCCACTTGTGGAAGATAAGTCCTAAAGTCTCCTCACACAAGACAATACAATAATTTATAATTTGCCATTTCTTAGACAAATCCAGTTTATAATTGGCACCTAAAAGTAAATGAGGATTGAAGAGCATGATGAAGACTTGCTTGGTGACGCCAGATTCTCAACCCTCTTTCACAAGTTCAGTCATGGAGACTCCTTGTGATGTGTGTCTTTAAGATACAGTTATTATAATTTACTAACACGCTCTTATATTCATCAATACTTTACTTGAAACATGACGCTTGTACAAGTATACTACATGTATGGGTATAAGTACATGATCTGAAAAAGACCCACCTCAGATCAAAACATTATCCCTTATTAAAGATGCTACAAGGAGAACTAGTCTGTGGGCGTTTGAAATAAAAGGTCTCTCCACAAGACAGAAATAAGAGACCATAAAATGTTGCACTCTCACAAGAAAAGGAGACTACCAAGTAAGTGGTTTGCCCAATACAATAAGTCTAAGTATCAGTCGTATTCTCCCCACATGTTCAAATTGATGTTTCCAAATCCATGCATTGTCGCCTTCTTTGTAAACTAGTCAGTTCTAATTACCCACGTCCCCCTGCAAAGTAGAGCATGTTGAGAGTCCCAACGCAAACCGCGTATAGAAATGTGATTTCAACACGTGTGTGCTATATAAATTGTGTGTGGAGAGGGAAAGCACTCGCCTCTCAGATCTTCGGGGAGGGGTGCTGCTGCGGTCGAATGTAAGTTTACAGATGGGGAGGTGGGAAGTGGGTCTTGAAGAGGTGCCCTGAGAAAACTGATTTCCCAGCCTGGGTTAAGTGTAGGAAATGACACAAGCCACCTTGATTTCCCAGCGTCTCTGCCACATATGGCACCAATATGGCCTAGGAGCGTTGTGCTGCTGTGCACGGGTCCGAACCCCAACGCCTCTGCCACCTCGCCGGTAGTCCCTGAGCTGAGCTGCTCTAGTTTAATAGATTCTAAATTAATGCAGCGAACGTGGGAAGCGTTGAGAATCACTGCAGACCATGCCAACCCCTAGGGGGATTCTAATGGATGCAATATGAACAGAAGAAGTTATATAGCTAAATTCATTTGGACATTCGGTTCTACTCCACTCTAACCGTGGGAGGCAGTTTGAAGTGTTCAGAAAATGAGTTTTGTCATGTGGGTCTGTTCCGGTGTGGTTACTTACCTTTTACGACTTTAAGTAATGTTTATTACTTCGTTTACACTGGGGACGGGGGGGGGGGGGGGGGTTTAGGAGTAACAGGTTGTAAGAAAAAGTATTGTAACAATATTTTCTGCATTTTTTTTCTCCCCCATGCAGAACTAGAAAGCCAACTTTTGTTTGGAGGCAATACGATGCACTTTGAAGTTCTTAGTTGAAGGTCTCCCCACAGTAATCATCAAGACGTCCTTCACCAGCCATCAATGGGACTTGTAGGCGCAAGTGCAACCTATCTCTAGTTCTGGGATGATATGACTTCTGTCGAGAGGCCCATATATCAAAATGAAACATATGCGGCTCATTACCGAGCATACAGTACATCCCAGCAAGGACAAATTCTGCTTCCTCAAAACGTGTGGGAGTTTTTAATATTGTGGAGTGGAGAATGTGTCATCGTGGGACCATTTTGGCTTTTCATCAATCTGCCATTTTCCCCACACTCCCACCCTCAGTAAATGGAGATGTACGAAGTAACAGAACCAAACTCATTAGACTTTTTTTAGTTTTCAGATCAGTTCTCGTCTCATGAGGAAATCCCACTTGACAGAAGAGAAAGATTTTACATTACGCTGTATTTTGAAACCTTTGGGATTGTTTTAAAAATCTCTTACAATGTGTTCTTATGTAAGCTAACATCTCAAATGTTATATCAAAGTAAGCATTTGTTCAGTTGGCAGTAACCCGGTCCAAGGCCAAGGTTTTTTGAATGTTTTCACAATCAAGTAAAAAAAACAAAAAAACACTGACACATTTTTTTTTACGATGATAAGCAATTAATATAATGTATATGATGTCAAAATAGGTCACAATATTGTAAAATGTGAATTGATGTGGAACAAAATTTGCTAAAATGTTCCAAATATAATTCTCCCTTGGTCCCATTGAGGTTAGAGTTAGGGTCAGAGGTGGGGCTAGTCCTTCGAAACTTAAGGATACATCCTAATTCTTCTCACATAGAAGATCCCAGGTCACCACTTCAGTTTCCAGCATAAATGTTAAAAAGTCTCACCGTTAACCTGACAACAAGACAGGGGCATGGAGTAACGACAACAGGAAGGGATAGCTTCCCATTGACAGAACCAGGGTGTAACCTCAAAACTTTATTTATCTTCATATCATAAGTTTCCTATCACAATGCGGTGGAAAATAGGCCTGGAAAGAGAAGGATTATTATTAAAAAAAAAAAAAAGACTCCCATCTGGACAAAGAAAGATGGAGAGGGCGGGGGCTACCGAGGAGGGGCTGGGGATTTCTTCTCCCCAAAAAAACATCTGGAGAAGCAATCTGGTGTAAATAAGCAGGTAGCGAATCACTGCCCACCCAATAAATAACAAAAAGAAAGAATCACACACAACAAAGGTCACTTCTACAAGATCCTGAATTAAACTGAGCAAAAAACAACGGGTTTGTGAGACAATTGTGGTTGGCTGATGCTCTCCAGGATGTGGGTGCATTTTGGAATGCATTTGATTCTTATCATGCATCAGTATGTGTGTGTGTGTGTGTGTGTGTGTGTGTGTGTGTGTGTGTGTGTGTGTGTGTGTGTGTGTGTGTGTGTGTGTGTGTGTGTGTGTGTGTGTGTGTGTGTGTGTGTGTGTGTGTCTTTATGTAAAGTATGTGTAGTCTGTCTAGGTGTGTGTGTGTATGTTCCCATTTACGACAGCGCCTCCGCGTTGCACTCTCACGTCACCCCCCCCAATGGGTCTCCTCTCTTGGCTCGCTCACCCATATTTCCTCTTGTCCACACCACAAAGTGGCCCGTCTCCCTGGGACACTACAGCCGCCAACACATCTGAAAAGAGAGCGGTGCACTGCTATTGTGATAAAACAAGCCGGCTCGCTTTCACCCTCTCCAGGGACACTCAAGCTCCTCTCTGAACCACACATATCTACTTGTGTGTGTTGTTTTGTTTTTCCGTGTAGATAGGAGTTCAGGTAAACAGCATATTGCCTGCTTAGGTTGGCACCAACATGGTTTGTTAATTATAATTCCCATGCCAAGCATACAATAATGCAGTAATTAGAGTTGGAGCAGAGAATTGTGATACGGCAGTGAATATAACATATTATTGGTTATTATCATCATCATCCTCATCATTATAATTACTACAAATGTTATTATTAGTAGTAGTAGTAGTAGTAGAAGAAGTAGTAGTAGTAGTAGAAGTAGTAGTAGTAGAAGTAGTAGTAGTAGTAGTAGTAGTAGTAGTAGTAGTAGTAGTAGAAGTAGTAGTAGTAGATAGTAGTGGTCATATTAGTAGTTGTAGTGTAGTTATAAATCGTTTAGGCCAACGTACAGGAAAAATACTGATTTTCACAGGCAATGCCCCGGCACTCTTTAACTACTATTCTCAGCCCCTCAATCTTACTCACATCCAAGTTGAGCAATAATTCCCTGCTCCTGTCTTTCAGCTATACCTCAGCAGCAGCATCACCTCTCGTCACCTCCTCTCCCCAGCTGTGGTGAGCGCCACCAGGCTCAAGCGGTGGAGGGGAGAGTTGGCAGATGGCACGGGCCTGGGGGGAATTCGGGCTGGGCACCTCTGTGAGGTGAGGGGTTCCCGGGTGGAGCCGGCAGGGGCGAGAGGGGGGAGACCTGGCGAGCAGCAGGCTCCCCTCTACATCTATCAGGGCAGGTGTTAATGAGAGAGGGGAAGGGAGAGAACCCAGGGAGGGGGAGGAAAGAGAGAAGGAGACGGGAGGGAGGGAGGGAGGGAGGGAGGGAGGGAGGGAGGGAGGGAGGGAGGGAGGGAGGGAGGGAGGGAGGGAGGGAGGGAGGGAGGGAGGGAAAGAGATAGCTGAAGAGGTGGGAAGGCAAGAGAGAAATAGAATGGAGGTGACCGTCGCAACAGTGATAAATAAACAACAGGAGAGGGAAAGCGGAAACTGGTAGAGCACCAAAAGTGGGTTCCTCAGGGTGCAATATAAGGGAACAGGGAAATTCGGGAGCATGTGGTTTGCGGTTAGGGAAAGTGCTCAAACTAAATCAGGAAAGAAATGGCATATGATTAGAAATTAGCGCTAAATAGCGTTTTCTAAGCAGGTCTTTCCCCAGGAGTGACTACACTGCCCATTTTATCCTTAATTCTTCCTGACGATCTGTCTCAGTCTGGTCTCCGACCTCCCTCTGCAGAACATTAAACATGCATTATGGGATCTCAGGGAGGTGGCCGAGGGACAGGGGACGCGCTTCATGAATAGTTGATAAAACATGCGAGGGACCTAACGGAGGTCGCCAGGAGATTGCGAAGGCCATCAATATTGTATCAGACTTCCACATGTATTGTTCATAGAGGGGCCGTCAAGGGAGTTTGTGCCTTCTTTTTTTAAATTCCAAATCCTCTTTTGTTGCTAATTTCCCAACTTCTCAACTCCAACACTATTCAAAGCAGTAGTTGTACAGTATGGTCAGGAAGGATTTCAATTATGAGGGTTCCCACTAAAACAAATCAAGGCCCCAGTAAGAGGGAAACCCATTTACACTGATCCAGAGCATTATTTTGTAGGACACCCCCAACATGGTAGAGTAGATGGTTTCTTCCATGCACTGTGTTCAATTGTTTTAAACTATTCTGTATGCAAACAGAGTCATGTAGGACTGTAGTTAGATATGAGACTGGTTGCAAAAGCATAGTAGGTTTATTCTCAAGGGGGTTATACAGCCCCACTGTGCATCAAGCTATGAATAGAATATTACACTGCAAGATATATCTTAATATTGTATGCCTTTAAGCGTCTTTGTAATCGTCATTGTGGCACAGTAAATAAAAACAGAATTAAATATTGAAAAACATGTTGATAAATGATAAAGATAAAAACATTCTTAAATATGGCTTTTGTACATATAATGCATTATAAATATATTTGTAATATGCACAGTGCCTTGAGCTAGTACAAATACAAATAAAAATACACTGCACTAACAAAAATGGGGCACATAGAGTTAAGTAAGATTAAAATCCAAATGCAATAGCCTTTGGAAAGATTATTAGTTAATTATTTATCTTTCTTGCATTTGGATATTTTCTTATTCAGTAACAAATCTTTATACCAAACTAATTTGTGCAAACATTTAAATTATACTTCTCTCTATGAATCAATTTAACAGTTATTATTTGTCCCTGTGTATCATCATACAGTTGTCCTACAGTCCAAGTACTGTTCAATTATTATGATGCAAATGTGTAATACTGTTTTTCATACTTTAGGCTTCCGCGTAACAATTGTACGCATACACTTTATGCTGGGTTGTAATGGAATAAAAGTTTTACCTGTTTCAGTTATGGGTGTAGTATTGCAGTCAATTCCTTGTCATGATCTGCAACTTAAACTGTCCTGAAAGGAATTGAAAGATGCTCTATTTAAACCGTTCACCTGGTCCTTCTGGGTAATTGGAGTTTATTTGAATTGCTCTCCGCTGAGAAATGAGAGAGTGCTGCCAAATGGAGAGCATTTACACCAAATCCTTCCTTCAGCTGATTGTGAAAGATACACTTGTCTCACACAAGGTGCAGTGAAACCGGAACCCTGTGGTAATATGGTCTTTACAGGGCCGCATGCGGTTTAAATCAGCACTCACTCACACACACACACACGCGTTCACTCCCGCTCACACACTCATAAATGTCCACCCATGCTCCCAGACAGACAGACACCACGTCTCTCTGGTCATTATTGTACTGACAGCAGTCGAGAGATAACCCATCTCCACACCACTGTTTACTGTAAACCTGATACATTGAACAAGCTCTCACAGTCTCGAGTCAGAATTAGACTCAGTTGTTGGTTACTTCAATCGATCGTTCCAAGGTTAAGGTTAGGCATTAACTTTGAATGGTTAAGGTAAGGGTTAATGTTTGGGATAGGCTCAAAGCAAAAATATAAAAAACGATTTTCCATTGCTGGATTTGAACATGCAACCTCGCGAACCAGAGGCAGATGCTTATCCCATCCACCATTCTCAACGTTCACTGATGCCCCTAGTGGCCAGTGTCCGTGTAATCTCCTGATGTCCTCAGACATGGATGGACGTCGGGATACTGACTTTTATGACGGGTGACCTGCCTGGCATTGAATCAGTGAATTCTTATAAAGTTGATTATTCATTTCCAAAATCTAAATTGTTTTCCAGAAAAGTGATTTAATGGGGAAGTCAATACAAAGTCATGAATTTGCATAGCTGAAATTGGTTGGTTAGTGGTCACACATGTGTTTTGTCATGGTCATTTCTATCTAAAAGGACCCATGAACATCAACATGTGAAGTTCATAGGAGCATGTCAAATGGATATCAAATGAAAGCTAAGAGTCTATTTTTTTTATTTTATTATTAAGGCATACAGTGCCTTCAGAAAGAATTCACACCCCTTGACTTTTTCCACATTCTGTTGTGTTACAAAGTGGAATTCAAATGTATTTAATTGTAATGTTTGGTCAAAACGTAAAAAAGTATTAAAAAAATATATGAAAAATAAAACACTCATGTATCTTGATTAGATAAGCATTCACCCCTTAGTCAATACATGTTAGAAACCCCTTTGGCAGAGATTACAGCTGTGAGTCTTTTTGGGTATGTCTCTAAGAGCTTAGAACACCTGAACTGTACAACAAATTCTTCAAGTTCTGTCAAGTTGAAAGTTGTTCATTGCTAGTCTTGCCATAGATTTTCAGGCCGATTTAAGTCAAAACTGTAACTAGTCCACTCAGGATCATTCAATGTCATCTTGGTAAGCAACTCCAGTGTGCACATCACCAACAAACTATCATGGTCCAAACACACCAAGACAGTCGTGAAGAGGGCACGACAACACCTTTTCCCCCTAAGGAGACTGAAAAGATTTGGCATGGGTCCCCAGATCCTCAAAAAGTTCTACAGCTGCACCATCGAGAGCATCCTGACCGGTTGCATTAACACCTGGTATGGCAACTGCTCAGCATCTGACCGTAAGACACTACAGAGGGTAGTACGGCCCAGTACATCACCGCGGCCAAGTTTCCTGCAATCCAGGACCTACAGTTGAAGACGGAAGTTTACATACACTTACGTTGAAGTCATTAAAATTCATTTTTCAACCACTCCACAGATTTCATGTTAACAAACTATAGTTTTGGCAAGTCGGTTAGGACATCTACTTTGTGCATGACACAAGTCATTCTTCCAACAATTGTTTACAGACAGATTATTTCACTTATAATTCACTACATCACAATTCCAGTGGGTCAGACGTTTACTTACATTACATTGGAAAATTCCAGAAAACGATGTCATGGCTTTAGAAGCTTCTAATAGGCTGATTGACATCATTTGAGACAATTGAAGGTGTACCTATGGATGTACTTCAAGGCCTACCTTCAAACTCAGTGCCTCTTTGCGTGACATCATGGGAAAATCAAAAGAAATCAGCCAAGACCTCAGAAAAACAATTGTAGACCTCCACAAGTCTGGTGGTTCATCCTTGGGAGCAATTTCCAAACACCTGAAGTTACCACGTTCATCTGTACAAACAATAGTACACAAGTATAAACACCATGGGACCACGCAGCCATCATACCACTCAGAATGGAGATGCATTCTGTCTCCTAGAGATGAACGTACTTTGGTGCAAAAAGTGCAAATCAATTCCAGAACAACAGCAAAGGATCTTGTGAAGATGCTGGAGGAAACAGGTACAAAAGTATCTATATCCACAGTAAAACGAGTCCTATATCGACATAACCTGAAAGGCCGCTCAGCAAGGAAGAAGCCACTGCTCCAAAACCGCCATAAAAAAGCCAGACTATGGTTTGCAACTACACATGGGGACAAAGATTGTACTTTTTGGCGAAATTTCCTCTGGTCTGATGAAACAAAAATAGAACTGTTTGGCCATAATGACCATCATTATGTTTGGGGGGAAAGGGGGATGCTTGCAAGCTGAAGAACACCATGTTGTGGGGGTTCTTTGCTGCAGGAGGGACTGGTGCACTTCACAAAATAGATGGCATCATGAGGAAGGAAAATTATCTGGATATATTGAAGCAACATCTCAAGACATGCGTCAGGAAGTTAAAGCTTGGTCACAAATGGGTCTTCCAAATGGACAATGACCCCAAGCATACTTCCAAAGTTGTGACAAAATGGCTTAAGGACAACAAAGTCAAGGTATTTGAGTGGCCATCACAAAACCCTGACCTCAATCCTATAGAAAATGTGTGGTCAGAACTGAAAAAGCGTGTGTGAGCAAGGAGGCCTACAAAACCTGACTCAGTTACACCAGTTATGTCAGGAGGAACGGGCCAAAATTCACCCAACTTATTGTGGGAAGCTTGTGGAAGGCTATGCGAAACGTTTGACCCAAGTTAAAGAATTTAAAGGCAATGTTACCAAATACTAATTGAGTGTATGTAAACTTCTGACCCACTGGGAATGTGATGAAAGAAATACGAGCTGAAATAAATCATTCTCTCTATTATTATTCTGACATTTCACATTCTTAAAATAAAGTTGTGATCCTAACTGACCTAAAACAGGGAATTTTTACTAGGATTAAATGTCAGGAATTGTGAAAAACTGAGTTTAAATGCATCTGGCTAAAGTGTATGTAAACTTCCGACTTCAACTGTATATATACTAGGTGGTGTCAGAGGAAGGCCCAAAAAAAGACTCCAGTCACCCAAGTCATAGACTGTTCTCTCTGCTACCGCACGGAAAGTGGTGCCAGAGCGCCAAATCGGACCAAAAGGCTTCTTAACAGATTCTACCCCCAAGCCATAAGACTGCTGAAGAATTAATCTATTTACATTGACACCCCCCCCCCCTACATGTACCTCAACTAACCTCTACCCCCCTAGTTATTTTATTTTGTTACTTTTTTTATTAAATTTTTTTACTTTAGTTTATTTAGTAAATATTTTCTTATCTCTTAGTTCTTTTACCCATCTACCAATAGGTGGCCTTCTTTGCGAAGGCATTGGAAAACTTCCCTGGTCTTTGTTGTTGAATCTGTATTTGAAATTCACTACTTGATTGAGGGACCTTACAGATAATTGTATGTGAGGGGTACAGAGACGGGGTAGTCATTCAAAAATCATCTTAATCACTATTGTTGAAAACAGAGTCCATACAATTTGTTTTATTAAGCACATTTTTACTGAACTTATTTAGGCTTGCCATAATAAAGGAGTTCGATACTTATTGACACCAACATTAATTTCAAAAATGTTCTACAAACAAAATTCCACTTTGACATTATGGGGTAGATCAGTGTCACAAAATATCAATGTTCATATCTGACACCCCATTAATTGTGAAGATATCTTTGAATCTAAACATTTTTTAGCATATATTCAGAGTTTTTAGAAGAGGGAGATTTTACAGAAATTCTGTTACCAAACTTCCTTCCAGTAAATATGTTTTTGTAAAATGTTCTGTGTAGATTGTTCAAAGTAGTCCTTGTGCATAGAGTTGTATGGTTTAATAAATGTTGAAATCAAATGTTTTTTGTTTGGCAGTCTCAGCACAATTCCGTTACCGTGGAATTGCCCTCATGTTACTGTACCGCGTCTTCACTATTTGTATATGGGAGAAATAGTCATGCCAGTGTCTGCCTACCCACTGGAAACAGACGTCAATTCCACATCTATTCCACATTGGTTCAACGTAGTTTCCTTGAACTGACGTGGAGACAACGTTGATTCAACCAGTGTGTGCCCAGTGGGTAGTTTTGTTATCTTACTGATTGTTTTATGACAGACTCTTACATATTAGAGCCAAATGTCTACCATGGTACAGGTGAAGAGTCTGAGAAAAGATCACTAAACAACATCAATAGGATCACTAAGACTGAATGAGAAAAATCAAATAGCCTACCACTGCTACATCCATAGGATCACTAAGACTGAGTGAGCATTATCAAATAGCCTACCACTGCTACATCCATAGGATCACTAAGACTGAGTGAGCATTATCAAATAACCTACCACTGCTTAGATGTAGAACAGCACAACTTTTCTGCAGTAAAAAATGAAAAGGTGGGAAGGTCATGTTTTATTTATTTGTTAGATCCGATTATAATTAGCAATTTAAATGACGGTGCTGGATTCAAAATAACTATTATGTTCAATCAGCCCACTGGGAGCCATAACACTGGTTGCTTCCTGCCGTTTTCTGTTAAATGTCCAAAACCTTGGGATCTCACGGACTGGCCTGCCTTTAATCCATGGTTTACATTGCCACGGTTATCCCGACAATAACACACAATGTTCCGCCATGTTTAAATACCGATGGAGTGAGGGATAAGACTCTAGACATATATTGGTCACATAATTACATCATGGGGATTTTATTGACTCCAGGCCTGTTTTTTGTTGACTAGCTTAACATTTTCTCTGCTGTCTCCAAACTAGTTCTTCACTCTTCTTTGGCACGTGCATGTGCTGAATTAAAAGTGTGCACGTACATTTGTGTATGTGTTTGTATGAGATGAATATGAAAATGTGTAAAGTTGCACATTAGAATAAAACATACAGTATATTTTGGTCAAGTCACAAAAATTCAGCAGCATTCACACTTTCTGTTATTTGGTGTATCTGGGCATTCTCTCATATCATTGCTTGGGTCCAGTGTTTCAAAGTAAAGGCTAAAACACTATTACACCAGGTGTAAAAGGAAAAAGCAGGATATTGGGGAAGGGATCCAACAAACAGAGCTCCAAATACCTGCACGTGTGAATTTGTTTTCTCAAATGAGAATAAGTGGGGCAGAACCTGATTGACGTGTACACTGGAAATCCTGCAACGTGACTCATTTGAATAGCATGCATAACTTAGGGAGGAATGGAAAGTGTCCTCAAGTTTTTGCTCAAATGAACATTGTCCTAACAAAACTTCAATGCATAATGCAGAAACATTAATTTATAATTCGTGACAGGTTGGCAGAGAAAAATAAAATAAAAGTAAGCTACTGCAGAACAATAGTAAGGCAGGTGTAAAAAGTTGTTATCCCCAAGAATAAATAACATAGGTTAGTTCATATATGCCCATCATGTTTTAATAATAATTCCAATAATTATTTCCTAGCTGTATCAAAACGTTAATCAATCACTGACGACAATTATGTACAATTATTACATAATATTTCACCATTCCACAAAATGTCGATACAAAAGCTTTCTTACTTATTATGACTATACTATATTAAGTAGACAAGACAAGTCAAATGTTCACAATCAACAAAAGCAACAAAATATTATTTGGTCCCTACTTCGGCCCTCCAAATGTTCATCTTAAAATCTGGTCACTGGCGCCATCTAGTGGGTGCATCTTCCCTAGCACATTTTATCGCATTTACAGTACGTCATTTTAAATCACAGTCCACCGGCCCTACAATGTTAATAACACGGACGATCACAATAAAGAATCCAAATGGATTCCATGCAAAATGTTAGTTCAATGACAACTAAGACAGTGATAAAGTAAGCCTGTAAGGCCTTTCTGAGAGCTTTTATCACCAGTTGAGACAAAAGTCCTATACTTGCTGAACAATGAAACATTGCCTTTGATACATCTACCACTTGTCCCAGCTCTGTTTTGATATCCCAAACAAAAAATAGACAAAAAAACCACACTTTATAATTTAATTACATTAATAGGTTTTAGAAATCATTGCCATGCCAGTCCCTGCATGCTCAGTGAGCAAGTGAAGCAATGCTCTCCGTGTATCTTCTAGATTCAAACGGAAAGTTATTCTGTAATTTTGTGGTTGTAATACTCAACTTTGTCCACTAGATGGAAGCACATCCCCATCAATATTTCGGACTTGAGCGTTACTCTGTTCTGTTAAGTAATCACAAGCACATCAAGCAAAAGTTGAAGCAGCTTCTGCTTTTTTCTATCAAATTAAAAGCGTAATTGTATGATATAGCTGCCTCAGTGTAACCTCATGATATTGCAAATAATAAATAAATAATCATAAAATAATTGTGGAGCTATAGAAAGTAGACTGTTTGAACAGACAATCAATTATTCAGTAGGACTGACATAGACATAGCCTACAGTTCCCTTTAATAATTAGGTAACCTAGCGGTTAGATCGTTGGGTCAGTAACTGAAAGGTCGCCGGTTCGAATACCCGAGCCGACAAGGTGTCCTTGAGCAAGGCACTTAACCCTAATTTGCTCTAGGCGCGACTGACTTGCCTAGTTAAATGAAGGTAAAAAAAAAAAAACGTTTTAAACTGTCAAACGAGGGCTCTTATTGTGAAGCTTTAATACATGTTCTGGACACCGAACATTTACGGGCAGCGGTCCCGTTACTTCTGCATGCGCAACAGATTGTGCACGGGACCCTTTTTACGTAAATCTATGGGTGGACCTTCATGTGGAGTGGGGGACGTTTAAATTGTCAATATTCACCCGGAATGTCTGAAGGGACAGTTATGGCACAAGCACTGTACTTTGCCTTTGTTTTGTCGTGTTTGATATGTGGATCATATGCTCTCGTTTCATCTGGCAAAGGCACAACTACAGTGAGGTCTGTGGATTATAACAATACTAAAACTGTTACTCCGACTGAGAGACGAGATTCTACAACTAAACCAAACACAACCTCTAGCAATAATAACACCAAAGCTCCAGTGGTAAAGTTGACATCTACAACTACTGCAAAGGTACGGACAGCTACTAGTAGACCACCGAAAACGACCACCACCGCTAACTATAGTTTCAACACAGAAGATTTAAATAAGAGTATCGACAAGAAAGTGGAAAAAAGAGTATGGAACAAAGAAGCTGAGGATGAACCACTAGAATTAGGTGAGCAGTATTGTAATGTATTTGCTGATGTAAAATTCACTGCTAAAATATATGTTAAAACAATATTATGCATTATTATTAAAGTTGTGTTATTATAGACCTAGGCTATATATTGTTGTAGATTATATATATTTATAGATATTTTAAAATTAAGTTAAATTAATTAAGTTTTCAAATGTATATATTTTTTTTGCAGCTATCTGACATCTCACTTCTGCATGAAGTAAATGTGTGATATGTCTGGAAAAAGACACAGCCAGGGCCAGATTACAGAACGGGCACGTGCCCCGGGGCCCCGACCTTCAGGGGGCCCCGACCCCAAAAAATCATAAGCACTGGCAAAGTGTGTAGAGTTACAGGAAATATAATTTAAAACTGCAACATTTTATCTCATCCTCATGGCAAAATTTGAAAAATAGCATGACATGAGCTGTAAAATAACACATGTTTCTCTCTCTCTCATGGCAAAAAGTGTAAAATTGCAGGAAATTACCTTTAAAACTGCAACATTATCTCTCATCCTCATGGCAAAATGTGTATAATAGCATTATAAAACTGCACGTTTCTCTCTGCCCATTAAAAAAAAAAAAAAAATGAGGGAAGTTAGCTGTTTCCTCCCCCCAAAAAAGGTTTTCCCCCGGGCCCCAAATGCAGTAGTTCGGCCTTCGGCACAGCCTATTGGTTATAAAGTATCTCCATTTGTTTTTTCATTTCTTACATTGAAATCACTGGGATGACCATGTACATCAACAAACCACTCTGAAAACAAACATTGAAAATGAATGTGTGGAGCACAAGGCAGTGAAATGTGTGGAGCACAAGGCAGGGAAAACACGAGTAACAGGGGGTTGTTCTATCAAAGCTGCATTGCTGTGGTCTTGGAAACCAAGTCCAGGGGGTTGGTTCTACATTCAGTGTTTAGCTGGGGGGTTATCAGGTTGTAATGAAAACCAGCTGTCTTGTAGACACAGACCATCAGAAAACCCTGGGTTAACTGGCTGAGTCAGTTATCTACAATCAGTACCAAGAGACCATAGTCTCTCCATAGCCTGAGAATGTGTTGTATAGTCCTCATGACGGACATCATACTTTCACATTTCACAATGTTCGTCTTTGTTCATGACATGGTTTGCCATTTATAGCCAAGTGGTCCACCAGGAGTGTAAAGGTAGTAAAGAAACCCACAGTCCTGCAAAAAACAAGAAACCCACAGTCCTGCCTAACAAGAAACCCACAGTCCTGCCTAACAAGAACCCCACAGCCCTGCCTAACAAGAAACCCACAGTCCTGCCTAACAAGAAACCAACAGTCCTGCCTAACAAGAAACCCACAGTCCTGCCTAAGAAGAAACCCTAACAAGAAACCCAGAGTCCTGCCTAACAAGAAACTCTAACAACAAACCCACAGTCCTGCCTAAGAAGAAACCCTAACAAGAAACCCACAGTCCTGCCTAAGAAACGCAAGCCAGAGGTTGTTAAAAAAAGCAAGCTCAAAATCATTAGGCACCCTTTGCTGCCAGTGAAGCAAGTGGGACGTACGTATGGGGAGCCTCCCTGAGTGACATATACAGTATATATCACTCAGGGAGTATCCGGTTGGCGCCGTCCTGTGTGGTCGCCTGTTAAGCAACTCCCATTGTTTGTGCGTTAATTGTTGTTTTAATATGTTTTTAGTAGATTCTATAATAGTTCAGTGCTACTGTTTTACGAATGTTTTAGCGGTCCTTTTTATCACTGAGGCACTTTTTCTTACGTTTAGCAGCGCCGAACGTACACGCGAGTCCTCAATTATTTACAACAGAGCCCAGCTCCTGGATTTAGCACACTCAGCGCTGCCTCACTCCAGGGAAAAGTTTGTTATTCCGGACGAGTTGAAAAGGCGACGGCGTGGACGCAGGGCGGGATAGAAGTGTAAAGCAAAGCTTAGGAAATACAAGCCGGCTATACCGTCTATCATTATGGGCAACGTGAGATCGCTGCATAACAAGATGAAGGAACTCGAGGGTCTTGGCCGTGGACAAAGGGAGTTCAGAGAAGCTAGTCTACAGTCCTGGCCAAAAGTTTTGAGAATGACAAAGGTATTGGTCTCCACAAAGTTTGCTGCCTCAGTGTTGATGATGGCAATTTGCATATCCTCCAGAATGTCATGAAGAATGATCAGATGAATTGCAATTAATTGCAAAGTCCCTCTTTGCCATGAAAATTAACTTAATCCCCATAAAACATTTCCACTGCATTTCAGCCCTGCCACAAAAGGACCAGCTGCCATCATGTCAATGATTGTCTCGTTAACACAGGTGAGTGTTGACGAGGACAAGGCTGGAGATCACTCTGTCATGCTGATTGAGTCAGAATAACAGACTGGAAGCTTTAAAAGGAGGGTGGTGCTTGAAATCATTGTTCTTCCTCTGTCAACCATGGTTACCTGCAAGGAAACACATGCCGTCATCATTGCTTTGCACAAAAAGGGCTTCACAGGCAAGGATATTGCTGCTGGTAGGATTGCACCTAAATCAACCATTTATCGGATCATCAAGAACTTCAAGGAGAGAGGTTCAATTGTTGTGAAGAAGGCGTCAGGGCGCCCAAGAAAGTCCAGCAAGTGCCAGGACCATCTCCTAAAGTTGATTCAGCTGCGGGATCGGGGCACCACCAGTGCAGAGCTTGCTCAGGAATGGCAGCAGGCAGGTGTGAGTGCATCTGCACGCACAGTGAAGCGAAGACTTTTGGAGGATGGCCTGGTGTCAAGAAGGGCAGCAAAGAAGCCACTTCTTTCCAGGAAAAACATCAGGGACAGTGATATTCTGCAAAAGGTACAGGAATTGGACTGCTGAGGACTGGGGTAGAGTCATTTTCTCTGATGAATCCCCTTTCCGATTGTTTGGGCCATCCGGAAAACACCTTGTCCGGAGAAGACAAGGTGAGCGCTACCATCAGTCCTGTGTCATGCCAACAGTAAAGCATCCTCAGACCATTCATGTGTGGGGTTGCTTCTCAGCCAAGGGAGTGGGCTCACTCACAATTTTGCCTAAGAACACAGCCATGAATAAAGAATGGTACCAACACATCCTCCGAGAGCAACTTCTCCCAACCATCAAAGAACAGTTTGGTGACGACCAATGCCTTTTCCAGCATGATGGAGCACCTTGCCATAAGGCAAAAGTGATAACTAAGTGGCTCGGGGAACAAAACATCGACATATTGGGTCCATGGCCAGGAAACTCCCCAGACCTTAATCCCATTGAGAACTTGTGGTTGATCCTCAAGAGGCGGGTGGACAAACAAAAACCCACAACTTCTGACAAACTCCAAGCCTTGATTATGCAAGAATGGCCTGCCATCAGTCAGAATGTGGCCCAGAAGTTAATTGACAGCATGCCAGGGCGGATTGCAGAGGTCTTGTAAAAGAAGGGTCAACACTGCAAATATTGACTCTTTGCATAAACTGAAAGTCATTGTCAATGAAAGCCTTTGACACTTATAGAATACTTGTAATTATACTTCAGTGTACCATAGTAACTACTGACATAAAGATCTAAGAACACTGAAGCAGCAAACTTTGTGGAGACCAGAGAACGTAACTATTGGAGGTTTCCAGACCATCAGAGCGGACAGGGATAGCACTTCTTCCGGTAAGAGTAAGGGAGGGGGGGCTGGCTTTATTAGTTAACAACAGATGGTGTAATCCGAGGCATATTACTGTTAAGGAACAGTTTTGTAGCCCGGACATCGAGCTGTTAGACATTAGCCTGAGACCCTACTATTTTCAGAGGGAATTCACGGCGGCCATTGCTGTTACTGTTTACATCCCGCCCTCCGCTGACGCAAACACAGTGTGTGACGTCATCCACTCTGTTATCACGACGTTACAGACAGCGCATCCCAGTGCCTTTTTGCCATTTCTGGGGATTTTAACCATGCATCGCTCTCTTCAACGCTGCCCACGTTCAAACAGTTTGTGAAGTGCCCAACTAGGAATAATAAAACCCTGGACTTGTTATATGCTAATGTGAAGGATGCATTCAACTCCACTGCACTCCCTCCCCTTGGTAGATCGGATCACAACCTTGTCCACCTCACCCCACTCTACAGGCCTATGGTCCAAAAGCAGCCATCGACCACTAGGACCATTAGGAGATGGTCCCCGGAGGCGAATAAGGCCCTAGAGGTCTGCTTTGAGACAACAGACTGGGATGTGCTCTGTGAGGCTCATGGGGAGGACATTGATGGACTTACAGACTGCATAACGGACTACATACATTTTTGTGTAGACAACACCGTACCCACCAGGAAGGTACGCGGTTTTCCAAATAATAAACCCTGGGTCACCAGTGACTTGAAGGCCCTGCTGGATGAGAAGAAGAGGGCCTTTCTATGGAGGGGGACAAGGACAAATTGAAATGCGTCCAGAGGGAGCTGAAGCTGCGGATTGCTGAGGGGAAGAGAGTGTATAAGGAGAAGATGGAGGACAAGCTGAGGCAGAGCCAGGTGAGAGAGGTGTGGAAGGGTATGAGAAATATGACTGGTTTCAAAAAGTCAAACATACCAGCGTAAATATCGGGGTGGATGATGCAATCATCTACCTTCTGCAGAAGGCCTACTCTCACCTGGACAACGCAGGTTGCACTGTGAGGGTTATGTTTTTTGACTTCTTCAGTGCCTTCAACACCATTCGGCCCCTGCTACTGGGTGAGAAGATGAGGAGGATGAAAGTGGAAGCACCCTTAGTCCCCTGGGTTACTCTACTTTCTGAGTAGGCTCAGGTCCTTCAACATGTGCAGTAAACTACTTCCATCTTTTTTGAAGTGGTGTGCTGGGGCGCCAACATAAAGGCTGGTGATGCTTCTCGGGTAAATAAGGTGATCAGGAAGGCTAGCTCTGTTTTGGGGATTAACCTTGACACTCTAGAGGAGGTGGTGGAGAGAAGGATCCTGGCCAAACTGTTGGTCATCATGGACAACGTCACCCACCCTCTGCATGTCATGGTTATGACGCAGAAGAGCACCTTCAGTCACAGACTGATCCCACCACGGTCCCACCAGCACTACAGGAGGTCCTTCCTGCCGGCGGCTATTAGACTATTTAATGCCTCACCGGGGTGCAGTGCCGTCGGCAACATAGACCTGGAACTGTTGGGGTGTTAGGACCTAGTTTAACAATTAGGCATTCATCCATCCGTGAGTAACTCTCTGGTCTGTAATCACTCATTCACTCAGGACTTATTCATTCAGCACTCATTCATTCAGGACTGTATGTACATATTCATGTACAGTTGTTATATCATATCACGTGCAATATTGTAAGTAATTCTTGGACTGCACTTACGTAGTAATTCACTTACTAATGACAGTATACTAGTATACAGTCCTATCTTTTTTTTTTCATTACATTTACTATATCGAATGTACAATACGTGCATTTATCTGTAATTAAACCCTGTTCTAAGGTCTGTATTTTAAGGGAATTAGTATTATTACCCTAAATTATATCATACGCACATTTAGCTATTTAAGTATCTCTTCCTGTCATTTATCTGTACAGTTAATTTAACCATGCAAATATTCATTTACCTGTTCATTTAACCAGACTGTATATTAAGTAAACTATTATTACCCTCACTTACAGTGGGGAGAACAAGTATTTGATACACTGCCGATTTTGCAGGTTTTCCCACTTACAAAGCATGTAGAAGTCTGTAATTTTTATCATAGGTACTCTTCAACTGTGAGTGACGGAATCTAAAACAAAAATACAGAAAATCACATTGTATGATTTTTAAGTAATTAATTTGCATTTTATTGCATGACATAAGTATTTGATACATCAGAAAAGCAGAACTTAATATTTGGTAGAGAAACCTTTGTTTGCAATTACAGAGATCATACGTTTCCTGTAGTTCTTGACCAGGTTTGCACACACTGCAGCAGGGATTTTGGCCCACTCCTCCATCCAGATCCTTCAGGTTTCGGGGCTGTCGCTGGGCAATACGGACTTTCAGCTCCCTCCAAAGATTTTCTATTGGGTTCAGGTCTGGAGACTGGCTAGGCCACTCCAGGACCTTGAGATGCTTCTTACGGAGCCACTCCTTAGTTGCCCTGGCTGTGTGTTTCAGGTCGTTGTCATGCTGGAAGACCCAGCCACGACCCATCTTCAATGCTCTTACTGAGGGAAGGAGGTTGTTGGCCAAGATCTCGCGATACATGGCACCATCCATCCTCCCCTCAATACGGTGCAGTCGTCCTGTCCCCTTTGCAGAAAAGCATCCCCAAAGAATGATGTTTCCACCTCCATGCTTCACGGTTGGGATGGTGTTCTTGGGGTTGTACTCATCCTTCTTCTTCCTCCAAACACGGCGAGTGGAGTTTAGATCAAAAAGCTCTATTTTTGTCTCATCAGACCACATGACCTTCTCCCATTCCTCCTCTGGATCATCCAGATGGTCATTGGCAAACTTCAGACGGGCCTGGACTTCAGACGGGCCATTCACTCAAACTATGCAATGCGTTTCTATAGCTTTTTGCACTCCAGACTTTGTGTATTTTTATACTTTTTCATACTTTCATGTATCGTGTATCTGTCTTTTGTGTATTTTCGTTCTGGCATTTTGCACCTGCCCTGTGTTTTTCGTAGCTACTTGACAAAGTAATTTCCCCACAGGGATCAATAAAGTATCTATCTATCTATCTATCTATCTATCTATCTATCTATCTATCTATCTATCTATCTATCTATCTATCTATCTATCTATCTATCTATCTATCTATCTATCTATCTATCTATCTATCAGAATGGGTAAATGCCTAATAGACAACATACTGTACAGCGCTCCATGCATAAATGATCGACAACTGACATTAACAGCATAACTTGATGACCCAGAGTAGCTACAGTACTAGAGCAAAACGAAATATTCCCTGGCCTAAATAGTCTCTCTCTACACATTTCTGCTCAGTGCTCCATGGAAGCCACTCCCTGTGGGGGAGGGGGAGGGGGGGGGGGGGATTACTGGTGCCCCTGATCTGGTCAGAAATGTGGCGGAAAGAGAACTGGAATTACACTGGCCAGATGGAGAGGTATAGCTTGAATAAGGAGCTGAGCCGAGTAGGAAGTGTGTGTGTAAGGGGGCAGAGGGACCATAAGGCCCCAAAGCAGGGGCAAGTTATGAGTTTCCCCAGTTTTTCCTCAGAAAAAGGGAGTCTAATCTTTAAAATATTCATGTTGTAGGTTGGCTGATCTGCCAGGATATTTTTCATCATGACTAATGCACAAATGATGATGAGTAACCCCAAAGGCCACTGGATAGTTTCCAGTAATACTGCCTTCTGAAAATTAACATAGTCTCTCTTCAATTGATGCCACTGAAGAAACTATTAAAATAGTTGAGGATGGATCTGACTTAATGCATACAGCTTATAAAATGTGTCCTATGCTGTAAATATGAGAGCTCTAAGAAATCATTGAGTCCTCACATTTGCACAAATAGTATGAGTAAGAACACAACTTTCATAAAAACAACTAAAGCATTGTTGACATGAAGTTAATGTCTTTGGCATTACTTCACTAGTTCAGTAGATCAGTTGGCTACTTTACTTGGCAGACTACTGTCAACAAAGTTTTTGTCGTTTTAAACAATTAGCTCTTGGAGCGGAGCAGTGCTCTCTTTCACAATGAACCAAGTGGAGAGATCCTGCAGGCCTCTAAGGCAAAAGGGTATTAGGGTTTTAAGAGAAACCACTCACAGCCCTAGCACAGGAACTAGTGTTTAGAGGGCCAGTCGACCAGGCTCAGCTCCTCAGACAATGAGCGCCTGTCTGCTCCTCACATGGAAACACAGGAAGTCTCTCTTTCCCTCACTCTTCCGCTCTCTTTCTTGCAAACCCTTCTGCACTATCTATCTTCATCACTTTGTTCCCACTTAATTTCAATGAAATTATGCTGAACCAACTTGGAATAGACGTTGAATAGACATCTATGCCCAGCGGGCAGTCTCTCAATCTCCCTTTGACTACCGCTCCTGTGAAGGCTTTAAATTCAACTTGTAATTCCCATGGACATGTCATGTTGATGGACAGCTTTCTTACACGTTAGTTCCATTCCTTCTCAATATTTGACCTGTGCGTGACCTTGTTCTCTTCCGTGTCTGTCAGAGTGCCCTCCTCTGGGGCTGGAGTCTCTGAGGATAAAGGACACACAGCTGAGGGCCTCGTCCTACAAGCGCCGGGGACTTGGACCTCACCGCGGTCGACTCAACATCCAGGTGAGACCAATAACTAGTCTACAGGTCTCTCACCACTGTTAGCAAACACAGCCCCATCAGTACTGGCAAATGTTGCTGCCATTCTTACCATTGTATCCATGCATTATTCTGTGGTTACCACCTCTACATCTTGTGTGTAGATTTGTAAAATGCACTTTGTAAATAAAAATCTGTCTGTCTGGATAGTCGGGCATTGAGGACGGGGACATCTACGATGGGGCGTGGTGCGCCCAGTATGAGAATAAGAAACAATGGCTGGAGGTGGACGCCCGGCGACCCACGCGTTTCACCGGGGTCATCCTGCAGGGACGCAGCTCAATCTGGAGGTCAGTGGAGGTCACAGGAAACATATTCACCAAGCCCCCATTATGCAGTGATGTAGCCATAGAAATTAATTGTATATATTGTAAATATTATTGTATGGACATTGCTAAATAGTTGCCCATGTCTTTCCTAACAGTTGGGACTTCATACTCACCTACAAGGTGCAGTTCAGTAATGATACCCTGGTCTGGCAGCCAGCTATGAATGGGACTAAAGAGGCAGTGAGTTGATTCAGTACAATACATTAAAATAGGATATGTTGTAACCATAATCTATAGCCTTCTTTCCATTACCTTCACTGCAAAATTCAGATATTCAACACATTTTTATATCTTGCAATTTTATTCCTCATTACCCAACTGTCAATATGTGAATCAATATGTGGTCCAGTAAGGTACTAGTATCTACCATGCTCTGACATCATTGACATCATTACACTGCCTGTTGGCAAGCTGACCATGGCGCTGACAGTTTGCCCTGGTCAAAGCTGACTCAACTGTGCCAACCATGCTAACCCACAAGCCTTATTCTCCATGGGCACACTGGGGCAGATTGCACCATCTACTTACCAGTCTGTGGCACTGGTTTGGCAAAGGGGTAGGATGAAAATGTGACTGGCAGAGAGATGGAAATTTCAAAATTGGAAGTTATTGTATAAAATATTAAAGATGCAGTCTGCAATTCGAGAAAGAAGTACGAAATGTTCTATACTTACAGTAGTTAAATAAGAACTAATCTCTTCATATTGCATGACTTATGCCCACTGTCTCCACTATTGGGGTTTTCCTATATGTAGGTATTTGAGGGGAACCAGGATACTGAAACACCGGTGTTGGCCCTATTTAACGAGTCGTCAACAGTGGCACGCTACATCCGCATTAACCCACAGAGCTGGTACGAGAACGGAACGATCTGCCTGAGAGCTGAGGTTCTGGGCTGCACCCTACCAGGTTTGTCATCCACCATCATCACAACATCCTCCCAACACTAGATTAAGACACAGGAATCATAACCTTAACAACATTCAAATGTTATCGAATTTCCATTATGTCGCGTCTTTGCCCTCCTGTAGATCCCAACAACATCTACACTTGGCAGCAGACGGAGCAAGGCACCCAAGACAAGCTGGACTTCAGACACCACAACTACAAGGAGATGAGGAAAGTAAGGATCAAGTGGAGACCTTCAGCACTCACCCATAGGCTCCTGGTGTAGTTTGAGGGTTCTTTAGAATTATGGTGGTACAGATTTGATCATGGGTCAAATGGGTTTATTGGGTCACAGAGAGGTCTCAAATCGGTTGTGGGTGTATGAGAGAATTATCATTATAATTCCAAACAGTGACTTGGAAAATAATAACATTTCTCATTAAAACAATCTTACGCTGGCTAAGATTTTGTGATGTTGTGCATTCTAAACATAGCAGCAGGGACATGGCATGCAACAGTTAGCAAGAAACTACTCTCTGCGGTGCTTGTCTGAATCTGTCCTGGAAGCAGAGGGTTTCTAGTTGGAGCTCCCTCCCTCAGTCTCACCGAAAAACAAATATTATTAGTACATTTTTTCTGCTCCTCACTACACTGCCACTACCGCTCACTAAAGAGCTTGAGGTGAGTCTGACCGCTACGATGTAACATTGGGCTCGTGTCCACACACACACACCGCACTCCCTATGTGCTCAGTTAAACCAGGGCTATGTATCCAGTTAACTAAACCAGGACTATGTATTCAGTTAACTAAACCAGGACTATGTATCCAGTTAACTAAACCAGGACTATGTATCCAGTTAATTAAACCAGGACTATGTATCCAGTTAATTAAACCAGGACTATGTATCCAGTTAACTAAACCAGGACTATGTATCCAGTTAATTAAACCAGGACTATGTATCCAGTTGTACGGTAGACAAACTGTACTGTACATACTGAAGCTTCCTTCTCAGTCTTACTCAACCACCATAAGGCAGTGTAACCCAATCCATTCCTGGTGGACCCCCTGGATGCAAAAAAAGATTTCCCCCAAAAATGTGCATACAGTGGGGGTCCCACAGGAATGGAAGTCTACCAGACAACACCATAAGGCTCAGTACCATTTAATTCTGTCCCTCCTTAGCTCATGAAGTCAGTGGCCGAGGCCTGCCCTGACATCACACATATCTACAGCATTGGGAAGAGTCACATGGGCCTCAAGATGTACGTCATGGAGATCTCTGACAACCCTGGAAAGCATGAGCTGGGTGAGTAGATATAGGCCTATTATAGCTTATTACGTTTTAGCATGAGGTAATACTACATCACTTACAGCCTGGCCTCATAGACTAGACGTAACAAAATACATGTAAAATCGGGACACTTAAATGAGTATGATCTGTTACATTTGTTATGGTTACATAAGACAGAAGCTTACTTAAGGGAAACATTTTTTAAGTATGGTGGTTGGTCGGGGTGGATGGGTGAGTGTATAATGCGAATGTCTAGCAAGCCAAAGGTTGCGTGTTCGAATTTCATCGCGGACAACTTTAGCATTTTAGCTAATTAGCAACTACTTATGCATGTTAGCTAACCCTTCCCCTAACCCTAAAACTTAACCCCTAGCGTTAGCATTAGCCAACTAGGCACCTAGCTAACATTAGTGACAACAAATTGGAATTCGTGACCTGTCATACATTTTGCAAATTCATAACATATTGTACGAATTGAAATTCACAAGATACACTACATGGACAAAAGTATGTGGACACCTGCTCATCGAACATCTCATTCCAAAATCATTGGCATTAATATGGAGTTGTTCCTCCCTTTGCTGCTATAACAGCCTCCACTCTTCTGGGAAGGCTTTCCACTAGATGTTGGAACATTGCTGCGGGGACGTGCTTCCATTCAGCCACAAGAGCATTAGCAAGGTCGGGTGCTGGCGATTAGGCCTGGCTATCAATCAGCGCTCCAATTCATCCCAAAGGTGTTCGATGGGGTTGAGGTCAGAGCTCTGTGCAGGCCAGTCAAGTTCTTCCACACTGATCTCGACAAACCATTTATGTATGGACCTTGCTTTGTGCATGGGGGCATTATCATGCTGAAACAGGAACGGGCCTTCCCCAAACTGTTGCCACAAAGTTGGAAGCACAGAATCGTCTAGAATATAATTGTATGCTGTAGCGTTAAGCTTTCCCTTCACTTGAACTAAGGGGCCTAGCCCGAACCATGAAAAACAGCCCCAGACCATTATTCCTCCTCCACCAAACCTGGGGTAGCTAGCTTTCTCCTGGCATCCGCCAAACCCAGATTCGCCCCATGGTGCAGCACGATTCATCACTCTAGAGAATGTGTTTCCACTGCTCAATAATCTACGAAGATTGCATGGCTGTGTGCTCGATTTTATACTCCAGTCAGCAACGGGTGTGGATGAAATAGCCAAATACACTGATTTGAAGGTGTGTCCACATACTTTTGTATATATTGTATATAGTGTATCATATGAATTGTAAATCGCAACATATCATTCGAAAGGGATGATGAACATCCACAAATTAATACATACCATACCAAATGTTAAATATAATATTAATTGGAGTGTCCTGGATTTAGGTCCAGGTTGGAACTTAACCGCAGTGCTACTGCTATAGTATTTTGTATAGTATGTTCTCAGAGACTGGAGTCAATCCTTGTTCACTCTGACATGTCTAAAGTGTTTGCTTTGGACTCATTGACCACACTCGGTGCCCATTGAGCCGGTCTACCAGCTCTGGCAACCACTAATACCCCTTGCCGCCTGAGCTCATAATGGGAGAGGGAGTCAGGAATGCCATAGACAGAGAACTGGTTATCCTGTGCACTGGAATATAAGGAGAAACCCTATCAAACGGGGGATGACTAGTCTTAAAATATCAATGCAAATGTTGGCCTGTTTGTAAGAAAATAAAAATCTTTGAATGTTTTTTGTCTGTCAACTTGACCTAATTTTGTTGTTAACCTCCACTTCCCTTGGCAGAGGTTAAGCCAGACTAGTTGAATGTTCCACTGGCAAAATCCTTGGCAGAGGTTAAGCCAGGCTCTAGTTGAATGTTCCACTGGCAAAGTCTGTTGCCTTTTCATCTCATGTGCCAGTATTTACAATGTGAACTCAGTCAGTGGGTTCATGGTGATAGAAATGTGCTTTGTTTCTTTTGGGGGGGCTTAAGGTATGCTGCACTGTTACTGTAAAAACTGACCGTATAATCAATTTCATGGCTGTGAAAAACAGAAAGGAGAGGACAAAAATCTAGTTTATGTAAGGGTGTCTGAGGTTGTTGTTATCCAAAGGATGTCCTGTCTGTGATTTACATGCTTTGTCACGGTCAGGACCTGTGCTATTCAAACTTTCTGGACAGGTGTTTTCTATCAACAATGCATTGATTCTGTGGTTAAGACTAGGGGCCTTATTTCAACCAAAACCAGTAACCAGAACTCCAGGATTCCATATCCATTCTTGCTGTGTTATGAGAACACAGTTTTGAACCAACTTGGAATAGACGTTGAATTGACGTCTGTGTCCAGTGGGAAGTATTTATTTTTGTTTTACAGTATCGCAGAGATCCAGTTAGTAATGTTGACTTCATAGGTAATCTAAGGACAAAATTCAAATTGTCATGAGATGTGAGATGTTTATTTTCTTATTTATAGCTATCTAACTATGGCCAGTTTGCTGCTTTGAATGTGTGGTGTAAACAAGAGAGGGGAGGTAAAAAAAAAAAAAAACATTCCAGGAACATTGCACTCGGAACCTATAGAAGCCCCTTGAGCATAGGAACAGATGTGGCTTGTGCTCCTTCAAAGCCCGAGAGTAATCTTCCAGACAAATAATTATTTGTTTGAATAAATTATTAAGTCTGCACCAGGTCGTTAAGTTAGATTCAGTCCAATCAAACCAGTGTTGTGTTATGTTTGCCAAGTAAAAGCCACAGTTTTAAATGCTGTTGATTGAATTTACACTCGGCCATATCTCTTTGGGCCCGCCCCTGGAACGTTGTTACTTGACTCGAGGGAAGTGGCTCAAGGGAAGTGGTTAAAAACCACAAAGCTATCTAGGGAGGATGTGCTGGATTTCAGAACCGTCTGCCAGTGGATTATATAAGGGTAAACTAGAGCGGCAAGGAAGAGTAGCATCTAACCTAATGGTCATAACCAATGATGTACTATATATAAACCCTGGATTGCTGATGCTATGTTTTGGCGATTGAGAGGCTTTGAAGCCACAGGACGGCCATATTGGCACTACCCTGTAGGAGCAGTCCTCCATAGAAATGAATGGAATTCTACAGTATTTCAAATAAATAAATAAATGTTTCAAGAACAAAATTACATGTGTTTAGGTATTTTTTTTGTTGTTGTGGGGGCAGTAACCTTAGTAATCTCAAAAAATTATTCTTGAATTTTTATGTTTAGCTCACATAATATCATTTAAAAATTATGGATTAAGGTGTCTGTAATAGTATAAATGTGGCAAAAAAGAATGTAGACATTACTAAATGCATTTATATAGCTTTCAAAATATTTTTACAACAGTGGGGGAGTGCCAAGATGGAGGCAAGGTGTTTCCAACACAGCACCCCCAAACAGTATATAAGCAATTGATCACAACAACTTTTGTTTGCACATGTGCTTTGTCTCCCTCTGCAGGCGAGCCAGAGTTCCGCTATGTGGCTGGCATGCATGGTAATGAAGCCCTGGGCCGTGAGCTGCTGCTCAACCTGATGCAGTATATCTGTCACGAGTACAAACTGGGCAACCAGCGCATCGTCCGGCTGGTCAAGGAGACACGCATCCACCTGCTGCCATCCATGAACCCTGACGGTTATGAAATGGCCTTCAAGAAGGTCTCAGAAAACATGTTGCAACATGTTTTGTTGTAATATAATATATTATAATGTTATAACTGACATTATCTTTTAATGCTCAAAATTAATGGTCAAATATTCTTTAACCATTCAAAGAGGCCCGTGTTGACCTCTGACCCTCCACTCTCCTCCAATCCCAGGGTTCCGAGTTGGCGGGGTGGGCCCTTGGTCGCTATAGCTACCAGGGCATCGACATGAACCACAACTTTGCTGACCTGAACAAGGTCATGTGGGATGCTATAGAATTTGACTACCAAAATAATGATAAATCCAAACTCATCAACCACTACATCCCCATACCAGAGTACTACACCTCAGAGGACGCCTTTGTAAGTTGACATTTAGAATTCACATGCACAAATCAAATCACCAAATAGTATCCACTCGCTGATATTGTGTTAGAGAATTAGGGAAACCAACAATGGGAACGTTTTCTTAAATCTCCAATTCGAGCTCTTGGGACTATAAGGTTCTATCTGCAAAAAGATGATTCTGCGATAATTGACTTTAAAGTTACGAACCCTCGTTGGTTTGAATGCTATTCTTTAAAGCCAATTATCGCAGAATTTTGTTATTAACACATCCTTGTTCTGTTCAATGTTCTTTACCTATATAGTACTTTAAATATGCTAACACATCCTTGTTCTGTTCAATGTTCTTTACCTAAATAGTACTTTAAATATGCTAACACATCCTTGTTCTGTTCAATGTTCTTTACCTAAATAGTACTTTAAATATGCTAACACATCCTTGTTCTGTTCAATGTTCTTTACCTATATAGTACTTTAAATATGCTAACACATCCTTTTTCTGTTCAATGTTCTTTACCTATATAGTACTTTAAATATGCTAACACATCCTTGTTCTGTTCAATGTTCTTTACCTATATAGTACTTTAAATATGACAATTCAAGTTTAGTTCAAAAGTTCTGAACCCTCGTTGGTTTGAATGGTATTCTTTTGAACTAAACTTGAATTGTCATATTTAAAGTACTATATAGGTAAAGAACATTGAACAGAACAAGGATATGTCAATAACTCAATTTGGACAAAAATGCAGATACTGTATAACCCTATAGTCCCACGCTCTCGATTTTTCATGTAGCAATATTCTTGAGAATATGTCAAAACTATCACACATAGAATATAAACCACTTCAAATGTTGTACTTCACTATATTGTTTGAATGTAATATTTCTGTAGCATTGACCTATTCTCATATCCTATATGCCAGGTGGCCTTAGAGACGCGTGCTGTCATTAACTGGATGCAGAACATCCCGTTCGTACTAAGTGCCAACCTCCACGGGGGTGAACTGGTGGTCACCTACCCTTTCGACAGGACTGAAGACTGGGCTCCTCGCGAGGATACCCCTACACCGGACAATAGTTTCTTCCGCTGGCTGGCCACGGTCTATGCCAGTACCAACCAGGTCATGTCGAATCCAGACCGCCGGCCTTGTCACAATGAAAACTTCCAACGCTACAACAACATCATCAATGGAGCCAACTGGCACACGGTCCCAGGAAGTGAGAATTCAACCTCTTATGGTCATGGTCAATCATTTTGTGATCTTGTTTATCTCATCATTGTCTTTGAAAAGCAGGGTACTGTACTTTTTTAAGATTTACATTCTTGATTGGTTTGCCTGAAACCGCAATCTGTTTTCCCAGGCATGAATGATTTCAGCTACCTACACACCAACTGCTTCGATGTGACAGTGGAGCTGTCCTGTGATAAGTTCCCCCATGCCAGTGAGCTGCCCATTGAGTGGGAGAACAACAAAGAATCTTTACTCATCTACATGGAGCAGGTCCGTCCATCAATAGTGTCTGGTGCAGTTTAAACATGATAGCGTTGTTGATATCTATATGTTCCCTTTGTATTGAAGGTCCATAGAGGACTCAAGGGTGTGATCAGAGACAAAGACACAGAGGCTGGCATTGCAGATGCCATAATCAAAGTGGATGACATCGACCACCATATTAGATCAGGTGGGCTGTCTCCCTCCTCACGTGCACATTTTTTTCACGCCCAGTAAACGATACAAGAAAACCTTAAAAATGATGTCCTCAAAATTGCCTCTAGAGGGCACGCAGGAATATGTTATGAAAGGAGTAGGCCAAAGAAGCCAACCACTAACCAGTAGTCGTTTTGTGTCCTGCCTCTACTGCAGTCGCTGACGGGGACTACTGGCGTCTGTTGAACCCGGGCGAATACGAGGTCACGGTGAGCGCCGAGGGCTACAACCCATCCACACGTACGTGCCGTGTGATGTACGAGCATTACCCCACCATCTGTGACTTCCGCCTCACCAAGACCCCCAAACAGAGGCTGAAGGAGATCCTGGCCAAGGGAGGCAAGCTCCCCAAAGACCTGCAGCTGAGGCTGCGACAGCTGCGTCTGAGAAAACTGAGGGCCAGCACCAAGGCCATCAACGTTAGGCGTGCTGCTGCTAGCAGGAAGGCACGGGGCTTGTGATGTTGACCCGGCGTTTGGTGAACCAATCACAACACACTTTGTCTGGAGAGTTGTTGTATTTAATTGGCTTGTGAGGGGAAAGTTCCTGGTTTAAGTCAGTTTGGAAGTCTTTACACCATGTGTGCAGTTCTGTAGGGCTAGCCTACTGATATGCAAAAAAATAACTAGGTAGATGTAAAATGCATTGTACTTCCGGTATGGTTTAGTGATTTATTTATGAAGAAAGGGACATATCATATTTAGATATTTGAATCAGATTGGAGCAAATAATTGCAAGGTGATTTTGGATTTAAATACCCTTTCAAACATGTATAACAGGAAAAATATTATTTTCACTTGAAGAACTCAGTTAGTTAAAACAACAACACTATTTGAATAATGGTGGCATGATGAACCACTATTCAAATAAAATTCATACCTCAAACTCATGAGACTAAAATTATTCATTTATCATGTCATAGAGACGAGAGCTCTACTGTTACAGTCTGGAACTGATAAGAGTTCTACATGAGATATTTTAAATCTATTCAAATGAAAGTATATGGCTTCTAATATTTGTCTTTCTTTGGTTCATTTCTGTACTACCAAAATGAAATGCTGGCATTTTGATGTCCTTGCAAGCCAAGAGACAACGTTATAAATGGATCCTAATAAAGCTTTACTTATAACACCAATAGTTCAAAACCATGTCTTGTTACATATCCTGTTGCCGCCGCCGTCCTCCATGGCGTTTGCGGCTGACAAAGCGACGCCTTCAAATTAGCTTACAGTTTATCTTACCGTTTAAAACATGAACATTTCCAAGGGGGACAAGGGAAAGTGTCTGACACAGATACAGTTTCTGAGAATATATTTTCTCCCCCTTTATAGGTGCTACAGTGTTCTCCACCTTTTTCTGGTGGAATGTGCTGAGGTGGTTGCAACCCGGCCCAGACCATCCTCATCTGTCCAATAAACAAAGCTGGGGTCGACATAATGGGACTGGGATACAGTGGATATGGGTTGGGGGTCAATTCCATTTTCACTGAGTCAAATGTTTTCACTTCAGGTTTTCACTTGTGTGTGTGTGTGTCTATTGTCAAAAGCACATCTCCAATCAATGGCTTTCCAGACTATATAGAGTTACTCAACAGAAAACAGTTGTCTCTCACCAGAGACAAAATAATGTCAAAAAATATATATTTTATTTAACCTTTATTTAACTAGGCAAGTCAGTTAAGAACAAGTTCTTATTCACAATGATGGCCTACCCCAACCAAAGCCTCCCCAACCCGGATGACTGGGCACACACTGGTTGAATCAACGTTGTTTTCACGTCATTTAAATTACATTACGTTGGACCAACCTGGAATAGATGTTGAATTGACGTCTGTGCCCAGTGGCTTCACTCGTTTGGCCAAGGATTGCGCCCACGGTCCCACTTACTAGATTTCACCCAGGTACAGTAATTAAGTATGAAAACCAGCAGACATTGATCGGCGAAGAGTTGCATCCCTGATCTACTCTAGTCTATAGAGTGCCACGTGTGCTCGTCCCCAGGCTATTGCGAATTTGGATGGATGTGTCTGGGAACGACATTAGGGACACATAAAGCAGCAGATTTATAAAAACGCAGATTTATGTAAATCCATATTTTCCCATTCTCTGAAACATCGCTACCGGGAAATTGGGGAAGTCACTGCAGCAGCATTTCCCTCAAAAATCCTCACTTGCTCTATCATCATTGAAGAGGAAGGAGTTTGCAAGGTAAACCTTTAGTGTAATCACAAAGACAACAATGAAAAGGGTCTCTGGGTTTTTCTACAAGCGGTGGGACCTCCATAAAATCTATTATTTTCCTGATGAATGGAACTTCATTAACACCTATTCAATAGCCTAAGTATCCTAATATATTGACGGGCAACATTATCTAGATTTGTGTTAGCTCAACAGGTATGTCTATGAACCAATGAAAATAAGTTTCAAAACCTATTTGGAATGGCTGACCTTTTCTTTGTAGAGATATCACATAATGATAATGAGGGCAGATACATTTTTGTATGACATAACTATTGTAAACTAAAATGTCATAAAATTAAGACGCACACATATGATTAAATGGTGGAGGATTTTAGATTCAGGGCATACATAATTGTCTCCACCAGGTGGTACTAATGTCCTGGCCTCACTGACAGGCGTATTAACTATTTTGCAGACGTCATATTTCCTCGACACGTTTGGCAGCTGGAGGTGAAATCCTAAATGAATACTAGATTTAGCGTGCGGCATTGTAATGTACAGATTTTGGACATACATTTAAATATTAGTTTCTGCAAGTGGAACGAAGGTGAGAATGGATTATTTTATCCGAACTGCATGCGATAACTAGCAAAGCATGACTATCCGTTCCACTACACAAGATTCATTGGACGAAGGCGTCTTCTGTACGGGGAGTTTTGTTAAGAGCCCGGAATCTCGGTCCGTTGCAGTTTTGGAAACATAAGGACCTTATCTTTCATATTAGCGAGAAACTATTTTCAAAAAAACAAAACGTTTAAATTGATACACACCTTTTATAGGGTTAGGGTTCCCACCTGGACATATCCATGTTGCAGCCCGTGTTTATGGAAGACCGATGAACCGCTTGTACTAATTAATTAGCTATCTAACATGTTAAAAACACCTGTGTGTAACTGAAGAAGGCCGCAAGAAAGTGTTGTCACTGAAAAATGATGTAACGTTACAACAGTGTCCAGTAAGTGTGTATATTATTTTGTGATATGAAAGTAAAGGGCTTTATGTTTCTAGAACCATGTCTCAATTTTGAATCGATTCACGTATTGGGCTAGTCACTGACTAACAACTAGCTAACATACTGGACTAAAGGAGCCTAACTTTACCCCTTATAGTCCAATGACCTTACATGTTCTGTTTAAAGGTGACTTGGTTCTGGAAGCCAAAACGTGAATTTATATACTAAATTGCGGTACTGTTCGATAAACATAAATCCCTGTACTTTCATATCACATCAAAATAATTTCACAAATGCAAAATACACATACTGTACACCGTTTTAACAGTTGCAGCCATATTTTTTCAGTGTCAACACGTTTGTGGCGTCTCTCTTCCGTGTACATACAGGTGTTAGGAGACGCAGATAGCTCATTATCACCGGTAGTAGTCTATTTAAGCAATAAGAGCTGTTTTGTCATACCCCTGGTATAGGTCTGATATACCACGTCTGTCAGCCAATCAACATTCAAGGCTCGAACCACCCAGTTTATTATTTAGTTAACCCACAGATTAGCCATTATATTGACCAGATACTCTAGAGGCCGCTCTAACAATGAAAATAAAGGTCTTCAAAAATGAAAGGCAGTCAGAGGAGGCAAGTGGTAGCATTCTAGCCGATGAGAGGGCACATATGCGTGTGAACAACAGGCAAAACTGTTTCCACAGCCACAAATTCAAAATTGGCTATCGTCAACATTCATGAAAACAAAAATGCTAATTTTTGGTATTAAGGTTAGCAGTGTGGTTAGGTTTAAAATTGTAGTAATAGGCAATTTGACTTCGTGGCTGTGGTAACTAGTGACAACCAGGTACAACTGATATAAAGTTGGTTTTCTTATATTCACTCAAATATGCCACACGTAGCAAAGAAGCCATTACATTTTTTGTTAACCAAATTCGACACTCTTATTGCTTGGTGAGTGGGGGGAAAAAAGCACCACCTGCTGGGGAAGACAGATTTTGTCCTCAGTTATCCCCTCACTTATTCCTCTCTGGTTAACCTAACATATCAGGTGTAAAAATATGCCTGAGCAGAGTTCCAACATCCATTTTTCAGCGGAAAGGGAAGTTAGGTTGAATTAGCTGTATCCCTGACAACCGGATGCATTGCTTAGGGTGATTTTCCATAAACACCCTGTAACATAGAGAGAGGGCTGTGTGGGAATTCACTATCACTATAAAGGTGTATCAATAACTTTTTTTAAATTATTATTATTTCTCGCTGATATGAAAGATAAGGTCCTTATGCTTCCCAAACCGCGATGTGTGTTCGGTGTTAATGTTCAGACTGAACGTCGGGCTATTAACCAAACTCCCCCGAACAGAAGACTCCTTCGTCCAATGACTTATGTGTAATGTAATGGAACAGAGAGTCATGAGCAAGGTCGAGTGCACTACATGATGTACTAGCTACAAAGACAGATTTTAGCTGTAAGATAACCTTGCTGCTCGCTTGCAACAGCTTCCTTGAGCCGTTCCTATTCTCCTAAAGTAATGGAAAACTTGCTGCAAAGTGAAAAAAAATTACAATGTCCATTGACCTTGTTGCTGCTAGCTAGGCTAAATCTAAATGGTGCCAATGGTGATTAATTGGTTTACATACTACTGTGCAACTTTTGCCCATTACCTACTTCTCAAAAATGTTCTTCTCCTCTACAGATTTGTGACAATGCTGTGTCAGAAGATGACCGTGCATGTGAGACCTGGCTCACTGCGGACATTACATCAAATCACCCACCTGTCATCCAGACCTCCCATTCGAAGCATCTCACACGCTCCCTTTGCCTGTGACCACCACAAAACACACCACAGCCACGTCCCTCTTCGGGTGGCCACATTACCATTCCTCCATCCTAGTCTGCCTCTCAAATCAACTTTATGCTTTCAGCCCTGTAGACCAGCATCTACAACCAGCGGTACAGGCTGGTATGAGAGCCTAGCAGACTCTACTCCTGTCCATCTGACTGAGCAGCTACTGATATCTGTCCATCATACCACAGGTCTACCATGGTGGGCCAGTATCGTATGTACCACTGTGGCCCTGAGGACAGTTGTCACACTGCCACTGGGAGCCTATCAGGCGGTCATCATAGCAAAGGTCTGTGTTGCATCAATAACCAAGCATTATATTGTACAGTGTTTTTTATTTATTTTCAGCCTACAAATCAAATCAAATGTTATTTGTCACATGGACCGAATACAACAGGTGTAGACCTTACAGTGAAATGCTTACAGTACAAGCCCTTAACCAACAATGCTTTAAGAAGTTTTAAGAAAAAAATAATAATAATTGAACAGCAGCAGTAAGATAACAATAGCGAGGCTATATACAGGAGTACCGGTACAGAGTCAGTGTGCAGGGGCACAGGGTAGTATAGGGAATTTAGGTAATATGTACATGTAGGTAGAGTTCAATTGACTATGCATAGATAATAAACAGAGAATAGCAGCAGCGTAAAAGAGGGGTCTGGTGGCCCTTTGATTAGCTGTTCAGGAATCTTATGGCTTGGGGGTAGAAGCTGTTAAGCCTTTTGGACCTAGACTTGGTGCTCCGGTACCGCTTGCCATGCTGTAGCCGAGAGAACAGTCTATGACTAGGGTGACTGGAGTCTTTGACAATTTTTAGGGCTTTCTTCTGACACTGCCTGTAAAAGAGGTCTTGGATGGCAGGAAGCTTGACCCCAGTGGTGTACTGGGCCATACGCATTACCCTCTGTAGTGCCTTGCGGTCGGAGGCCGAGCAGTTGCCATACCAGGCAGTGATGCAATCAGTCAGAATGCTCTCAATGGTGCAGCTGTAGAACCTTTTGAGGATCTGAGGACCCATGCCAAATCTTTTCAGTCTCCTGAGGGGGAACAGGCTTTGTCGTGCCCTCTTCACGACTGTCTTAGTGTGTTTGGACCATGATCATTTGTTGGTGATGTGGACACCAAGGAACTTGAAGCTCTCAACCTTCTCCACTACAGCCCCGTTGATGAGAATGGGAGTGTGCTTGGTCTTCCTTTTACTGTAGTCCACAATCGTCTCCTTTTGTCTTAATCACGTTGAGGGAGAGGTTGTTGTCCTGGCACCACTCGGCCAGGTCTCTGATCTCCTCCCTATAGGCTGTCTTTGTTGTCAGTGATCAGGCCTACCACTGTTGTGTCATCTGCAAACTTGATGATGGTATTGGAGTCGTGCCTGGCCATGCAGTCATGAGTGAACAGGGTGTACAGGAGGGGACTGAGCACGCACCTCTAAGGGGCCCCCGTGTTGAGGATCAGCTTGGCAGATGTGTTGTTACCAACCCTTACCACCTGGGGGCGGCCCATCAGGAAGTCCAGGATCCAGTTGCAGGTTCCTTAGCTTAATGATGAGCTTTGATGGCGCTATGGTGTTGAAGGCTGAGCTGTAGTCAATGAA
Organism: Thymallus thymallus; assembly: GCA_023634145.1. Lineage (NCBI taxonomy): Eukaryota > Metazoa > Chordata > Actinopteri > Salmoniformes > Salmonidae > Thymallus > Thymallus thymallus. Next base: position 5,291,913 of record CM042384.1, read on the forward strand.
GAGCATTCTCACATAGGTGTTCCTTTTGTCCAGGTGGGAAAGGGCAGTGTTGAGTGCAATAGAGATTGTATCATCTGGATCTGTAGGGATGGTATGCAAATTGGAGTGGGTCTGGGGTTTCTGGGATAATGGTTTTGATGTGAGCCATGACCAGCCTTTCAAAGCACTTCATGGCTACAGACGTAAGTGCTACAGGTCGATAGTAATTTAGGCAGGTTACCTCGATGTTCGTGGGCACCGGTACAATGGTGGTCTACTTGAAACATGTTGGTATTACAGACTCAGTCAGGGACTGGTTGAAAATGTCAGTGAAGACACTTGACAGTTGGTCAGCGCATGCTCGGAGTACACGTCCTGGTAATCCGTCTGACCCTGCGGCCTTATGAATGTTGACCTGTTTAAAGGTCTTACTCACATCGGCTACGTCGTGATCACACAGTCGTCCGGAACAGCTGATGCTCTCATGCATGTTTCAGTGTTGCTTGCCTCGAAGCGAGCATAGAAGTAATTTAGCTCATCTGGTAGGCTCGTGTCACTGGGCAGCTCGCTGCTGTGCTTCCCTTTGTAGTCTGTAATAGTTTGCAAGCCCTGCCACATCTGACTAGTGTCGGAGCCAGTGTAGTAGTCCTGTATTGACGCTTTGCCTGTTTGATGGTTTGTCGAAGGGCATAGCGGGATTTCTTATAAGCTTCCGGGTTAGAGCCCCGCTCCTTGAAAGCGGCAGCTCTACCCTTTAGCTCAGTGCAGATGTTGCCTGTAATCCATGGCTTCTGGTTGGGGTATGTACGTAGGGTCACTATGGGGACAACGTCATCAATGCACTTATTGATGAAGCCAGTGACTGATGTGGTGTACTCCTCAATGCCATCGGAAGAATCCCAAAACATATTCCAGTCTGTGCTAGCAAATCAGTCCTGTAGCTTAGCATCTGCTTCATCTGACCACTTTCTTATTGACTTAGTCACTGGTGCTTCCTGCTACACTAGTCCCAACAGGGGCAGAGTTGAGATTGAGAATCCCTGGGGTGCATCTCCATAGTCTAAAGTCGTGTCGTCCTTCCTCATCTTTTTTCCTTCATCTGCACAGATGTGCAAGAACTGGCAAGTTGAAAGCAAATATCCAGGAAGCGTCAGCCATTGGTTTCACCTATTTTGTAAATACGGATGGGTGAATGAAAACAGATGAGGAGGAAGCTACGTTAGACTATTGAGACGCACCGCTGGTGTAATGTATAATTTGCCTAACAATTTGAAATGTAAATGTAGAGAAACATGATTTGAAGTTCTCATCCATATTGTTGTGTGAAACAAGTGGGCTGTGGATCATGATATAGTCACAATGGGGAGATTTTATCTGCTTCTCATTCACTATTCCACTTGAAACTCCCTGATCTCCCATTCGTGTCTGTTACTGAAGCATCCTATGAAGATTAAGATGTTTACTCACATTCTGGGGAACTCTGACAGGCAATTTAAAGTCAGCCAATTTGAAAATGTATGTTCTATTTTTTATTTTATTTAACCTTTATTTAACTAGGCAAGTCAGTTAAGATCAAGTTTTTATTTACAATGACGGCCTACCCCGGCCAAACCAGGACGGTGCTGGGCCAATTGTGCGCCGCACTACGGGATGCTTCTCTGTGACTGTGCAAACATTGCTGAGTGCTTGGCCTTATTAAGCATTCTTTCCCACTCCGTCCTCCTCAGTTGTGGGTTGTTTCTTTTTCCATTATTTTTCCCAGCGTCCTACCTTTCTTCCCCTCCCCAGTGCTGCTCTCTTTCCCACTGTGTGAGAACAAGGGTCAGCATATCGCCCTCCTCCCACAGGCCTCACACACACACACACACAGCCACAGCAGCATTCTACTCAAGCCTATGAATGTCCTCCATTATGAGTCATCATATGAAAAACTGCTTTTTGACTTTGATATTTGGCTGTAATACATCAAGGTCCCTGAATCTTGGAGGACTTTGAGAACTTGATTTAAAAAAGGAGGAGTCGGGTTGAACTTTTGTTGTCATAACTCAGAGAGAGTGCTCCTTCGTGACCAGGCTCCCTGGCTAGCCTGATTCCCTCTACGATCCATGTCCAGTTTTGGGTTACTAATGTGGGCTGTGTAATTCAGAACTTTTGGCTGCATTACAGTGGAAGTCAATGTTGAATCAAAGTTAACCCCAGTGCTCCTCTTTGCCTCCAGCTAGATTGAAGCCCTGCAAGTGGAGATAGCGGAGCTGGCTAAGAGGCTGCGCTACGAGATCTCGGTGCGGGCCAAAGAGAAGGGCTGGACGGAAAAACACTGTCGGTGAATACATTTCCTTTGATCTGGGCTCCTCGAGGGCTGCCTCTGGTAGAATGGCGCCAACTCTGAAACCACAGCCTATAAATATCAACCAAACACAACACACTTCCATGCCGTTTGAGATTTTTAATTTTTTCAAAGAAAAGTGCTCTCTTGCTCTTATCTGTCAATGTAATGGTGTATGAGGGTTTCCTTTTTATATTTGGTTAGTTATGGAATACAATTGAACTTCAACTGATACATTACACTGTATCAGGTTTCCAATGTCAGCTATGAGGTTTTGAAAGTAGTGACTTTAAAAATGTAACTTCCATAATGGCCTGGCATTTGGGTTCCTTTGTGTCCCATTAGATACCAATTCAAGAAGAACCTGAAGAGAATAGTGTCTGAGCTGTACGTGAGGGATAACTGCCACCCCTTCAAGGCCAGCCTGCTGGTATGGGTGCAGCTTCCCATGTGGGTATACCTCTCCCTGGCCCTGCGCAACCTGAGCCTGGGGGTGTCTGATGCTGCCACCGGTAAACCTCCACACTCAATTAATCAATAAATTCAAAATGTATTAATTCAAAGTCTGCTGTATCTTCTACAAGCTACTTAATCACATTTGTGTTGCTTTAAGTTTGTGTATTCTGACTGGAATATTTCAAATATTATACTTTTTTCAGCGTTGCAGACAGAGCTGGCAGTTGGGGGCACTCTATGGTTCTCTGACCTGACATTGCCTGACTATACCTGGATCATGCCTGTCTCTCTGGGCCTCATCAACCTGCTCATCACAGAGGTGAGGCCCTGGTCGAACTATCATACCCAGCTAGAGCAACACCTCCATTAGACACACAGTATGGAAACCTTTTAGATAAGAGCTTTGATGCACCTAGTATTCAGCCCCTGTGGTTGCTGTACAAGAGGACACTCGTCACCTAACTTGCTTTCAGATAGGCCTGTGTTCAACTCACGATAGATTTCACGGGGTGTAGTGGAGTGTCAGGTTTTGGTGTAATGAAATACTCAAACGTAGGCTAGGACAGAACATGCTATCGTAGATTATCTAATGGGATACGGAAAAGATGGCGATATGAGTTGCTGGCTTGGTTCAGACTAGTTGTTTTTGATTTAAAGGGATACTTCAGAGTCAGATGAACTTGTGGATACCATTTATGTCTCTGTGTGCAGTTTGAAGGAAGTTGCTAACTAGCGTTAGCGCAATGATGAAGTCTATGGTAACTGCTAGTAGATACCATAGACTTCCAGTCATTGCCCTAACACTAGTTAACATTGGCTTGGTCCCTATGAGCTGCTCATTGGCAAAATCCCAAAGTATCCCTTTAAGCATTTCACTGTTACTCTACACCTGTTGTTTACAAAGCATGTGACAAATAAAATTGGATTTGAGTTTAGTCAGTCTGCATCCCTCGCTGACCCATGAATAGATATTAAAAACAAGAATGCATTTCCCAGTAGCAATGAATGTCGAGATCTTCACCATAAACGTTTCCCTTGACTCTAGTTTATTTGTGTTGTCAGGTATTTTCTCTGCGGAGGATAGAAGCATCCAAGTTCCAGAAGTATGTGACCAACTTTATCAGAGGGATTTCTCTGGTGATGATACCCATAGCTGCCACCGTGCCCTCAGTAAGTTTGTGTGTGTGTGTGCGCATGCTTGTATGCGTCGGCACACGCAACCAGGAACTATTTATCCTTCAACAACATGTAATAACAAAAGATATTAAACATGCCACATCACCTTCCCCCTGTAAATTAAGACCGCTAGCACATTGCACTAGCCATCTCTATGGCAACACCCTCCCACTAGCGCTGAAACAAGACTTTAGCCACACCTCTGTCTACCTCTTGCCCAGACAGGCATTGCCCCGTGTGCCTATCCACCCATCGCATTATGTAAGGGATGGATGAGACGAACACTTTGTTTAGAAGCCCACCTAAATGGTAATAGTTGAAAAAAACACTGAGGATGTTTTCTCCCAGACTTTGGTGATAGTTCCACCATGTCCACAGACCCATGCACCGGACGTCTCGCTTATCTGGGACACTGTGCGAAAGATACACACAAACACACAGTCAGAGACATACACACATACTGTACACTTTACAGTAGGGCAGTTGTTGAGACAGACAAACCCTGTTTGGCTCTGAAGAGCCCCATCTGGCTTTGAAAGCCCTCTCTCGCGCCTATCTCTCCCTCAGGTACACCGATGCAGCCTCTCCAAATCTAGCCCCCCCCCTCAATCTGATTCTATAATCTGAGCGTAATTTTGTGTCTCTATTGGAGCACCATCGTAGCATAAGAAACGGCCGTAGAGGAACCCAAAACACACTAGTCCTCGTGAGAGTAGGCCTTGTAAAATATGAGGCTATTCACAACCTTTGGTTTAGTTTGATATATTTTAGCATGGTAAAGTTTCCTATGCTTTTTCTTATTATTTTATATATGAAGGGCTACCCGTATGCACCTCATTTTCTAAAGCTATTTAATTTTACGTCTATGCATAGAATTCAACTTTGCTTATTTGTCTATGCTGAATGCCGAAGATCGATACTCTCCTTCTCTCTTCCTCTTTTTCCCCAGTCCATGGCTCTGTACTGGCTGAGCTCCAGTTGTGTGGGACTGGGCCACAACCTGCTCCTGCGCTCGCCTCGCTTCCGGAGGCTGTGCCGCATCCCCCCCACGCGCTCCGACTCGGACACGCCTTACAGGGACATCGCTTCCTCCTTCGTCTCCAAATACATCAAGTGAAAACGGTTTTCCATCTGATAGTAGAGAAAGAGACTGTCACCCCCAATCATGTCAATGTCAAAGCCCCTTCCCCTGATTCAGCCAATCTTCCCAATTTATTTGAAGAATCACCTGTGTTAGCGCTGGGTAGTTGAAGAAACACGTGTGTTAGCGCTGGGTAGTTGAAGAATCACGTGTGATAGCGCTGGGTTGGAACAAACACCTACACTGTACACCTAGTATCTCTCCAGGACCAGGGTTGGTGACCACTGAACTGAGATCTAGAGTGGACCACGTTGGATGATGGTCCATCAGAGAGAATCGGACCTTGTGGACATAGAGTATCCAACACGTCCATATCTGACAAACCAAGTCAGTGTCAAGATCTCTGTGACTGGTATACATGCAGGTTTATGTTGATAGGTAACCACTCCCTGTTCTACCCAGGATAACTTGGTATTGTGATTGAAGACTAACTGGCAGTCTAACTCTAAAAGGCAAATGACATGCAAGAAATGTATTCAAGATAATGACCCCACAGTCATGTAAGATCAATGGATACTAGATTTGTACATTGAACTTTCAGTGTAAATTGCATGCAAGGTTTATTTATTTTATGTGAATCTCATTGTTATCCAGACATTGTTGATTACATTAAATGTGCACAAAGTAATTGAGTTTAAGTTACTTCAGTAAAATAAAAACATGTTGTATTAACTGTGTTTTTTTTTTGTTAATTGCAAAGTAAAGGTAAAATGTGGATTCAGATCATAACTTCGATGGAGACATGGAAATCAAATATGGGGGCGTGGTTGAGCTTCAACAAAATCGCTGATAACTGTACAGTGCTTCACACTGTATTAGTCGGCAACTGTAAACACGTACGGAACCGCAACTGTATACTCAGCAAGCAACATGTTGGTGTTTTTCGTGGTGGTCTTATCTTTGTCACTTGCGTCCGCATCTGCGGACCGGGTACCGCGCAGTTGTGGCGCTTGCGAACCCAACTTGTGCGACCCTCTTCCAGTCGAGGGCTGCAAGTCTGGCACGATTTTCGACTCCTGCGGTTGCTGTTCACTTTGCGCTGCTGGAGAGGGGGACCCATGCAGGGGGCGCGGAACCACAGCCAAGCGTTGCGCCTCTGGGCTGGAGTGCGTAAAGAGCGACAAGAAGGCAAAGCTCGGCGTTTGCGCCTGCAAGACCAACTACGAAGTGTGTGGCTCGGATGGAGTGACCTATAAAACTGGCTGCGACTTGAAACTTGCCAGCCTGAAAGCGGTGAACGAGGAGAAGCCAGAAATCAAAGTACTGAATAAAGGAAAATGCGCAACAGGTGAGAATGGGATTGAGGGAGGGAGGCACTATTTTGTGTATTATGCTACAATAACACGCATCCATCATCTCATACATTCGGGCCTAATAGCCAATAGTTCACCAAGGGGCCTAAGATATTACATTTTGGTGTGACTGTTCACTCATATTGACTCATGTTTTCCCCTCTCATCAGAAATTTAGATATTATAAACGTTAAGATTTCTTGAGTAGGCTAATTAATAACCATTACAATGTACAGTAAATTATGTTAATGTATAATCACTGCTGGTATCTCATCTATTGTCAATGTTTGCCTTGCATGAACTGATTCTAAATCGTATTGATTTAACGACTGTACAATGCACCATCAACTTATGTTGTTATTGTACATCACTGCCACAATGCACTGATTTTTCTTGGGACCCATGCAGAGACATGAGTGCTCTCTAGTTACTGGGTAGAAGAACTGGCTGAGAAATATGGAAAATCTGTGGCACTGGGTGTCCTCTACCTCCATAACCCTTCCAAAACAACCAGAGTTAACTAAATACTGAACAAGCTGAACACCATTGTCTCCACTCTGGGGTGGCACCCTCCATAGCCCTGAACAGACATGTCTGAAATTCCACCCTCCAAGGGAGGGATTTTAGATTTTGTAAAGGAGGATGACTGTCGATCAAAACACAGCGCCTCGCCTACATACACACAGACAGGCCCTGTCTGCAATGCCAGTTGACTTCAGTGTTTAGTTCAGTGAACCTTCACATGATTAATTATAACTGCATGCTGGTTCTGGATTAGGCAGGGCGAAAGGATTCGGGATGTGGGAGAAGAAGAAAAACACACTTGCTGGCAGAAAAATGTCACGCCACACGCGGAAAGCCCCAGACTAATTTGTCCGTATCCAACAGGCTGAGGTCAAAGAGCAACTGTAGCTGCGCCCTGCGGGCTCTCAGAGAGGTGAAAGATAGCTCTACGTTAGGTTCAAGTTCAAGGCCAACATGCCCTCTCTCCACTCCATGTTCTTGTTTTCTCAGGGTCCATTGGCTCGGGCTATGGTTTCGGGGTGGGGGGGGATTGTGTTGACCTTAATTAACTTGGTAACAGTAGATATCACCGGAACTCAAAACAAAAGGGGCCTCTACCTACAGTAAATGAGAGTGCTTATTTATTATAGTCATGATTATATCATATCCATTCCTTGGGTTGGAGTATAAAGCATTGAAAAGGCAACCTAGTCAGATTGGAGGCCTTTACTTTGCAACCCGTCATCAAAAGCCTAGTCGTAATAACTAAAATAGCGTATCAGTAAAGCTACATTTCTCTCCACACTTGTGGGCCACATACAAGGTATTATGTGCCAGAAGTGTGCGTTTTTTTTTCTTGACCTATAAAAACAACAGAAAAGTATTTAGGAGCTAAGCACATTAGTAGAAGTTTCGTTTTATCAGATTAGATATTTGTGAATTTGTGTAAATCCGCATAAAGCCTGTTCCAATGTTTCAAAGGCAATGACAGTAATGTTCAGTGTCCATCGTGAGAAACCAAACAGAGTTACCGTTGAACAAATTCTGACTGGCATGAGAAAGTATGCTTAATATTTCACTAAATTCCTCACTAACAGAATTAACTCCAAAGTCATTGATGTGGTCCATGTTACATCAACTCCATCACTTACTGTACTGTCCTTTATAAAATACACATTCATTCTTTTCTGGATGGTTGAAGGGCAGGAGACGCTATCTGTTCATTTATAAACACACTCGCCACATATCAATCGGAACATCTCTCAGTTAGGATATTACTGATTTGACATTTCCGACCTGTACCAGCTAGTCCCAGTGGATTACAGCGGAGCTTTCTCTGATTCGGCCCAAGGTAAAGATAAGTGTTGCAGGTTGATTTGAAGGAGATAGTAAATACACTCTTTTCTATTTTTTCTTTTCTTCTACTCCACAGCACCGGTCATTGTGACGGCCCCTGGTGAGGTCTACAATGTCACAGGCTCCCAGGTGTACCTGAGCTGCGAGGCCATTGGAATCCCCACCCCCGTGATCACCTGGAAGAAGGTACCAGAAGGATCAATTGTGAGGTCACTAGGACTTGTTCAATTCAAATTTGAATCCACACTTTTCTGAGGTGCGGTACAAAAAAAAAAAGACAAAACGCTCCATGCTTTGAGAAAGCATTTCTATATGGGTATTTTTTTGTTTCAGAAACACGTCTAGTTATTCCTACATCCCCTTCCACTGATTGTTGATTTGGGCTCTATATCTGAGTACACAATGGATGAAAGAGATGTGAAAATAGAGGATATGAATACTGCCGTTGTTAACCACACACTGACACAATAGCACAGGACATGAGGGGTTAGAGGTGAAATCCTTAAATATTATCTGATCTTTACGGTCAAGGCTTTACTTATACCCACGGTAAGCAGCTAACATTCTTAACATTCTTCAAGGAAAAAAGTAAAGAGGCATGAAATTCCCATTGGTTTCACAGAGACAAAAAAAAAAAGACTAAAGTCAATGAGGATCATTCAGAATGAGGCCGAGAAAATAAGTAAGAAAGGGGAAGGGAGACAAACAGGGCCATGGAAAGCCAGGATGCATGAAGTCACAACTCATCATTCCTGGACAAACAAGGAAGTTAACCCATTGTTTGCTTACTCTCAAACTACAGCAAGAGACCACTCTAAATAGGATTTAATATGAAAACAGATGTTTAATCAAGATGGGCACCTGGAAGTTTGAGAGAGAGAGAGCCCAGGACCTCCACATCCGGCTTCTTAACCTGCAGGATCGTCTGAGACCAGGCACCTGGACAGCTGGTGAAACTGTGTGTTTGCACAATCTAGTAATTTCTGCACAAAATGTCAGAAACCGTCTCAGGGATGCTCATCTGCGTGCTCGTGGTCCTTACCAGGGTCTTAACTAAAGTAACCAACTTGTGTTTTTATAGCTGTAGATGTCTGTCTGAGCTTAGGTCATATAAAGAGAATGTGATCTTAGATTACATTAAATAACATTTCATTTAGCCGGTTGTCTCTTGAGCTGAAGCGTTGAATGTTTTAAGTTTCAGAGCTGCACACACACAGCATGCTTTTAATGGGTTGATTCGATTAGTTAGTTATTAAGTTAATGTTTTTTTTTTCTCCCAGGTCACCAGTGGAAAACAGAGAATGGAGCTGCTTCCAGGAGACAGAGACAACCTGGCCATCCAGACCCGTGGAGGACCTGAGAAACATGAGGTCACCGGCTGGGTCCTGGTGAGTCCAACCAGCCCACACACACACACACACACACACTACTCGAAAACACTTTATCAGCCTTAATATTGCAGCTAGATTGTGGCTTCTATCAGTGTAATTGTCTGAATCATTTCCAATCCCCCATATATATATATATATATATAGTAACCCTGCCACACCCTTCCCCTAATTGTAATTGGAGTATAATAATGGAAAACAATACTGCATACTAAATACATTGTAAATTAAAGATAAGACCTTTGCTAAGAGTATTATTATATTATTGATCAATTGACTGTGACTTTTTAAAATCACCCAGCAGTGCTGTTTCCAACCTGCGACCAAAAACGAGCTACATATGGGCAGTCCCAAAACAAGTGATCTAATGATTCTGTCTCTGTATCCCCAATATATATATATATATATATATATATATATATATATATATATATATATATATATATATATGGGGGATATATATAACATTAAATTGGTTGCAAGAATTTTGTATAATAATTTCAATTGACAAATCCGGTGTGGTTTTGTCGATCAGTTCATAAACCATGTGCCATGTAATCGGAACATCGTAAATCTCCTTCCAACCTCTATGGCGCAGCTGTAAATGTTTTGGTCCTTAAATTAAACTGGTGTACTTTATTTATCATTATTTTCTTTAGACAATGTTGGTCTTCAATGCAGGGCTGACAGACAAGTTCCTTACCTTCCCCCTTCCACTTGCCTCCTCCATTTCTGCGGTAATGCTACAATCAGCAGACATTTCCATAAGCCCGGATTTCTATCCCATTGATATTATTGTTGGATCTGATTTTAATAGCTAACATTGATGGCCATAATAAATAGATATGCCGATAGTGGACAACCTTGTTTTACTACTCTTGACAATTTAATACTTTCTGAGAATCAGCCATCATTTAACATTTTACACGTGGGGTTACTATCGTTACTATACATAAATTGAACCCATTGTATAAGAGATTCTTCAAAATTAAAATAGTCCAGGCATATATATATATTTTCAAGGTCATCTATGAATACCAGGCCTGGTTTCCCAGATTTCCCACATAGTATTCTATAGTCCAATATCTCCAATGTATCATCCATGTAAAAAAAAACCTTTCTAATATCCGACAATATCTTTTAAATTTTATGCACAATACATTTTGCTAGGATTTTGGCATCACAACACTGAAGTGTAAGGGGTCTCCATTTTTGGGGGGGGGGGGGGGGGTGGACAGGATCTTTATTTTGACCACCTGGGTCCTGTTTCAGTAATGGTGAAATCAGACCTTGACTTGAAACACTGTTAGTACAAAGGATTTTATCTGTCATACAGACTTGTGGGTCATCCCACAGAAACAAATCAGTCAAATACCTCAAGGCCCACAGAAGTAGTAAAGGTAGAAATGAACCATAGAATGGAAGAGTTCTATTCTATTCTATTACCTTATTTATTAATATAATTACTTGAGGCACATTTCAAAGTTATCCATGAATGCTACTCATTGACTTGTTCTGTTCAGAGCCTCTACATAACAGATAGTTTAATACACATGCAACTCCTTCCTCCATGTCTAAGTAAATGAACAGAAGACATTGGTGGGCCCTGTTCAGTGGTTAGATATATCTCCCTCCCTCCCTCTCTCCCTCTCTCCCTCTCTCCCTCCCTCCCTCCCTCCCTCCCTCTCTCCCTCTCTGTGTTCTGCTGTCAAACATTCTCAATTTCTTCATCTCATTTCAGAATATCTATCATCCACCATGTTTTCTTCTCATTGGCCATCTTCCATGGTCTGTTTGTACTTGTGAGAAGTATCTAAAGACCTACACAGGTGCACTGGACAGCAGTCAGACAGCCGTAAACAATCCAGAACGCATCTTTACAATTTAAATGGCACCGTTGCTCTGTCGAATTGAGCTGAGCTTGTCTGGGAGCGAGACTTTGAGGCTGTGTTTGTGGTGCCTTGCATGTTCTGATAATATCAGATAAGGCGATAACCTGCCGCCACCATGCTTTTCAGATCTCGCCGCTCACCAAGAAAGAGGCGGGCTCATATGAGTGCCACGCTGTCAACGCCAAGGGAGAGGCCTCAGCGGTGGGCACCATTCACGTGGTGGAGTCCATCGATGACATCCCTGTCAAGAAAGGTACCCATACTTTTTTTATTTCTACTCTGTTTCATGTTAAATCTAGACCCACACAATATGGCACCAAATGGCAAAATCTACCACATTCTAAGGGCAAATTAAAGGGTGTGTATGTACAGTATGTGTGACTTCGTTGGAATTCAGGCCCTCTAGCCTGTGATTCTCATCCTGTCCTGGCATGTTTAGGAGTGCATGCTTGGCTTGGCTTGGTCCATATCACCTGGCTGCTCTCTTGACAGGGCTTAATGGTTGCCTTCGACAAGGCAGCGTGTGTTACTGGGTGTGTAACTGGTGCAAGCGTTGACAGATGCACTCATTGCAGTGCCTGTGAAACTGCACTCCCGGGGAATTCATCTCAAAAGGAAAGCTCGACCTTTAGGTGTTCTTCCATCCCTGGTGATCTGTGATGATGGATACTATTCAAAACAAGATCCTATCTAAGCACTTCTCCTTCATTACCAGTGATCTAAAAAGGAATCAGGGCTAGATATGGGATACAAATCTGATGTAAACTGATCAAAGTATTCAGGTCTCCCCCAGATTCACGTATAAGACTTAGGTCTCCCCTATCATTTGTCATAAATAGGACCAGTTAAGGACCCTTACCCTAGAAATTCACCTGCCTCTAATAAATTCACTTACCCAACGTGTTATTGTGCTCTTGCATGTGTGTCTCTTCCAGTGGCCAAGGATGATGAGCTGTAAGGCGTCTCAGCACAGTAGAGCCTCAGTGGCGACCTTGCAGGATCAGGAGATGAGGGAGCAGCACCGATCATCCCACCAGTAGACCTGTACAATGACTAAGAAAGAAGACCAACGGCCACCATTAGCATCCCAGAGATCCATCAGATTTATATTTGATTACGTTGCCATTTGTTAAATATTTTATTCATTTAGCAGACACTCTTATTCAGAGCAACGTTCAGTAGTGAGCACAGACATAAAAGTATATATATATAGATCATACTGGTCCCACATTGGAATCAAACCCACAATCCTGGCATTACAACTGCCATGCTCTACCAACTGAGCCACACAGGACCTGTAACATGTTCGTTTTCATAGTCATATTCAGTACAGTGTATTGTACATATAGCCATCCACAAAAGGCATCTAGACATTACACACAAGTCATTCATCAATAGGTATAGTGTACAAAACATTAGGAACACCTTCCTAATATTGAGTTGTATCCCCTTTTGCCCTCAGACCAGATTGGCCTCTACAGGGTGTCGAAAGCGTTCCACAGGGTTGCAGGCCCAGTTTGACTCCAATGCTTCTCAGTTGTCAAATTTGCTGGATGTCCATTGGGTGGTGCGCCATTCTTGATACACAGGAAACTGTTGAGCGTGACAAACCCAGCGGCGTTGCAGTTCTTGACGTACTCAAACCAGTGCGCCTGGCACCTACTACCATGCCCCGTTCAAAGGCACTTAAATATTTTGTCTTGCCCATTCACCCTCTGAATGGCACACATACACAATCCAAGTCTCAAAAATCCTTCTTCAACCTGTCTCCTCCCCTTCATCTACACTGATTGAAGTGGATTTAACAATTGACTTCAATAAGGGATCGCATAGCTTTCACCTGGTCAGCCAGTCCTAATGTTTTGTACACTGTATGTGCACATAAATTGCACGTGCATGCTTCACTCTTCTTCCTCTTCCTCCATCACTTTTGACGTAGTTTACTGTTTGACTATACCCTCCCTTTACATTTTAATTCTAGCAAAAATAATACATTGCAAGACCATCGCTAGTCAGCCAAGCAGGGCCAGATTAACGAACGGAGCGTGCCCCCCCCCCCCCCCCCCCGACCTATTTTTAAAAACTAAAATCGTAACGTGAAGAAATATGAATGAATCTTACATTTGAGAACATTTTTGTGTTTCTAAATGTGCAAAGGTTATTTTTTTGACCTCTTGAAAAGTACACATCATTCTTTCCCTTGACATGGTGCTTGACAAGCCATAAAGACATTGTGTGGAGTGAGTGATCGGAAATGAGAGGCAGGCAAACCAAATTTATAACACTCTTGCATTCATATAATCCCAGTACTCGCATACTACGGGTTTAGCTGCCAAACCAAACAGTGGCAGATGTCTGGGGATGTACTGTAGTGTTGGAATGCAGAGATCCACTTTCGGTGCTAAACGTCTGCAACTCCAATGAAGAGGCCAGATTGCTTTTACCAAATATTTCTAGTTTTTCCAGACTTAAGCTGTATGTATTTTCTGTATTCACTTTGGTGTATGGTTTACTAACACTGGATGTTATTACTATGTGACACATGCTGTAATAAATACAACAATTGACTTCAAGTTGTAGCTATTTCGATATTATATGATCAAGACTTTTGAACAGAACGTTGAACGCAGAAGAGTGACACAATGAAATAAATATCTCCATCTTTTAAATCCACAGAACTCGCTAGCTACAAAACACTGAATGAAGAAACACATTAAAAAACATTTATTCTAGTTTTACAAAAATAACAATTCCTTCTTTTACACACAATTTAATTCCTGTCGACAGGGGTTTGGTAGTGCTCCTAACTGGTCATCATACGAGGGGCGATACTCATGGACATGAGCTCCTGGAAGAGCAGCTTGCAGGCGTACGGCATTCTGACCAGGGAGATCTGACAAAAAAAAAAAGTGGAAAAGGTTACATTTTACAAATATCTTAATTGAGAAATCTTCAACAACAAAACTAAGGCTACAGAGGCCCAGAGTTTTTTTTTTTTTTTTTTAATAGGCTAGTCCTGTTTGAACACTTGCCTAAACACATTTCACTATACTGTATTGTAGTTAGAATCCAGAATTGACATCATGGTTACAGTAATTAAGGTAGAATGAATATAACATATGAATAGGCCGACTTAAGCATCAACAGGCATAACAGGGAGACTGGTGGTGTTGGTCCGTACCTGTGTTTTGTTGCGACAGCCCCTGCACTCGTAGGTGTGTGTGCGGGTGTTGGCGATGGCCATGAGGCCACATAGGTTGCAGACGTGGACCTGGTAGGGGTCGGACGCCTCGAACAGCCTCTCACGCAGGAACTGAGCTGCGCCGTGGGCTATCTGACAATCACGCTCCATCTCCCCAAAACGAAGACCTCCGTCACTGGGTGCCGAATGAGAGCATGGTTAGTAAAGCGCCAAATCAGGGCCTGTATTAACAATTATTATAATCTAAACGAGAACGGAACATCGATAAGCTTATACTTAAAAGTTGTTTTGTGAATACGAGCTCAGAAATGCATACCCAGTGCACTCACACGGTGCCATAAAGTCATACGTTAAATAATTTGTAGTTTTCTTACCGTGATCTGCCCTCCATGGGCTGTCTGTTGAGGATCTGGACTGGGCCTCGGGCCCGAGAGTGGATTTTGTCATCCACCATGTGCTTCAGGCGTTGGTAGTATGTGGGACCGAGGAAGATCTGAGAGGTAATCTTACGGCCGGTGAAACCGTTGTACAGCACCTAGAAGGGAAAGATGAGGCCAGTTAATTGTACTCTATAAATCAGGGCTCTCCAACCCTGTTCCTGGAGAGCTACAGTCCTGTAGGTTCTCACTCCAACTCTAATCTAGTGCACCGGATTCTAATAATTAGCTGGTTAATAAACTAAACCAGGTTAGTGCCAACTGGAGTAGGAGAGAAAACCTACAGGAGAATGGCTCTCCAGGAACAGAGTTGGAGAGCCCTGCTATAGACAGACTAGTGTGAATGGTAAAGGAGGCTGATGTGCTGACCTCGTTGCCTCTCAGGTGATAGCCGTATTCAGACAGCAGGTTGGAGACTTTCTGCACGTTGACCGCATCGTTGAAAGGCGTGGCGTCACCAATCTCCCCTTTGTTGGCCGAAACCTACACAGTGAAAGGAGGACGGGAGGGTGAAGACAAGCAACACTCGATTTACGTGAGGAATGTCTAAAAATAAATGCTCCAGTTTTTTTATTTTTTATTTAACAAACATTCATTCTCACTGACCATTGTAATTTGTAAAAGATCTAATCTAGATGATAGACAACCGTATTGGTATAACATCAGTTTACGGTCACATTCTTAAGAGGTCTCATAAAAAAGGAGGAAAAGTGGGTGGAGAAGTCTTTAGAAAGGCTACA
The DNA here is from genome assembly GCA_023634145.1 of Thymallus thymallus. Taxonomy (NCBI): domain Eukaryota; kingdom Metazoa; phylum Chordata; class Actinopteri; order Salmoniformes; family Salmonidae; genus Thymallus; species Thymallus thymallus. The sequence continues at coordinate 5,307,802 of CM042384.1, forward strand.
GTACCTTGCCCTGCAGGCACTCAATCAAATGGCCGACTGTCATACGAGAGGGGATGGCGTGGGGGTTGATGATGATGTCTGGGGTAATTCCCTCGCAAGTGAAGGGCATGTCCTGCGGAAGGCATCGGAACAATGGACATAGTTTACATACAAAGACTTCTGCGTAAGAGTTGCAATATCCTGAACCAGTTACTCTAGGGCATATCCTCTTACAGGAATGTGGCACATTCTACAGAGACTTCCATGTTATATTTAAAATCAGTTTTATTAGTACATACTCCTTCTTGGACGTTGTTTACTTTCCCTGTGAAGAAGACTTTGGTTGTATTTATGTTTAGGTTCAGCCTAAACACAATATGTCTCTAGACAATCGACTAGACACCATGATAAACATTGCCCGACTCAATGACATATGTGTAGTCTAGTTAAGAGTGAGTAGTCCCATAGACTATGCATGAGGAACACAAGTCTAATACCTCCTGTCTGTACTGAATACCGCAGGTACCCTTCTGCCCGTGTCGACTGGCAAACTTGTCACCAATCTGGGGGATACGAACAGAGCGAACCTGCAAGAAAAAACAAAAGCGGTTAGATTGTTGGGCCAGTAACCAAAAGGTCGCTGGTTCGAACACCCGAGCCGACAAGGTGAAAAAGCCTGTTGATGTGTCCTTGAGCAAGGCACATAACCCTAATTTGCTCCAGGGGCTGACCCTGTAGGTAGGCCGTCATTGTAAATAAGAATTTGTTCTTACCTGACTTGTTTAATAAAAAGGTCAAAAAAATAATAATAAAAAAAAAATGCCACAAGTAGGCCGATGAGTATAAAGAGTATCCTTATAGCCAAAGGCTAGAGGGTGCAATATTCTGTCAGTAGTCAATCTGTGAAAAACTCATTTGACTCTTTGTCTTGTTGCTTCTATGGAAACAATGCTGCTTGTAAAATCCAAGTCTCTGCTAATTCAAACCTGTCCCTAATGTGTAAGTCTTTCCTGCCTAAACCTGACAAAATGAGAGAGAAGTAGAGTCAACAGGGGTCATTTAAAAACGTTACAGCCTACTAGTGCGATGTGAATTTGTCACAATACGCCTACTGGGGAAATCTAGAGGACTCGGGACACACCCTGATCTTGCAGAACTTGTAGCCCTCCTGGTTGAGGGTGACCATGACTTGGTCCACGATGCCCGTCTCGCTGGTGCGGAGGAAGGTGCTGCAGTCCCTCTTGGTATAACGGCGGTTGGTGCTTTCCAGCTCGTCGTCCGTCTCCGGCAGGGTCACTGTCTTGCCGATGATGACGTCCTCGCCGGAGACACGCACACCGGGAGCTATCAAGCCGTCGTCATCCAGCTTGTCGTAAATGGCGTGCCTCATGCCTGGAGGGGGGGGGGGGAAGAACATTGGGTTGTTCAATGAGTAGTTCTCTTTGTATTAATGCCAATTTCACAGAAGTTGCTGTTTGGAAATGTATGACATGATGGAAATACTAGGCTCAGATTTTTTTAGATGCCTAGGATGTACCAGAACAGGTTTCACGTGAAGGTTTCTCAAAGATTTCCTCCTGATCAAAGCCTTTCTTTGACTCCTGTTCTTTATAGGAGCGGTAGAAAACAGACCTGAAATAAAACAAAAAAAACACTTATTTACACCATCGTCTTAAGTCATTCTCACAGCAAATTCCAGTCTTCGAATCGCAGCACAAACCTGAAGAAGCCACGGTCCACCGCAGAGCGGTTCATGATGACAGAGTCCTCCTGGTTATAGCCAGTGTACGCCGCAATAGCCACAATCGAGTTGATACCTAAACCAGGCACAAATGGAGCATTTCAACAAGCCCGAACTAGAAAACGGCAGAAATCTTCAGGTCAGAGTTAGACTGTTATTGGCTTCCAATTCTGCAACGCTCCAGTTCTCACCTGCAGGGAGCTCTCTGAAACGCAGGTACTCCATAGAGCGGGTGGTGACTAAGGGTTTCTGCGGATAGTAGAGCACGTGGGCCAGGGTGTCCATCCGCACGTGGAAGTTGGTGATGTATACACCCATGGCTTGTTTACCCATGGCAGACTGGTACGTGTTTCTGGGAGACTACACACGAAAAGATGGGGAGAAATGTATTGATTGATTTCCAGTTAAAATTGAATTGCCATTGGACCTATTCAATCAGCCCAATAAGAAAACATTTTAGGAGCATAATATTTTTTTAGCCGTACCTGGTTGTGATCAGGGAAGGGGATGATGGAGGCACAGACTCCCAGGATCATGGAGGGGTGGATCTCACAGTGGCTGTATGTAGAACAGTAGGCCACGCCCTTCTCCTGGAGGTCGTCAGGGGTCATGGCCAGCATTACAGTCTCCTCCTCCAGGGTGTCGATGTACTCCACCACGCCGCTGGCCACCAGGTCCTGCCAACTGTAGTTGTTGTACTCCCTCTCCTTCAGCTGGTCAATGTGTCTCCTCTTCAGCAGCAGCTTCTGTTTCTCTACGATCAGTAGAGGACGACAGATCCTCCCTGCGTCTGTGTAGATGCGGATCTCCCTCTCTCGGATGTCTCTGATCATCGACACCTAGAAACGGGTGTAAAAATGTATCAGAACGTAGAGAATCTGAAAAAGGGATATTGGGTTTTTGTGTGTATGTTAATTTAATATTATTAACAAAAGAATTCATATAAAAAATAAAATAAAAACTTACCTCAGACACAATGATGTCCATCTGCCTCCTCAGTTTCCTCAGTGTGTTCATCAGCTGCTCTGGGTCCTTGTGTATGCCCACCCAACAGCCATTGACAAAGATCTTTGTGGCACTGTTAGGGTAGAATTAAAACACAGATAAAATGGGTTGACAAACTTTTCAGAGACATGAAAGAGAATGTTTGATATTTCCTGGATGAATAAAGAGCAGTGTGCTGCCATCTGCTGGACTCACTCCGCAATGGCTGCCGGTGAGATCTCCTCCAGGTTCTCCATGCTCCACTCCTCCAAGAACTCCAGGATGGGAGAGGGCTGGGAGCCCACAGAGATGTAGGCCATGAGGGCCAGGTTCTTCACTAGGCCTACAGCATGACCCTGGGAAATAGGAATAAAAATAATAATAAGCGGGGACAACACTTTCAATGTCAGCTCCTTGCGGGTAACATTACAATTTGGCATCATACAACTGCCTCCTTGATAATGAACACATAAATGTGATTTGGAGTGGTATTGGGCGTACCTCTGGGGTCTCAGCAGGACACACCATGCCCCACAGAGTGTTGTGAAGCTGCCTGGGCTTGGCCAGCTTGCCGTCCCTACCAATGGGAGAGTTCACACGACGAAGGTGAGAGAGGGTGGAGGCGAATGTCAAGCGGTTCAACACCTAAAAACAGACAAGGAATGTTGTTGTCTTTAATGGAAATAAACAATAATCTTGTAGCAGCATAATGGAGAACTAAGGTGCCTTCGGAAAAGCATTCACACACCTTGACATATTCCACATTTTGTTAAGTTACAGCCTTGTTCTAAAATTGATTACAAATTATAAGAAATCCTCAATCTACACACAATACCCGATAATGACAAAGCAAAAACAAGTTTAGACAATTTGCTAGTTTATTACAAATAAAAAAAATAAGTATTCAGACCCTTTATATAGTACTCTGCTGAAGCACCTTCACCAGCGATTACAGCCTTGACTATTCTTGGGTATGACGCTACAAGCTTGGCACACCTGTATCTGTATAGATTATATATTAGTACCCAGGTGTTGTCTGGCAAATGTCAGTTGTGTCTTGATATTCCTCCCATGTAGGCCAAGTTTGTGCAGTCTCTTTCTGACAGTGTACCCATTCAATTCAACATTTATTGCACTTGTTTTGGTACCTAATTCTAATTTTAGCCATTTTATGTGATGGTAAAGGTAGGGGTGTACTAACTTTTTCCCCATAAGGAAAATACATTTTTGTTTATTTTAAATTGCATAACATTTAAAGTTTTTTTTGTTTGTTTGTCATTTGTTAAATTGGGTAACCTTCATCTGTCAATAGTGTTGAAGTGAAGTTTACATATCCAGCTGTCCAAATATGTAAAAAAATAAATTAAAAAAAGTATATATAGAAAATATATATATATATTTTTTTTTATACCATTTTAGAATAAGGCTGTAACATAACTAAATGTGCAAAAAGTCAAGTGGTCTGAATACTTCCCGAAGGCACTGTATATAGGGATGTGTACGAGATGTGTTACCTGGGACACTCCAGCTCTGGCCTGATGGGCCTTCTTGACGTCACCCCAGTTCCCCGTGGCCAGAGAGTACTTCAGGCCGTCGGAGATGATGCGTGTCTTGATGGCCAACTCCAGGTTGAAGTCTTTCCCTCTGTCAATGAACTTCTGGGCGTAGATGCGGATCTCTTTCAGCAGGTTCTTGAACATTCTAAAATGTGTCCAAACAAATGAAAAAGAGCTTGATTAAAAAGTTCCAGCCTTGGTATCCCATTAACTTATATAGGATTACAGTTTGCACAAAGTAGCACAACATCTGTGAATTAAAGCTATTTTATAGATGTGTTCCTTTAAGACGTACCCACGGAACAGGAAAGCCAACAGTGGCCCAGCCAGGTCTAGTCTCTTGTTGCCATAGTGATCCCTGTCATCCAGCTCTCTTCTGCCCAGGGCCGCTAATAGGAGTCTGTGGACCATGTACCTGCAAACAGACACAAATACGCAACTCTGAGTTACATCAAACAACATATTGCATATAGACCAAATCAGTAACATCAAGCTGTCATAACCATATAGTTACATATAGAATATCCAACAGAAACCTGGTGAGTTATGCAATCTCTATGGAAGTGGTTTCAACCTGTAATCAGCAAAGTTTTACATTTTCTTCTAAATAAAATGGCAGTATTAATGATGTTATATACAATTTTACATTACTTTTCACAATGTGAATTGTTAAACAAACATCCATCTGTAATAGGGATTTAAGATGTTACATTAACTGATAAAAGTGACTCTAAATGTAAGTGCTAAGGTGTCATACAAAAACATGCACCCCCTCCCAAACTTTACAAATATTTTCACAACCCTCCCCTTGTACTATAAAATAAATTGAACACCCTCCCCCTCAAAGACTTAACTCAAAAATCATGTTTAAGAACACAAATAACAATAGCTTTAATTAATGTGGATATCGACTTTGTCACTTCAGTATGCTTTTGTTTCACAGTTGATGCCATGCAATGCCGCTGGCCAGAAGGCTGAGGGTTCGCTGACCACCACAGACAAGCTCACTCTCCCTGCCTGTTTCATTACACTATGATCAGAGCCGGCTGCAGACAATGATCAGCTAGGGGAAAAAATAAAAAATAGCCTAATGAACTACATGCTTTCCTATGACGTCGAAATTGTAAGCTACTTTACTGCATAAAAAAAGGTGGAATTATATTTTGGATGAATCTGCTTATGCCTATAGGAGACTTTTGAAGTAGCCTAATCAAAATAAAAAACACTGACTGGTTGAGTTTATGCCACATATTAAAAATATATATATATTTAGCCGAGGAACAGCCCCTGGGAGGAACAGCCCCTGGGAGGAACAGCCCCTGGGAGGAACAGCCCCTGGGAGGAACAGCCCCTGGGAGGAACAGCCCCTGGGAGGAACAGCCCCTGGGAGGAACAGCCCCTGGGAGGAACTGGGCTTGCCTGGAGCCACATTATTATAGGACGACTTGGGAGAATTATGATCTACAAAAGACAGCGCATTAAATATCAGACGTAAAAATACAGCCAGACTGGTCTTTAAAGACCATATAAACTGTCAAGAATAGACCTAGAACTGATCGAAATAGAATGAAACGTTCAAATCAAAAGGGCTTTTGCACCGTTATTCAAATGACATTTTCACTGCAGCTTAGAGTAGAATTCTGTACTCAGTTGATAACAATAATGCAATTATTCATTGCCTTGTGGTGTTGTAGGCTACTATAGCATAGTTAGGATAATTATATTGTCCCTAAACAAGATCAATAGGGGAGCTTTCTTAGCTGTGTGTTTCAGGTCTTCACTGTTCTTTCATAAGCAGTGATGCACCTGGCCACTCCGCTGCCTATCAGCTATTCCCATTTGTTCTTGTGGATTCATATTTAACATTGATGCAGCTTTGAATGCTTTTATACATGTGGTATAATTGCTAGTTAGCCTTTTGCATATTTGGACAAATGATTCACCTACCACTATAAATGGTGGATAGAGGGCAAGATAGACTGTTAGACTGGTAGACTATATTGACCTGTGTTACATTACTAGTTAACTCATGGAAAAGTGTAAGACATAAGGGAAGTACCAAAACACCTTGATAAAGGGGAGGAGCATACAAGCAGATGAGGAAATGTAGCTAGAATGGAAGAAATTATATAGTAAAACCTGCAAAAGAGCAAATGTTAACCAGGAGGGAAAAAAAACAGAACTCACCCATGCCCACCCCCACAAAAAAATAAAAAATAAAATAAAACACACAACACTTCCCAAAACAAAAAATAAAGTTTGACAATCCACCCCCCCAGTAAATTGTTGTAAAAAACTAAGCGATTCCGCAAATGATTGTCCTCAACAGCTTATTGCAGTGAGGAAAGGAAAATATTGTGAACTCCTGCTCTATAAGAGAATAAATACTTACCCTAAGAAATAGGCCTTCTTGGTCTCACAGAAGTCACTGACTCCGACGTGGGGCAACACCTCCTTCTGCAGCACCTCCTTGGCGTACTTGATCCTCCTCTCCTTGGTGACACCGGGCTTGGCACCCCGAGAACCGATGAAGTTCAGCGCCACGTTCTGCTCCTGGATCACAAAGGCCTCGTCCAGGGATGGCTTGACCTGGTGAAGCACAGCACGTCAGATAAGAAGTGTGTGTGTGCGTTTCCTGTATCTAGAACATCCTAGACAGATATACCATCTCCATCATCTCAGGGTCGTCAAAGTCGTATATGATGTGCTCCAGGATGTCTCTGTCGGACACAAAGCCCAGGGCTCGGAACACTATGATGATGGGCACTTCCTGTCTGATGTAGGGTAGAGTGGACACGATCCTCTGACCAATTGCACTTTTCTTCACCCCCTGAGAGAAAAAGAAACAAAACAAAATGTTGACGTGTAAATACCTGGGATGGTAGCAAATTTGCCAGAAAAGTATATTTGTTTCTCACCTGTCCTCCCCTGGCCATCATGCTGACCCAGATGGAGCTGGTGGGGCGCGAGGAGTTCTCCAGGCAGGAGCGGCACTCCCCTGTGTATGCATACTTTGAGTCCTTCTTGGCGAAGACGTACACTGTGTTTGTGGCCATCTTCTCTTGGGCGATCAGGACCTGCAAACCAAACAAGGCAATTGTTATCAATGATCAATTCTCCTGAACTTATTTAGGCTTGCCATAACAAAGGGGTTGAATACATATTTACTCAAGACATTTGCAAACATTTCTAAAAGCATAATTACACTTTGACATTATGGGGTATTGTGTGTAGGCCAGTGACACAAAATCTAAATTTAATCAATTTAAAATGTCAACTGTAACCCAACAAAAAGTGGAAAAAGTCAAGGGGCGTGAATACTTTCTCAAGGTACTGTAGCTTGGACTGTAGCTTACAAAAGCCTATTCTTGCTCTTTTCCTGCTATCCATCAAACACATTTTGTGTGTCATCATAATGGTCTCTGACTTGTGGTCAGACTCACTCAGGCGGAACAAACCTACATTTCCACCTTTTTTCAATGCTGATTTGAATGTCATTGATAAAACAGAAATGTGTCAAATATGTTTTACACAAACATCCTTTCTGAATTACTAAAAGTAATCATCTAGTATCAGTCAACTGATGACAATATTTTTGCTGTTAACATAATGGATTACAGTTACATTTTTTGTAATCCGTTACTCCCCAACACTGATTGAGACATAGAATCAAAACCAGATATCTACCCTGAAGTCCACCCTCAACTTTCTTCTCCTTTTACCTTCTCTGACCCGTTGATGATGAAGTAGCCCCCGGGGTCCAGGGGGCACTCGTTGAGCTCACACAGATCACGGTCCGTCAGGCCACTCAGCAGGCAGTAGGTGGAGCGCAGCATGATCGGGATCTTGCCGATGAAGGTCTTCTGGTGCTGGGTCTGCAGCTGGTCCTCACCCTCCTTGATGATGGTCTTGGTGATGTCCACATACAGGGGAGCAGAGTACCTGTATAATACAGATATGGGCCTAGTAGGCACTGGCAGCACTGAATGTTGCACATTATGTGCAAGGGAGATGCAAATGAGCAAACCTATGGCTCCAAATGAGCAAACTTACGTAAGGTTCCGGAGTCTGGCCTCGTTGGGCATCATAGGCGAGGGGGCTCCATCTCGTTCCCAGTGAGTGGGTTTGGAAAGGTAGATCTGCTCAAACTTCAGCAAGTAGCGTGGCTGTAGAGCAACAAAAAGGAAGCGTTAACAGGGTAGTATTAAGTGCCCTTGTAGAGAGAGGTTCTACACGGAGCAGAATATCTGAAAGTGCCCGTCTATCACTCACCGGATCCTCCACCTCTCCAGAGGTGTGCTGGGCCTCAGCCTGCAGGTCGATGGGCGGGGCATCTTCCACAATCCTCTGCACGGACATCTGGATGAACTCGTCAAAGGAGTCCAGCTGCTGTCGCACCAGGCCCTTCTCATCAAAGTAGGAACTGTAAGGCACATCAGAGTGGATAGTGTTATTTGAACATAAGTAAACTGCATAGTGTATGCTACATGAGGATACAAAAAAATAGGAGAGATAGGTAAGAGCATAATTTTACCTGATAACAATCCAGCAAGCTTCCTGCCATAAATCAGGGGTGATTTCATCCTCATCCTCATCGTATTGGATATCTGCAAGAGATCACAGAAAAGACATGAACAAAGTGAATACACGCAGTGATAACATTAGCCAAGGCCCTAACTAGTTCATGGAGTTTTCTACAGCACAACAACTGTGCTGTAGAACTTATATCTGCAGATCTCAAAGCCAGCTAACTTTGTATTTTTTCAACATGGCATGATGTGATGTTCATATAGGTAGGCCTAGTTGAACGTATATTATAGCTAGGTGTTTAGTCTGGTGAAACCATCTTTGGTAATGTAACGTTAACTAGCCAATTAGTTACCCTCGCAACCTACATAGCGCTAGTATGCTTGCTAGCGACTGTAGCTATCTATTCTTGGTGATGCGCTTCTGGCGCATGTTAGCAGCAAGCTAGCTAACAACATTATGTAAAACAAAAACGCATTAGACTCAAATGGCTGAAATACCAACAAACCTTCATCTTGGTCATACATGGTTACCACTTATTCCCCCTCGTGCTCGCCTAAATAAGCAGAAACCGACTTTTAAATCATCAACAGTCTGATTCAACCCTGCCTAACGTCGCATTCTTGGCTAAATTAGCACAAAAAGATATCGATGGTCAAACCTAATACGTCATTTCCTATACCAACTTCATTATTTTGATGTGCAAGAAATTAGTCTTAACTAAATATGTTTACTACTGTAACACTGCTGTAATATTAACTATTATAATCTATGTTTTTCTAACAAATAATATGTTTTATTATATTCGAATCTTAATAGTTGTAAATAAATGGCATTTCCGGATACGTAAGTTCCTGTCAGGATATGAACGGTTTCTTGCAGCAGCAACTCACATGCGTTTTTATTCAAGGTTATGTTATCAAACTGTGATTGCTAATGTGTGATTCAATTGTATTAGTTTATAAAGATGTATAAATTTTTGCAAGTCCCGTTACGTGAACTTGTTACTTGTAAATGTTCTCGACATCTATCAATTCCATGTCTATCTGGAAAGTATTGGACCAAATGGATCTCATCACCTCCTCTACCAAGGCAGTATACTTCTGTGTTTGGAGGAAACATTTTTCATCATTCACTTTCTTTTGCATTGAATGGCACATGGGTGACCAGGTTTTACAGCACTGCTAGAGGAGCAAGCGGTAAAACTCAAGAGCTGGGTAAAAATGTAAAATTCATTCAGACGACATACACCTCAATAGAGCCAGAAAAAGAGGAGGAATTTGTTTTCCTGGACTACATTGAGCAAGAAGATAGTCACATAGACCAACTTCATGGTCAGCTTCACGTGAACGCTGTCCCCATGATTTCCAAAGAAGACAAGAGGTTGCCGAGGTCAGGCTCCGAGAAGCAGCAGAGGACTCTGGAGCAACAACTGCGGTCATTGAAAGATGGGACCAAAGTGGAGATGGTGAGCCCTGATTCTCTCATTGAGTTTCATGATGTAGGGTTCCCTCTCGAGGAAGCAAGCAAGAAGAAGAAAAATAAACGTAAAGGACAGCAGAAAATATATGGTACACCAGATATGGAGGAACCTGTCAGTGACACCTGTTGCAACGGATGTGGCGCAGTCATGCACTGCACTGCCCCTGATGTGGCAGGCTATCTTCCAAGTGAGAAGTATAAACTTTTGCTAAAGGAAGACGAATTGAAAAAGGCAATTTGTCAACGTTGCTACTTGCTCACACACCACCAAAAGGCATTGACTGTCAAGATGTCCAAGGGGGAATATCGGGATATAGTCCGCAGGATCAAATCAGAGAAAGCCTTGGTACTGTTGATCGTGGATCTCCTGGACATCCCAGACTCTATAGTACCAGACTTGCTAGAGCTTGTTGGAGAAAACAAACACCTAGTAGTTCTGGGTAATAAAGTGGACTTACTCCCTGGAGACTCTGAAAACTACTTACAAAGGATTAAACGTCAGCTTTCCATGTACTGTGCTGATGTAGGAATTTCCAGTGATAATATCAAAGATACCCACCTCATCAGTGCCAAAACGGGATACGGAATAGAAAATCTTATCTCAAGTCTTCAGAGATCATGGAAGTACAAGGGAGACGTGTATCTGGTAGGAACAGCCAATGCAGGGAAATCTACACTGTTCAACAGTCTACTGGAGTCTGACTACTGCAAATCCAGGGCCTCAGATGTGATCCACAAAGCCACCATATCTCCATGGCCAGGTAAGATAGAGCTCTGCCAAGCAAGGCATTGAAAACAAAAGGTTATTTTGTTGATTTCATGACATTGTAATAGCACACAGACAGTTTTGACTGCTGTAATCAGAAGTATTTTACAGTCCCATTGATGGAAAGCTTGAACCAATAACACCTACAGTGAGTATACTAAACATTAGGATCACCTTCCTAATATTGAGATGCACCCCAGAATGGCCTCAATTCGTCATCGCGGCATGTACTCTACAAGGTGTCAAGCATTCCACAAGGATGCTGGCCCATGTTGACTCCAATGCGTCCCACAGTTGTGTCAAGTTGTCTGGATGTCCTTTGGGTGATGGACCATTGTTGATACACACAGGAAACTGTTGAGCGTGAAAAACCCAGGAGCGGTGCAGTTTTTAGTTTTTTTTGTTTGTTTGTTTTTACCCCCTTTTTCTCCCCTTTTTCGATCTTGTCTCATCGCTGCAACTCCCCAACTGGCTCGGGAGGCGAAGGTCGAGTCGTGTCCTATGAAACATGACCAACCAAACTTCAGCTGGCTTCTTAACACCCGCCAGCTGAACCCGGAAGCCAGCCACACCAATGTGTTGACCGAGGTCATCCTGCAGGCGCCCCCCCCCCCCCCCCCCCGGCCAAACCCTCCCCTAACCCAGAAGACGCTGGGCCAACCGGTACGCCTGGAACCTACTACTATACCCTGTTCAAAGGAACTTACATCTTTTGTCACACATACACAATCCATGTCTCAATTGTCTCGAGGCTTAAAAATCCTTCTCTAACCTGTCTCCTCCCCTTCATCTACACTGACTGAAGTGGATTTAACAAGTGACCTCAATAATGGATCATAGCTTTCACCTGGATTCACATGGTCAGTCTGTCATTGAAAGAGCATTTGTTCCTAATGTTTTGTACACTCAGTGTATGTCTTTTGTATAGGCTCAATTCTCTAAAATGTTGAAAACGAATTCTTAAATTGTCTTTTGAAATGGAATATGATCCACAGGTACAACGCTGAACCTCCTGAAGTTCCCCATCATCAACCCCACCCCGTACCGCATGTTCAGGAGGTCCGAGAGGCTCCAGAGCGCCTCCAAGCAGACCGAGAGTGATCTCTCTCCACAGGAGCTCAAGAGACTAGAGCAGTTCAGCAAACAGGGCTACCTAGTGGGTAAGAGATTGGTGTTGGCTGTTGGGGACACGACTGGTGGTAACCCCACAAGGTTGCCTAAATACAAAGGGGTCGAATTGGACAACCCATACAGCGTAACCCTTGGCCTTCTATGTTTTCAATGGCTTGCGTTGTTGCTTTTAGATTTGTACTCTTAATGTAGGCTAATTATAAAAAATCCTATGTTGGTTTAGGTCGCATTGGGAGGACGTTCCGGACCAACGTAGAATACAACACAGGCCTGATAGAGTTTGATCCTGATAGTCTGGCCTATGGAGAGGATGTGATTGACAAGGAGAAGGAACGAGACCATACTCTTTCCAACCCTTCCACGGAAGTGGACTTGACGCTCAACGAACTGAAAGACGCGCACTGGCTCTTTGACACCCCTGGCATTATGAAAGAGCATGACGTGAGCTACTTCCTATTCGCTCTTGTCTCCACTGTTTACCAGCACTAGGAGAGAACACTTGAGACGATTTAATACCCTTTGACTAAGTTTCGCTTCTGATGCAAGAGGGTTGGCAGATAAACATAGTTCCTTAGCTTATTCCTCTCCTATTATCACATTTGGAAGTATAATTTACACAAGTGGGATGCCACGATACATTTACGCACACTGGAATAGAACAGATTTATGGATCAACTTGCATGTCACTGCAGTACATGTATTATTGCATTGTACCACTCTCGTAAAGGTTTTCTTACAAGACGAGCCCCAACTAGTGTTGAACAGAGCAATGCCATCCATTCAGCTCAACCTCACCCCCCCTGCTCTCTCTCCGCTGTCTCATGCTTTTTAGGTCCTCGATCTGTTGACAGAGCAGGAGGTGAAGTTGGTGGTGCCCACACAAGCCATCGTACCCAGGACGTTTGTGTTGAAGCCTGGAATGTCGCTATTCCTTGGAGCTCTAGGACGAATTGATTACCTTCAGGTGAATGCCTTCTTTCATTATTGCTTATGAGATCTCACCATGCTCAACTGTGACATCAAAACAGTGGTGCACACTTTTGCCTTTGTCTTTATGAGACATATTATTACTTTCCCAGGGCGAGAAGTCCTGCTGGTTCTCAGTCATTGCTTCCAACCGGGTCCCGATTCACATCACCAGTCTGGACAAGGCTGACAGCATTTATCAGAAGCATGCTGGTCAAATCCTGCTGGGAGTAAGTTGATGCTCCACTCAGTTAAGGACATAAAATCTCTTTCTCAAATAGTTCTACAAACAAGTTTACAAATAATGTTCTCAACATGAAGAACTCTGTGTGAATAGGTACCAATGGGTGGAGAAGAACGCATGAAGGAATTCCCCCCTCTTGTCTCCCAAGAGTTTGAGCTGAAGGGGCAGGGTTATCATAAAGCCAGCGCTGATATCAAGATGTCCTCTGCAGGTAATACACACATAATTACAAATTGATCAACCAGCTGACCCAGACGTTTCAGGGTTGGTATTTTTCAAAAGAGCCTGGTGGTACTGATTTTAATTTATTCTATTCTTAGGATGGGTGGCAGTGACAGGAGTGGAGGGGAACAGTCTCCTGCTGCGTGCCCACGCTCCAGAGGGTGCAGGGCTCTCCCTGAGGAGTCCACCTCTACTCCCCAACATCGTTAACCTGAAGGGAGAGCGCATCAAGAAGTCTGTTGCTTATAAGACCAGGAAACCTCAGGCCCTGGTGGACACCAGTCTGTCCTACAAAGGAGCAGAGAGGCTCAAGGTGAAGAAGAAAAAATGAAGTGCGTAACAACATCTCTAAGGGGCAACGAGGGTTTTCAAGTCAGAGGCTTTTTGTACTGGATATTTAATCGTGATGATACAGCACTTTCAGTTATGGCTTTTTTCAGCTCTGTATTTTGTAATATTGTCTAAATGTAACGATTTATAAATACCCTACATATAAAAAGCTGTCTTTGTTTATCGATGTGTAGACTTGTGCTTCAATTTCCATTGCTTTCTTTCCATTTAGACAGCAGGCAGGGAACCTTTAGTGAATCACTTTTTTATTTTTATTTTATTTTGAAATGTAATATACTTTTAAACGTATCAGTAACTGCAGAAAATGTAAGAAATGGGAAGGAATCATGCTCCAACAATACCTCTGGATTCTAGGATAACTTTTATTTAGAAATGTACAGGATGTTTGTTTTAAACGGCACAAAAAGGTTTTAAACAGCCAATTGTTTTCACAAAGTCTTGGGGACAGGGATCAATAACTCCCCACACCGAAAGGTGGCTGGTTCGAATACCCGAGCCGACAAGGTGAAAATCCTGTCGGTGTCCTTGAGCAAGGCACTTAACCCTAATTTGCTCCAGGTGCTGACCCTGTAGGTAGGCCGTCATTGTAAATAAGAATTTGTTCTTAACTGACTTGCCTAGTTTAAATAAAACTACAAAATAAAATTTGACGTTTGTTGGCAATTACTGAAATGAAAAAGAGTACATTTTCTTCACTAACTGCAAACAGCAAATGACTGGTATAGGTTGAAACGTCAATAAAAAACATTAAATCACTGAACACAACCAGCGCTTATTAGAGCCAGACTTCTATTTCCCTATTGCACACAGCTTTTGCTCAATGAAAAGTTGAAAAGACAACCACACTGTTTATTGTGACCAGTATGACTAGTATAAACATTATAATAACAAATTCATCGCAGATCAGACTTGCAAAGACTAAGCTGCCTATCATACATCCCCTGATTTTGTGCTTCAGCACCATATTTTTTTAGTTTTTGGTGGCACCATGGTTAGCAATGACGACAGAATTAAAAAATGTTTATATGCACATGACTGGGAATATCAGAGCTGTGTCCATGGTAACCTCGTAAATATTAAAAGGGACAGGCGGATATTTGAGACTGCATTTAATTGATTACACAATAAGTGAATGCAAAATGGTTACAAAGAATGAACAACTTTTCCTATCAACTAAAAAGCACAATAGAGGATGTGAACAAAGAAAATAGATCATTTACAGTGGCTTACGAAAGTATTCACCACCCATGGCATTTTTCCTATTTTGTTGTCTTACAACCTGGAATTAAAATGGATTTTTGGTGGGTTTGTATCATTTGATTTACACAACATGCCTACCACTTTGAAGATGGTAGGCATCTTCCCCCCCAAAGTCAATACTTTGTAGAGCCACCTTTTGCAGTAATTACAGCTGTAAGTCTCTTGGGGTATGTCTCTATAAGCTATGGCACATCTAGCCACTGGGATTTTTGCCCATTCTTCAAGGCAAAACTGCTCCAGCTCCAAGTTGGATGGGTTCCGCTGGTGTACAGCAGGTCATACCTCAGATTCTCAATTGGATTGAGGTCTGGGCTTTGACTATTCCATTCCAAGACATTTAAATGTGGTGCCATATTCTTTCCATTTTTTAATAATGGATTTAATGGTGCTCCGTGAGATGTTTAAAGTTTCTGATATTTTTTTATAACCCAACCCTGATCTGTTCTTCTCCACAACTTTGTCCCTGACCTGTTTGGAGAGCTCATTGGTCTTCATGGTGCCACTTTCTTGGTGGTGTTGCAGACTGGGGCCTTTCAGAACAGAACAGTATATATACTGAGATCATGTGACACTTAGATTGCACACAGGTGGACTTTAACTAATTATATGACTTCTGAAGGTAATTCAATCAAGTTATTCATTTAATTTCACTTCACCAATTTTGACTATTTTGTGTATGTCCATTACATGAAATCCAAATAAAAATCTATTTAAATTACAGGTTGTAATGCAACAAAATAGGAAAAACGCCAAGGGGGGTGAATACTTTTGCAAGGCATTTGTACAAAGAGATAAATGTTTACATTTACAATGACACGGAATCTAACCGTCTAGATAAGAGTGCATCGGCTAAATTCAACCAGTTTTCCAGGGAACCCGGATACTATTCTATGCCTTCCAATAGTCAGGAAACTCAAAACATAAGTCTTTATATTTCTATACCTTCTCACTTTGGCATCATACCCCAAATACAATATTGCACTGAATTTACTAAAAGAGTACACATGGTATTTGTGTTAGCACGGTCTACCAATCACCTCAATAGATCAGAAAACTAGATGCATATGAAAGAAGTATATCACTGATTGCATAAACAGGAGGCACAATTCTGTAAAACATGATGAAAACAGCAGAAATCAAGTTGATGGATAATCAAACAGTTACAACTAAACCTCAAGGAATGGTTATAAAGATAGACATGGCGTAACAACAATATCACTGAAATCAGACTCAATTAAACCTACACTGTTAATATGCAAAAACCACCAAAACAAAACCATAAAAGAATGATTGTCGAAGGCACTTAAAGGTAATTTTTTTTAAAGAATGTAGAACTACCGGTATCTTCACAGGCTCAACAACTGTAAAAAAGAAAATATATAATAATCTTTGGACATTTTCTGAAATCCAATACAAAACTGAGAATGGCAAAGTTTCAGATGTGTGCACAAACATCCATTTCACAACTTGTTTTCAATGTTAGTGGTCCATTCTCTATCAGTGATAGCAACATAGCATCATTTTCATCCTGATATAGGCCTTTCAAGGGCCAGTAACACTAGGCATACTCTACCTCCCACATTAGAGTTGTGCATTTGTTCATGAGTAGCACGATTGTTTTTGTACGACTAAATGTACTTGGATATACAAAAAGTGACAACATAATTCAAACATTAACACAAGAAGCAATTCTATACACACTTCGACGCGCTTGTTCCGGATGTCTGTGTCTAAAAATGTTATCAATAAAGAAATCAAAGTAGTTGTCAAATGCTCCCTAAACGGTGGACTTTGAACATGCAGCCCTTGTCCCCACTCGTACAGTAGGAGTGAGAGCTCCATTATTCTCTGGGTTATTTAGCATGGATCACCTGGGGTTGCTTTGGTTCTTTATAGAAAAATTGTTAGACTTCCTTTCCTAATTGATTTACAATTGTTTTTCTTAAACCGGGCTGATGGATGAGAAAAACAGGTACAACTCATCTATTGGTAGGTTCTTCTATAGAAAACTAAACTGGTTTGTGAACCACAGGGCAAGGTATAGCGATTTCTAGAATATCAACCACTATGCAAAATGCTGGTAACTGCCAAAATAAAGGAAACACTTGAGTAAATGAGGGATACAAAGTATATTGAAAGCAGGTGCTTCCACACAGGTGTGATTCCTGAGTTAATTAATCAATTAACATCCCATCATGCATTGGGTCATGTATAAACATGTCCAGTTGCCCATTATTTTGGCTACCATGGTTAGAAGAGAGCTCAGTCACAGGGGGTTTCAAAGGAGCATAGTTTAAAGTGGTTCTGTCTCAGTCACCGGATTTCAACCCAATTAAACACTTATGGGAGATTCTGGAGTGGCATCTGAGACAGACTTTTTCACCACCCTCAAGAAAACACCAAATTATGGAATTTCTCGTGGAAGAATGTTGTCGAATCCTCCCAATAGAGTTCCAGGCACTTGTAGAATCTATGCCAAGGCGCAATGAAGCTGTTATGGCAGCTTGTGGTGGCCAAACGCCTTTATTATGGCAGTTACTTGAATATACAATGCTATTATAGAATGGTTAGCTTTTAGTTAGTTGCATAACCATGAGATTAACAAGCAAAACAAATTATATCCAATATTTTCTTTGTTGGATGTCTCAGCCAAATGCCAAACCATGAACATTAGTTTTGGACCTCACATGGTGTCAACTCACATATTCTCTATGATTTAAATTAAAGGCATCCCATCATGTTTACAATTGTAGAATTAATAGTCAAACGGTCTGGGAACCATTACGTGAAAGCCCAGACACCAATAATCAAATTAACTAGTCTGCCTAAAACTGGTATTACAAAGACTGTCAGATAGTTCTAGGCATAGCATATTCAATGAATATTTTATACGGCAGTAACGAATGCAAGGTAACTGAATATGTACTGTTAATATGTTTACACAGACAACTATACAGATGTTTTATACCTGGGGGAAAGGGTCAAGCAAAATACACAGCTGGAATCAAAGCTCCCTGCTCTGCAGGCACTCACTGGTCCGGCTTGGATGCATTGTCAAAGATAGTATACATTCACCAGGTGCCGATTCAGGTGCCGACGGTACTCCGCCTCCAACAGGAACGTACGGTCACAGAAGATACACATGTGACTCTTGAGTTCAGTTGGAGTCGGAATCTCTTCTGTGGGAGTTTCAGGGTCATTGGACAGTTTACCGGTGGCAGCCGCCAGCCCGTTGAGCCCTGAATCGTCGCTGCCCTCCGAAGCGCTGTCACTGATCTCGCTTCCTCCGTCATGGCTGTGGATGCCCTCATCCTCCTCGGTTTCAGTAGGCTTTCCTCTTGGCCTAGGGAGCTCCAGGGAGGGTGTTGTTGGTTCTCCCTGTGGCCGTCTGAAATCGGGTGAGACTTCACTTTTTACGAGAGATGGGGACTCGTCTGTGCTGCTGAAGCCTTCAGGAGTAGGAGTTTCCTCTGCTTTATTTGCAACCCGTGGGGTTGTGTCCTGGGTTAGGGATACATTTTGCTGTTCAAGGTTGTTTTCCCCATTATTGGGCAGTTCTTCTGCTGAGCTCTGTCCAGTAGATGTATCCAGAGCGGGGACAGTCTCCTCCTGGACAGATGCCTGCTGCTCTTCCTGTACAACTGTTGGTTGAAGCTCTGTGGCTGGACACATTTGACTTTCAGGGGGGCTAATGGGGTTTTCAATGATGGAACACTCCTTGTTCTCACTGGAAGCCTCAGTCTCTCCAGGGCTTGCTTCTTTCTTGTTGCTCTTTTTCAGCTTTTTCACTACAGGCCGGTTAATAATCTGGTTCGCTGGGTCGTTCTGCTTGGTCGATGGGCAAGGCTCAGTTGTTTTGCTTTGGGGGATACTGGCTTTTGATTGTGACTTGTCAGCAGGCTTGATTTTTAACCGTTTGGCCTTAATGTTGGTGCAGGACTCATCAGGAGATTCCTTCATTGATAAATCCAAGGCCTCTGTAGCTTTTCTCTTCACTGGCTTCGTCTTGCTCTTCTCTCCTTGTTTTTTCGCTGGTGCTTCCAGACTTTGAGTCGCTTTTTCAACCGTCTTTTCAAGCACTTTCTCCATTTTTTTAGAAGTACTCTTCTGAGATTTTATTGCGTTTTTGTTCTCTTTTCCTTCTTTCTCATTCTCCATTGTCTCCAGCTGCTCTTTTTTCTCCTTCGTTTTCTCCATATTCTCCAGCACGTCTTTCTCTAACCTCTCCTTGACGGAGTTCTCCTTCTCAACATTGTCCTTTTCCAAAACCGCCTTTTGATCTTTTTCCACGGTTTTCTTAATACCGGTCTTATCCTGAACACTTGTTTTCCCTGTCATCTGTTTTTTGGGACTTCTCTTAACTTTATTAACTACTATTTCAACCACAGCTGCTGTCTCCTTACCGCTCTCCTTCAGGGTAACATTCTGCTTTGTATTCTCACTGTTCATCTCTGTACACTTGCGTTTCAATGTTACCTTTTTTTCTGTCTTGTCCTTTGCCTTTTTAAGTGTCTCTTTGACAGGGGAGACGTCACATTTCTTGGAGGTCTTGTCTGTTGCTACACTTTCTGCAGCTTGTACAGGGCTATGAATGCTTCTCTTGGTCGAGAGATTGATAGGGCTTGATTGTTTATCAGCTCCAGAGATCTCTGGTCCCTCCTCCTCACCAGCATCAATTGCTGACAGCTCACACTTTGCTATTCCATTCACCATGGTGTACTCATCAGTGAATTCATCGGAATCAGGTTTCTTGACGCGCAGTTTGACCTTTGACACATCCATTGCTATCTGTGGGCAGCCGGGGTGTCTAGACTTGATGTGATATTGTAGATTACACTTCTTGGAAGCGGCATACTTGCAGACAGGGCAAAGGAACTGACGCGGGTTGAGGTGGAGCTCCACATGCTTTTTGTAGTTGCTGCGGTCAGCCGTCTTGTACGGGCAGTGGGGGCAGCACAGGGGCTTGGGTCCATTGTGAACCTGTCTGGAATGGCGTGTCACCTCATGCTGATTGGCAGCCAGGTAGTTGCAGCGGTCACATTTGAAAGGCCTTTCACCTGCCAAGAAAAGCAATGTGGAAAATGGTCAGTTTAGAGACATTTTAACTGCTGTTAACATCAATGGAAACACTGGCACACATTTCATGCAGGGAAGACGGACCACAATACGGAGAAACGAGCAACAATTACAGGTCAAACACTAAGCATCTCACAGCACGTATCGCAAACCACTTTACCGTTCTTATCCAAAACCATCTGCTCCAGCGAATGCAACAAAGGAGAAAAGTTTGACTATGAGAGGAAACCAAAACCTATATCTATGCACAATCAATCATATTTGTCTAATTTCTGTCACATACTAGAAAGATGTACCGTCAGGCTTCTTTGTCATGTGGCCCGTGTTAGACACTCACCCGAGTGTGTTCTCATATGCCTGGTAAGATGGGTCTTCTGGGAGCTTGAGTACTCACAGTATGGACATCGAAAAGGACGCTCCCCTAGAGTAGCAAAAACAGAGTTACCTATACTGTTTAAAAAACTCATACTTTGACCATTAAGTGCATACTTGGGAGTGAAAAGGTTATATTTGACATACCTGTGTGAGTGCGGATATGCTGCACGTAGTTGTTCTTACGGTCCGAGAAATAGCAGCACCGGTTGCAGGTGAAGAGCTTACTGGGGAAATGGTTCCTGAGGTGCTTTTTCCAGTGGTACTGGCTGACGGTGGTATACGTGCAGATGGTGCATTTGTAGACCCTCTGGTCGTCGCCCTCCTTCTCGTGGTGCTTGAGGTGAGCCATGTAATGGTCGTAGCGGTTGGTGTTGTAGCCGCAGCGCTCACAGCGGATCACCCCTTTGTTGTTGGCCCCACCATCACCGCTCTCCGCCTCTTGATCTGGTCCCGCCAACGTCTCTTTTGCACGTGCCTTGTCCCCCACCATGCGTTTCACCACAATCATCTTATTGGCGCTGTGGATTTGGATGTGGGTTACAAACTCCTCCTCACACTGGGCTTGGTAGTTGCAAGGTTTACAGAAGAAGGTTTTCTTCTTCTTAGCTGACTCCATGATCATGCCCAGAGGTGTAGAAGGTGTAGAAGGGGTAGAAGGGAGCTGGTCAGAGGGTTTGGACAGGTCAATCCCTTCTTCCTCCTCCTCCTCCTCATCAATCTCCTCAACATGGGAAAGGGCAGCCCGCGGAGACTCTGTGTAGTCTACAATACACATCTCTCTCTCATGGCTATCGTAACTGTATCTGATGTTGTTCTCGTCTTCACTATCGGAGTAGCTGCCGACGGTTTGAAGCTCCATCATCTCCTTCCCTTCTGCTGGGTTTTCACAGGCTACGTTGGCGAGCATGACCAGCTGCGGGGCCGGCAGCTCGTTGTGTGGAAGCTCAGCCAACCCCTGGGCATCCTCCACCATGGGCATGCCAACTGAGGTGGAGAACATGACCAATCCCATTGGATACACCGTCTGAGAAGCCATGCTGGGAGGGCTGTTGCTGTGTGGAAGGAGAGCAGAACCGGAGGTCATGGATCAAACAACTTCAATTAAAATATTTTGTCATTTTATGAACTAAAAAGTAAAAAGTAGTAGTAGTCAAAGAGTTTGAGTTTTAACAGGCCTTCAAAAGACCAGACGACTCAAGTTACATACACTTGGTCCCAACTCATTAAAATTATATGGCTTGCAAGTTGTCCAAGCAACTACCAACCATGTCACTGTTCCTTCTCTGAATCAGTTATTTGGTATTTATATTATGGTCGGACAGTGCAGGATGTTTTTATGATAAACCAAGAATGGTGCATCCGAGAAAGAAATCACAAATGTCATCAATACAAGTGTCAAAATAGATTAAGAAAGAATGCTAAACCAACATCATTTCAGTACACTTTCATCGCTTCATTGATTTCTTATGTCTTCTTGTGCATATCGATGCGATGTACCAGTATGTGACTATATAACAGATGACAATGTTGTATGTATTCTTCATTCGTAAGAAAGGATATTTATCTAGACTATTTCATACTTAAAATGTAATAAAGAAAAAGTTACTTTCCATAAATATACATACAAATATTACACAAAACTACCAAGAATATCCAACCACTTCAAAATATATGTTTCATAACTTCATTGTGGGCCTACTTAATGTATTTTACTTTGACACAATGATTTTGAAAAATCCATAGTCTCCTGATTGCATGCACTGAAATTTGTGTTCGGCCATTTTGAAACAGCACCACCAACTTGATCGACAGCGCCCAAAAACTACAGTAGCCTGTCATACATTCTAACTAGTATGAAGACAAAATAAGAAGTGGAAATAGAAAATACAATTACACCACCGTGTTGTTCGATCTCCATTCCCAAAAAAATATATAGACCTAAATGGTAATAATTACTAAATACTTAAACTCGAAATAATAAGTATTTAAATTTCTTTACTTTCTAAGCGCAAAACTGCGTAGAGTAGACATAAAGTTACTATGTAGCATGCTGGTATCAACATACTCGAAACAGAATACAATATGACTAAAAAATATAGGCTATGCACTAGACCTCAACAATAAGTTGCAGTATTGGTTAGGGTATGGAGAATGTTTATATTATTTCATATCGTTAACAAATGGATAGATTGTAGCTAAAAACAAACTTTTACCAACAATAGTCTTGCACATTTCGCTATGTAAGCTTGCTACGACAGAGGCAGAGAATGTCGCTGTCCAGCAAGGCCCTCAAAACTTGACTCGGAAAACTAGTTTTGCGTCACCGCAAACTCCGAACAAAACAAAGTTAGCTTGTAGAATCTTGAACAATTTAGAAATAATGTTTTATGTTATTAGTTTTATTTCTTTTTTTAAATAATAATGATATCATAAATAAAGTTAGGCGTGTAAACACTTGGAAATGTAGAACAGCGTGCGTTCGCCATGGTCCTGATCTCCGTGCTGAAATCAGCCCTGGACAGCGCCTCTCCCTTTCAGCAACCCCCACACTGCCTCCATTTTCAGAACTGTTCGTCAAAGTTAGTTTGTTTCACAAATTTAAAAAAAACAACTATAGACAATACATATGTTAATGCATTAGTTGCATACAACTTACCGCATATATGTATCCACTCCTTGTAGGTATTCGGTCAATGTTATCGAAGTACTACTACACAAACAGTTTCAGGAAGAAGTTTCCACACATTCCTACACATCACCCTGGCTCCGTCTGTTCGCAGCGAAGGCTGGCTGACGTCAGCGCGAGCTAGTGTGGTGTTTATTGGTGCTTTCACGACGCCTGGGAACTTCTGGAAAAAACGAGGTCAAATCATGTGATCTTCAGGTCGGAAAGTCGGAGTTCTAGAAAGAGGCCGAAGTCCCTGACTTGGAATTCTGAGTTGGATGACCGGTGAAAACATTTTTTTCCCAGTCGTAGCTCGTTTATTTCCGAGATCCCTGTTGTCCTGAACGCTCGGAAGTCGGAGATTTCCGAGTTCCCAGTTGTTTTGAACGCCGTCTTCGTTCCGAATCACAATGTCCAATTGGTCAAACAAAGCAATCTTTTTGTACGTTCTTCTAAGACATATGTGCATTATTATGTGAGTTATTTTCGTTTTGAAACGTTTTTGGCAAACAAATGTATCCCGCTAATGAAAAGAAAATACTATTACACTGGTATGCTATATACATCCCAATAATACAAACATGTAACATTATAATGAAATATAAAGAACATTTAACAAGTCAAAGTACAACGATTTATGCATAATTAATTTATGTTTTTAATATTTACATTGTCTGACACTTTGGGTTCACCCTGTGCCTTTTTGTTTATGAAGATATACATATTTTGAGCACAACAGCGTTTGGGTTTCGTTCCGCTTGATCTATGGTGCTTAAATAATTGACACAAACCCTCTAGTCATGATTATTCAGTCATCAGATAAAAAGTACACATTTTTGCTAACACAAGAAATGTAATTATCATGGACATAATCTATCACAAATCAATAGACAGATTTTGTATTGAGTTAGAAGACTTTAAGTTATAGGAGAAATCCCTTATGTTTATTTGGAAGATTCTGATATTTTGTTTTATTTTGACCCAACTGATATGAACCCCGATAAAATGTTCATAATTAATTTGCTTATTTTCTTGAAAGATTCTTTATTAATAAGACGAAGTGGGCACAGAACAAACCCCTCTAATTTATTTAGATAAAACTGAAACATTATGTTGAAATCATTAGTAAATGTAAAAAAAATACCAAAATACTTTATGACAAATGTAAATGTTCTTTTGACTTGCAATACCCCTGTCTACGTTACGTTTATTTGTTCAATACAAAAGTTATAATATATATGTTTTATATATTTCATTACGAGATTGGCGCCGCCCTGTGTGGTCGCCTGCTAAGCAGCTCCCATTGTTTGTGCATTAATTGTTGTTTTGGTATGTTTTTGTCCGTTTTTCGTGAGTTTGTTTTTTGCAACAGTTGAATTATAATAGGATTATGGAGTGCTACTGTTTTACGAAGGTTTTAGCGGTCCTTTTTTATCACTAGGGCATTTGTTATTTTTCTCAGTGCCGAACTCACTCCTGAACCCCCAATTATTTACAAAAGAGGCCAGCTCCTGGATTTAGCACACGCAGCCCCATTGCACCCCAGGGTAAAGTTTGATATTCCTGACGAGTTTAAAAGGCGACGGGGTGGACAGAGGCCGGGATTGAAGTGTAAAGCAAAGTTTAGGAAATACAAGCCGGCTATACCGTCTATCATTATGGAGAACGTAACTATCTGCGGTTTCCAGTAAGGGAGGGGGGCTGACTTTATTAGTTAACAACAGATGGTGTAATCCGAGACATATTACTGTTAAGGAACAGTTTTGTAGCCCGGACATTGAGCTGTTAGCCATTAGCCTGAGACCCTACTATTTGCCGAGGCAATTCACGGTGACCATTGCTGTTATTGTTTACATCCCGCCCTCTGCTGACGCAAACACAGAGTGTGACGTCATCCACTATGTTATGCAAGGTTACATACAGCGCATCCCAGTCCTTTCTTTGCAATTTTGGGGGATTTTAACCATGCATCTCTCTCTTCAACGCTGCCCACGTTCAAACAGGAATAATAAAACTCTGGACTTGTTATATGCTAATGGTTCAACAGCAGCCTGCGACCACTAGGACCATTAGGAGATGGTCCCTGGAGGCGAATGAGGCCCTACAGGACTGCTTTGAAACAACAAGCTGGGATGTGCTCTGTGAGGCTCATGGGGAGGACATTGATGGACTTACTGACTGCATAACAGACTATATAAATTTTTGTGTAGACAACACTGTTCCCACCAGGAAGGTACGCTGTTTTCCAAATAATAAACCCTGGGTCACCAGCGACCTGAAGGACCTGCTGAATGAGAAGAAGAGGGCCTTCAAGGAGGGGGACAGGGACAAATTAAAATGCGTCCAGAGGGAGCTGAAGTTGCGGATTGCTGAAGGGAAGAGCTAAGGCAGAGCAAGGTGAGAGAGGTGTGGAAGGGTATGAGAAATATCATTGGCTTCAAAAAGTCAAACAGTTGGCAGATGGAGTGGACCCAGGACAGAGCCAATGATCTGAACCAATTTTTTAACAGGTTCGATACTGGCCCTGTCCACCTCCCCTCCAGCTCCCCAGGCCACACACCCTCACGGCTGTCCCACCCCCACTTTGCTCACAACACCTCTGTTGAGACAATCAGCGACCCCCTCCCCACCTCCGCCCCCGCTCCCTCTGGACTGATCTGCAACATCTCCCTTCCCCCCACCTCTGGACTGATTCTCAACACCCTCCTTCCCCCCACCTCCCCACCTGGGCTGGCTTTCACCACCAAACAAATGAAGAGAGAGCTGGAGAGACTACATCAGTGGAAAGCGGCGGGCCCTGGTGGCATCAGCCTAAGAGTGCTTAGGGTCTGTGCTGACCAACTGTGTGGAATGCTCCAGCGTCACTTCAACCTTAGTCTAAGTCAGCCCCGGCTCCAGGATGAAATGACTGGGGGGGCATTTTCTATCAATGAGGGGGCATAACTAATATTACTGTAAAACCTATTAAAACAAGGTAGATGTGTCTCATTGCTGCAAGCCTGCAATGCACAAATAAATAGAACCGATATGACGCAAATTCCGTACATGGCATCACAAAACACAGGTTTTTATTTTCATGTACTTTTTACAGTAGGCTATAATTACACAACTGTTATGCAAATAATTGAATGTAGATGAAGGGTTAGTTGGTGGTATGTAATAGTGGTATATAGATGTTAGTTGGTGGTATGTAATAGTGGTATATAGATGTTAGTTGGTGGTATGTAATAGTGGTATATAGATGTTAGTTGGTGGTATGTAATAGTGGTATATAGATGTTAGTTGGTGGTATGTAATAGTGGTATATAGGTGTTAGTTGGTGGTATGTAATAGTGGTATATAGATGTTAGTTGGTGGTATGTAATAGTGGTATATAGATGTTAGTTGTTGGTATGTAATAGTGGTATATAGATGTTAGTTGGTGGTATGTAATAGTGGTATATAGATGTTAGTTGGTGGTATGTAATAGTGGTATATAGATGTTAGTTGTTGGTATGTAATAGTGGTATATAGATGTTAGTTGGTGGTATGTAATAGTGGTATATAGATGTTAGTTGGTGGTATGTAATAGTGGTATATAGATGTTAGTTGTGCTATGTAATAGTGGTATATAGGTGTTAGTTGGTGGTGCAATCTTTTCCTTTTATTCTTGTATCACAAAATGTAACGTGATTGTACACACAATAGGCGCACAGTAGGTGGCGGCATGCACAAACACTATGTGCAAATGCCATGGTAGAAGAAGAAGAAGAAGAAGAAGAAGAAGAAGAAGAAGAAGAAGAAGAAGAAGAAGAAGAAGAAGAAGAAGAAGAAGAAGAAGAAGAAGAAGAAGCCACTTGAGGAGTGGCGGTGGGAAAATGGCGGAAGCGGATGTTCTGTTTGAATCAGATGACGTGTCGAATGGAGACTAGAGTTAGAAGTATTGTATTACAGTGGAGAACACAAAGGGAAATGATTGAAGTAAAGTGGTAGTGGAAACTAGTAAATCCAAACCTAAATAATAAAGGTTTTGGATCGATGTTGTTACCTGGGAGATCCGTTTGAAGGAGTGTGCTCTGTGCCTCAAGAAGATCTCGGATTGGAACGTGTCGTGTGTGGATCTTCGAAGCAGATAGATGAAACCTGCTCCAGGGCGCTCAGGACCTCAGACTGGGGCGAAGGTTCACCAACAGGACAACGGCCCTATGCACACAGCCAAGACAACGCAAGATTGGCTTCGGGACTAGTCTCTGAATTTCCTTGAGTGGCCCAGCCAGAGTCCGGACTTGAACCCCATCGAACATCTCTGGAGAGACTTGAAAAAATAGCTGTGCAGCGACACTCCCCATCCAACCTGACAGAGCTTGAGAGGATTTGCAGAGAAGAATGGGAGAAACTCCCCAAATACAGGTGTGCCAAGCTTGTAGCGTCATACCCAAATGCAATTCACTTTCCACAAACAAACACCTTTTGATTTGTATTTGTAAATCGATATATTGCATTAGATTTGTTTTTATAACTTCAGATATGCAGGTCATTTCCAAGGGCCTTAAGTAAAATGACTTCCATAAAGATTTGCACATATGAGCAAAAAGTTCTCACACTAGAAAGAAGTTCTCACCGAAGAAAGAAGTTCTCACGCGTAGAAAGCGATTTGTATTAATCGAAGAAAAGCAACTACAAATTGCTTTTTACACGTGAGAACTTCTAGTATTTTTCTTGTCGTTAAATCCCTTCCAAAAGTCAGGTGACCTAACCGCTTCCAAATATGGAGTTATAGAAAGCGATCCTATAAATCGCTGGCAGCCTCTCGTTCGGCCATGTTGACGCCTGCCTTTCAAGGCTGCAGAAAATATAGTATGGTAACCATAATATGTTAACCATATGTGTAACCATAGTATGTCCAGCGTAAATAATCTAAACCCTAGCCCTAGATGACTCTATATTTGCAACACAATGGCAGTGTACACCTGTTCATCGCCCAAATAGTTGAATTAGCTGGCCAGTGTGAAAGCACCACTAAATGTGAAAGCAATGTCATACATTGTAAGTGATTATAATCCATCCACTGTCTCATGTTGCACAGACGATGATAGCCTTTCTCTTCGAATACCTGAGCCGAGAGAAAGAGAGAGGTTGAGAGAGAGAGGGGGAGAGAGATCTCTCATACCCCTCTCTTTGTGTTATAATAAAGGTTTTAACCAAGCATGTTTTAGTGTATGTTTTCATTGAAATGACACATTGAATAACATTGCAATCAATCAAAGCTGTTGTTGTCAACATATGTTCTACTCCAATGTGACGTTTTGCAGTTTAGCAAAGCCTGAGGTGAGAACAAGGGACAGGAAGAACATCCCACCCACACAGCAACCACTTCCTCTATATTCAACACACCAGAATTCAGTATTTTAGTCTATGATTGGCATGTGAGTATACAAAAAATCTTAGAAAAATAAATTAATGACACCTGTACCAAAAAAATATCAAAGTTTATATATTAGTTGTAAATATTGCCAGGTTGGTTTTCACAGCTGTTTCACAAGGTGTTTATTATTGTAAATTGTAAGGTATCCTTTGATAGGATTTATTATTTCCACATTATTAACTACAATATATACATATATATTAAATCACAAGTATGTACTAGTGCGCTATGCGAGAGATTATAAATCATAACAGAGGACTAATAAAAATATATTATTTCAGTGTGGATAAGGGAAGTGCACGTAAACACAAAACCATGACAGCCAGACAAGCGAGTGCATGAATCAAACTGATTTGCATATGAATGGAGTGGAAAGTAGTTGAATACGTGATCTGTAAGGTAAGTAACTTTAATGTGTCAAGCTGATTAGACGTTGTCTTTGCCATTTTAAGACATGGATTTCATGTTGTGATGTTAACAAGGTACCCAAAAGTAGTTAGAATTAATGTTTTCATTTTATTAGCTAATCAAAACTTATTTAAACAGAGAAACTGTCGCGGATATCAACCTTGTTTGCATAGCTATGATGAAAAGGAAGTCATTTAGGCTGTAATGGTCTCCAAAATTCTAATCATTAGGTAATCACACCGTTGATATAGCAACGGATACTAATAGTTTATGGAATCCCATTGTGACGTAGAGGGTGACATTATTTATGTATGACAGGCCCGCTGGATGGCAGGAAAGTCATATACGCGTGTCCATCTTCACATAAAATTAATTACCTTAAGTGACTGATTGGATGACTATTAAGGATGATCTGAAAGGTGCCTCACTAAGGGCTTTTGCAACGGGAACAGGGACATAAGGGTAATAGAATGCCACAGCTGGGACAGAGGAGTGTTTGAAGCTGTGTTGTTGGTCTTAACCCATATCCTTTTTTTATTTTTATTTAACCTTTATTTAACTAGGCAAGTCAGTTAAGAACAAATTCTTATTTACAATGATGACCTACAGGGTCAGCCTTTCCTGGAGCAAATTAGGGTTAAGTGCCCTTGTTCAAGTACACATCGACAAGTTTTTCACCTTTTCGGCTCGGGTATTCGAACCAGCGACCAATATACACAGTCAGTTAGAACAGCAAAGGCTAGCTTTTTCAAACAGAAATTTGCATCCTGTAGCACTAATTCCAAAACGTTTTGAGACACTGTAAAGTCCATGGAGAATAAGAGCACCTCCTCCCAGCTGCCCACTGCACTGAGGCTAGGAAACACTGTCACCACCGATAAATCTACGATAATCGAGAATTCCAATAAGCATTTTGCTACGACTGGTCATGCTTTCCACCTGGCTACCCCTACCAACAGCTCTGCACCCCCCCGCAGCAACTTGCCCAAGGCACCCCCCCCCCCCCCCCGCAGCAACTTGCCCAAGGCACACCCCCCTAGCTGATGTTCTGAAAGAGCTGCAAAATCTGGACCCCTCAAATCTGGTAGGCTAGACAATCTGGACCTTTTCTTTCTAAAATTATCCGCCGCAATTGTTGAAACCCCTATTATTAGCCTGTTCAACCTCCCTTTCGTATCGTCTGAGATCCCTAGAGATTGGAAAGCTGCTGCGGTCATCCCCCTCTTCAAAGGGGGAGACACTCTAGACCCAAACTTTTACAGACCTATATCCATCCTGCCCTGCCTTTCGAAAGCCTTCGAAAGCCAAGATAACAAACAGATCACCGACATTTCAAATCCCACCGTACCTTCTCCGCTATGCAATCTGGTTTCCGAGCTGGTCATGGGTGCACCTCAGCCACGCTCAAGGTCCTAAACGATATCATAACCGCCATCGATAAAAGACAGTACTGTGCAGCCGTCTTCATCGACCTGGCCAAGGCTTTCGACTCAGTCAATCACCGCATTCTTATCGGCAGACTCAACAGCCTTGGTTTCTCAAATGACTGCCTTGCCTGGTTCACCAACTACTTCTCAGATAGAGTTCAGTATGTCAAATCGGAGGGCCTGTTGTCTGGACCTCTGGTAGTCTCTATGGGGGTGCCACAGGGTTCAATTCTTGGGCCGACTCTATTCTCTGTATATATCAATGATGTCGCTCTTGCTGCTGGTGACTCTCTGATCCACCTCTACGCAGACGACACCATTCTGTATACATCTGGCCCTTCTTTGGACACTGTGTTAACAAACCTCCAAACGAGCTTCATTGCCATACAACACTCCTTCCGTGGCCTCCAACTGCTCTTAAATGCTAGTAAAACTAAATGCATGCTCTTCAATCGAATGCTGCCCGCACCCGCCCGCTGGACTATCATCACTACTCTCGACGGGTCTGACTTAGAATATGTGGACAGCTACAAATACCCAGGTGTCTGGTTAGACTGTAAACTCTCCTTCCAGACTCACATTAAGCATCTCCAATCCAAAATTAAATCTTGAATCAGCTTCCTATTTCGCAACAAAGCCTTCTTCACTCATGCTGCCAAACATGCCCTTGTAAAACTGAATATCCTACCGATCCTTGACTTCGGCAATGCCATTTACAAAATAGCCTCCAACACTCTTCTCAGCAAATTGGATGTAGTCTATCACAGTGCCATCCGTTTTGTTACCAAAGCCCCATATACTACCCACCACTGCAACCTGTATGCTCTTGTTGGCTGGTCCTCACTACATATTCATTGCCAAACCTACTGGCTCCAGGTCATCTATAAGTCTTTACTAGGTAAATCCTGCCTTATCTCAGCTCGATGGTCACCATAGTAACACCCACCCGTAGCATGCACTCCAGCAGGTATATTTCACTGGTCATAACCAAAGCCAACACCGCCTTTGGCCGCCATTCCTTCCAGTTCTCTGCTGCAAATGACTGGAACGAATTGAAAAAATCATTGAAGCTGGAGACTACCATCTCCCTCAATAACTTTAAGCATCAGCTGTCAGAGCAGCTTACCGATCACTGCACCTGTACACAACCCATCTGTAAATAGCTCACCCTACTACCTCATCCCCATATGTTTTTGCGCATTTGCACCCCAGTATCTTTATTTGCACATCATCATCTGCACATCTATCACTCCAGTGTTAATTCTAAATTGTAATTATTTCACCACTATGGCCTATTTATTGCCCTACCTTGCTAATCTTACTACATTTGCACTCACTGTACTGTATATAGATTTTCTATTGTGTTATTGACTGTACGTTTGTTTATCCCATGTGTAACTCTGTGTTGTTGTTGTTGTTGTTTTTGTCGCACTGCTTTGCTTTATCTTGGCCAGGTCTCAGTTGTAAATGAGAACTTGTTCTCAACTGGCCTACCTGGTTAAATAAAGGTGAAATAAATAAATGAATACAAATAAAACCGGACCTTTGGCAGGGATTTGACGACAAGAAAAAGCTATTTGTAATTTTTTCTTTCTTTTATGACTACAAATCGCTTTCTACACGTGAGAACTTCTTTCTTCGGTGAGAACTTCTTTCTAGTGTGAGAACTTTTTGCGCATATGCGCAAAGCTTTATGGAAGTCATTTTACTTAAGGCCCTTGGAAATGACCTGCATATCTGAAGTTATAAAAACAAATCTAATGCAATATATCGATTTATAAATACAAATCAAAAGGTGTTTGTTTGTGGAAAGTGAATTGCATTTTGTGAAAGTGATTTACATGTGTGAATACATTTGGCATGATATAGATCCCATACATTTGTGCCCAAAGCCATACAGTTTGATAAAGGTAAATGATTTAGTAGATACCCCGTACAGTAGGTGGCAGCAATACACCAGTAGGTGTAGTCTGCCATAAAACTTTAAAGAAGAAGAAGCCACTTGACGCTGCAACCAACTTCTCTTTTTTTTTTTTTTTTAGGACTTCACAAGAAAATGTCTGTCAGGGGGATAACTTTGTTTTTTCGAATTTGTACTATTCTGAAGTTACTTCGTTAATCCTGGACGCTCATATTTTAAATACACTAACTTTAATACCATCGGTTGTATGTGTGTAAAATGAGTTTAGTAGAAGTTAACTTGGCTAACGGGAAACTGATTATTTAGATGATCTTGCCTTCTCGCTGACATTATTCACCGCTACTGTTAGCTACTAGCGATAACGGCTGAGAGTTAGCTAACTCGTTTAAGTTATTTGGGACAGTTAATTGTGATAGTAGTTAGTTTTTTTTTTTTTTAAACAACAAGATAACTTCTTTATTGGACGGCATACGACGCAAGTACAAGGATATAGGTAACTTTTTTTTTTTTTTTTTCGTGAAGTTGGAAGTTGTTTCGAGCGAAAATGAACCCCTTTTACTATCAGCATCTCAAATTAGATAGCTAGTTGACAGTGAAATCCGTGGAAATTGGGTATGGTGTTGTAACTGTAACGTTAACAAGGAAATAACTTGCTAACGGTACCTACTTTAGATTGGTTTATCCAGATAGTTAGCTAATTTAGCATAGCAAGTTAACGATGCGCGATTCAACAGTTAATTTCATCGTTCTCCATAGAACGTGCAAACTGGTCGTCCTTCTTTGTTTATTCCATATTTCGGTCACTTTATTTTTCTACGTAAAGTCCTTAGATATTCGTTTTGCCTTTGCACAAAATCGGCATGGGCACACAGAGATGCACGACCAAACGACATCAAAGGACACAGTACCTGTAGATAACGTGACCACAATCACCAAAGAACTTGGGAAATGTCCTGACACATCGCCACTGCTTGGTAAGTAACGTTAGCTAATATGTTGCCAAAAACGAACAACATAAATATTTA
The DNA here is from genome assembly GCA_023634145.1 of Thymallus thymallus. NCBI lineage: Eukaryota > Metazoa > Chordata > Actinopteri > Salmoniformes > Salmonidae > Thymallus > Thymallus thymallus. Next base: position 5,341,312 of record CM042384.1, read on the forward strand.
ATCAACGTCGCGTAATCAGTGTGTATGGCGTACTCACTGGTGCATTGTATAGCTATATGATGATTAGTTGGTAGTCTTGCCAAAGTTTCTTATCAGCGAACTATTATACAAGTTGTTGGCCATCTCTGTCAGGCACAGTTATTCAAATGCTCTTAAAAGGAGTTTTAAGTAAAGGTGTGTGCATAGCCACCAGTCAATTTCTGTTATTTTATGACCCCTTACCCTGTAAGGTTTCGGTATTACCACGTATTCATACAACACGCCTATCTATCTATAGCCCCACTCGTTAATTATTAATGCATAGCATCGGTCTAGTGCTCTTGAATTAATTTGAGTTTGCTTATTTCCATATGGTTTTGTTGTTGTTCAGTGACCTCCCTTAGCTCATATTTAAGTCAGTGGATAACAGTGGTGTGCTCGTTCTGCCCTCAGCAGACTTGAAGAATTGAAAAGCCATGCAGACTAGGAATGTCAACCTCTAGGTCACATTACAGAAAACAATACAATAAGTTCACTAAGTCATATATGTAGTATAACCTTCTGTTCTTTTTTTTTTTTTTGTATGGCTTTTGTAATTGTACCTACTGTTGCTACGTTTCTACCTACTTGTGTAAGTCTATGGCATATAGGAGCCACACTATTGTGTCTTTAAAGATGCGCTATGCAGAAAGCACTCTGCCATTTCCTGGTTGCTAACGTTCTAATAGTTTGCCTAATTTCAGTTTCTGTGAAAAAACAAGCAAGTATAGTGTAGAGAGTCATTGTACCATGTAAACGGCTGTGAAAATATATTTTGCATAACCATAAATATTGTATTTTCAGCTATTTGAAGCTGGTGCAAAAACCGTGAAGAATAGAAATAGCCCACATAGAACAGATCTATCTCTCCTTAGACTTGTTTTCAATGAGAATGGCAGATCTATAACTCACATTTGTGAATTTGGTCAGGTCGCCCAAAAAAGTTACATATTGCAGCTTTAATAATAAAACAGTTCAGAAGGCATTGTCAGGAGAAAAAGCACTAGCTGAAAACAGGAGATTGGATGAGTAGGCTAGATTTCCTTCCTATAGTATAGAACTGCCCAGCCTATATTAGTCATACGATACGATTTTCAACATTGTCTATTTGAGCTACAGACTGCTTAACGGTGGCTAGAGCGGACTTTGTGAGACACGGGCGTACAGTTGAAGTCGGAAGTTTACATACGCTTAGGTTGAAGTCATTAAAACTAATTTTTCAACCACTCCACAGATTTCATGTTAACAAACTATAGTTTTGGCAAGTCTGTTAGGACATCTACTTTGTGCATGACACAAGTAATTCTTCCAACAAATGTTTACAGACAGATTATTTCTCCTATAATTCACTATATCACAATTCCAGTGGGTGAGAAGTTTACTTACACTATGTTGACTGTGCCTTTAAACAGATTGGAAAATTCCTGAAAATTATGTCATGCTTTAGAATCTTCTGATAGGCTAATTGACATCATTTGAGTCAATTGGAGGTGTACCTGTGGCCTAACTTCAAACTCAGTGCCTCTTTGCTCGACATCATGGGAAAATCCAAAAGAAATCAGCCAAGACCTCCAAAAAATAATTGTTGACCTCCACAAGTCTGGTTAATCCTTGGGAGACATTTCCAAACGCCTGAAGGTACCACGTTCATCTGTACAAACAATAGTACGCAAGTATAAACACCATGGGACCACGCAGCCGTCATATCGCTCAGGAAGGAGACGCGTTCTGTCTCCTAGACATTAACGTACTTTGGTGTGAAAAGTACAAATCAATCCCAGAACTACAGCAAAGGACCTTGTGAAGATGCTGGAGGAAACAAGTACAAAAGTATCTATATCCACAGTAAAACTAGCCCTATATCAACTTAACCTGAAAGGCCGCTCAGCAAGGAAGAATCCACTGCTCCAAACTTCCATAAAAGAAGCCAGACTACGGTTTGCAACTGCACATGGGGACAAAGATTGTGCTTTTTGGAGAAATGTCCCCTGGTCTGATGAAACAAGAATAGAACTGTTTGGCCAAAATGACCATTGTTATGTTTGGAGGAAAAAGGGGGAGGCTTGCAAGCCGAAGAACACCATCCCAACCGTGAAGCACGGGGGTGGCAGAATCATGTTGTGTGGGTGCTTTGCTGCAGGAGGGACTGGTGCACTTCACCAAATAGATGGCATCATGAGGAAGGAAAATTATGTGGATATATTAAAGCAACATCTCAAGACATTAGTCAGGAAGTTAAAGCTTGGTCGCAAATGGGTCTTCCAAACGGACAATGACCCCAAGCATACTACCAAAGTTGTGGCAAAATGGCTTAAGGACAACAAAGTCAAGGTATTGGAGTGGCCATCACAAAGCCCTGACCTCAATCCTATAGAAAATGTGTGGGCAGAACTGAAAAAGCATGTGTGAGCAAGGAGGCCTACATACCTGACTCAGTTACACCAGTTCTGTCAGGAGGAATGGGCCAAAATTCACCCAACTTATTGTGGGAAGCTTGTGGAAGGCTACCCAAAATGTTTGACCCAAGTTAAACAATTTTTAAGGCAATGCTACCAAATACTAATTGAGTGTATGTAAACTTCTGACCCACTGGGAATGTGATGAAAGAAATACTTGCTGAAATAAATAAATTATTCTCTCTAATATTATTCTGACATTTCACATTCTTAAAATAATGTGGTGATCCTAACTGACCTAAGACAAGGACATTTACTAGGATTAAATGTCAGGAATTGTGAAAAACTGAGTTAAAATGTATTTGGCTAAGGTGTATATAAACTTCCGACTTCAACTGTATACCACAAAAAAACACTTGTCCCTTTTTTTTCACCTTGTTGGCTCGGGTATGCAAACCAGCGACCTTTCGGTTACTGGCCCACCGCTCTAACCGCTAGGCTACCTGCCTAATGGTTGGTATCAGTGGATGTAGAAGTAGACCAATCCAAACGATTATGACCCATCTACAAGAAGCTGAAACTCTCAAACTTTCACATGTAACCTGTTTTGCTGTGTGGCGCTCACAAGCCACACAAGTGGTTCTTCTACATAGAAGATCATAGGAAATCCCAGGACATAGTGTCTATAATAAAATGACACAGTTGCTGTCACAAACTCCACACAGTTGTCACTGACTAGTTGGATATTAATTGAGCAAACAATTTCTGTACAGTATTCTTATCAGTTTATTTTATCAGGGTTTTGGTGGTCGACCTTATTTGTCTTTTGACATTTGTCAATAAAACTCATGCAACTGTTTATCATATGACTGTGTTCTACTTGTTGTCCTGAAAAGAAAATGGTAAAAGATAGATAGATAGATAGGTAGGTACTTTATTGATCCCCGAGGGGAAATTTCTTTGTCAAGCAGCTACAACAAAAACACAGGTGCAAAATGTCAGAACGAAAGTACACACAAGACAGATACACGATACATGATACATAGAGCGGCAGTATGAAAAGGATTAGAAATACAAGAAGTCTGGAGTGCAAAAAAGCTATAAAATACATTGCATAGTATGGGTGGTTGGCTGAATATGTACACTATACATTGGTGGATGTTGCATGGTTAACTATACTATACAGGTCGATGGCAGAGAAATACTTCAATAGCTAAAAGTGCGTATATTATGAGTGAGGGAAATAATAGTTTACTTAATATACAGACTGGTTAAATGAACAGGTAAGTGAATATTTTGCATGGTTAAATGAACTGTACATGTAAATGACAGGAAGAGCTACTTAAATAGCTAAATGTATGTGTGATATAATTGGGGTAATAATAGTAATTCCCTTCAAATACAGTCCTTAGTGTGCATGGTTTAATTACAGATAACTGCACGTATTGCACATTCGATATACTAAAAGCAATGAAAAAAGATACAACTGACAGGATACTAATTTGCATTTCAATGTGAGGCTGAATATGGGGGCAGATTAATGAAATTAGTGAAGTTCACTGTGGGAGTCCTGGGACCAATGGAGTTCTAGATTTGACTTTCTATTTCCATTGGCTCTACCGAATCATCACTTATCAGGGCTGTTGTAGATATGGAGCCCTGACGAAAATGTATGACCTTTCCTCTATCGTTCTTGTCCAGTTGGCCCACTGCGAATTGAGTTCTCCAGCCCAGTCAGCCTGGACGTGGTAAGGAAGGAAAACCCCAATCTTAAGAATGGGGGGCGCTTCAAGCCCAAAGACTGCGTGGCCCTCCAGAAGGTGGCCATCATCATCCCTTTCCGCAACCGTGACGAGCACCTCAAGTTCTGGCTCTACTACCTCCACCCCATCCTTCAGCGCCAGCAGCTGGACTATGGCGTCTATGTCATCAACCAGGTGGGTCCCACCTGGCCGGTCCCTGTCTGCATACAGCAGGGTGGAGTAGTGGGAAATGCAGGTTAAAATGTTTTAACCAGTGAGCAAGTCTCAGTGCAGGGAGTGCACTTTAATGCAAGAAACAAACAAAGGTGGTCTGTATATTTCAAATATAGGCTAGCTAGAGTTTACTGGTACCGTAAACCACAAATGCAGGTACTTTCGCAATATTTTATTTGGGTTTTACGTTTTTGAAGCAGAATGGGTTTAGGCTGTGTAAAAACAAAGGGGCATCAAAGCTCCCTAAATTATAGGCTGTAAAGGCAGCTGCCAAGTGACTTGGCAAGTTGAGACGTGCTGGTAGATTTGCTTGCTTATTTAGTAGGCTAACTCTTCTGAGACTACGAACTTCAGTCAGAGTCAACTTTGTGTAGCTTGTCAGAGAGAAGCTTGTTAGGCCTTTTTTTTTTTTCTCCCAGTCTGTCAGAAAGGTTTATGTCTCTTGTTTTCGATGAAGGAATTTCTTGCTTTACAGTCAAGAGAAAGAGTAGGCTAGCATCCAAATATCTGTTCCCTTCCTCCTTTTTAAGAACTCCTACAATTTGCAGTAGTCCTTTGTATTCCCGTATATGGGAAGAAATCAGATCTTGCACCATAGTGCCAGCATTTGTCTCTGCGTCTGTTCTTTGTCCATCAGCAATTTCCTTTATTCATGGTGTTTGCACAACCAAGAGACTGTCGTGCTCTCTGTCGTCAATTTAGCACTGAACACAAATGGACGTGAAACAGAAATAGCCCCGTCTGAAAGCCACACTATGTCTATCTCTGTCACTTTAAAGACCTGAGAGAATAGTCCTGTCTGGAAGCCTTTTTTTTTTTCCTCACACATTCTTGTCTCTTTTCATCAAGATCCTTTATTGGAATAACAGAACACTTTCTTTGACGTACACGAAGGTAGAGAGTTGGTTACAGATAGGCTAACTAAAGGAAGAATTCAATAAGGGTTGTACTTTTAACGCAAACGTTTTGGGGAACGTGTCCTGGACACATTTTCTGTTGCAGTTACAAAAAAAAAAAAAAAAAATGTCTCCCTGATCTGCTGACATATTTTTCTCTGCTTACACATGAGTAGTAAAAAAAAAAGTATTTATCAGGGAGTGCTGTAGCACCCCTATGTCTCAGTAGAAACATGGGGCCACAGATGGGTGGAAACTCGTTTATTTCACGATTTCAGTGTGTGCGCGTTCTCCCATTGAAAGTGTTTCAAGTAATTAGACTCACAGGTATGGGGATTTACTGACTATGTGAATACTAGAGTTGGCCTTAAGGATATTTGGAAATCAATCTGGCAAAAGGACAAACTGTAATATGAATGTCACTGCACAGCCCAGAGTTGACCATGTGAAAATGTATTAGTTAGGCCTATTGGGTCATCTAATCCCATTCCACACACAGGCTGACATGAACGTAGTATAACGATATCCATCCTTCTCAATATCCTTCAAGTCATCAACACTGTCTGGGATAAAGCAAAGACACTTCTTAACATTTATTGACAAGCAAAAGTAAATACTGGCATACAGGACCATATTGTAGATGAAATCTATTCCTATTTGTAAAAAATAAATAAAAATCGAATCAGGTGTAGTTTAATTTAATGACATGATTCTTTGCAGATGTAGGTACTATTGGCTCTTGGGAGGCAAGTACTGTTTCTCAGCTTGAAGGCGTAATTGACTTTTCGTTTACATCTCATGCCAGGACATGAGTCGGTTGCCTCCCACCCAGCAACAGGTTAAGTGTGGGTCAACCATCATGTTGTAGTGTAGAGTGAACGCCACACCTAGAACATCATACGCAGCAAATACATGGTTCTATTTGAACATATAATACTCTTTTTTGGGGGGGGTATAGTCTACTCCAGTCTCCAAAACAAGCAGAAAATTAGTTCAAGACGTCAGGCTTGACATGGTGGTGTCCACTGCAAAGAAAAGTAGCTTTAATGGCTGCTATTAATGGGCCAATCTGACTTTTTCTGTAGTCGAGTGGACGAAAGGGCCCTTCAATGCTGTTAAACACAATTATTGGGTCTTTGTTGGAGTTCTACTCAATCTTTTGTGTTTCTCTTCTCTCCTATTTCTCCTTTCCTTTCCCCTCTCGTTTTATTTCTTCCTCATTTCCCTGCCCCCTTGCTCAAACCGCCACCCTTCTGCATGTCAGGCGTATCTGGCCAATGGCTGTGGTCGCTGGAAGAGGAGAAAATGGTCCCCTGCTTGCTATGACCAATTGCGTTACCCCATGTGCTGAGGGGTTCTACTGGTAATATGAGCTTCTCTCTCCTCTCTCCTCTCTTCTCTCTCTCTCTCCACACTGAGAGAAATCTATTTTGGGCACATGCACTTCTAAAATCTTCTTCACTTGCTTCTTTCTGTCTTTTCAAATGATCCACACACCTTGTATGCAGATGATGCTGTCATGCACTGAAGGAGAGAGAGAGATGCATCACTTGGAGAAAAAAAATAAACACACACTGATAAACAAACACACTCACAGACCTCCTTAGTGGATGTTTATTTCAGACCGTAGCAGATGTCGTGATGTTTATTTTAATCAGGCATCATATGTCTGTCTCTCATCACCATAATGTCTAACATAACATGTGACTGACAAAAGTGCTTCAGCAGAGAACACTACTTACTGATCATTGATACCATTGTCGGGACTCCTGTCCAGATTATATTAACTTTGCTGCTTCTTGGCATCACGAATTGTCTGTTTTTCTTTTTTTGAAGAATACTAGCCACACTTTGAAGACATCAGTCCTTGTTTCGATTGCATGTTATTAGGGGGTTTTATCTGCCCCCATTTGAATATTTTATCAAATTTTTGGTTCTATGGGTATTCAAGCAGACCTTTTCAGGAGGACCATCAGATAAAGCCTGTGATATATGAGACATGTCCATTGAAAGGCACTTCGCCCACATTGAAGGCACACTGACACACCGTTCTTTTGCCAAAGGATGCCGCACAGAGAATCTCCCCAGTAGAACTACATCAGCCCTGGTAACTGACCCTGCCCTTTATTCAGCCGGAAAAGACAAAAAGAGAAAAGACATTTGTGCCACCCATAAGTGAGAAACCTACATGCCAAGTATAGACCATATAATGTGTTCCCTATAGGTTATAGAAAAGTGCAGAAGCTTTGAACTATCGGTTGAGACCCCAGTCCTAATTACCTAAAGGTTATGGAAGAATGTTCTCTTTTAGTATTTCTCCAGCAGGTTTCCTTAAGGAGAAAGCCTCCACTTCAATGTTAAACAAAAAAACGACCGTATTCACTGTAGTGTTTTTTTGCGGACAGTAAAGTCTGCAAAAACATTACAGTGAATATTACAGTATTTTTTTTACCGTGTGGGCAACAAGTAGTGAATGACATACCACACTGAAAAGAGCCTAGAATCTACTGGCTGAGCAGAGGATAAAGGCTGTGCAGAGTACAATATGATATGCTGCCATTCAATTCCCCTAAAAGGATATTTTATCCCCTATTATTTCATTAATATAGGCCCATGATTATAAGACGAGGACAGCTAAAGCACAATACCGTGGAAAAAGTACTGTACTGCTTGAAGAGTTTCGAAATGGGGAAATGGCGTAGGTTGTCCCCCAGAGAGATGACCTATCCATGTTCTTGAGCAATCTTCTTACAGCTACGTCAAGTCACATTAAACAGCTGGGCCTGCAGAGCTTTGATGGCACTGCATCAGCAACAGAACATGCGTTTCAATGAAGGATTGTTGTAAGTACACACACTCTCCCGATTTTTAAGAGTAACAACAAGATGCCTACACAACGTCGCCATAGACAAGCGTCTTAAGTTCTGTATTGTATTCACCAATGTTTTTCAATTGTCCAAACCTTCCAGCTAAACAAGTTTGGTACTTTTTCTCTGTAAACGTCAGTGTATGATGTTTGTAGTGTCTAGTGCTCAGTCTCTGACACGTTTGCATTGTCAATCACATTATAATAGATGCTTTAGTTCTGGTGTGCACTTTTGTCCCTTTTTAGACATGGGTGGCCAACCAACCAATGACGACCAGAGTTGCCTACCCCTGTCTAGACACTCAAAAATAAGTATTTCTTTCTACACGATTCACCTTCCAATTCTAACCCCAGATTCCCTCCATTCACTCTCCAGGACGGTGATGAGGTCTTCAACCGCGCCAAGCTCCTCAACGTCGGCTACTCAGAGGCCCTGAAGGAGTACGACTACGGCTGCTTTGTGTTCAGCGACGTGGACCTCATCCCCATGGACGACCGCAACACCTACAAGTGCTTCAGCCAGCCCAGGCACCTGTCTGTCTCCATGGACAAGTTTGGCTTCAGGTAAGCCAACACTCCCACGGATAGCCCTGGAATTGTCTCTGTCTCTCTCCAGTTCACTGCCTAGACATAGTACAGACTCGAATGAGCATTTACATGATCACACACTGGAGTGTCCACAATAAAAGCTTAAAAGTTCTGTTTGTGTCACTCACTTGAACCCATTAACTGTTGAATTACCACCGCGCTTACAGAGCTAACGGTTGACTTTGCTTGATGCTGTTTATTAAAAATGGACTTTGTCGTGTTCTGTAAAACAGCAGCCTACATTTTAAAGTGTCACTTGCCAAAGGAATCCTGTATTATTTAATTTCTTCTTATTAAATGAACAAAGGCTTGTTTCTCCGTACCACTATAAGTAAGATAAGACAGCATTTTTATTGCTAATGCAGAAGGCGATGTTGGAAAGATCTTGGCAAATCATTTGATTTAGGCCCCAAGTTGAGCACTATTAGTAAACTGTCCCTCATTGGGACCTTATTTGCCTTGAGTCATGTGTTTTGAATAGCCTGCCTCTACATGTACAATGTGCTTACTGGCTTCAAAGGTCTGCTGTCAGAATGGCTTCAATACTAATCAGTTTAGCCTTAGTTGGCAATGCTGTGAGTGTCACACAGTGTTGGACAGTTTTCTGCTCTGTTTTCTGACTGTGGAAGAGGAAGTGGGGTCCAGTGACCAGTAGAGCAAACTCTAGTTGGTTTAGCTGTTGCTCTACACGTGTAACACCGTTACATGTCAGACCGGGAGGGGCTATGTGATGTTAGAGACTGTATCTTTGTGTGTGTGTGTGTTTGATAAAAAGTATTTGGGAGCTTCTCTTCTGTTGTGATACACAGCTCTACACGTATGTAGGCCTTATGCTTGGCTAGGTGAAGATCTACAGTCAGTTTGGCTCCAGTGCCTGCTTCTGATGTAATATCTATATTGGTAAGGTAAGCTGATCCCAGATGTGACATCATAGTGCCTGTGTACAGGTCATAGTACAGGTCTCTCAGCTTGTAACTGGGCTTTTATGGGCATCCTGTCACCAAACTCTTCCCTGTGTTGCACACACAACAGCTTGTATACTGTGTGTCATGTTCCTCCGGGGGCATGCAGCTCACCAAGCATCTGGATGCAATATCCAGCAGGACTTTGGCAGGGAAATCCAGCTCAAGGAGGGATGCCAAGCTCCCCTTATTCAGTAATTTGTTAACTCCCACAATGGATTCATGTTTTTATTGTGCTGATCTTTCCATTGTTAGCCATGGGATTTAAAGAATGGCATTATAGCCAAGGCTAATTCGGTGTCCAAAATGAACAGGAAAGTGAGGCAAAACTGAACCAGGGTGCATCATTCTCTTGGCTCCATGTGGCCCTACAGTACACAGTGTACAGAGAGCCAGCATGTAACTTACAGAAGGCAGTGACACAGATGAAAAGGGTTTTTCTGCAGCACCTCATCTGCTAGGAAGATATTTCCTGTTTCCTATATAGGTAGGAGCTACCAAATGTCATTTTTGGTGAGTTTGGACATTTACAAGCGAATGTGAACACGTTTTGACGCTTGCTTGTCAGAAGGAAGAACAGTACTGGCTCTCCAGCAGCATGTCTACACGCTGTGTCTGTGTGGAGTCTGGAGTCGATAGGGCAGCGGGCCTGCCTGCTCAGGAGGAGCAGACGGACTGCGAACGCAGAGGAGAAATAAAATGCAAGGAAATCAAGATGTGCTTCAGTTGCACTTCTAAACTCGAATGAGAATTCATAAATGGCATTCTATCAGCAGACAACGCTCTGACTGACGTGTAGCTACTTTTCTCGGTGTAGCCGGCCTATTTTTCTCAGGTAAAATGCAAGATTAACTGTAAGCAAAACATTAGGAAATGTAGCTGGCTAAGTTCTTTCTATAGGCCTAAACATTAGAAATATGATGGCCACGTATCGTTTTTGCTAAAAAAATATCTTGCTTTTTCATTCAAAGCTAATTTATTTGTGTGGCTGCCAGCCAAATAGCGTTGCTTTTCTGTTGTCATCTGATGAAAAATTAAGCTATTATCTGACGAATGTGTTTCTCTAAAGTATCTATCTGTGAAGGAAAATCTGTAGTTGTACGTCCCTGATCACTCTTTTGAAGCAAAAAACACTGACTTTCAATATAAAACGTGACCTGTCAATACACAGCTGGACTCACCTGCTCGCGCTTTCTCCCGTTGTGCTATTTACAAACAAACATGTGACTGGCTCAACTGTTCTGGGGTACTACGGTAAGCTTCATAATGTAAAATAATGTGACAGGTGAAATGAACAACGCAATCTGCTTTATCTCCTTATGTATTGCACAAGTTGACTGCAGGAATTTACTCAAATAGCTAGAAATATAAAAATTTAAATATTTCAAAGATTGTTTTGATGTTATTGAAAAACCATCCTGTGGCTATTTCCAAATACCCCAGTATACAGTACAGTTGAAGTCGGAAGTTTACATACACTTAGGTTGAAGTCATTAAAACTCATTTTTCAACCACTCCAAAGATTTCAAGTTAACAAACTTATAGTTTTGGCAAGTCGGTTAGGACATCTACTTTGTGCATGACACAAGTAATTCTTCCAACAATTGTTTACAGAGAGATTATTTCACTTATAATTCACTATATCACAATTCCAGTGGGTCAGAAGTTTACATACACTAAGTTGACTGTGCCTTTAAACCGCTTGGAAAATTCCAGAAAATTGTCTTGGCTTTAGAAGCTTCTGATAGGCTAATTGACATCATTTAGATAGATAGACAGATAGGTACTTTATTGATTTGAGTCAATTGGAGGTGTACCTGTGGATGCATATCAAGGCCTACCTTCAAAATCAGTGCCTCTTTGCTCGACATCATGGGAAAATCCAAAAGAAATCAGCCAAGACCTCAGAAAGAAATTTGTAGACCTCCACAAGTATGGTTCATCCTTGGGAGCAATTTCCAAACGCCTGAAGGTACCACGTTCATCTGTACAAACAATAGTATGCAAGTATAAACACCATGGGACCACGCAGCCGTCATACCGCTCAGGAAGGAGACTCGTTTTGTCTCCTAGAGATTAATGTACTTTGGTGCGAAAAGTGCAAATCAATCCCAGAACAACAGCAAAGGACCTTGTGAAGATGGTAGATGAAACGGGTACAAAAGTATCTATATCCACAGTAAAACGAGTCCTATATCAACATAAGCCAGACTACGGTTTGCAACTGCTACATGGGGACAAAGATCATACTTTTTGGAGAAATGTCCTCTGGTCTGATGAAATAAAATAGAACTGTTTGGCCATAATGACCATCGTTATGTTTGGAAGAAAAAGGGGGAGGCTTGCAAGCCAAAGAACACCATCTCAACCGTGAAGCACGGGGGTGGCAGCATCATGTTGTGGGGGTGCTTTGCTGCAGGAGGGACTGGTGCACTTCACAAAATAGATGGCATCGTGAGGAAGGAAAAGTATGTGTATATATTGAAGCAACATCTCAAGACATTAGTCAGGAAGTTAAAGCTTGGTCGCAAATGGGTCTTCCAAATGGACAATGACCACAAGCATACTTCCAAAGTTGTGACAAAATGGCTTAAGGACAACAAAGTCAAGGTATTTGAGTGGCCATCACAAAGCCCTGACCTCAATCCTATAGAAAATATGTGGGCAGAACTGAAAAAGCATGTGAGCAAAGAGGCCTACATACCTGACTCAGTTACACCAGTTCTGTCAGGAGGAATGGGCCAAAATTCACCCAACTTATTGTGGGAAGCTTGTGGAAGGCTACCTGAACCGTTTGACCCAAGTTAAACAATTTAAAGGCAATGCTACCAAATTCTAATTGAGTGTATGTAAACTTCTGACCCACTGGGAATGTGATGAAAGAAGAAATAATTCTCTATACTATTATTCTGACATTTTACATTCTTAAAATAAAATGGTGATCCTAACTGACCTAAGACAGGGAATTTTTACTAGGATTAAATGTCAGGAATTGTGAAAAACTGGTGTATGTAAACGTCCGACTTCAACTGTATATTTGGTATACCGCCCAAGCCTAGTTTAAACTCTAATAAACAAATGAAATGTTCTCAATTTCTCTCTCGCTCTGTATCCCTCTCTTGCTCTCAGATTGCCGTACAACCAGTATTTTGGAGGCGTGTCGTCAATGAGCAAGGAGCAGTTCCTTAAGATCAACGGCTTCCCCAACAACTACTGGGGCTGGGGAGGGGAGGACGACGACATTTTCAACAGGTCAGAGTCTGCATAGCCACTCTGACAAATGTCTGTGGCTCATAGGAGGACTCCATGTAAAAAGTAGATAATTCATATTTATAGGGTAAAGCCAAGGTTTCACATGAAAATATTTTCTTGAGTGAGCAATGTTGAAACCCCATCACATGGTTACACGGGCCTTGTTCTTGTCATTCGTCAGTGTGGTTTATTGTGTTTGTAGCCCTACTTTTTACATTGTTCCAACTTGTCCCAAAGAGGGCCCTTGTATACCACTACCACCATTTGCTCTTGAAGAAAATTATGTATCAGAGAGTAGCCTGTTAGTGTCCATTTTAGCCGAGGCGCTTTCACAAGCAGATGGAAACAAACTTCTAATTTGTGAGGTAGGTGTCCTGTCTCTGATACTCCCTGTCGTACATATAGTGTTACTTGCCACATATAAAGTGTTACTTGCCAAATGAATCCTGTATTATGTAAATTCTTCTTATTAAATGAACAAAGGCTTGTTTCTCCGTCCCTCAATCAGTAAGACAATTTTATTTATTTTTTCATACAGGAACTCTATGATTTGACTGTTAGATGTTCAATATTTCTTTGGAATAAAAATTCAATAATTTGTTTCACAATATTAAAACGAGTTCAGTTCATAACAGGCCTTAAAATAATCAAATTAAATAAATAAATACAGTGGGGAGAACAAGTATTTGATACACCGCCGGTTTTGCAGGTTTTCCTACTTACAAAGCATGTAGAGGTCTGTAATTTTTATCATAGGTACACTTCAACTGTGTATCCAGAAAATCACATTGTATGATTTTTAAATAATTCATTTGCATTTTATTGCATGACATACAGCGAGTGAAATAAGTATTGAACACGTCACCATTTTTCTCAGTAAATATATTTCCAAAGGTGCTACTGACATGAAATGTTCACCAGATGTTGGTAACAACCCAAGTAATCCATACATACAAAGAAACCAAAACAAATAAGTTCAGAAATTAAGTTGTGTGATAATGTGAAATGACACAGGGAAAAAGTATTGAACACACTTACTGATATTTATTGAATACTTTGTACAAAAGCCTTTGTTGGTAATGACAGCTTCAAGATGCCTCCTGTATGGAGAAACTAGTCGCATGCATTGCTCTGGTGTGATTTTGGCCCATTCTTCCACACAAACAGCCTTCAAATCTTGAAGGTTCCGTGGGCCTCTTCTATGAATCTTGATCTTCAATTCTTTCCATAGATTTTCAATGGGATTTAAGTCAGGTGATTGGCTGGGCCATTCTAGCAGCTTTATTTTCTTTCTTTGAAACCAATTGAGAGTTTCCTTGGCTGTGTGTTTGGGATCATTGTCTTGCTGAAATGTCCACCCTCGTTTCATCTTCATCATCCTGGTAGATGGCAGCAGATTTTTGTCAAGAATGTCTCGGTAAATTTGCCCATTCATCCTTCCATTCAATTATGTGAAGTTTGCCAGTACCATTTGCTGAAAAGCAGCCCCACACCATGATGTTCCCACCTACCAAACGTCACTGTTGGTATGGTGTTTTTAGGGTGATGTGCAGTGCCATTTCCCCTCCAAACATGGTGTGTATTATGACATCCAAACAGTTAAATTTTGCTCTCATCTGACCACACTATATTCTCCCAGAATTTCACTGGCTTTTCCAAATGTTGTGCAGCAAACTTTAAACAAGCTTCAACATGCTTTTTTCAGCAATGGAGTCTTGCGTGGTTAGCGTGCATACAGGCCATGGCGGTGGAGTGCATTGCTTACTGTTTTCTTTGAGACAACAGTACCTGCTAATTGCAGGTCTTTTTGAAGCTCTCCACAAGTGGTCCTTGGCTCTTGGACAACTCTTCTGATTATTCTTTTCACTCCTCTGTCAGAAATCTTGCGAGGAGCACCTGGTCGAGGCAAATTTATGGTGAAATGATTGTCTTTCCACTTCCGTATTATGGCCCCAACAGTGCTCACTGGAACATTCAGAAGCTTAGAAATGTGCATATAAGCAATGCCATCATTATGTTTTGCAACAATTAGGTTGCGAATGTCTTGAGACAGCTCTTTGCTTTTACCCATCATGAGATGTGTCTTGTGTGACACCTTGGCAATGAGACCTTTTTGTAGGCCATCAGTTGGGACTGAACCAGCTGATATTAATTTGCACTGACAGGGGGCTGGATTGCTTTTTAATTACTGATAGTTTTAAGCTGTCTTGGCTTTCCATGCCTTTTTGCACCTCCCTTTCTTCATGTGTTCAATACTTTTTCCCTGTGTCATTTCACATTATTACACAACTTAATTTCTGAACTTATTTGTTTTGGTTTCTTTGTATGTATGGATTACTTGGGTTGTTACCAACATCTGGTGAAAAGTTCATGTCAATAGCACCTTTGGAGATATATTTACTGAGAAAATGGTGACGTGTTCAATACTTATTTCACCCGCTGTAAGTATTTGATCACCTACCAACCAGTAAGAATTCCGGCTCTCACAGACCTGTTAGTTTTTCTTTAAGAAGCCCTCCTGTTCTCCACTCATTACCTTTATTAACTGCACCTGTTTGAACTCGTTACCTGTATAAAAGACACCTGTCCACACACTCAATCAAACAGACTCCAACCTCTCCACAATGGCCAAGACCAGAGAGCTGTGTAAGGACATCAGGGATAAAATTGTAGACCTGCACAAGGCTGGGATGGGCTACAGGACAATAGGCAAGCAGCTTGGTGAGAAGGCAACAACTGTTGGCGCAATTATTAGAAAATGGAAGAAGTTCAAGATGACGGTCAATCTCCCTCGGTCTGGGGCACCATGCAAGATCTCACCTTGTGGGGCATCAATGATCATGAGGAAGGTGAGGAATCAGCCCAGAACTACACGGCAGGACCTGGTCAATGACCTGAAGAGAGCTGGGACCACAGTCTCAAAGAAAACCATTAGTAACACACTACGCCGTCATGGATTAAAATCCTGCAGCGCACGCAAGGTCCCCCTGCTCAAGCCAGCGCATGTCCAGGCCCGTCTGAAGTTTGGCAATGACCATCTGGATGATCCAGAGGAGGAATGGGAGAAGGTCATGTGGTCTGATGAGACAAAAATATAGCTTTTTGGTCTAAACTCCACTCGCCGTGTTTGGAGGAAGAAGGATGAATACAACCCCAAGAACACCATCCCAACCGTGAAGCATGGAGGTGGAAACATCATTCTTTGGGGATGCTTTTCTGCAAAGGGGACCGGACGACTGCACCGTATTGAGGGGAGGATGGATGGGGCCATGTATTGCGAGATCTTGGCCAACAACCTCCTTCCCTCAGTAAGAGCATTGAAGATGGGTCGTGGCTGGGTCTTCCAGCATGACAACGACCCGAAACACACAGCCAGGGCAACTAAGGAGTGGCTCCGTAAGAAGCATCTCAAGGTCCTGGAGTGGCCTAGCCAGTCTCCAGACCTGAACCCAATAGAAAATCTTTGGAGGGAGCTGAAAGTCCGTATTGCCCAGCGACAGCCCCGAAACCTGAAGGATCTGTATGGAGGAGTGGGCCAAAATCCCTGCTGCAGTGTGTGCAAACCTGGTCAAGAACTACAGGAAATGTATGATCTCTGTAATTGCAAACAAAGGTTTCTGTATCAAATAATAAGTTCTGCTTTTCTGATGTATCAAATACTTATGTCATGCAATAAAATGCAAATTAATTACTTAATCATACAATGTGATTTTCTGGATTTTTGTTTTAGATTCCGTCACACAGTTGAAGAGTACCTATGATAAAAATTACAGACTTCTACATGCTTTGTAAGTGGGAAAACCTGCAAAATCGGCAGTGTATCAAATACTTGTTCTCCCCACCGTATGCAACAAAATAACTAGGGCTTTACAGTGATGGGTGAAAACGAGGGACACGTATTTACAATATCAAAGAGACTGTTTTGGGATTAAATTCTCTCTTCAAAACATACCGTGCCTTGTAACCCTATATCTAGACTATAGACCAGGCAAACTGAACTCTGTCTCCAGAACTGAATTATAGATGAACTCCACACATACTGATGAATGCCCAACAGCACAAGGTGTTAAGATAGGGTTTGTTTCTCCCCTTTTTCTTCTGCTTTTTGACCTCTATGGAGGGGTTGCTTGATAAGTCAGTGTACTTATTTTGATAGGGATACTGTAAACCATGAGAGAGAGAGAACACCGAGATACTCAAGTTATTCACGGCCGCCTGGAAGCTTTTATCAGCTGTGTCCCTGAACCCTGCTACACAAACAAGCATGGCCTGACTATCTCCAGTGTAGTTACACCAGAGATACTGGATATAATGATGAGATGCCTATGTTTTTTTTTTTTTCTCAAAGTTGCTGGGATGTCAAGCATTACACTTAAATCAGTGCACTCATATCAACCTAAGCATTACAAAACTTATAATAGATCAAATAAGCCTCGTGTCAAGATTCGTTTTTATATTTTTAATATAATTTGACACTCATTCCCCCCCATACAAAAACTCCTCACTAGCTTAATAATGAATGATCTGCTTAACATGGACAGATTTTTTTGGCAGAGTAAACCCTCTAGCTTCGCATCTTCCTCTCTGGTTACACCTATTGAGTTAGGCAATAGTGCACAATTTGCATCTCTTCCACAGAGGCAAATGAATGAAACCCAAATAACCAGTTTTCCTCCCTTTCACATCAATCCTACTTTTTATTTGACCTTGTTTTTAGGTTCATTTCACTAGTGTAAGAAAAACATGTGTAGATTTTCTCCCTGGTCTAAAAGCTGTTGTAACTGTGTCCCAGAGTGTTTAAATTAGACGGGTGGTCTGACTCATGCTGCTGTGTTTTAACAGGCTGAGCTCCAAGGGGATGACTATCTCACGGCCCAGTGGAGCCGTGGGGAAATGCAGGATGATCCGCCACAACCGAGACGGAGGGAACGAAGACAACCCACAGAGGTGAGGTTCCCCCTTGTGAACAGGACTCCTGCACCCTGCACTCAGGGGCTGTATTCCCGTCTATAATGGTACCCCCTCTGTCTTTGTTCACTCCCTTTCGCATGAATCTAGCCAAATTGGATTTAATAGAAGTAAGCAATTGGTCCATTTCAATTTCAAACGTTTAAAATACAAGTGCATCGGTCCGCAGACCCCAAACCGATCCAAATGTAGCATGCATCGTTTAACTCCTTAAGTCTACCTACGTTCTTTCTACCCTCCGAAAAGACCATATTTTGTGACAACCGATGAGTCCTCTCTTCAGTGTCGAACTGCATGTTACAGTGTTGAGGCATTGATCTCAGACAGAGCCAGCTCATGAGCTCCATCAGCAGCAGATTTAAATTTAGAATGGAAAATGAATGTTTTATGCAACAAATGTTAGTGCATCGCATCGATTCATTCTCTAATCGAACCGAATCGTTTCAAACTAAAACGTATCGTGTCGAAGCCCGTGTATCGAGTCGTCTTGAAAGGGAAAGTTGCACATCTCTAGGTCCACTCAGTTTCAGCTATATTGGTTTCACTTATCCAGCTCTATCAGAACTGTAAAGGAGAGCAGAAGAGAGGGAACAAAAGGTGTGCACAGCTGAACACTCCCCAGGCTCTCCTTGCCCTCGTCACACAAGGATCCAGTCACTCACTACTGTTTCCCTTGACGTCATTTGTCACTAACACTTGCTGACTTGACCAGCTCGGTCATTCTTTATCAGTACCGAAGCAAATTAACACTGCAATAGATACCTGGGCAAACATTGACGTGCAATAGGAAACCTGGGCAAACATTGACGTGCAATAGGAAACCTGTGAAAGCATTGACGTGCAATAGGAAACCTGTGAAAGCATTGACGTGCAATAGGAAACCTGGGCAAACATTGACGTGCAATAGGAAACCTGGGAAAGCATTGACGTGCAATAGGAAACCTGGGAAAGCATTGACGTGCAATAGGAAACCTGGGAAAGCATTGACGTGCAATAGGAAACCTGGGAAAGCATTGACGTGCAATAGGAAACCTGGGAAAGCGTTGACGTGCAATAGGAAACCTGGGAAAGCGTTGACGTGCAATAGGAAACCTGGGAAAGCGTTGACGTGCAATAGGAAACCTGGGAAAGCATTGACGTGCAATAGGAAACCTGGGAAAGCATTGACGTGCAATAGGAAACCTGGGAAAGCATTGACGTGCAATAGGAAACCTGGGAAAGCATTGACGTGCAATAGGAAACCTGGGAAAGCATTGACGTGCAATAGGAAACCTGGGAAAGCATTGACGTGCAATAGGAAACCTGGGAAAGCATTGACGTGCAATAGGAAACCTGGGAAAGCATTGACGTGCAATAGGAATCCTCAACATCCTTAACAATAAATGTGGTAATTAGTAAACTAGGCCTCACTGATAAGCCACATTTCATCAGGGCTATTGATTAGCTATTGTTCAGCTAGACTGTATAGCGGATTACCTTCAGTAGCACTTTGATTTGTTTGATTGTCATGGTTAGATTTTTTTGAGTAGGTTTAATCAAGTAGTGTTTTAACAAGCAAAGATTTATGTGAAATCCAGAGGAGATGTAGGCTACACCTTAACAAACCCCCCAAAAAAGACATTGTTCTTAAACCACGTCATTGAATTGTGGTTGAACTGTGGTTTTTCGTTCCAGGTTCGACCGCATCGCCCACACCAGGGAGACCATGAACAAAGACGGCATAAAAACCCTGTCGTACAAAGTGGTCAAAGTGGAGAAGGATCAATTATACACCAAAATCACTGTGGATGTGGGGAAAAAGTGACTCAGAAAAGCATGAAGCGCCTTGACAACCAATTTGCCAATGTGGCGGATGCAGTAACCAAATATGCCTTGACACTATAAATGCCTTGGATTCTTTGGACCGTAATCAAATGTGCCTTGACACTATAAATAATTATATGCCTTGGACTCTTTGGATCACAGAGAATGACTGATCTAATCAGCAAACAAACATGTTCCCCAATATTCCCTTTAATTTCAGCCTTTGCACATCCGATGGTGAATTGAACTGGGATTCCAGCATTTCCGTCATAGGATCCTTAAATGGTTGACACCGGGAAAGAGAGTTGACATTCAGTACATTGACACACTGTTGGCTGATGTGTCTGAGGACAGCTGCTGAGACAAAGTCCTTT
Organism: Thymallus thymallus; assembly: GCA_023634145.1. Classification (NCBI taxonomy): domain Eukaryota; kingdom Metazoa; phylum Chordata; class Actinopteri; order Salmoniformes; family Salmonidae; genus Thymallus; species Thymallus thymallus. Next base: position 5,361,411 of record CM042384.1, read on the forward strand.
GTGAGCCATTTTGTCTTGAGGGGCGTTTGTGAAATGTCTAATTGATTGTCCTATGCATGGGGATCTCTCAAATAATTAATTTTGTCATATGTGTCTCATTGCAATAATGTGGATGTTGTCGTGTGGGTTCGTGTTGGGATAATTATAATTTTAGTTGCCTGTCACTTTTGGGGTATTTCTTGCTAGTCCTCTGCTCATGACTCTGCTGAGCAGGGTTTCAACCCATCCATTGTCAAGAGGTCAGGCAAAATATGGAACTCTACAATTCGGAGGTCGATAACAAACCAAATCACTTAGTTGTTAAAAGACAACCAATCTTAAAGGATTTTTGTACTTTGATGTTCCATCAAAAGATTTTGAACTTACCCCAAATGGCCTAGAATTACAAAAACACTGCTAAGGGCCCTTAAAGGAAAATTCCACCCAAAAACAATCTTTTGGTATTTGTTTCGTTAGTCCATTGTTGATATAGTACAAAAATGTTTTGCACGTCAGCCATCACATTTTGTTATATATATATATTTCAAAATACGGTGATACAGCCTGTATGATGCATTTTGTATCATATCGTTTTTGGGTGGAGTTTTCCTTTTAAGAGTATTTTGAACTATGTGAAAAGTTCTCTTGAAATTGTCTCCACTGAAACTCCCTTCCCTGTGAAGACCACCATTCAAGGTAGCCTGTAAGGAAGCCTCTCCCTAGTGGGGAAAAAGAGGCACCTGAATGTATTTGCCTGGTGGTGTTGTGAGTGTGCCCTGAGGTAAAATGGTACCGCGCTGTTGTCTATCACAAGTGTCTGGTGTTGATTTTAATTTTTTTTTTTTTTTTGTTAGTCTGAGATGGGGTGGGTTCTACGCTTAAAATAATCCTCTTGTATTCATTGTATGTCTTTAAGGAAGTGTGAGAGTGATGTAGTAACGAACCACAGGAGGTTAGGGTTACCTTAATGGTGGAGGACGGGCTTGTTGTAATTGATGGAGCGGTTTCCAGGTGTTTGATGCCATTCCTTTTGCTCCGTTCCATTCATTATTCTGAGCCGTCCTCCCCTCCGCAGACTCATGTAACCACGTCTTCCTAACAGGTCCTTCTAGTTCCTCATATACAGTGAAAACTACTCAAGATTCTGCGCTATGAGGCATGTCGTTGCACATGTACAGTTAGTGACTCAATCTTATTGAGGACAAAAGCCATTGAGATTTCTGACTGGAGGCTAGATATAACAGAATGATTGTGCTTCCATGTTTGCCCTTCTCTTCTGACTGCTTCTTAATTATATCAGTCCTTGGATAGTCTGCAAAATGACAGCCATTTCTGCCTTACCCAAATAAATATATATTCATTAGTAAACGTTAGAGAATATTGTATAATGGACCTTGAAACATGAGTAGGAGATATGGGTGTACATTAAATGATTTAAGCTAAGTCAGCCATTCCCTAGCTGTTCCCCAAAGGTGTTTCCCAAGATGCTGGACTATAGTTGTCTGCCTACTTTACATTCAGTACTGAATGTTCCAATGAAGCAGCCAAGCCATTATGCACACTCATAGCCTATATATACAGTATTTTTCCACTGTAAAGCAGAGAATGGGTTCCCCTTCCAGCTTTAGGGTCTTTGGGCTCGTTCAAGAAAGCCACATCAAGGACTTTGGTGAATTGTTGCATATAGAAATCTGTTTATATAGAATGAGCACAATGTACATGGCAAATGGAGGGTTGTCATCTCTACGCAACACATTTCTATACTCAAAATTGGGAGTGAATAAGCCTAAGGAAAGGCCTCATCACCAGATACCTCCTCACTCTTGGTAGCTACGTACAGACACTCGAAGACATGGGATTAGACCCATGATGTGTAGTCTTGGTCTTTAAACCTGGCATGCAGGTCTGCTTAATGTGCAATGCATAGCATTATATCATTTTCTCAAACCTGTGTCTTTATAGGTTGGCTGAAGCCAGGTGTGTTTCTCCCAAAGACAATGGCCTTTGTTGAGAAGGCCAGCATTATATATGCCAAGTGTGAATTCAGTTTGTTTTACAATAGTTAGCTGGCTAATCTGTAAGGCTTCCATCACTCAGTTTGACCTTCTTTTCTTTTCATGTTTTCCATTATGTGGAAAATGTTTGTGTGTGCTTGTGATTTCTACAAATGCATGTGTGATTTCTACAAATGCATGTGTATTTTTGTAATACTTTTGCTGGCTTCACAATTTCATTCAAAAGTAAATTAGTGGGAATGTTTTGGTGAAGATGAAACAATTCATGTTTAGGTAATAAAATTCTTTGATTTAAGTAAATGGCTTCTCATTCATTAACTTGGGTCAAAACATTAACCGGTGGTTTCCCGGACAGAGATGAAACATTCCTGGATTTAAGAGTTCTTTTTGTACAAGCATTAGGTCAGCCAGCTAAACTCTTAAGTGTCCTTTTGGTTAATGTTCAATGCGGCCACTGGCCAGTAGTCTCATCTGCACAGTGCAATGGGTGGAGTGTATCCATGGGTTACCGGACGGACAAGGGTGCAGGAGCAAGCAGACTAGCCCTGTAGACCTTAAAACGAAAGAGAAGCCAACTGCTGGACTACATTTACTTAGTGAAGAAAACAAACACCTCTGTCCAGGTGAGAGACGACTACTACTACTACTACTACTACTACTACTACTACTACTTAATCTTTGCGATAGTCTCACTCATGCAGTTGTGACAACCAGCTTGAAGCTATTACCTGTATGTGGTGTTGCAAACATGTTAGTCATTTCATGTGGTTTGTAAACATTATGTTCCTGATACAACTGTTCAAACAATGAGGCCATGTACAAATACTGTCCTTTTATGGTGCTACTAATTAGTGTTCACACTTTTAGTGCTCCATTGTGAGCTAATAGTTTGTGGTTAGGTAGGACTGTGAATGAAAGCCCTTTTTTACAATGAATTATTTGTCTGAGTCGCTGGCAGTGATATGGAGGTTTTGACAAAGGTTGGCAGAAGTCTTTTCCACTAACAGACCCCATGGGCGATATGCTATCTGGCTGGCATCGACTTACCCAACCTGGGACGGTTGACCTTCGGGACCTCCTGGACTCTGAGCAGCGCAGAAGAGATCTGGAGGTCAGTCTGGCTCAGGTCCAAAATACCCTGCGCAAACAGAGGGTCAGAATGCTCCAGAGAATGGGCCCAGGGAGCCGACATTCACTACCCCAGGTAATGGGCAGCTGCTGCTGCCACCTGTGCTGTAGTTAGACGAAGGGCTGTGTCCCTCATGACCACTGATGCCATTTTACATGAGTTTTTTTTTTCAATTTGATATCAGGGATTGTAAAGGAAGGGAATTAAGGATAATGACACCTGAATAAAGACCTAGCTGAGTGGGTTTCCTTTCTCACGAGATCACTGTGCTAACCTGTGCCACGGTTTGACCAATATTTGTTAATCGCCTCCCCCACAGATGCTTGCTTTGAGTCTTGGGCAGGTCAAACGACCAGTAAACCTCCATTCCAGTCTGTATTCAGGGAACGTCTACATCCCACCATATGGTGACCTTTACACAAGGTAATGTAGAACTATGGTGCTTGTTGGTCAACGCAGTGGATCATCTTTTGGCTTTCTATTTTTGTATTTTGCTCAGGACTTTTCTGTCTCGTGTCCTCAAGAGTGGGCAGGCTAGAGTTGGACTTGGAGATCATTAGTGGCCAACTGGACCAGGTTCTCTGTTCTGGGGGAAAGCTCCACAGGAATGGACCCTCACCCCAACTGGACAGCTTGACTCCTGTAAGCCCTTGATCTATTCTCTAGGAAACTAGTCTCACAGTGGCAGAAGTATGAAAGTTGCCCAGTATGAAAGGCATATGTCCACTGAAATGAGATGTCTTTCAATCTATCAGTTTGAATGCTTCTTCAATGTTCACCCACAGTGTCAGAGGGAGGACCATAATATGACCTCCCAGCTTATTGCTCAAGCCGTGGACAAAGGACAACTTCTGAAAGTATAGCACTCTGTATTTCATCCTTTTAACTAATAACATGCCAAACTGACACACATTGTAAAAACCTTGAATTGAGAAAAATGGCTGACTCAGCTGTGCTTGGCCATCACCCCAAAAAATGGGTGTTTTCAGGAGCGAGACAACCTTGAGCGTCTGCTGGAGGAGTCCAGGGCCCAGCAGCAGCTGAAGGAGCAGGGGAGGGAGGCCCAGATAGCAGCCCTTCACTCCCAGCTGTACCAGGCACGCTCCAGCCTCCAGGAGACCCACAGGGAGACACTGTCCACACAGGCAGAGCTACATGGCAGCCAGCAGGTATATCATGGAAGACCAGACCATCTAAACTGGTAGAGGGATTTCGACCCTAAATGGATGCAGGCTGTTCCTTCGTACATGTAATCTAGCAGAGCCAGACGTGTCTCGGTAGTATCTAATCCAGGCATTATCTGATAACACATGACTAACTGAAAACTGAAGGGTTTTGTGAACCAGTAGAAAATGTATGTTTTACCAAGCATATAGTAATAGTTACCTCTATCATAAGAATGCCACAATAAGGCTATTCACTATTTTCCGTTACATCACTTGGTTGGCTGATGCTCTGCAGATGAATGAGTCCCTGCTACAGGAGGTGGCGTCTCTCAGATGGAGGCCGGGGGCTGAAGAGGAGCGGGCCTCCCTGATGGAGAGTGAGGGGCGCCTGCTCAGGGCTCGCGTATCAGCACTGGAGACTGAGCGGGAGGAGCTGCTTCAACATGGATACCTCGCCACAGGGAGACGATGCCCCTCAGCCTTTGGGTAAGGAACCCTTATGGTCTGCATGCGGGTAAAGTGGGTAGAGGTGGATTCATCTTGAGCTCAAGGGAAGTTTCTTGTCTGTGTTTTCACTCTTGGCTTCGTCAGAGTTCTAGAGAGCTCCAGAACACAGAGAAACAGTCAGCCTTATAACAGACTAACAAGAAGCCAGGGTTTGTCAGTCCAACTTTTGCTAAACACATCTGTTTGTGTTTAGGGGCGCTTGGCAAACGGATGTGGACGATTCCGAAAAGTCGGGGGAAGGGGTGAGGGAGGAGAGTGCCGTGTATGAGATGGGGGAAGTGGAGGAGGAAGATGAGAATGAAGAAAATGATGAGGAGGAGAGAGTAGAAGGGAAGAATGTGTCTGTGGACTTAAGACTTCAGATCCATGAGGTGCCTGTTCCTAAGCCTGGCCTACAGCTAACGGAAGAGAACCAGGTAACTGCATCTTTGAGAGTCCTTTCCTACAGCACCATATCACATGCAGGCAACCTAACATATGGTAGTGATGTTTTCTTTCAAACATACCTCTCCTCCAAATCTGACTTCAACAGTTCCCAAACTTATCTTTTCCAACCTACTCAGTCAAATTCATTAGAACATATAAAAATGCTATATAATTAAACCAGCATAGCTTTTTATTTTTTTTTACATTGGAAATTATTATGCCATGGGTTTTATTACACTTCCAGCCCATTGGCTCATTAAAGACCCATCGTCAGTACTTTATGTTAAAATATGACTTTATTCAATTTGAAAAAGTACACATTTCCTCTTCATGCAATTGGATAATCTTTTTAAACTAGGATGCTGCTTTTTTTTTGCAGCTTACTGTGCTACGTGCTTCCCTATCCAGTATCACGCTAACACATGCTGCATTGACAAGCTATAGACATACCTATGAGTTATATGGACTGTGGATTCCTGAGGATTCACTGTCTTCGAATACTACTGATAAAAGATACTGCTGGACAGTCTCTGCTGGTCTGTGAGGAGAAAGAGGGGAATCTGAAGAGCCCCTTCTCTAGCAGCTGTGCTCAAATATGGCAACATATACATTGTAACAACCTTACGTAACAGCAAACTTGTTACAACCACAAAGCCTATGACCAAATTCCATTCATTAATGTAACACTGGATAACACAGGGTGTCATTGTTTTAGTCTGAGGTTTTTTGTTGAAGCTGGTGAGGAGTTTTGACTTCTGGCTTACGCTAATACTAATCCCTATACGAGACTATTTTCTTTGGCCCTGAGCTTGTGGTCCACAGTAAACTGCCTTTTACTGCCCTGGTCCCTACGGACACATAAACATGGTTTCATGGGATATGCAGACTGGGAAGACGCTGTTGGAATACTGCAGGTCTAGACACTTTCTCTCACCGATATGTCAATGACATTATGAAGGGACCAATCAGATAACAGGGTTATGACTATGTCGTTATGAAGGGGCCAATCAGAGAGCAGTGTTGTGACGAAGCCATTATGACGGGACTAATCAGAGCAGGGTTATGACGGAATCATTATGAATGGACAAATCAGAGCAGGGTTATGACGGAATCATTATGAATGGACAAATCAGAGAGCAGGGTATGACTGAATCATTATGAATGGACAAATCAGATAGCAGGGTTATGACTGAATCATTATGAATGGACAAATCAGAGAGCAGGGTTATGATTGAATCATTATGAATGGACAAATCAGAGAGCAGGGTTATGACTGAATCATTATGAATGGACAAATCAGAGAGCAGGGTTTTGACAATGTCATTATAAAGGACTAGTTAGAGAGAAGGGTTAAAATAGCAAACTAAGTATAGGATGTAAAGAATGGAATCTTAGACAGTAGAATTATTCAAAGACCGAGGTAATGAAAGTTAGTTTCTTTTTGCTTCCAAGTACACAATGCTTACTCAGGAATAGGTGTTACATAATGTTATTACATTCATACCAAGCAATACTTGCACTTCAAATGCTTATTCTCGGAGCGTACTAGACTCATTTCCCCCTCCAGTTTGTCTGTGCGTGCCCTCATTTTATTGGTTGCAACTGAGAGGTATGTTCCCAAAACCATGTACTTCTGCCCGAGCCTGGCTGATGCCACCTTGCATGACTCCACACTGGCACAGACCCCACAGACAATCCTTCTTGCTTGAGGAGAGCTAGGAATTTCCTGCTCACTTACTCACTCCCACTCTCTCTCTCTCTCTCTCGTCTCTCTCTCTGTTCCACTCTCACTTTCTCGCAAATTATGAGGAAATGGGATAATGACCCTGTCATGAGGTTTTCAGTTGCCGTCATCAGAGTCCCAGCTTTCCCTGTGTTCTGTCTTCTTGTCCCTGTTGCGTTTTACAGACCCCATGTCTGCTGAATTCAACAAAGATGCAATCTACAGACTTTAGCAAGTCAAACTGAGTATGCCTCATGTTTACATTGGCCCACTATCGACTGCTGATTACTACACTTCACATAAGTGAACTCTGTTTTAGTGCAATACATTAACTACTATTCATACTATACAATGTTAATGCAACCCAACCATTCCATGTACAGAACCTGCAGGAGCCCTAGTGCTAACCCTCATTTTGATAACCCAAGAGTAGTGCTAAAGAAGTAGGTAGTGAAAACTGAAGCACATAACAAAAGGTTACACGTGGAGATTTAAGAGACACTGCTCAGCTCCATGTAGAATGGAATGCATGGAAGACATTTTATCTGCTACTGAATAATGATAATGAGAACATCCTGGCAGTGAGGTAGCCACAGATAGCATACTTGTTTGTCATGAAGCTTTACTTTACACCTTCCTTACTCGTCTGTGTCTCTTATTCTTCTTCTGTCAATGATGTGTCCACTGGTCGTCACAGGACAGAGAGAAGGGGCTGGGAATGGTTGATCGCTGGAATCCATGGCAGTACAAGCCAGTAGAAGCCAATCAAGTGAGTTCATGGCATCGTCGTAATCCAATTATTGGGACCACCTCACACCAAGTTTCCCACAAAACTGACTTAATTCTGTCAGTGAATGTAATTGCATGTTATTACTGCTAACTGTGCACGTTGATGCAGTGAGACCCTATTTTCATTGTATAACAGTTGAACGAGTGGCTAACCATAGGATTAGATGAACTTGTTCCTTTCTGCAGATGACGGCGCTGGTCATACAGCTGCAGCAGCTGAGAAGGGCCTGTAAAGAGACTTCATCCACACTACCTGTCTCCCCCAAGGACCAGAGGGCCAGAGAGGGGCTGGAAAGAGCTGCTCTGCTCAAGGTAGGACTGCCAACCCAACACTCCTGGTTTGGCTCAGTGTCTCCCAGAGGCTTAGTCTCACAACAAGCTATTAAGCAATGTTTTCTAATAACTGAATTGAATCAATTATGTATTGAATTAATTAAAATATTGTGGAATTATTTTTGTGTGGTAATACCATTTTGTTTATACTACTATACCAGTGGTTCCAGTTAAATTGCCAATAGCCATTATTTTGTCTGAAAATCTGTTTTTCTCTGTATAGGACTGTGTGGGAGAGATGGAGAAGAATCGGGAGGTACTGACTGTCCTGGAGAGAGACTGTGGAGTTCTTCAGGTGGTACCTCCAGGATCATTGGCAAAGGAAGAAGTAACCCACTACATTCACATTGATCCTTAACTATGTAGGCCCACATTTCCATGTTCTTCACAATCATTTTTTTTTACAGAAACATGTCTGTTTGCATATGCAATAAATCATGTCTCAATCAAGACAGCAGGAAGTGATCAGCTGAGTCGCTAAGTATTAAAGTGTGATCTGAACTACATCCTCTTGAACTTCCTTGAATGTTTTCCTGACATCACCCAGCATTGTGGACTGTGTACAACATTTGGTTTGTCAGTTTAATATAAAATATTGGACTGTCTCAAACAACTCTATTATCCCTAGGCCCCCTTTACGGGTATACCAGTTGGACAGAAATTATAACGCTGCTGGCAAACAATACCCCACGAGGATCTCATCCCCTCATCATCCTTGTATTATGCACGTACTCAAGCTTAGTTGGAAAAAGGCAGGTTTTTTTCAGGCTCCATTGTATAAGCTAAGCTATCAAAACATATTCCAAAGATGATTGGCCTGCATGCACATTGTAGTTCATATTTACTGTGGCTGGGTGTGTGGAGGAATTAGTCACATCCTTGAATGGGTCTTACTCATTGATAGACTTAATGGTCATTGCACAACTGTGTTGTTTGACATACCCCTCCTTCACAGTACAGGAGGTGATTTCCTGCATACAGTCATCATCCAACTCTGACTTGCCAGTAGATGACCGCTAGCAAATGTAAATAAAAGTACTGTGCCCCTTTGTGGACAGGTTTGAACTCTTCCTTAATCATTGCGACTTCTTAATCAATGCTGTTAGATTACCTGTTTATTTCACATAAAATAATAATAGAGTAGATATTATCAACCAAGGACGTTGTCCTTACTCATGGGTACAAAATATGTAAAAAAAAAAAAGTTGATAGTTGATGTGATCAAAATCCCCTTCAACTGATAAGCTCAAAGGACTTGATACATTTGAACTACACTGCACTCATCACTCAGGTCCTTTCCCCTCAGTAGTCACAGAGCAGAGCAGACAAGGAAAGGAGACAACCACACCAACATTATAGAATGTTCAGATAGAAATGTAGAATGTAGATCATATGCTGAATATGTGTGTTAACTGTAATGTGGTTTTGAATAAGAGCACTTGCCAAATCACCATAGACTAGTCTTATTATTATGACGTACCTGTGTACAAGTCCCAGGGACACATTGAAGAGAAACCCCCCCGGGTCCAAACACCCCCATCGGCTGTCCACAGCTGTCTATACACACAGGCTCGTCTGAGGCACTGCATCTCAGGCGTCACTGCAGTCCCTGGTTCGAATCCAGGCTGCATCACATCCGGCCGTGATTGGGAGTGCCATAGGGCGGCGCACAATTGGCCCAGTGTCGTCCAGGTTTGTCTGGGGTAGGCCATCATTGTAAATAAGAATTTGTTCTTAACTGACTTAATAAATAAATACACACCAGCTCCGGCTCCGTGTCTTTGTTGGCAATGATAAACTGTGAGCACACCAGGTCCCCCACACGCACCACGGACACATTTAGAAAGATTAGTATAAAGAGGCGTTTGTAACAATACTGACCTGTTGAATAATTTGCCTTATTCACCTACGTCACCATCTGAAACCAAAACGAGGCTGAGGGGTAAGGAAGAAACGTTGGACCGCTTGATACCAGCAATGCCGCCTCACTGCTGCGTTCCCAAATGTACCTCTTCCAAAATAAATAAATCTTGTAGAGGTCAAACCTTCCATCGTTTCCCAAAGGATCCTGAACTTCGCTGTGAATGGATTCACAAAATAAGAAGAGATCCTGGTCGCCATTTCAAGGTAAGCTGTAACCCTAATAGCTATGGCTTGATTAGAACTACCGAGGGCGGCAGTCATTTTGACTGTTTTTATTTTTGCAACTGTCCTTATCTCGTTTGAACGTATATCGTTAGTAACTATAAAACAGTAATTTCATATCTAACGTTACAGATCCACGTGGACACAAAACTATGTTCAGATCACTTCACCTACCCAAGAGTCTTTCTTGAATGCCCTGTCTTGCTTTGGTGACACATTGGAAACAAGCTATTTTGATTGATGGTTCCAATACTCTTTCAGCTAAAGTTATTTTTAGCAGAGTAGGGAAAGGTGAACTGTTGAAATGAACGATCAAAATGAACGTTTGATCGTTTAGCAAGTGGACATGTTCTAGCAGTGGCACCACTCTGCAAACTGAGCAGTTTATCCACAATCATGATACCTGAATGTTGTAAGGTGCCTCGTTTTTACGCATTGACCGAAAAGACCTAGCTCTCACACTGAGTGTCTCACTCCTCTTGACTGTTGGTGAAAGAGGCTAATGTTAGCACTCAACAGAAACAGTCTGGTGTGGTTAGATATGCTAACATCGCCTAGCATCAGCTCGTAACGTTGTAGTGTCCAGTTACGTTATATTATCTAGTTAACAATCAAACAATTAACTTAGTTAATAACTAGCAAAATGTTGAATCCAGCAAACAAATGCGGTCACCGTCTGTGCGTTAGTAAGTCTGCTATTAAATGACTAAAATGTAAATGTATTACCTTCCACGTCGTTCCATATCCCTCCATCCAGTTGCTGTAGCCTTTCAGCAAAAAAGCCCAGGGAATCTTACAATCATTATTTGCCAACGTTTCAACCTCTTCCAGTGTTAAGTTAGGAAGAGAAGACAGGTTTGTAGTCCACACCCGAAACTGTTACCTGTTTATGCCGGTTAACGTCAGATCTGTCACTGTTGGGGAACGTCAGGTTTGGAGCGTACCCTCCAGCCTCGTTTTGGTTTTCAACATGGCCGCGAGGTGAATAAGGTGGGACAGGGAGACAGTCGTTTCTCCCTGTCCCACCTCCTTAAATATGTCATCAAATCATCAGGGTGAACAACACTGGACTAACCACACTTCCCTGAGGAGTACCATTGTCCACTTCTGAGTGGGGAACAATAAAAATGTCTTCTTATATGATCAATTGGTGGTCTGCAAACAAACGTATAAGGTGCACGGGTCCACCTACTGTGCTGGTGTGGTCAATAATGTTTACATTAGCTCCACATTTCTAAACCCTCCTACCTACCTCAGTACTTCTGAGAAGAAAAAAAAGAGCCCTACTAACTTCTAAAAGACCCTCACCCATCCCCCAAATCCCTTCCAAACCCTACACGTCAATCTTTCCCTCTCCAACATACATACAATATAACAACATGCTCCATCATTTCATCGACCATACACTCCAGACACAAACCATTCACATGCTTGCCAACCAGATGTAACAATACAATGTGACACAGGAACCCGAGGAAAATACAGTAAAAACTGAAGTATATTTGTTGTAGCGCCACCATGTGGCTTTACTACTACCAATAATTTAACTGAAATTCTAGTTTTACTGTAGGGGAAGTGTAATTAATATTTTCTTGTGTATAATTATGTAATTATTCATGTGGTATGTTGATAGAAATACAACAACAAAACATTTGCAAACCAATGTGGACACAATAAGGAGCATCTGGATATTTAATGATAAAAGATTCTACAGGAGCTGGGACTGAAAAATCAATTTATTCTTTACAAAGACGATGCACGATGTAATACAAATCAACAGGATTATATAAAGTGTGTGTGCATAAGTGATGCGTGAGTAAGTGTGTGCGCGTGCATGGGTGTTCCATAAAAAACAACTTCTACAACCAAGTCTAACAATCACAGAAAGAATCAAAGATACATGTGATAATATTATCACTTCCATGGCGGAATCATCACTAGGCCTTCTCTTCAGCAACTTCCATCTTTCACTATCAAGATGTCTGCATTGGTTTCCCTGGAGAGAGAGAGAGAGAGAGAGAGAGAGAGACAGTCCAAATGATTTATGCAGGCATACTTTGCAGAGTATTTTCAGACTCCAGTGGGCTAATTCTGGGCTAATTGTGTTTCACATATACTTTTTGTCATAGGCAGGGAGGAAAAACACTAGCCTCGTCGCCAGACCTCTTTGTACAGACATGCCACCAGGGGTCTCTTCACAGTTCCCAAGTCCAAAACGAATTCACGGCAACTCACAGTATTAAACAGAGCCATGATCTCCTATTACTCAAGCAAACAGCAAAATTACCTTTAAATAAAGATCAAACAACATTTTATGGAACGGCAGGGGACTGTGAGGGAACACACTAACACACACTAACACACACAAACACACAAACACACACAAACACACTAACACACTAACACACACAAACACACTAACACACACACTTTCTCAGTTGTATTGTTTGTTTGTACTATTATTTTTATTTGTTTTTGTATTATTTGTATATTGTTGCATTTTAAATTTGTGTGACTGTCCTTGCCTTTAAGTGTATCTGTGTTTTTTGTTACTTTTCATGTTGTGTGTTTTTTGTGAACCCCAGGAAGAGTAGCTGCTGCAGAAGCTAATGGGGATCAGAATTAACCAATAATAAAACAGATCTTGCGATGAGGCTACAGTAGCACCACTAAGTGCTGGCTATAACAAAATGTCCAACTATGCGTGGATGATGCTGGAGGTGCTGTAGGGATATGCAACACACCCAAACAATTAGAGAGGAAACATTTCAGTATAATTAAACGGATATATGGTAGACTCACAGCCGGTGAACACACAGAGAGCACTCGTTAGGGTAAGTGTTTCCATCATTGCCACACACTGGGGAGTAGTTGAGTGGGCACGCCTGGGTTAGGCTCATATCCCCACAGGAAGGCTGGTAAAATAATGAAATAACATATATCACCTTTTGACTCTGACCCTGGTTGGTGTTCTATATTCACACATTTAAATTCACATTAATTAATTTGTAGTTGCCAAATTAGTATAGGCAACTTTAATGATAATATTTGAATGGAAGCCTCTCACCCTCCTGTAGAGTCTGGATCGGTCCTCTGCGTCTGCTAATGTAAACACATAAGTTGATTTGATTGTATTAGAATCTCTTTTAGTCCTCATTCGGACTAATCTTCCAATAATAGTTCAAATACGTATTATTCTCATATAGGGCATAACTACTAATGAACAGTGGTCATTTGTTTTGACTAACTACAGTTCCTATATTGAAAGGAATGATGAAATATGTAGTCAGAAGTTATTCATGTACTTACCTGCAGAAAAGAAGACAGCCAGACAGACTAGAAAAATGGTTTTCCCAATCATGTTCATGTGGTCTGGCCAAAAGAGATACAATTCAACTGATAAAATAGTTGGTGTAGGTCCAATTACTGAATGCAGCTCCCAAAGTACAATATAATCTCTATTATATCTCCTTTGCTTCTGTCTTATCTGTGATGTGCCTTGCTCAAGGTCTGCTGTTGGTTTGGAACCTGTGGATGCTGTGGCGTTGTCATATAGTGGAGGGTGCGTCTGTTTGTCTGTGAAATAATGTGACCCTGTGTCGTGTAAAGCTGATGTTTTGACGCTCCTGCACCTGACCAACCCGCCAGCAACAGTTACAACAGAGTCCCCCCTATTGTCCAGGTCTGTATTAAGGGATGAACATTCCTACTGCCTAAATATTGCTGAGCGCAGTATAAAAATGGGGGGTGGCAGGTGTGGGTGACACTGGTGTTGTTGATGATTAAAGACTATACATTATGTTCACTGAATTTGTACTGCATTTGTGATATTGGGCAACACAACAATATGGTCTGGTCTTGTTTTCATCTGTATGGTAGGCTAATTTAGTTTCACTAGGCCTACAGTTGGCCTACAAAACATTAACACCTGCTCTTTCCATGACATAGACTGACCAGGTGAATCCAGGTGAAAGCTATGGTCCCTTACTGATGTCACTTGTTAAATCCACTTCAATCAGTGTAGATGAAGGGGAGGAGACAGGTTAGAGAAGGATTTTTAAGCCTTGAGACAATTAAGACATGTATTGTGTATGTGTGCCATTCAGAGGGTGAATGGGAAAGACAAAAGATTTAAGTGCCTTTGAACGGCGTATGGTGGTAGGTGCCAGGTGCACCGGTTTGTGTCAAGAACTGCAACGCTGCTGGGGTTTTCACGTTCAACAGTTTCCCATGTGTATCAAGAGTGGACATCCAGCTAACTTGAACCAACTGTGGGAAGCATTGGAGTCAACATGGGCCAGCATCCCTGTGGAACGCTTTCATGCCCTGACGAATTGAGGCCGTTCTGTGGGTAAAAGGTTTGTTTTGTTAACTCAGTGTATATTATCTGTGTGCTAATGCATATGAGGCCCTCATTCCTAGAATTACTTGAACTAGAGTAAACAATATGATAATTCAGGGCTCATTTTGTTTTTGAATGAACACATGACGTCTATGCATAATCAGTCAAATATTATTTGTATAGTGCTTTTGTCACAGAAGGCTTGATAAAAGATGGAAGTAAATCCTAATATTAGTGACAGGGAGGAAGAAAGCTTGAGGAACCAGACTCTAGTGGGGGTGGGGGCATCTTCAACTGGATTGGTTCAATTCAGAGTAGAAATTATATTACTTTGTTTGTTATTACTCATAATACTTGAACTACCCAAGGTGTGGATAATTATGAAATGTCATGAAATTCAGATCAAAGGCGTCTGCTTTTTCATGGATCACTAAACTTTAACTTCTTAAGTGCTTTTGGATACATTGTAACTAACACTAGCGTTATTGCAAACCCGTTCAAACAAGATGTTTACAGTAAGAAATGCATTTCGCAGATCGTCAAGTCTTATAGAAAATATTTGTCTGAAAAATGGTGACTTGGTAAGTCTGGACTATTGATTTGGTATATGATGATGAGGGCAAATTCCAATGCAAATTGATTTATTTATCGTCAATGTGAGTTCTAGTTTGCATTTATGTAAACACTTTTTTCAAGATATGCATGGTGTTTATAGTCAAGAGAGAGAAGCACGAGCTACCCAGCCAAAAACAAACATACCCACATCTTTAGAGTGCGTTCCCTTAAGAGTATCATTAGGTACAGTAATTAACAAACGTTTTCATAGGAATGTTCCAGTAATTTGCAAGGACTATGTACAGACCATTCCAACAGAACATGTCAAACATAACTGTTTGACATGTTCTCAGAATATTCAATAATAATGTTCAAGACACTTTTTATTGGAACATTGCAAGAATATTCCACTGTCTAGTTTATCAACAGAAATAAACTGTTATTGGTATTGGCTGTGACCATTTTATCCAATAATACATGGAATACATGGAATTTAATCGCAAAATCAACAATGAGTGTTTTGGAAGGAATCAGTGGCTTACTGCAAGCATTGCAAAGCAACCATTAGCCTGCTATTCAGTGGAGTGGCTGTGTGGTCCCAAATCTAAGATTAAGGGTTTATTTTTTTAAATGATAAACATTCAACATTGGCCATGCTGTCAATGAAGCATGATTTGTGTTAACTCGGAACTGCAAAATCTGACTTTAGTGAGTTCAAGACAACTGGAAACTCTGGGAAAAACGACTGGGAAAATACGTTTTGAACTTTCATCCAACTCTGAATTGTAAATCCGGAACTTGGGCCTCTTTCTAGAGCTACGACCTGAAGATCACTGACGTCATCATGATTCAACCTTTTTTTCCCCAAGTTACCAGTTGTCTTGAAAGCACCATAAATCCAGAGAATGCTAGACTGATTACAAAATTTGCCCACGAAGGACCGCCGTGCCACCTTCCAGTTCAAGTGAGCACAGTATAACAAGGTGAGTCCAAAAATATATTGTATGCTGCTGCATAAATGATGTAATATGCCAGGGAGATTAGTATACTGTAGCTAAGAAAGTAATACTAAGTGTATGTTGTGTAGTAAGCTGTTAGTAGCCAATGTGTATCACCGTAATAATTTTGCCTACTGTTCTGACTTGGTGGTGCACATGTAGCCTGTAACCTCTTTTTGAGAAATGTAATCATTGAATATTGTAAGAGCTTTCATTGTCTGCTTATTTGCCCCCTTTATTTATCCTACGGTTCTGACTTGGTGTACAAGGTGAACACTGTAAGAACGGCCCATGTTCTGAATTCTGTTGCTGTATATTTCAAAAGTGCGGAACAAATAGTGATATTGACTATGTCCGTCCTAGCTCGCTCATTAATGTCTTAATAGAAATTACGGATTGCCTCTTATCCACTTGTCGCCCCCGTATGCCATCATTTGTACATCTCAATTGTCAGTAGAAACCACATTTGTTTAAGCAAGTCAGCCATATCAGCTATGTTTTTTTTTTAAAGGCAGTAAATGAGGTTGAATGAACTGTTACGCTGCCAGACAAGGCTCCGCTGATAACCAGGTGTAGCAGTGGTAAGGTGTTGGGACTGCTGTTGGGACTCTGCTGTTGGGACAGGTTTGTTTAGGCCCTAACAGTTTGTGTGCACCTTTTGTCACCGTTATAGTCCAATTAATGTATTGTTTAGTGTTATGTAGTGGCTTTACTGGCATGCATCCTCCATTTATGTATTTAGATTTAGATGCTAAAATTGCCACTTGTGTGTGTGAGAGAGAGAGAAATAGGAGAGAGAGCATTGTGTATTGACCCTCTGTTTTAATCTAGCACTAATCTTGTAAACAACAGAGCTGTTTTTGTAGGCCAGTTATGTCTGTACACATTCCTCGTAAGTACTGGACAGCACTGTGTGTGTTTTTTACAGGAAATGAAATCAGCACTGTTTTGCCAAAGAAGTGATGAGTCTGCATTACTGATTTAAACATAGGGAGGAGTCCCTAACTGCCTTTCACACAGATACAATTTAGCCAAGTAGTTTTTGCATTAATACACAATTGGTAAACAAAATCACTGTGTTCCAATTAGGTAAAATACCCTGTCAATACTAAGTCTCCCTAGCCAAGGAGTTTGTTTATGTGTGTGCAATGTATTGCGTCACCTTACATAGTTGAATGCAGTTAGTAAACTGCTCAGGAATAAAAGTGTCTGCAAAATAACTAAATATAAAAAAGTGAGTGTAGGAGCTAGGGTTCGGCTTGGAATTGTGCATAATTGGGAATGTGTTTAAGGAGTGTATGCGTTGGCGTCGTTCCAGATTCGTCCAGGGGGGTCCAGCGGTGTGGGGGGAGGCCTTCCTGGCTGCAGTCAGTGACCACGCTGCCGCGGGGCACACCCACCAGCTGGTACTGTCATGCATGGTTATTGTTGCTAACCTCCAAGCGAGCATAGAAGGTATTTAGCTCGTCTGGTAGGCTCGCGTCACTGGGCAGCTCTTGGCTGGGTTTCCCTTTGTAATCCTTGATAGTTTTCATGCCCTGCCACATCTGATGAGCATCAGAGCCGGTGTAGTAGGATTCAATCTTGTCCTGTATTGACTATTTGCCTGTTTGGTGGTTCATTGCGGATGTTGCCTTTAGTTCAGTGCGGATGTTGCCTGCATGGCTTCTGTTTGTGATATGTACGTACATACGGTCACTGTGGGGACGATGTCGTCGATGCACTTATTAATGAAGCTGGTGACTGATGTGGTAAACTCCTGAATGCCATTGAATGAATCCCGGAACATATTCCAGTTTTTGCTAGTGAAACAGCCCTGTAGCTTGGCATCCGCTTCATCGGACCACTGTCATATTGAGCACGTCACTGGTACTTCCTGAGTTTTTGCTTGTAATCAGGAATCAGGAGGATAGAGGAGGATAGAGGAGGATAGAGTTATGGCCAAATTTATGGCCAAATTTGCCTAATAGAGGGCAATTGATAGCTTTGATAGTGTCTCTGTGTGTGGAGTAAAGGTGATTTTATCCTCTCTTGAACCGTTCCTGGATCAAAATCTTTGCTGTCAAATAATTGTTTTGTGCGTGCATCAAACTATGAGTAAAATTTTTTAGTTACTTGTATAACTTTATAAGCTGGGATGTCTGTCCTGCAAATACTTTAGGTCAGAGACTGTATAGAATTTTCGCAATTTGCTCGTTAGCATTTAGTCATCATTCTCTATGGGATTTTACATGTACTTATTAGCATTGCTAACCTTTGGATTACAATAGCGGCACTTGTGTTCAGTGCTGGTATTATCGAATATCCCGGTATGGCACAAGGGGTGTTTGAAGGTATGACAATCTGGATACCACCCAAGCATAAAAGAAGCTTGATCTAGCCACTTAACTCGCAAGTTAGCAAACCAAATGCATAGCTGAAGCCCTGAGATGGATATAATGTATTTGACACATCTTAGATTTCTTATAGTTATACTTAATTTATAGTTATAAGCAGTGGTGTAGCACATACCCCCATCATAACTATAAACAATATATCGTCCAAGCCTAATCCTTCTATTGAACACTGTTCAGTCTTATAACAACAGATGTCTGTTGTGAAACATGTTTTTATGCTGTTAAGAACGGCTTGTTATGAAATGCCTCTAAATCTTTTACCTCCAGCAGTCTTCTTTCAGTTGGTATGCATCAAACAGTCTAATGTTAGTAATAATGGATTAGATTTATATTGCATTTATATTGTATGCATTAATAGGTATGGATAATTGTGCCTTATTCAATGACTTTGTGGTGTGGTGTGAGCAGAACCACCTTCAGCTCAAGATCAGCAAAACAAAGGAGATGGTGGTGGACTTCAGGAGAACCAAGGCCCAACCGACTGCAGTCCCTATACAGGGGATGGATGTGGAAATGGTTGGGTCATACAAGTTCCTGGGAGCATATGGACAACAGGCTGGAATGGGCTGGTAACACTGGAGCTCTGTACAAAAAGGGCCAGAGCCGACTCTACTTTCTGAGGAGGCTCAGGTCCTTCAACGTGTGCAGTAAACTACTGCATACTTTCTACCAGTCTGTGGTGGCCAGTGCCATCTTTTTTGCAGTGGTGTGCTGGGGCGCCAACATAAAGGCCGGTGATGCTTCTCGGGTAAGTAAGCTGATCAGGAAGGCTAGCCCTGTTCTGGGGATTAGCCTTGACACTCTAGAGGAGGTGGCGGAGACGGATCCTTGCCAAACTCCTGGCCATCATGGACAACGTCACCCATTTAATGCCTCACCGGGGTGCCGTCGTAACTCTGGTCTGTAATCACTCATTCACTCAGGACTTATTCATTCAGGACTGTATATACATATTCAAGTACAGTTGTTATATCATATCACGTGCAATATTGTAAGTAATTCTTGGACTGAACTTACGTAGTCATTCATTCAGGAATGCATATTAGTATCCTGTCAGTTGTATCTTTTTTCATTGCTTTTAGTATATCAAATGTTCAATACGTGCATTTGTCTGTAATTAAACCCTGCACTAAGGACTGTATTTTAAGGGAATTATTATTATTACCCTAAATTATATCATACGCACATGTAGCTATTTAAGTATCTCTTCCTGTCATTTACCTGTACAGTTAATGTAACCATGCAAATATTCACTAACCTGTACATTTAACTGTACATTTACCTGTACAGTTAATTTAACCATGCAAAATATTCACTTAGCTGTTAATTTAACCAGACTAAGTAAACTATTATTACCCTCACTTATATCATACGCAGATTTTGCTATTTAAGTATTTCTCTGCCATCGACCTGCATAGTATAGTTAACCATGCAAATATGACTTATCTATATCAACTTGCAATATTTTTATTTTATTTTCTTTCACCTAACACTCTGTAACAATGTATAGTGTACATATTCAGCCATCCACTTATACTATGCAATGTCTTTTTCTAGCTTTTTGCACTCCAGACTTCTTGTATTTGTATACTTTTTCATACTGCCGCACTATGTATTATGTATCGTGTATCTGTCTTTTGTGTATTTTCGTTCTGGCATTTTGCACCTGCCCTGTGTTTTTTCGTAGCTGCTTGGCGATCTATCTATCTATCTATTTATTCCACATAAATACTTGTCTGGACTATCAACAAGAATGTTGTTGTCTGTAGCCTTCGTCATAAAGAGGGCTATATGAAAATAAGACCCTTAAAGACCCATTTAAAAATGTTACATTCTGCTGAAGTGTGGTTTTAGACAGGATTAAGTTGTGAACTTTACAGCCATGTTGACACAAGATAAAGATTTGTTCAGTTTTATTGTGTAAATAAGTATTGTACAGGGCGAGTAACAGATATTCCCACAGCCTTTCTCAATACATAAAAAATGTAAAAGGCTATTAAATAAAGAACATTTTCTTGGTAGAACAATAAACGATTGTATACATAGTCTGTGGTAATTCCAGTGCAAAAAAAGATTCCAATTAACACCACAAATAAAGTGCTTGGAATGTCGAACTGGCCTCATTTCAGGCAAGCTTTGTGTTTAGAAATACTGAGATTTTTTACCTGAAGGAGCACTTATTAATTTCACAATAACTGGCACTTGACTGCACCTGTCTTTGCAGACACAGGACAAGCCCACAGGTCACACTTAATGACAGAAATTCAAACCTGACTCGGCACTGTCAGCTTTGAAAAAAAAGTATTTACATTTTGCAGACACTCTAGTCCAGAGCGACTTACTGGGGCAATTAGGGTAAGTGCCGTGCTTAAGGGCACAGACAGATGTTCACGTAGTTGGCTCTGAGATTGGAACAAGCAACCTTTTGAACATGCCAATAGGCATTATCATGTTATTTGACCTACTATTATCAACCTATTGAAGGGATCTTTCTGTTCTATGCTAGTGGTTAGGCGGTGAAAATAATGTCATTTAAACAGTTGATTTGTCTGTCAGGTTACTGTGGTATGTATGTTGAGGTATTCATTGCAAACTGATAGTCTTAACACCCAAACAAATCTTTCATTTTCTTTTAAAAAAAGCTATAAAATCTATTGTTTTGTTTTTTAAACTGGTACAGTACTTTGCATAGTATACATTGAAAAGTGTACTTAGTCTCTGATTGGTGTGTTTCAAAATGGCTGAGTCCACTACATAGTAAACTACTGAACTAGAAGAAGGAAGAACATTCATGATTACAGTAATGCCACAATGGACTCAGCCAAAAATCTTGTTTATACAGTACCAGTCAAAAGTTTGGACACACCTACTCATTCAAGTTATTTTCTTTATTTTTACTATTTTCTACATTGTAGAATAATAGTGAAGACATCAAACCTATTAAATAACACATATGGAATCATGTTGGTCTGATGAGTCCACATTTGAGATTTTTGGTTCCAACCGCCGTGTCTTTGTGAGACGCAGAGTAGGTGAACAGATTATCTCTGCATGTGTGGTTCCCACCGTGAAGCATGGAGGAGGAGGTGTGATGGAGTGCTGCATCAGATGACCTTTCCTCCACAATCACCCGACCTCAACCCAATTGAGATGTTTTGGGATGGGTTGGACCGCAGAGAGAAGGAAAAGCAGCCAACAAGTGCTCAGCATATGTGGGAAGTCCTTCAAGACTGTTGGAAAAGCATTCCTCATGAAGCTGGTTGAGAGCATGCCAAGTGTCATCAAGGAAAAGGGTGGCCACTTTGAAGAATCTTTTGGTTACTACATGATTCCATATGTGTTATTTCATATTTTTTACGTCTTCACTATTATTCTACAATGTAGAAAATAGTAAAAATAAAGAAAAACCCTTGAATGAGTAGGTGTGTCCAAACTTTTGACTGGTACTGTATATTCATTATCAATTTACATATATAAATAAAAGGAATTCAGATTGGCCATGGCCATGGAAATGGATGGGTTTCTTCATCATGTCATTCTGGTATTGGAGCACAAAACAGAAAGAAAAAGACCCTTAATTTTCATTGGTAGAAACCAGTTGGAATTACACAAATGAGAAAATATCGCAATTTCCACAAAAATATACACCGCCACAGCCTAACATCTGCTGAAGCATATGATGAAATTATGGCAGTTATTCAAGTTTAATACTCTTTCTTTCTCCTTAATGACTATCGTGAAGGGCCCTCCTGGGCCTCAATTCGCTTCAGCACTAGTCGGAAACTTTGCATTGACTTGCATTGAGCTTTCCAGCCAGGCCCTTCCGAGGGCAACACCTCTGGCTGAAGAATTAAAACAAGTTTTAAAACACTACTGTAATAATACAGAGAAGCAAACTCAGTCCAACACTGTTTGCGGGTTTAAGTTCCAGTTTTGGGTGGAAGATAGTGTCCGTCCGCTCACACCAAGCTCTCCTTTACCCTCTCCTCGGCTAGCTTCTCTTCAGCCTGCCGCGAGCTGAGCGGGGTAATGTCCACCACTGCCACTTTGCGCTTCACTGAATTGTCTTTTGAGTGGTAATCGTCACTCTGGTCCTTGGCAAAGTTCACAAACACCTGGTAGAGAAGAGGCAAGAGAGTGTCACCTGTCATCACTGTACATTCCAATCCAGTCTACTAATCAAACAACATACATAAAGATGCAAATGCATGGTGCTGTACTCCACAAGTAATCAAACTTCAACTAAAATACGTTTTGACCACAAAGCCTTTAGTCAGTGATGGATGGCGTCTTACCTGGTCCAGTGTGGTCTGCGACACAGAATAGTCCTCTATCCGGAGTAGGTCCTTGTTCTTGGCCAGGATGCTGAAGATGTGTGCCAGGGAGGTGAGTGAGGAGGACAGCTGGTACTGCAGCAAATTCCTGTGCTTCTCCTTCAGGGTGCTGCCCGGCAGCTCACTCTCAATGAACTTCATCACCGGCGGCAGGTCAGGGTCCGGCCCAGCCACACGCAGAATGATGGTGTAGCCGTCTCCAAACCTGGAAAGATTGAGGGAAGGAAGGAGAAAATAAAAACAAAAACAAAACAATTAAGTCATAATGCCCGAGAAGTCGGTGTTTGGAGGATATATTGGAGGATATATTGGAATGAGATGAAGTCGATAATGTCTAGATGCTTTTTATAGTGGAGATCAAGTTTATAAATTGCCTGGCTGGGCTAATAAGACAGTGGATTATGCAGTCAGACGGAACAGAGTAAATAGGCATTTTAACATCATAGATTTATCCGATGGTAACTTATGGAATAGACACCAGCTAGAATGCGGTTTTAACCAATCAGCATTCAGGATTAGACCCACCCGTTGTATAATCAATTTATACATTTTGCCAACTTATTAAAAACCACAACGTTGTAGGTATTGGCTTGCTTTATATGCACCAGTGAAAGGACTTGTCATCTTACCTGTTCTTTAGGTGCTGAACGCTCCCCAAGCAGCGGAACCTGCCATTGACCATGATGGCCATTCTGGTGCACAGGGCCTCACATTCCTCCATACTGAAGACACAAAATGGCAGACACAGACATTAGATACAGTGTAAAGGAACTGCTTAACTAGAAACCACATCCCTGCAAAGGTTGAACTATGTCAGCAGCAGAACACTCAAAAAGCTATTAATGTCAACAGAACGCACAGTGGTAAGCAATACTTTAAACCACGTAAGCTACGTAGTAAAAGCCAGTAGGCTACATCAGGGATCGGCAACTGGCGGCCCGCATGCCCTCGGATCAATTTTGGAACTCAGTCAGCGTCTCATCTTACTGTTGCGAGTCAGAATAGTAGAATACACAAGGTGCAATTTCGAAATGGGGATGTCCATCAGCAGTTTTTCTCTTGTTATCTCAGTCACTGATAGGGGGCCACTAAAATGGTTTGCTAAACAGTCAACAGCAACAACAGCCATGTCTTTCAAAGTATAGCAGTTAGCTTTTATCCTAGCACGGCTGAGGTGTTAAGGTGTTTCTGGTTACCTGTGTGAGGTGAGCACCACGGAGCGTCCCTCCTTGATGACGCTGTGGATGCAATTCCATAAGGCCCTGCGTGCTTTGGGGTCCATCCCAGTGGTGGGCTCGTCCTGTCACAAAGAGCACAGCCAGGTTGAGGTTGGCCCACAGGTTGAGCAGGAAACACACCGAGAAGACCAGCAGCAGGGGGGAGCAAAGCATCATGGTCCTCTTAGTGCTGAATTATGCGATGAGAAATGCTAAGCACTTGCTTTCTCTCTTGGTTTCTTTTGGTCTCTCCCTTTTCTCTCGATGTCTTGCTCTCTTTCTGTCTCCCTTTCTTTTGTCTCTATGTCTATCGCTCTGGTTCTGTCTCTGCCCCTCCATTTATCCCTCTCTCAGTTTGAAACAACATCAACAGCTGATCTCTGCAGCCCAATAGGAGCAAAACAATAGCATGCAATTTTCCAGGAACCCTTTGAGAGGACTGTGGCGTGCCAGCGGGAGAATTCTTATCCAACCCTCGTTACACAACCCTTGCAGCTGCAATCCCCACCAGGAGAACAATTAAACACCAGTCATCTGATTTAGAGGCCCCTTAATATTTCACATTGAGGTCACTGCCAATCTGATGCAACTGGTCTGATCCCCTTGTTAGTTTGTGTTACCAGTTTATGTAGGTGTGTGTGTGTGTGTCGGGACATACCAGGAACACGACGGGTGGTCCTCCTATCAGGGCCATGGCGGTGGAGAGTTTCCTCATATTTCCTCCGCTGTAACTTCCTGCTGCCTTGTCCACATACTTTACTAGGCCAAGCTTACGGATGCCCCATTCCGCAACATCGCACACTTCCTTCTCGGGCACGCCACGCAGGACGGCGTAGAACTCCAGGTGCTCTCTTCCTGTCAGCAGGTCGTTGATGGCGTCAAACTGGGGGCAGTAGCCCATGTTCTGATGCACCTCATCTATCTCCCACAGTATACTGCCAAAGCAAAATAAGTCAGTTAGTCTCACATTCACTACTCTCTACTGTAATACCTAGTGTGAGCTCTCTGGCACAAAATGGCTGCTTCACCTTTTTCCGGCCAGGAAAGCCTCTCCACTGGTGACTATAGAGTCCCCTGTCAGCATTTTGAAGGTGGTGGTCTTTCCAGCTCCGTTCACACCCAGGAGGCCAAAGCACTGAGAGAAGAAAGAGAGTTAATATCAGTGTTCAAATATACAGAAGGAGGTTGCATGTCATTGCATTGTGCATTTACTAGATGAAATTATCTAATCTTACCTCTCCAGGAGGGATGCCCACACACAGACGATCAACTGCCGGCTTCTGCTTCCTCTTGTAGACCTTGGTGAGCTGTCGGAGCTCCAGGATGTCTCCGTGTCCCAGTCCGTTGACGATCCTCTGCCTCTCTCTGGCCACGTCCTCGTCCTCCTCGCCTAATGGAGGGAGCTTGGTGTGCAGGCTAATGGGCTTGATGCAGAAGCGGTACTGGATGAGGACGGTGATGATGAAGAAGACCACTCCTTCCACGGCCATGGCAAACAGGTTCTTGCCCACCATGTCCCATTCCAGAGGGGATCGGAAGCGGTTCTCACCTGTGTACAGGAGGAGTGTGTTTAGAGAAATGTTTAAAAGACACCTCTACATTGAATTTGATAGAGAAATGGGTAATGGGAAATACAGTTCTTACCGAATCTCTCCAGAGCGTCAGCCATTGCCTGGTTCTTCACCATGTCGATGAGGCCTCGGCCCAGACAGAAGTGAGGGAATATCAGCAAAACGTTCTTCAGGATGTCATTGATACCTCCAATCTCCTGAAGAGGGAAGAGGAGGAATATTTAACCCTTTATGTCACCAGGTAAATGGATTATTAACTAATTATATATATATTTAGGTTAGGATGAGCATACCACGTTATGCAGCAAATGTGTGGTGTCACTTACGTTGTCTCCGAAGAGCTCCATGACAAAGGTGGAGATGCTGCCGTTGATGCCGATGAGGATGTTGACGGAGGTGAGCACCACGTAGGCCGTGCTGGGGATCTTAAAGAAGAAGGACGCCGGGTACATCAGAGGAGTGATAGACCAGCCATAGAGGAGAAGCAGCAGCGCCAGCACTGGCAGGTTGGTGGACGACACGTAGGCCTTTTGTTGGAAGCACACGAAGATGATGATGACGAGCGTCGCCGGGACGATGTAGTTACACTGCAACACAAACGAGATGACAAGGTTAGAAGTCAATCAATAAAACAAATGATGTTCATGTAGCACTTTAACAATAGTAGAACAACGCTGCTTAAAGCTAAAAATAAACACACAAAATGGCCGCTATTGTAAGGGGCTTTAATACAGTTGCATTCCAGCCACTAGCGGGCATTCAGGAGAAGCCCATGGGAAAAGTTTGAGTGGACTGAGAGAGAGAGAAAAAAAAAGTATGTAAACTGCTGTTACATCGTGCTGACATGACAAAAATAAAATAAAATAAACAGTACCTTTCGCGTTGGAGTTTATATTCGAAGTTCATAGAAAGGGTAACACTATGCGTTCTCACCATATCCCAGATGAAGTTGGCCGTCCAATAGAGCAGGGGCTGCACGCCGCTGATGAACTGCATGTGTTTGGCCTTGCTCACTCTCTCGTGGATGAGGAAGACTACGAAGCTGGCTGGGACGAAGGACATGGCGAAGATCACGCAGATGGACACCAGCACGTCCACTGAGGTGGTCATCCTACAGAGACGGGGGGTTAGGTGGTCCGTGGACATAGAAAGGACAGTATACTGTGTTAAGCAAATTTACATTAACTAGGTAAATGACTTCAGTGATGCCATTGTTCCAAGATGCCCGTGGAGTGGATACTTACAGTGCCACCTGGGACAGCTGCTCCTTGGTGAGGTTGAGCGGGTGGTTGAAGGTGCGGATGCCAAATTTGCTGGGGTCCTGGCCAGGGGGCAGGTTGGCGCGCAGGATGCCATTGTTCATCACGTTGAGAAAGGCTCCAATGCTGTGCCACCCCTTGTTGTTGAACCAAATCTTGACATTGTTCTTGGTGTCCAGACCATTGATGAAGCTGGACAAGCTCTCCAGGAATCGGTCTGTGGCTGCACCCTGAAAATAAATAATAACAATGGTTGGTTAGACTGGTGGCAGTGATGTTGTGTTCAGTAGCAGAAACCGAGGTATAGTGGATGTGGGAATTAATGAATGGAAGTCTCACCTTCTCCAATTCGAAAATCTTCCTCACTCGAGCGATAGCGTCATCAACCTCGCCAGCTGGGGGGAGGACCTGAGTGCTCCTGGCACCCAATGAGAAGCCACCGTACCTAAATTCATTCACCCAGATCTTGTTCTTCAAACTGTGAAAAGATAAAATGAAGCATTATTATTGAATGTCAATTTACACTGGACAGGTATACAAAAATATTATTGTACATGCAATATCATAACATTGTTATTAGAGAAATACAAGATATGCAATATATGAAAGTTATACCTTTTCCCAATGATATCTGCATAAGTCTTCACTAGGTAGTCAGAGATGTTTCTGCCGGTCAGGTTTTGCAGGGTGTCTGTCTCGCTGATCTTCATCTGGGGTGGTGGCAGTCCTCCGGCTCCAGTAGGACACTCTGGGAGCATTTTTTTGCGGCCGTCACAGCTGCAGGAGCATGTGGGGGACGGCTCCTCCATGGTCCAGTTGCCCATGCGGAACAGTTCCAGAAGGGTCTCTGGGGACTCTGGTGTGAACCAGTCCTCATCACCCATCGTACAGGGAGTGTCACTGAGAGAGAGGGAGGAGGGAGAGATAGATTGAGAGTCCTTATCTCCAAAACAACATTGAAAATATGTCCCTATGCGCCATATTCATTTCCTTAAAGACAGGAGAAATGGTGCAAATGGAAACTAACAAATAGTTATTTTACTAAACCCTGGCATATTGAGACTCACGTTATAGGCTGTCCTTCCATGCAACGTGTTCCAAACCCAGGGCCTTCGGTGAGGGCACTCAATAACCGTTGTGTGTTGGCATCTTCAGGGGCGTCATCACTGATGAAGAGGGACTGTTCTTCGTACATCCACGGCTGCAGCTCCAGACTGGGGTACTTTCCAAAGGGTGGGACGATGAGACTGAAGATCAGGGCGATGCAAACGAACACTGCAGGGAGCACGATCTGAGCAAAGAATCCTTTTCTGGAGCGTTGCGCATACAGGAACCTCTTCCATATCAAGGCGACAAACTGCTGCCTCTTCAGACTCCAGCCTTTCACCTTGTAGGAGCCTTTACCGTCCAAGCCGTTCAGGAAGTCTGCCTCTCTGGACTCTGGGTCTGCGTCCGAGTCGCTATGTTCATTGTTGTCGTCGTCTACCTGGGGTCTAAGGCAGCTCTGGTGGTCTCCACCAAAGGCATTTCCTCCACCAAAGGCATGATGTCTACGACGCCTGGGCATGGGGAGGGTACCGTCAGAAGGGACTTCAGTGTCAACTCCATTGTCCTCTGCCACTTTCAGGAAAATCTACAAGGACGAGATATAAGAGAAAGGAATCAATCCCACTATTCCCCTCTAAAATGTTGAGCCCTTTCACGAAAAGCGCACTATATAAATCCAACACATTATCTATTCAACGATCAATTCCAGCCGTACTTCTTCCAGTGTGGTGTCGGAGATGCCGTAGCTGGAGATGCCTAGGTCGGAGAGGCGGTCGTCCATGTCCTTGAAGAGCTCCACGAAGGCTCCGTCCTTGGCGGCGACGTAGGGCAGTACGTAGGTGAGCTCGTGGCCCAGGTCTTCCACCATGCGGGCGGCTGGGACATGCTTGGAGATCAGGCTGGAGATCAGGGAGACGTCGGGGGGCACGAAGGCACTTTCACAGATCGATGCAGCCTGGGCAATTTCTATGGGTTGCACAAAGGTTGAGTGTCATAAACAAAGGTCATTCATTTGACAACATACCATGCTGTATTGCAATGGCCTATTTTTTTGCAATGGCCTATTATGACGATGATGTGTCAAATGCTTACCGATGGTGGCTGCTTCGCTCTCGTGTTCGCTGCCAAGGCCTGCATCAGAGCTGCTCTCAGAGGGACAATTCTCCTCCTTCTTTGTGAAGGAGACGGTGCTGGAGGAGTTGTGGAAGGAGCTGAGGGAAAGTTCTGGGCCCTTCTTGACCAGGGTCAGATAGTAGCCTGTACCCAGCTGGTTCTTCAGGAAGAGGGAGGAGCCCACGCAGCACAGCTTGCCATGGGAGATGATAGCGATCCGGTCGCCCAATATGTCCGCCTCATCCATGTGGTGGGTGGAGAGGATGATGGTACGACCTAGAGACAAGGAGGGAAACAGTCAGCAATCACACAGAACTCCCCCCACAGCTAAATGGTTTAATTTTTTCAGTAGTTTCTTAAACATACAGTGGGGAGAACAAGTATTTGATACACTGCCGATTTTGCAGGTTTTCCCACTTACAACGCATGTAGAAGTCTGTCATTTTTATCATAGGTACTCTTCAACTGTGAGTGACGGAATCTAAAACAAAAATCCAGACAATCACATTGTATGATTTTAAATAATTAATTTGCATTTTATTGCATGACATAAGTATTTGATCACCTACCAACCAGTAAGAATTCCGGCTCTCACAGACCTGTTAGTTTTTCTTTAAGAAGCCCTCCTGTTCTCCACTCATTACCTGTATTAACAGCACCTGTTTGAACTCGTTACCTGTATAAAAGACACCTGTCCACACACTCAATCAAACAGACCCCAACCTCTCCACAATGGCCAAGACCAGAGAGCTGTGTAAGGACATCAGGGATAAAATTGTAGACCTGCACAAGGCTGGGATGGGCTACAGGACAATAGGCAAGCAGCTTGGTGAGAAGGCAACAACTGTTGACGCAATTATTAGAAAATGGAAGAAGTTCAAGATGACGGTCAATCTCCCTCGGTCTGGGGGAAGGAGGTTGTTGGCCAAGATCTCGCGATACATGGCCCCATCCATCCTCCCCTCAATACGGTGCAGTCGTCCTGTCCCCTTTGCAGAAAAGCATCCCCAAAGAATGATGTTTCCACCTCCATGCTTCACGGTTGGGATGGTGTTCTTGGGGTTGTACTCATCCTTCTTCTTCCTCCAAACACAGCGAGTGGAGTTTAGACCAAAAAGCTCTATTTTTGTCTCATCAGACCACATGACCTTCTCCCATTCCTCCTCTGGATCATCCAGATGGTCATTGGCAAACTTCAGACGGGCCTGGACATGCGCTGGCTTGAGCAGGGGGACCTTGCGTGCGCTGCAGGATTTTAATCCATGACGGCGTAGTGTGTTACTAATGGTTTTCTTTGAGACTGTGGTCCCAGCTCTCTTCAGGTCATTGACCAGGTCCTGCCCTGTAGTTCTGGGCTGATCCCTCACCTTCCTCATGATCATTGATGCCCCACGAGGTGAGATCTTGCATGGTGCCCCAGATCGAGGGAGATTGACCGTCATCTTGAACTTCTTCCATTTTCTAATAATTGCGCCAACAGTTGTTGCCTTCTCACCAAGCTACTTGCCTATTGTCCTGTAGCCCATCCCAGCCTTGTGCAGGTCTACAATTTTATCCCTGATGTCCTTACACAGCTCTCTGGTCTTGGCCATTGTGAAGAGGTTGGAGTCTGTTTGATTGAGTGTGTGGACAGGTGTCTTTTATACAGGTAACGAGTTCAAACAGGTGCAGTTAATACAGGTAATGAGTGGAGAACAGGAGGGCTTCTTAAAGAAAAACTAACAGGTCTGTGAGAGCCGGAATTCTTACTGGTTGGTAGGTGATCAAATACTTATGTCATGCAATAAAATACAAATTAATTATTTAAAAATCATACAATGTGATTTTCTGGATTTTTGTTTTAGATTCCGTCTCTCACAGTTGAAGTGTACCTATGATAAAAATGACAGACCTCTACATGCTTTGTAAGTAGGAAAACCTGCAAAATCGGCAGTGTATCAAATACTTGTTCTCCCCACTGTAGATGCTAAAAATAGGTAAGGAGTTAGTGGTTACCTTGACGATATTGGAGCAGGAGGTCCCAGATGCCCCGGCGGGCGTAGGGGTCGACCCCAGCTGTGGGCTCGTCCAGAATCACAACCTTTGACCCCCCAACGAAGGCCAGAGCCACAGAGAGCTTCCTCTGCATCCCTCCGGACAGTGTGCTGGTCCTGGAAGTGCGTTTGTGCGGCAGGCCAGTGTCTATCAGGATCTGTTCGGTCTCAGACTTCACCTGTTCCTCAGATAGACCCTTCAGACGAGCGTAGAACCAGATGTGCTCCTCGACGGTCAGCCTGGCCAAATCCCAAAACAACCACACAACAACTGCTCATAAGCTATGTAACTATTTACTTAAATGCTTTTGGTCATTAGAATACATTTTCTGTAAAAACTGGTTGTTAATATAATGGATTGAGAACACTTACATGCTGAAGAGAACGTTGTGCTGTGGACAAACGCCAAGACTCTGTCGAATAGCGCTCAGCTCCGATCGGATGTCTTTTCCCATGATGTAAGCAGTGCCAGAGGTAGGGGGAAACAGTCCCGTTAGAATCGACCTGGATAAGACAAAGATTAAAATATTAGATTACTCCATTAAAATTGTATCAACTTAACATTCAACTCAATTATACGTGTATGGGCTTTTGTTCACAGATGGCACTACTTGCACTTACATGGTGGTGGTTTTCCCTGCTCCGTTGTGGCCCAAGAAAGAGGTGATCTGTCCCTCGTAGAATCCCAGAGTCAGCCCGTCCACAGCCAACTTCTTCCCGTGCGGGTACACCTTGACTAGGTTCTCTATGAAGACGCCAGGTTTCAGGTGGACTGGCTCTTCCTCTATACAGACAGCTGAAGACACAACACAACATAATGTCCATCAAATGGGGTACAATGACCATCCCATTTTCCTTCCTTGAAAACAGTCACAAACATTCTCTGGCAACACATTTTTGCCAGATCAGTCGTATGAAAACGTTTGGGCACCCCTGACAATTTCCATGATTTCCATTTATAAATAATTGGGTGTTTGGATCAGCAATTTCATTTTGATCTATCAAATAACTGATGGACACAGTAATATTTCAGTAGTGTAATGAGGTTTATTGGATTAACAGCAAATTTGCAATATGCATCAAAACGAAATTAGACAGGTGCATACATTTGGGCACCCCAAAAATCACATCAATATTTAGTAGAGCCTCCCTTTGCTAAAATAACAGCCTCTAGACGCTTCCTATAGCCTCTAATGAGTGTCTGGATTCTGGATGAAGGTATTTTGGACCATTCCTCCTTACAAAACATCTCCAGTTCAGTTAGGTTTGATGGTTGCCGAGCATGGACAGCACGCTTCAAATCATTCCACAGATTCTCAATGATATTCAGGTCTGGGGACTGGGATGGCCATTCCAGAACATTGTACTTGTTCCTCTGCATAAATGCCCGGGTAGGTTTTGAGCAGTGTTTTGGGTCGTTGTCTTGTTGAAATATCCAGCCCCGGCGTAACTTCAACTTTGTGACTGATTCTTCAACATTATTCCCATGAATCTGCTGATTCCATTGAGTGGAATCCATGCGAACCTCAACTTTAACAAGATTCCCAGTACCGGCACTGGCCACACAGCCCCACAGCATGATGGAACCCCCACCAAATTTTACTGTGGGTAGCAAGTGTTTTTCTTGGAACGCTGTGTTCTTTTGCCGCCATGCATAACGCCCCTTGTTATGACCAAATAACTCAATCTTTGTTTCATCAGTCCACAGCACCTTATTCCAAAATGAAGCTGGCTTGTCCAAATGTGCGTTTGCATACCTCAAGCGACTCTGTTCTTCCGTATCACACAGCTTCTCCTTGTGCAAAGTGCGCTGAATTGTTAAACGATGCACAGTGACACCATCTGCAGCAAGATGATGTTGTAGGTCTTTGGAGGTGGTCTGTGGGCTGTTTTTGACCGTTCTCACCATCCTTCGCCTTTGCCTCTCCGATATTTTACTTGGCCTGCCACTTCTGGCCTTAACAAGAACTGTGCCTGTGGTCTTCCATTTCCTCACTATGTTCCTCACAGTGGACACTGACAGCTTACATCTCTGCGATAGCTTTTTGTAGCCTTCCCCTAAACCATAATGTTGAACAATCTTTGTTTTCAGGTCATTTGAGAGTTGTTTTGAGGCCCCCATGTTGCCACTCTTCAGAGGAGAGTCAAAGAGAACAACAACTTGCAATTGACCACCTTAAATACCTTTTCTCATGATAGGATGCACTTCTCTATGAAGTTCAAGGCTTAATGAGCTCACCAAACCATTTGTGTGTTCCAATTAATCAGTGCTAAGTAGTTACAGGTATTCAAATTAACAGAATGACAAGGGTGCCCAACTTTTTGCATAGCCTATTTTTCACATCTGATTTAATTTCATACAACTTAATATTGCTACAATAAAAATCTTTGTCTGGACAATACCCCAGTACTCAGCTTTTATTAGAAAATGAATGGCATGCCACTGCGATCATTTTCTGTGACCACAGAGTAAATTATTATGCAGCCTCAGAGGGTTGCCCAAACTTTTTCATACGACTGTATATCGCCACCTTGTGGATACTCAGTTGCTCTGCATCAGCATTAAATCTGGGTCTTACCTTCACAATTCCTTCTCTTGTTCTGACTGAAGTCAGTCTTCCTGTTGTCTCCTTCTCCAAACCAGTAGGACTTGGAAAAGAGGAAGTACCAGGGCCTGGGAATACCATACTGACCTGAAGGAGACCACAACAAACACGTGCATTTAGACAACGCTAACAACAATACAATACAAATGACCTCAACATAAGCCTATCAAATTGGGACCCAAACAGATCCACTAAGAGTGGAGCAGTTTAGTTCACAGACACCTACCGGGGAAGACGGACTCAATGTACCAGGTCATCACCATGTAGAGGAAGGAGTCAAAGTACATCATGATGATGGCGGTGGTCAGGCTAAAGTCGTCTTCCTCCATGGGGCTGTTGAACAGGTTGTTCCACTGGATGCCGATGCCCTGCTCTTCGAAGAGGGCAAAGTACTCACAACCAAAGCCAAAAGCCACCGGGGACAACAGACTCTGTAGAGAGAGAAGGAGAGAGAGGGGTTTAACATCCTATACAACACCAGTGCCAATAAGATGCTGAGCCTAAGGAGGTAACCATTAGCTGAAAAAGTCAGTGATGTGTCAAAAGAGAGTCAAATTCCAAGAAAAAAAAGCTGCCATATTTGTAATGACACTTCATTCTAAATGACAGTGGCTCCTCTTATAAAATGTAATGTGGACAACCACTAACTCAAAGTCTCTACTACATATAAAAGCATGACTCACAGCGACTATTTTTGCCCCAAAGCCCACGTAGTCCTGCCAGGCCACACAAAGGACATAGGGCAGGTAGAGGGTGAAATAGATGATACCCCCACAGGCCGCCGCCAGGTTAGCACGGGCAAACATGGTGCTGATGAGGAAGCACTGCATGATGGTTACCACGGCGAAGGAACCCAGGAAGAGGAAGATGACACCAGGGTCACTGTATGGCAGCAGGTTCCCCATCTGATAGTAGGAGTGAGAGGATGCTCAAAGGTTAGTTAATAGTTGGGATGAACATGATACAATTATCTGTCACGTCAACATGAAATATCGATAAAAGCTATTGTCACGATACCGATATCACTGAAATCACTGAAAATACAAATCATTGTCATCATGCTAAATCCTGGTATGCAGTACCTTGAGCAAAACCACCAGCAGACTGGCAGAAATGAGCAGAGGGATGAGGCTGCTGATGAACCAGCTGAACCACAGGATGCCGTTGTCCAATCCCATGATCCTCATGGTCTCCTTGAGCCTTGCCTCCTTCTCGTAAACCACACTCTTGATGATGATGGCCACAGAGTACATCCAGGCTAGGGTCATGAAGAGGGGCATGGAGCGACTCATCACCCGCAGGAAGCTGGAGGACAGAGGTCAGAGGTCAAAGGAGGAAATGGAAGCCATTTTGAAGCCTTGCAGATAAGCTTGTGGTATGCTGCCATTCAAGACAGATTCCAGGTCTAAAGGCAGTGAATAAGGTAAGATCCTGCTCGGTTGTGACTCACATGTCGTCCACGTAGCAGGGGTAGGGCATCTGTTGGATGTAGACTCCAGTCTTCTCCTTGGCGCCAGTCACTACTGTGATGAGGCTGTGCTCGATGATGTCCTGGAGGTAAGAGAAGCCACCCCAGATGTAGCGCAGGTCCTCAAAGGGGTCGGCACGAGGACCAGGGTCCCAATATCTGTACGGGGAGAGCAAAAGCAACGCTCAAACTCATCACATTCTTATTTTACCAACAAAACATAACCCCCTCCACAACAAACATTACATCTAGTAGGTAGATTGGGGAGCTTTGAATCAACATACCCGTCTTTGATCTTGTTGGTGCGCTCCACATTATCAATGTCCATGCGGATCTTGTAGTTGACAATGGCCGGCAGTTCAGAGCTGTTGGCCTCAATGTCGGGAAACACGATCCCCGCCCAGAACTTCCTATCGTCCAGGAGTGCCATGGATTTGTTGACCATCCTTTCCTCATTGGCCACGGGCTCCATCTTATCCAGGTTTACACACTATAAACAAACAAACACATCCGTTAAAGGCCTATCCTCATCTGGTCTTGGCCAGGACTACTGAGTGTGCTGTTTTCCATTGAAGCAGATCTATTCACATGCTGAAAGGAAATAGCTAACTGGTCCAACTGTGTTTTTCTTTGTCATTTCCCATTATACAGTGGAAGAGGTTAGGACAAAGTAAAATGGCTGCCACTGACTACTGTTTCCTCAGAGAGGTCTATGACTTTAATGAAAACCTTCAGAACCAAAGCTTTGGTCCAGTTTCACTTATTTCTTTACAGCCCACAATGATGCAGTCAGTTTTTATTACCGGGGCTGAGAAAGTGACTAAGAGATACAATCAGACAAAGACAGAGGCAAACGGACAGACAGACAGACAGGCAAAGAAAGAGAGACAGTGACCTCCATGAAGCGGGATATGCTCATGATGGCCTGGTCCGTCTCGTTGAAGACTTCCCTCCAGGTGAAGGCGGTGCCGTGGGGACGCGTGTCCTCTGAATGTTTGGTCAGGAAGTTGGAGACATCCTCCACGGTCCAGTCGGTGCCCGCCAGTTGGGAGGTGAAGAAGCTGGCGGTGCCATTGTTCTTTAATAGGGTCTGGGAGAGAGGGAGGAAGAACAGGAAAGCAGCTGTGAGTGGCTGAGGACTTTGTGGCACCGTCCCACATCCCTCCACAAGATGCCAGTGTTGACCATCTGAAAGGGCTGCTTAACACCATGTTACGTAGAATCATGTATTTTCTTGTTTTGCTATGTTACTGTGTCATGTCCTGTGTGTGTCTCTGAGTTACAATGTACTGATGTCATTCTATAAGCCAAAAGAATTTCTAAACTGAAAATAAAATATTAAAGGTATTCTACAAAAGTGCTCTACAAGGGTAACACAGAGTGCCTTAAGAAAGTATTTACACCCCTTGACTTTTTCCACATTTTGTTGTGTTACAGCCTGAATTTAAAATAGATTACATTTAGATTTTGTGTCACTGGCCTACACACAATACCCCATAATGTCAAAGTGGAATGTGTGTAAGAGTGTAAGGGCCTGACTGAGGCCAGGTCTCTGACTCCCTCTAGAGGGAGTAGGATGGCCACAGTCAGGTCCTGACATGTTGGGTGTTGGGTTTGATCAATCCATCCCCAATTAGAGGCAGATGTCTTGAGTTGTCTCTAATTGGGGATTCTATTTATGTTCACAATGCGTCCACCTGCGTTGTGGATCATTGCTACGTTGTCTGTGTATTTATAGACACCAGTTCACGGTGCTGTCTCTTACGTTTATTGTTTTCTATTCAGAGTTTAAAATAAAACTATGTTTGCACGGACCTCTCGCTCTGCGCCTCGTTCCCTTTCCACTAACCGTGACAAAGAGTGGTGTTGGATGTAGTAGAGACAACAGATTAGTCAGACATACCCTTACTAGGTCCATCTGTTCGCTGCTCTCCATGAAGGTCCAGGCCTTGGGCCTCACCTCCTCCCACATGCCCCCCAGCTCTCTGAGGACCCCCAGCTCCTGGAACGTTCTGTTCACCTGCAGGAGAGGACGACAGCGGGACAGTTAGTGTTCTGCTTAAGACAAGCTAAAGTAAAACCACCACTTAACACAGAAATGAACTCTGGATGAAATGCAGCAATATCCTGTATCTAAGTTGTAGAGTATGACTGATACACACCTCGTGGATGATCTTCTGTGTGGCGGGAGTGTCGGGGGTGTACAGGATCTTGCCCATGAGTAGAGGCTTCAGGGCCTGCCAGATCATCCTGGACACGGGGCTGGACTCCATGTTCCTCATCATTGCGTTGCAGTATGGAGCTGGAAGGGTCACAGAAGGAACAATGATGAAAACACTTTGGCTATCAGGGAATAGATAACCATGAAGGAAAAGTTGCTTACTGGATGTGTTGTCGTAGGCAGAGATAGGTTCCTCCCCGTCGGTTGTGTTGTGGTTGCCGAACAGGGCCTTGTAGTTGCTGTCCTCGTACCAGTTGAGGGACTTGATCTTTAGTCCGCCGCCCTCGGGGTGGCCGCAGACGATGCGCGACACGGCCTGGTACATGTGGCTGGGGGAGGACGTGGCGTTCTCAGTGAGGAAGATGATCTCGTTACGCAGGTCGCTCCAACTCTTCATGCTGGCCAGCTAATTGGGACACAAGGGGTTGTGATGTTAGCAAATGGGTTCAGGGGGTCATCTTGTAGGATGCATGTGGGACTGTGACTTGGCAGTTCTTTGTGTTTTGAGACCAGCTTGTTGACATGGTGAGATGAATACATATTGTTATGATGCAACTTGTCAATGTGAGGGAACTACTTCCGGTGTGTGGATAGATGGATACTTTAGGCTTTGCCTTCTATCTTTGACCTCAGCACAGCCATGCTAAAACCACCATAAATCACACCCCCTCGTGTATTAATGCTTTATTGATATATTATGCTATTGTCTACCTTGGTTCTTATTTTGGCAGACCAGAGCATTTTACAACAACCTGATTTTGTTGCCTTGCATTTCTGGTCACAATTTGATCTTGATACTGGATTATAAAAAGGGATGGACTCTGAGCAGACTAGGAGTATTGAAAACACAACAACAGACCTCACAAGAAGCCTGAAAAGCTTGTGTGCTAACTGTCCTAATACCTTGCAATGCACAAGCATTCACACAATACAGTACTAACAAATGTATAGTCTTATGTCTGCACAGAAAAGCTAGCCCTTTGCCCTCTTCTCTCTCACTCTATTTCTATCTTTCTTTTTCTCTCTCTCTAACGCTGGTATCCTCCCCCAGCATGAGGAAACAAGGAAAGTCAGGATCAAGAGAACAAAATAATTGCTAGAGGGAAAAGATTACTCTCGGTCATTCATCACTGGGCTGGAGGAGGATAGAGGTGTTACCGACTGGCGACTCTGCCAGTCAGGCCCTCCCGTCTCCTCCTCTTCCCTCTTCTCCGTACAGACGGACCTGACTCAGCCCGGCCACATCGGCAAGAAGGCAGTCACATGCTTCCAATTTAGCCCGGGCAGCGCACCGGGAACAGAGTGTATGTGTGTGTGTGTGTACGCGAGAGATGCGGGGGAAACAGCTGTACACACTGAACTCTCACACAAACAGTTATAACCACATGATAGCAGCCCTGGACCCCTCTAAAGATGTCTGTAGGGGGTTGGTTGGGGTAGGAGGGTCCATACCCCTACATAACCCCAGGATAATGTGCCAAACCAGGACAAGTCATATATAGAGTTTCTTGACATCTTCAGATACATTGTTGGGCTTAGCAGGAAACAAAGAACAACACCGTTTGTGTTTTACGGAGTGCTGGGGTTGTTTTAGTAACTCTCAAGTGTAACTGCCCTAAAGACTGTACAACATAATGTAGTTTAGATAAGAGCCTTCATAAACACTACATAAACATTCATACATGACATCGGTATGAAGCTGCAACATACAGATGTAGGGTCTTAATTTGATCACTCTTTTGTTGCTGAGAATTTTCATGCACAGCAGAAAATGCAAACTTGTACTGTATTTTAGTTTTAAAAAGGCTTCTATAGTTTTTAACATTTCTGACTTGATTTGCCCTCACTAAAAATGTATCAGCCCCTACAGAAATGTCCATTAATTATGCTTCTACATCTGCATTGCTTGCTGTTTGGGGTTTTAGGCTGGGTTTCTGTATAGCACTTTGTGACATCGGCTGATGTAAAAAGCGCTTTATAAATACATTTGATTGATTGATTGATTATAATCCACATAGTAATTCACATTTTCTGTTGCTGTAGGATTATGTTTCTGCTGTAGCAAACTGGCTCAAATTAAGATCCTACATACAAGAGTTTGCGGACATAAGATATACTTATACAAGTTATTCTTATTGCTTTGATTGATTTAATTAATTTGTATTTTATTGTTGTAAGCAAAGGGCAACTCCACGGTCACAGAATGATGCTGAGACTGAACATTTTACAAAAACAAATTTACTTGAAGAACAGTGCAGATGCAAAGTTTGGTAACAGAATGATGGTTTGTGCTGTTGGTGCCGCCATTCTGTTACCAAACTTTGAGTCTGTGTTTTTGTAAAATTCTTAAAAGTCGTCATTGTGCATAGAGTTGTATGATTTGTCTAACTTTGGATTCATTGTTTTTTGTTCGGCATACATTTTAAAGCAACACAAATCTGAGTCTCTGCATCATTCTGTTACTCTGGAATTGCCCCAAAGTATTCAACAGAGCACTGATTGGTTGAGAAAACACAGCAAACATACTTGGGTAAGGTCGAGCAAGTCTTAAAGCCTCCTGTTTGTTGTCATAGGGGCATGCATTCACCTCGTGGTGTAAATCAGTCAACTTGAGTAAACTTTCCTTTGGGTAAATGCTGACCAGCCCGCTAACTTGTTTAGAAAGCCTTCTCTCTTTGTTCAGCTGTTCCCAGTCATCTATCTCCCGAGGAAAAAGGAGCCTTTCAATCTGGACTAAGAGACACTGGATACTTTTACAGTTACTGCCAAGTCACTTACAAGGGCCCTTTTCTACTGCTGTAGAGGACAGTATAACTATAGTAAGAACACATAGCAAGAACACAGCAATAGAGATATTCTCCTGTTCAAACTGAAACATATAAATGTGTCAGACCTACAAGTACTTGACTTCATAGAAAGATGTTTTAGTGCCACCATCCCATTCTGTTCTTATATCTTTTCACATGAGAAAACTGTGATTGTCATCACTTTAGAACATTGGTAATCAGTTGTCCTCGACATTTAGCTGTGCCTCGAAAGTCTAGGGGACGATTCCAAACAAATCCAAACAAAATGGGTCAGAAGGTTATCAGGCAACAAACGGGGGAGTTGAAGGGGGCAGCAAAACGCTTCATACAGTTTCAGTCTAGCCTCTTCTTCCTTATGCTGTGAAACTTCAAAGACCAGATGCAAGAAGTACAGTGAGGGGAAATTAGGTCTTTGTGGCCATCTTGTAATGATGGCCAGAAACTCAATTGATGTTTTCATTCTATACATCTAAGGGCCTGTTCTGTCTGTGGCCCTGCCAAGAGTAACCTGCTTCGCTGCTGACCCCAGGTATGGGAGCTCATTATGATCTTCATTAAAACAAAACATGGTCAAAATACCAGGAAATGCACTTGGCTACGAGGGGGCTTATTCTGTGGGTCTACATCTGGTGACACATGGAACAACTGATAATGCTTTTAAATGATAATAACCGTAATGACCAAATGTAAGACCATAACCATGTTCAACGCATGAGATCCAGGAAACGAGGCAGCTGCAGTGTTTAGTGTAGTGATGAGAGTTATGCCCACCTCAACGGCCAGGGACCCCAGGCTCTCCAGAAGGTTGTCTGTAGCCTCGGCCACTTGCTGGACAGCTTCAGGGTCAGCCCTCACATCTTTCTGTAGGGGGGAAGGAAGGAAGAACTGTCATTTCACACACACGCACACACACACATAGAAAATATGAACAGTGACAGTCTGTCGGTTACAAACCACCCCCACAGTCCCACACCCCAGCTTCATCACAGAGATTTTCACAGGAGGCCCCTTTCAATCAAGGTTATATGCAGTTATTTCCCCATACAAACTATTCGCTTGCGTTGTGTACTATTGAATCTCGCTGCAACACTGAATGGACAGTGGAACAAGAAACTCAACAGCGACGTTTTGAACTGCTCTCGGAAACCCAGTGAACTGTTTTGATTTAATAGCACCCAGCATGTCTTGACGTCTTGCCACGTCTTGTTCCCTAAAGGCTACAAAAACAGGAACGATAAGAGGGACACAAGAACACTGTTTGTTATCATATGAGTAGGGAAACTGACCCCTGTGGCATGTCAAAATGGGGACAGGGATCACAAAATAACACGTTGCCCTAGACTCTTCCAGGTTTATCATTGCGGGCAGTCATGCTGTATCTGAATGACAAGGTGATACACTCCTTGTCTTTTATAGATAATAAATCACACTTCTCTCACTAATTTCCAGGAACCTTCTTCACAAGCTATAAACATTACGCAAGGTGCCCTTGATCATGCAATATCTGACCGTTGGAATTCAATTCATGGTCAAAATGACCATATTGCAAGGATGCTAATGATATAATTCCCTTGCACTGGTACTAAGGTGTGGAATTAAAAGTTACCTTTGTAAACTATGATTCAGCGAGAAGTGATACTCCTCAATGACTAACGTTTTAAGATTGAGGCCAAATCCTCTATTTGACGGCAGTTAGTTTTCAAACGTATCTCCAGAGGTAGTGTGAACAGGGGACAAGTAACAACACGCCTCCACCTACGCTTACCCTCTTCATCCGATCCTCTGCTTTCCCCGTGCCCCTGCTCTTCGTTTGGTTCTCAGCACTGTGCACGTCAGTGAATTAGGTCACCTGGCTTTGGTCTTCAGTGGAGAAAAAACAACCATGGGAGGGGGAGGGGGGCGAGGGGTGCTTTGTGGTGCGACAGTATTTTGGGTCTGTTGTGATAAGAACTGATCCTCCCCACTATATCAACTATCTACGAGGGAGAGGTAAGATAACCATTCCAAAGTCCCTAAAGGCATCAGCTTGCCTCAGTTAGGCTGGCGCCTAGCCAAACTCGGCTAGCCGAACCAAACTAGTGTGCTCGCATACCCCCTTAAAATACCTTCGCTTGAAAAATGAGAAAAAAGCTTCAGTAATGTTTGTCCATTTTTTGATGCCGTAGAGAGAATTAATCTAAAATAACTCTGTCAGGTTTTTGCAGAGATCTTAGTCACGCGATCTTACATCTAACTAAGATGTTTGGTGCAGTATTTCTCAAGGAAAAAATGAGCATCCTCCCACTCCCAACTCTCAGCCTCAGTCAAGCCCATCTCCGTAAACAAATCCCCTCCCTTCCAGGGAACGTTTCTGATTTGCTGATAAAATAAGTTCAACTCATTTTGGCTGTCCTCGGTTAGTTTCACAGCTCCTCTGGAAGCAGCAGCTTTTAGAAGGGGCCATAAAACAACCACAAGATTCTGATCAATAGGGTCTGCCTAAAGCCACGTTAATTTACCGCAGACAAATTTCAGCGTAACCCGTGGCTATATTTTGGGCTGCAGGTAGCCCTGTGGTTAGAGTGTTGGGCCCGTAACCGAAAGGTTGCTGGATCGAATCCCCGAGCTGACAAGGTAAAAATCTGTCGTTCTGCCCCTGAACAAGGCAGTTAACCCACTGTTCCTAGGCCGTCATTGAAAATAAGAATTTGTTCTTAACTGACTTGCCTAGTAAAATAAAGGTAAAAAAAAAAGGTGGCAACAGGGCTCTAAATAAAAAAAATTCACTGGTGCTACCAACTTTAAAAAGTTAGGAGCACATCATAAAATTTAGGAGCACCAGAAAAGCAGATTTTTAATTGATTGAGACAGTCTATATTGGGC
The DNA here is from genome assembly GCA_023634145.1 of Thymallus thymallus. Lineage (NCBI taxonomy): Eukaryota > Metazoa > Chordata > Actinopteri > Salmoniformes > Salmonidae > Thymallus > Thymallus thymallus. The sequence goes on from CM042384.1 coordinate 5,404,452, forward strand.
CTAAATTAATTCTAGAATAACCCTGGAAAGACATTGTTTAAAAGGCTAAAATGTTGAAACAAAATGTCACTGAAATATTAGGTTTCTACTTTTTGTAAAAGCACTGTTTTCCTATTGAGATGAACTACATTTAACATTGAGCATTGTCTTTTCAAGAACATAAAGAGATCAGTCATTCATTCCTTTACTGCAGTGGGTCACAAACTTCAAAAGGCAAGCCGAGATCTACTGCTCAGATTATTTTTTAACATGACTTAAAAAAACGTAAGCCTATGCAACATTGACCAATTAAAAACAGTTCTGTAGCAATGAGGTTTGTTCAGTAGGCTATAGACCCATTACATTATCAATACATATTGGCTATGCTTAAATTGCCCAGCCAATGTTATTCTTTTCAGACCACTTAAAAAATTATATTTCAAAACTTAAGGTATGACCACACCGGTATTATATCAGTTGTTGAATTACTTGTGACTGAGGCACAGCTGAGTGAGCATACATTGAAATAATGATTTAAATTGTATTTTACTGGACTGATGGGGGCTGCATCTGATGATCAGTTTCAGTTTCACTCAGCTCGCCTTCCCTCTGCTGAGACTGAGGGCCAGATGTACGTACATTTGCGAACGCAGCGTTAATAGCGCCATGGCCAAGACGCAGAAAGCGCTTGATGTGAAACCGCAGTGTGCGTGTTATGTACCAAACCTGCAGTTCATCAGGTAATCAGCGCCTGGCCCCGCCCACTATACTGTACATTGCGCGTATTTAAACGCGCAATTGAATGGGCCTCCGCCTCTCTTTCCATCATGGATCAGCCACCAAGTCAGGCAAAACAGTGAAAACAAAAATTAATAATTGTAATGTAGCGAGGAGTTTAACAACTGCTGGAATGGAATGTGAACGCTGAGTCGGAGATTCGATGTCATCTTTGATTTCTTCCAGTAACTGTAATATTGTGTAGCTGCTTAATCTGTAACGCTTAATTATTTCGTTTTCACTCAACTGAAAAAGTGTGATTCTTCTGGCCTAAATCTGAAGTGGGCGTAAAAGCGTTAGTACATCTGGCCCTGACCATAACCAAAAAGGGGACACAGGGCCAGATGTACTTACGCTTTTGCGCCCACTTCAGGCGTATTTGTTTCGCAAAGTGCGCATAAAACCATGGCGAGGTATGTACGAACGGGAAGCACCGAGATGAAAGCGCAGACTGCCTGTCGCGGGAACTGAAAATGGCAAAATGCGCTTTTCGTGTCATGCATATGCATTCATGGGATGGTCAAGGGGAAAGTGGGAGTGTCACATAAAGAGATGGGAGGGGAAGCGTAAACTGCGCCTAATTATGTATTCCGCGTTATGTACAGAAAAAGCCAGCCGTTGAAAGCGCGCCTCTATTTTGCGATGAAAATGTTCCGCCTCTTAAAAGCAGGTGTAACTTAGGAAGCGGGTTTCCTGGCATATGCCTCCTGGTGAAATGGCAGCAGTAATCCAAGCAAGATGAAGACATAGGCTAAGGAGAAGAGCTGAAAAGACTTTTTGCCACAAGAATCACACTTTTTCAGTTGAGTGAAAACGAAATCATTAAGCGTTACAGATTAATCAGCTACGCAATATTACAGTTACTGGAAGAAATCAAAGATGACATCGAATCTCCGACTCAGCGTTCACATTCCATTCCAGCAGTTGTTAAACTCCTCGCTACATTACAATTATTACTTTTTGTTTTCACTGTTTTGCCGGACTTGGTGGCTGATCCATGATGGAAAGAGAGGAGGAGGCCCATTCAATTGCGCGTTTAAATACGCGCAATGTACAGTATAGTGGGCGGGGCCAGGTGCTGATTACCTGATGAACTGCAGGTTTGGTACATAACACGCACACTGCGGTTTCACATCAAGCGCTTTCTGCGTCTTGGCCATGGCGCTATTAACGCTGCGTTCGCAAATGTACGTACATCTGGCCCTCAGTCTTCCAGCTGATGGCGAATCTCGAGTCTCACCACATAAATCAAATTTCATTGGTCACATACACGTGTTTAGCAGATGATATTGGGGGTGTAGCGAAATGCTTGCACATTATTTCTGCTTTGTGCACAAATTCATGTTGTTATGACCAGAAAGTGAAATATAATTTTATATTCAAATAGACACAAGCCGCTAATAATAACAATGCAAGCCTTTCGATATTCATTCATTGCAGCTACAGTGTTGGTTGAAGCTTATTTTATGGCTTCTACATGTAATTATAAACTGGGTGGTTCGAGCCCTCAATACTGATTGGCTGACAGCCATGGTAAATCACACCGTATACCATGGGTATGACTAAACATTTATTTATACTTTGGTAACCAGTTTATAATAGCAATAAGGCACCTCAGGGTTTGTGGTATATGGCCAATATACCACGACTAAGGGCTGTGTCGTGCATAAAAACAGCCCTTAGTCGTGGTATATTGGCCATATACCACACCTCCTCGGGCCTTACTGCTTAATTATACAACGGGTGGGTCTAATCCTGAATGCTGACTGGTTAAAACCGCATTCCAGCCGGTGTCTATTCCACATACAATGTAAACATGAACTCACTCATAAAAACAGCTTTGCTGTATTTGTTGACAGTCTCTCTCTTGTCAAGGTTTTAAAGTTTTGAAATCTCACAGTATCAACTTTGCTGTGCGCTCGATTGGCCAGCTGTAGGCCTATACTGTAGGTGCTTTAGATCTGCTCTCATGCAGTGATACAGCAAAGCCTAATCATAACAACAATTATTCTGGGTGATTTTGTTTATAGTTGCACTGGTGCTCTCAAATAAAAAAATTCAGGTCGCAGAGCAAAATATTTAGGAGCATATGCGACCTTAGAGCCCTGGGTGGCAATAAATGAGAAAATGTTTGGAAAACCTCTGACGGGAGGAACGTCTCTTTTTTTATTTTTTATTTATTTCACCTTTATTTAACCAGGTAGGTCAGTTGAGAACAAGTTCTAATTTACAACTGCGACCTGGCCAAGACAAAGCAAAGCAGTGCGACAAAATAAAACACAGAGTTACACAGTAAACAAACGTACAGTCAATAACACAAAAGAAGATCTATATACAGAGTGCAAATGTAGTGCAAAATGCAGTAGGGTTAGGAAGGTAGGACAATAAATAGGCCATAGTGGTGAGATAAATTACAGATTAGCATTAACACTGGAATGATGGATGTGCAAATTATGAAGTGCAAATAGAGATACTGGAGTGCAAAATTTGCAAAAATAATAAAATAAATATGGGGATGAGGTAGTAGGGTGGGCTATTTACAAAAGGGCTATATACAGGTGCAGTGATCGATAAGCAGCTTTGACAACTGATGCTTAAAGTTAGTGAGGGAGATAGGAACCTCTAGCTTCAAGGATTTTTGCAATTCGTTCCAGTCATTGTCAGCAGAGAACTAGAAGGAATGGCGGCCAAAGGAGGTGTTGGCTTTGGGGGTGACCAGTGAGATATACCTGCTGGAGCGCATGCTACGGGTGGGTGTTGCTATGGTGACCAGCAAGCTGAGATAGGGCGGGGATTTACCTAATAAAGACTTATAGATGACCTGGAGCCAGTGGGTTTGGCGACGAATATGTAATGAGGGCCAGCCAACGAGAGCATACAGGTCGCAGTGGTGGGTAGTATATGGGGCTTTGGTAACAAAACGGATGGCACTGTGATAGATTACAAGTCAAGGATCGGTAGGATAGTCAGTTTTACAAGGGCATGTTTGGCAGCATGAGTGAAGGAGGCTTTGTTGCGAAATAGGAAGCCGATTCTAGATTTAATTTTGGATTGGAGATGGTTAATGTGAGTCTGGAAGTTGAGTTTACAGTCTAACCAGACGCCTAGGTATTTGTAGGAGTCCACGTATTCTAAGTCGGACCCGTCGAGAGTAGTGATGATAGTCCGGTGGGCGGATGCGGGCAGCGTTCGATAGAAAAGCATGCATTTAGTTTTACTAGCATTTAAGAGCAGTTGGAGGCCACGGAAGGAGTGTTGTATGGCATTGAAGCTTGTTTGAAGGTTAGTTAACACAGTGTCCAAAGAGGGGCCAAATGTATACAGAATGGTGTCGTCTGCGTAGAGATGGATCAGAGAGTCACCTGCAGCGAGAGCGACATCGTTGATGTATATAGAGAAAAGGGTTGGCCCAAGAATTGAACCCTGGGGCACCCCCTTAGAAACTGCCAGAGGATCGGACAATAGGCCCTCCGATTTGACACACTGAACTCTGTCTGAGAAGTAGTTGGAGAACCAGGCAAGGCAGTCACTTGAGAAGGCAAGGCTGTTGAGTCTGCCAATAAGAATGCGGTGATTGACAGAGTCGAAAGCCTTGGCCACGTCGATGAAGACGGCTGCACAGTACTGTCTTCTATCGATGGCGGTTATGATATCATTCAGTACCTTGAGCGTAGCTGAGGTGCACCCATGACCAGCTCGGAAACCAGATTGCATAGCAGAGAAGGTACGGTGGGATTCGAAGTGGTCAGTTATCTGTTTGTTAACTTGGCTTTCGAAGACTTTAGAAAGGCAGGGCAGGATGGATATAGGTCTGTAAAAGTTTGGGTCTAGAGTGTCTCCCCCTTTGAAGAGGGGGATGACCGCGGCAGCTTTCCAATCTCTAGGGATCTCATACGATACGAAAGAGAGTTCTTATGTTCTTATGTATTCTTATGTAGTGTGTAAAGTTCGTAATGGCATCTTCTGACATTTCTATGCTAAAACTGACTGCATCATGAAATTTCCCTGCATCATGAAATTTCCCCCCCGGGGGATCAATAAAGTACCTATCTATCTATCTATCTATCTATCTATCTATCTATCTATCTATCTATCTATCTATCTATCTATCTATCTATCTATCTATCTATCTATCTATCTATCTATCTATCTATCTATCTATCTATCTATCTATCTATCTATCTATCTATCTATCTATCTATCTATCTATCTATCTATCTATCTATCTATCTATCTATCTATCTATCTATCACACTGTAGATCAGTGTCTCTGGGTAACTTCTACCTCAAATCAAATAAAATCAAATGTTATTGGTCACATACACATATTTAGCAGATGTTATTTCGGGTGTAGTGAAATGCTTGTGTTTCTAGCTACAACAGTGCAGTAGTATCTAACAATTCACAACAATACACACAAATCTAAAAGTAAAAGAATGGAATTAAGAAACCCACATAACACATTGTGCCTAGGGCCCATTTGAGCTTACCCGTATGGGTTTGAGGAAGTCCAGGTTGTTGAGGAAGTGGCTTTCTGCTTGGTTGAGCCAGGAGCCTGGGGACGTGCAGAGGATCTCCTGGACCAGACTGGACACCTCGCTGTCTGTGATGGTCACAAAGTCCTCCACACTGGTGCCATTGCTTTTGCACATGTCCCTCAGGTGGACACCGAAGCCTTTGACCAGCACCTGAAGAGGGAGGGGGAGAAGGGTTGATGGGTAATGTAGCAATGACCAAGGACAGGCAGAGAAAAGTATTTCTCAAAGGTTGAACATTTTTCATTCACCTAAGCAGATGTGCTCGTGCAGGGTTAGAACAAAACATTTAAAACACATAATCTTAGGGGTACTGAAAGAACAGAGTTGATAAACATTAAGCTAGGACACATGGATGAGGCCATGTGACTTTGGAGTTGCATGCATGTTGTTATCTTGGGGGTGAAATGTTTACATACTTTATCTAGATTCCCATAGCTGTATGTTACTGCTGGATTGTTTGTGAAATGTGAGGGCAGTATCAGTATCAAATTTTAGTAATCCATTTCGCTAAAGAATAAGGCCTAGTTGAGATTATTTCCACATAGGTGTACAGCGGGAAACCATAACAGGAGACCTTGAGACCTTAAAAGTGGGGAAAAATAGAATAGGAAAAAACAGATAGCAGTTTCTAAAACTGTGAAAGAAAACAAATACACTACCGTTCAAAAGTTTGGGGTCACTTAGAAATGTCCTTGTTTTTTAAAGAAAAGCTCATTTTTTGTCCATGAAAATAACATCAAATTGATAAGAAGTACAGTGTAGACATTGTTAACGTTGTAAATGACTATTGTAGCTGGAAACGGCTGAATATTTACATAGGCGTACAGAGGCCCATTATCAGCAACCATCACTTTAGGGCGGCAGGTAGCCTAGCGGTTAGAGAGTTGGTCCAGTAACCGAAAGGTCACTGGTTCAAATACCCGAGCCGACAAAGTGAAAAACCTGTCGATGTGTCCTTGAGCAAGACACTTAACCCTAATTTGCTCCAGGGGCTGACCCTGTAGGCAGGCTGTCATTTTAAATAAGAATTTGTTCTTAACTGACTTGCCTAGTTAAACAAAGGTTGAATAAAAAAAACTTTAGCATTTTAAAAGGCTAATTGATCATTAGAAAACCCTTTTGAAATTATGTTAGCACAGCTGAAAACTGTTGTATTGATTAAAGAAGCAATAAAACTGGCCTTTTTTAGACTAGTTGAGTATCTGGAGCATCAGCATTTGTGGGTTCGATTACAGGCTCAAAATGGCCAGAAACAAAGAACTTTCTTCTGAATCTCGCCAGTCTATTCTTGTTCTGAGAAATGAAGGCTATTCCATGTGAGAAATTTTCTTTGCAACTCTGCCTAGAAGGCCAGCATCCCGGAGTCGCCTCTTCACTGTTGACGTTGAGACTGGTGTTTTGCGGGTACTATTTATTGAAGCTGCCAGTTGAGGACTTGTGAGGCGTCTGTTTCTCAAACTAGACACTCTAATGTACTTGTCCTCTTTCTCAGATGTGCACCTGGGCCTCCCACTCCTCTTTCTATTCTGGTTAGAGCCAGTTTGCTCTGTTCTGTGAAGGGAGTAGTACACAGCGTTGTACGAGATCTTCATTTTTTTGGGTAATTTCTCGCATGGAATAGCTAACAAAGACAGAGTCGAAGAGGATGTCTTGTATTAAAAATTCTCCAGTGGTAAAGGTTACAGTAATAGCCCTTTGCGGTATTCCCTGCTTCATCACATTACTTTCATTCAAACACAGCAGCAGACCTTTAGAAATCTCTCCTTCTCTCTGCCCTCTTTCTAAATGGTTTATGTCCCTGAAATAAAGAGCCACAGACTTAATTAACTCACAGGTGCTCCATCAAATCTAACCCAGAAATGCTACTGACCTGTTCTGTATTTGCTAATGAGAATGTTCAACAACTACTACACTGCTTCTAATAGTGTCCATGATCGACTGAACTGACCATAGTAATAGTAATAGGCCTATGCCTCAGGGAGGTATTTTTCCTTTACCTTTTCCAAGTTCACGTCGGACTCAATGATCTGGTGCACAGCGTGTTCCGAGAAGGAGGCGTTTCGCAGAAGGAAAGTGGACAGGGTCTCATTGTCGTGGAGGAAATCCTTCAGCTTGAATCCTGTGGGAAATAAACACAACAACTTGTTCAAACTAGCTCTCCTCTATACCCTGACATTACTAGTTGTGTGTGTGCGTGTGCTCGGATTGTATGATCTATTGTAGTAGGCCTATTTCGCAAGTGTTGGATGTTCCTTCTGCCAAATCATGCTATTTTCTTTAATTGTGGGTACTGTATTAACTTTCAACCTCATTCAAACTTTTGTTTTGCCCAATTGTCATGGAGTGCATGTGATTGGTTCCTAGTTACTCAGGTGACCAACCATACAAAATGACTGGCGGATTATTTGGATAAGCTTTCTTTTTGTAATTTAAAGTTCAAACTACCGGGCAGTAATTTATGCCTCCTCAGAACACACACACACATCTAAATCAAATCAAATCAAATTGTATTGGTCACATGCACATCTTTAGAAGATGTTATTGCGGGTTTAGCGAAATGCTTGTGTTTCTAGCTCCAACGGTGCAGTAATAACAACTATTCTGTGGCTCCAGCGGCACAAACAAAAGCAGGTGAATACTTTCCCCCTTCCCCATAAAGGTATCTTCATGAATAGCTTTTCTGAGGCTGGAGAGGAGTTTCTCTATGAAAGTACTGACAACAACATAGGCTAGGACAATTTTGTACATGTCCAAAGCAAAACGGCTAACACTGAAGTACACTAGGGGCCATGAGAGGTAAATTGCCATACACACATTTGCTGCCTGGTAACATCCTCTGATTTCTGGTGATAATTTCAATGAGGTACCATTAATATTTCATTCATTTAGCGGACGCTCTTATCCAGAACGAATTAAAATGAGTGCATTCATCTTAAGATAGCTAGGTGAGACGACAACACATCACAAACTTATCAAGTTTTCCCTCAACAATGACATCCCTCATCAACATAAACACCAAACACCTTGCAGACTGTAGCCCATTGCCAGATTACATCAATTTCCATAATTCATTGTGTGTGAACTAAAATAATTAATTGTTGACAAAGACCTGGGAAGAATGAGGTGACACATCCATAGGAGGCTGCTGAGAGGAGCACGACTCATAATAACGGCTGGAACGGAGCGAATGGCATGGAACACATGGAAACCATGTGTTTGATGTTTTTGATACCATTCCACTTACTCTGCTCCAGCCAATACCAAGAGCCCATCCTCTCCAATTAAGGTGCTACCAACCTCCTGTGCACACATCACACTTTCAACCACAGTGACGACATTCACACAAAAAAAAAACACTGGACCATACACAAACTGTCTGCAAATCGTCTGGTAACTCAACTCTCAAAGTTTCTTTGTCACGTGCACAGGATACAACTGGTGTAAACAGTACAGTTAAATGCTTATTTGCAAGCTCGTCTTTAACAATGCAGTATTCTATATTAAAGGTAAGAAAAATTGAAAATCCAGAATAGAATCTTAAAAAGAGCACAGATTCAATACTAGGTCCGATAAAATAGAAACACACGAAAACACCTGTGGTTTACAAGCAATATGACAATGAAAAGACATCTAAAAGACTGTTCTGAATAAAATATGAAAATATGTATTTTCCAGAGATTTAAAATACATATTTTTTAAATAACTGTATCAACGGCTGAAACTTAACTGTACATCAACTCACTTGTATCTACATGTCAATGCAGAAATAATTATATAACATTCAAACATTTGAATTCAAATTAAAATAAGACAATGAAGCCAACTGAATATTGCAGTGTGGAACATTTATTTTTTGCTGTCACAAGTTAGCTTTTTCAAAAGCAGTGTTTAAACTTATAACTAACAGAACACAACATTCTCAGTAACGGTTACAGAAACGTTTTTCTTGCTTTGACTGTGATATGCGGTTGTTTATCTACCTCCGTTGAACGCTCCGTTGAAAGTGGCTCTGGATAAGAGCATCTGCTAAATTACCTAAATGTTAAAATGAACACTTGCACAGCATGCTGGGTATTATTCTAATAAGCCCTGCCCCAAACAATACCAAATTTGGTCGGACTAGAATAAATCTGAACTAATCATAGATGTCTATGTATCAGAGTAAATAGAGCACAGTAGAGTGCAATAGAGTGATGTTCCGCACCGTACAGTAGTATAGTAAAATACAGTAGAGTACAGTAGGGTACAGTAAGTACAATATAGAACATTATAATGTACTCTACTATGCTCCACTGTACTGTAATCTACCGTACCAAACTATACTCTTCTTTTCTTTACTATACCTAACTGTACTATGCTGTCCAAAATTGGATCTGAACCAATCATAGGCGTCTATGTTTGGGCCAAATCAAGGCCGGTCCGGACCAAATCTGAACCAATCATAGACGTCTCTTTTTGGGCCAAATCAAGGCCGGTGCGGACCGGACCAAATCTGAACCAAATATAAACGTCTATGATGGGTTCAGATTTGGTTTGGACCGGATGTTGAAATCAAGGCCAGGGGCGGACGGACTAAATACCAACGTCTTTTCAACGTCGGTGCTCACAGGGTCAGTACCAGTACCATATCAATGTGCAGGGATACTGGCCCCCCTCTCTCCTTGGCTCCTTCCCTCAACTCCTGGGCCCTTTCAAAGAACAAAAGCTGGAAGTGGGGTCTGATGGCAGTGGGGGGGGAGGGGGGGGGGGGTCGGGGGAACAAAAGGCCAGGAGGTGGCAGATTCCTGAAACATTAACCCCCCCTCCCTGGCTGGACGAACCTTTGAAGACAGACGAGGTGAGAGGGTGGGGGGTCAAACAGGGTCTCTGAAAATCTGGGGCCTTTTCAAAAGCTGACAGAATCCATTTTGTTTTACTGTTTAAAACATGCACCCCTGTAAATCATTAGACAAATGTCAAAAGGAGTTACAAATTAGCAAAAAAAATATCCAACAAACCATGAACATGCTTTAGAATTTTGCGATAGGTCAATTGAATCAATGTTCCTCCACTGGTCACAGTCCACCCCCATCCCCCCATGACACCTTTCAGTTAATCTACTCTGACAAATCCTTCAGTCTATTGTATTGGGACATTCACAGGCTTTTGTGAATTCCTGTTGAAAGCCTGTGAAAAGCCTCTCTGGAGGTAAGCCATTGTAGCCATGGGCTTGGTTTTTACAGGACTGTCTGACAAAACATTGGTGTCCCTAGGTCTAGTTCATGATCCTTACTGCGTCCGATGCTTACCAGACGAAACAGTTCAGAAGAGTTCATGCATATATTATGATTACATTTTGTGAAGTTTTTGTTAATTTTGGGCTTCAGGATTTTTTTCAGCTGCACGGGCACATTACACTTTTTCTAGAGGCAAGCCAATGTTCGGAGCCGAAGTCTACGCCCCTCCGTCTGTGATTGGTCAACAGTAGGGATTCTTCAATAATGTCTTTGTTGTGAGTCAATGAGAGACGTCTGTTTTTCCTGCACATATTTTCATTGAGAAATACTGCACCAAACATCTTAGTTAGATGTAAAATTGTGCGACTAAGATCTCCTTGGCAAAAATGTCAAAATTATTTATTGAGTTATTTTTGATTAATTCTGACAATTTTGAGAATTGGCTACGGCGTCTCAAAATGGACAAACAGTACTATTGCCTATTTTTTCTCGTTTTTCAAGCTAAGGTCTTTTAAAGAAGCATGAGACCACACTCGTTCTGTTCGTCTAGCCGAGTGAGGCGCCAGCCAAACTGAAGCATGCTGACGCCTTTATTGTTAAACGTGAAATTAATCAATCTAAATATTACAATATATCATGTTAAAATCAGGCTGTAAAAATGTGTACCCTGCCAAACACCCTTCCATAAATATATTATTGGATCCAAAACTAGAGAATCAAATCAAATTGTATCTGTCACATGCTTCGTAAATAACAGGTGTGGACTAACAGTGAAATGCTAACTTACGGGCCCTTCCCAACAACGCAGAAAGAAAGAAAATAGAGAAATAATAGAAAGTAAAATACGTAATAATAAAAGTAATAATTAGTACACAATGAGTAACGATAACTTGGCTCTATACAAGGGGTACCAGTACCGAGTCGATGTGCAGCAGTACGAGGTAATTGAGGTAGATATGTACATACTGTATAATTAGGAATAAAGTGACAGATGGTAAACAGTAGCACCAGCGTATGTGATGAGTCAAGTGAATATAGTCCGGGCAGCTATTTGGTTAAGTATTTAACTAACTATTTAGCAGTCTTATCGCTTGGGGTTAGAAGCTGTTCAGGGTCCTGTTGGTTCCAGACTTGGTGCATCGGTACCACTTGCCGGAGTGCCGCCTCTGGATGAGCATTTTCTTATTTGCTCATGGCCCTATGCAGCTTGTTGAGTGCAGTCTTCGTGCCAGCATCGGTTTGTGGCGGTAAATAGACAGCTACGAAAAATCTTGATGTAAACTCTCTTACCTTATCATGAGGTATTCTAACTCCAACCAGACTTTTCAAACCCTAGTTGGAGACTATCTTGTTTACTCTTTTACATGGATGACTCCACTAAAATCAATTTTACAGTGGCAAATTGTATCTACTAAGACATGGGTCCACAATGAGTCCAAAAAGTAAGACGTCGCCACTAAAAACAATAGATATTCAGATAATAGAAACAAACATTACATTATTTTTCTGTCCATCTGAAAACTTTGAGGGCTTTTAAGGGAAGCTCTGTTCACAAACTCAGTGACACCCAGTATAATCAAAAAAGCTTGAACTCAGCATTAGGGAAACACACAAAACCAAGAACCTTTCAAAGAGTTAATTTTGCTCAAGCAGAAGACTTGCTGACATTATTATGACAAGTTATTGTGGAATTTGCTTATTCAGCTTCAAGTCCTTCAGATCTCTGATAAAACTATTCAACTATCCTCTGTTCTAACATCATTATCCCAGTTGGAAAAAAAGTTCAAAATGTTTACTGTACTAACTAGATTCTAATAAAATGAATTCCTCAGTTCTAACCTTACCCATGCTTTGCTTATATACGTTTTCAGAAAGGACTGTTTAATCGATATCATCAAAGTGGATCATCAGTAGTATCTTGACCAGAGGTGACTCTGCTAAATGAACTGAATCAACCACCACTGGTGTTTTTTATTTATTTTTAATACATTTGAAAAAAGTTCTAAACCTGTTTTCGCTTTGTCATTATGGGGTATTTATTGTGTGTAGATTGATGAGGATCAATTTTAGAATAAGGCTGTAACATAACAAAATGTGGAAAAAAAGTGAAGGGGTCTGAATACTTTCCAAATGCACTGTACAGTCAGTGCACTGTGAACTCAGGAGCCAGAATTAATGGAATCAACCACCACTGGTGAAGGGATGTTGCGTCATCCCTGTTCATAGTTATAGTACATAGCATAGTAATAAACCAAGCCGAGATGAGTCACGATTAAAATACCCCCCACAGTCCTATCAAACTCTATTGGCTTCACATACAAGACAGGTTTATTAATATCAAGCTTAGACTAGTAAATGGGTCGCAGACTGAACCAGAAACCGATGAGCTAAATCTAATAAATGAATGGAAGTATGTTAAAACAGGTAGCCACTAGTCACAAGAGAGAGACCTAGCACAATCATTCACCTCTATTGCCATGAGCAAAGGCTCAAATCTATTTGATTCATTTGAATGTTTTAGTTGTTTGAAACACCTACACATCAGTACTCTGCGTATACCTAATTTCTACCATCAGCCAAAGTGGATACACAGACACAGCAAAGATCTCATGCATTACAGTAGTATTGTATTTGCCTTGAGATTGAAGTATCGTCTGTATATTGTTATACTACTACCGTGAAAGGCATATACTTTTACAAAGTTCATTACCCAAGCTAATGTAATATAAGGTCACATGACTAAGAAGGCACGGCCCCATTGAGTATCTCACACTCTTTACAGGAATCTCACACTAACGTTACTTTCCCCGCACACAGCAAGTAAGGGAGCAGGGAAAATCTGTCCTATCTTGTATGACATATGAGAATACCTTCAAGCCATGTGTCCAAACATCAGCCCACCCCATGATCTGCCACAACCTGCCAGTGGGGATAGGCTCTGCCGGCTTTCATCCACCCACTGCCTCTCACACACTGCCTCTCACATCACGCCAACACTGCCACTCTAAACACAAACTCTAAAAAAAGTCATCTAATTAAATGTAAGTTAGAAATTGAAGTGGCATCATCTATCCATCCACAGCCATTCACAGGCACAGGACGATAACCCAGAAGACAGGTTGGAGCAGGAAAAAGGGGATGGGAGTCCCGCTATGAGTCAGCACAGTGTAAGGGAATTAGTGTTAACCCTATTTTTTCTGCCAAGACGTGGGCATAACTCTCGGGGGCCAGATCAACGGGTCGGAAATGCACTACGTAGACCTGGAATGACTCTTGATTCAGCTTCAGCGAAACTACTGTCTGTTCTGTCAGTTCATGAACAGCCCCCTTAAATGGTGTTTCTTGTGAATGCAGTAGTGTGTGTAGTCTCTGATAGGTTGGTTCCATTGACCTCTGAACTATTGCATTGACCCATGGCTTATATAGAGCCCCACAGTGGAGGTGTCATAATACCCATAGAACCTAGAGGTCTTGATAACTGTGTAAATCTCACTCGGACATGGTGAATTTTATTTGACTCTATTTACTCTCAGATTTTACTCAGATTAAAAAATGCTAATTATCATCAAAGTAGACATTATCCAAAACTACAAACCCCTGCAAGCTCCTGCACATCATCTCTAGCTGACACCTTTGCTAACAAGCATTGTGTCAATTTAAAACTTGCACAAGACAGTTCACAGAATTGTCCCTTTGTAGCAAATTTATTAATAAATAAAAATAACAAAAATATAAACGCAACATGTAAAGTGTTGGTCCCATTTTTCATGAGCTGAAATAAAAAATCCCCAAAATGTTCAAAACTCACAGAAAGCTTATTTCTCTCAAATTTTGTGCACAAATTTGTCTACATCCCTATTAGTGAGCATTTCTCCTTTGCTAAAATAATCCATCCACCTGACAGGTGTTGCATATCAAGAAGGTGATTAAACAGCATGATCATTACACAGATGCACCTTGTGCTGGGGACAATAAAAGGCCACAAAAATTTGCAGTTTAAATGTGCTGAGGAGTATTTCAGTAATAAAGCCCTTTTCTAGGGAAAAACACATGCTGATTGGCTGGGCCTGGCTCCCCAGTGGGTGGACCTGGCTCTCAAGTGGGTTGGCCTATGCCCTCCCAGGCCCACCCATGGCTGCTCCCGCCCAGTCATGTGAAATTCATACATTAAGGCCTAATAAATGTATTTCACTTGACTGATTTCCTTCTATGAACTGTAACTCAGTAAAATCTTTGAAATTGTTGCATGTTGCATTTATATTTTTCTTCAGTATACATTTAGCTAAGATTAGAAAATGAATGGTGGAGAAGCGATTGGAACCATTTCCCTGTTTGAACGCTAGGTTTTATGGGTATTATGACTATGATACTGTGCCACTCTATGGAGTTGCCTCTTACCTTCGGTGTTGGCCTGAAGTGTCTTCAGGGCCTGGATAAGGTCTTTAAAGCCATCCAGATTCCGGTTATTCTGACTGTACAGCAGGATTTTCTTGGCATCCGAGAACAAACGAGAGATTCTACAGACATCCATAGAGAAACAGATTAACACAGAATACAGTTGAATCGGTTCAATTCAAGTTAAAATAGGATATTTACAAGAAACATTAAAGTTTGCATTTTCTTTATTTGGATGTTATTAATCTGATAAAACGAACAAAATAAAGTGTATTAATATTAACGAGACTATCCGAAATAGAGCTGCAGCTTGGGGTGGCACTCACATGGATTCATTGAAGTTGCCCACGACACCGGGGGACTCTCCAGGAGTGGGGTTGCGGAAGCAGGGGTTGTTGGCGTTGCAGATGATGCCTTGGATCCAGGGCAGGGTGCCTGCCGAGGGCATGGCCTTGTTAGGGAAATGACCTGAAGGAGACACAGGGACGGATACTATCAGTAACATCACTGTCAGTTATGTAGTGGTGAAAAAAGTAATGCTTCCTATTTTTTTCAATGCAAAAGGTGGGTAAACTGTTGGGCAAAAAAATGTACTCTACTACACCACTGGTCACTGTAAGGTACAGTCATAAGACACACAGAGAGAGGAAGCGGGAGAGGAGAGGAAGATAGTCAACTTGGTATATTTTTAAATGTAATCATGTTTACACCACATTCAACCACATATTTTTTTATTTAACATTTATTTAACTAGGCAAGTCAGTTAAGAACAAATTCTTATTTACAATGACGGCCTACCTACAGGGTCAGCCCCTGGAGCAAATTAGGGTTAAGTGCCTTGCTCACGGACACATCAACAGGTTTTTCATTTTGTCAGCTCGGGTATTCAAACCAGCGACCTTTCGGTTACTGGCCTAATGCTCTAACCGCTGGGCTACCTGCTGCCCTAAAATAAGACTTTCTTAATAGTCAATTCCATGTTTTTATTCAGTCTATTCACTCACTATTCACAGAGAGTGGGCTGGAGACAACACAGGACAATTCTAGTCATGTTTGAACTGATACTGAGACGCTTAAAAGGCCTCTATATCAACCCACTGGATCTACTTAGAGTGGTCTTTGAACATCACAGACAGAGCTCCAAAATGCTATTTTTGTCTAGGCAAAATGCAGGTACACCTGGATGAGCACCGATAGTTCTCAGATTGCCTTATCGGGCCGGCAGTGGATGAGCTAGCATCACCTAACCACGACTTGTCCCATCCTAAGGGCTTCACGCAGCAGCTACTGTACAGACATTATTGACGTGAGGTAAGTACAATGTACGACCTTAGCCCCCCAAGGTGCCGTCTCTCCCTCCCTGAGAGGTAAGCATCCAAGTGCTTAGCAGATTCAGGGCGGCCATCTTGCTTTTCAGAGTGATTGTCATCAACAGCCTACACAGATTTATGACTTAATTAACTAGTGGGTGATAAATGTGAATCCTAAATGGCATTTAGCTGGGCAGTTTTCAAACTATCACCACATTCAACATAAACTATTTCAAATATTCAAAAAGAGCAGTGGGTATTTGGAGACTTATTTTTTTTGTGGTTAACATCCATCCCCAAAAGCAATAGATTATCCCGGTCCTGTGCAAAGAAGAACATGTCTTTCCTATCTGGCGTTTGAGCAGTTAGAACATACACAGACCCATGTGTATGATTGTCTATGTCATACATTGTGTATGATGTATGATTAAAATAAAAGTATGCCTCTGCCTGGTGAATAAACAGGACTTTAGGCAGAATTGAAAGCAATTGCTTCTGTTTTCTGACAGATGGACAAAGCGCAGGCTTCCGGGAATTAAATCATTCTTTTGTAGACAAAGATTTCTCAGGAGATGTGTTCATCCCGTTGATAATAGTTATTAGTAGCTGCTTGGTCTTATACAACTATATCCTAAAGCAGGTTTGTAGACTCTTACACAAAGTAGCATCAATATGGCAACCAGTTTGACTTTGTTAAACACATTACTGTAACTCTTTATTTCATGAGCTCCTTCAATATAGGGAAGGTAGCTAGCCAATTTATTGATCTTCTTCTGTGAAGTCCCACCAAAGATGTAACTAACCCAAGGTTTCTCTAGCATATCAGATCTTTTACTGGTTAACTCATTCTGGTGAAAAGATGCTTGGTTCAGCCAGTACATGGCCATTACGTACTTTTTCCCCATACCCATGCCTAATAGTCTACCGAAGCCTTTTTTTTTTTGATGATCGAATAGTTGTCTTAAACAAATTATTAAATAGCCACCTCCCCTTTATTTTTTTTGCACTCTGAACAGCCTCAATTTATCGGGGCATGGACTCTACAAGGTGTTGGATGCTGACCCATGTTGACTCCAATGCTTCCCACAGTTGTGTCAAGTTGGCTGGATGTCCTTTGGCTGGTCGACCATTCTTGATACACACAGGAAAAAGCCAGCAGCGTTACAGTTCTTGACACAAACCTGTGCGCCTGGCACCTACTACCATACCCCATTCAAAGGAACTTAAATCTTTTGTCTTGCTCATTCACCCTCTGAATGGCACACATACACAATCCGTGTCTCAATTGCCTCGAGGCTGCTTAAAAATCCTTCTCTAACCCGTCTCCTCCCCTTTATCTACACTGGTTGAAGTGGATTTAACGAGTAACATCAATAAGAGATCATAGCTTTCACCTGATCAGTCTATGTCATGGAAAGAGCTGGGGCAGCACAGGGGCAGGGCTGACACTTTCATTACTGGAACCATGAGGATAATACACTTTTGTTTTAGCCGTCCCAAATAGTTCGTTTTGAGTGAGATGAAAAGGTAGAATCTGATCTTTCTACATCTATAGACACCCTTTCCGCTTTTTTACGATCACTGATCTAACTTATGACGGAGTCGGAGCAGGTCTCTTTGCTGGTGCCGCGTGACCGGTCCATCTTAGTAGGGGGGGGGCCGACCGTTGCCCACTGATCAGGCAAAAGCTCATTATAGATTAGTATAACAGAGAAATTGCGCAAAAATCTTTAAAAGAAATCTTAGCAGGCCCATGTGCCGCCAGCCATGTCACCTTGTGTTTGTCAATTTTGACCAGCCTACCTAACAAAAAAAATGGTTCAGCCCATCTGGCATTTGCCAGAAGGCCAATCCACCCGTGGTTGTATGCCCAGTAGGAAGAAATCATATCAGGCTTTAGATAAAAACCCATTAACAGGTCATTCCATGCAGAGCATTCATTAGCAGGACAGAATATTCCACACATAACACTAACTCATAAAACATCCACACCTTATAAGGACCTACCATAAAAATCAACATGATTAGGCTACTGTTGGAATGTGAAAAATTATGTATTGAAATGTTTTGCCTGAGTGTGTTTACTCGAGTGGCCAGCATGTAACATTTTCACATAAATGCATGCACATGGCATTGTAGCATACCAGTGCATGTTATTGCTAGCTTGTATACTGTAGCATCTTTGGCCTGTACAGTGTACAATATATTAAAGGCGACTGAGTTCATCCCCAGATTTCAAATCCAAATGTCTCTGTGGCCACAACAACAGCAGGGGTTAACCAATCAGCTGATTGTCTTGTGAAGACGTGTGAGCGTAAACAATGAAAAGGACAGGGAGGTGCATCATACTTACACTCGTGTTGTTCGTACGGAGGGTAGTTCAGTCTCACTGATATCAGAATGAAGAAGATCAACAGGGGCCATACTATCTCAATAAGCAGTTGGAGCTAGAGAGAAAACACAAACAAAATAAGAAAGCCAGTCAGCATTTTCATTAAGGAGTGTCTATGGAAACCATGACTCCTCCCCTCTTCATTAGGCCTAGCTTGTCTGCTAATAGCCTGAAGCTCTTAAAAGCTGGCATTCAAAATGGCTCCCTCACTGCATCAACGCTATACGCAGGCAGGATGTAGCTCTTATAAGATGGCTTTTATTAGTAACTCATTCATAATAGATGCAAAGCTATCAATACAACCAACCCTGACTTCAAAATAGCCAATGCTACACATCCACATCCAGTAACAGTGAAGTCAACTCTGTTCAAGGGTTATCAGGCACATGCTGATTGAATTAGGAGACAGAGAGAGATGCTTCTCCAGCACATGTAAAGCCATATAGAGACAGGGTTCTAAGACACGTGGGAGGACTAGTACTGACAAGCTATGGTAGCAATTAAAGCTAAAATTGCTAAGTTAAAGAGCTGTCCCTGTGGCAGTGTTGGGGAGCAGTGAATTACATGCAGTGCAAATAGTAATTTAACTTAATTTTGCAGTAAAATGTGTGAAGTAAGCAATCATTTTCTTTTTTTTTTCGGCCACAGACCAGCCTTAAGGTGTCTGCATGCTTCCCATCCGAAACAGTTTGGAACAGTAGACCCGGTATATCCTTCTTAATATATGACAATAATACAGTAACAATACAGTCATTCCAACATGCTTTGAATATACTGTAAACATTATAACAGAATAACAGAATTATACATTCTATTTCACTAACTTATTAATTTAAGTTTCCAGTCAAACAAAGCCACAGAAGAATTCCCAATTCCTTACCAAGGACATCTACACTTCACACAATCTGATATAAAGATGGACTCCTTACCGTTTGCCTTCTTCTGTAAGTAAAGTTCTTCCACAACAACAAGCCCAGCTGAGTTGAGATGGACATCTCTACTCTGGACCTCTTATGCGCAAGCTTCCCTCAGCTCCAGATCTCTCAACTGAAATGACACACAGGCAGTGGTGATCGTGGGTAAAAAGACACCAGCAAGTCCAGCCAGCACACAGCTCAAAGGTACAAGGTCAAGGGTCACTTGTTTATCTGGAGCTGACAAGACCACATCTCTCCAATATGTCCTCCTGATATGGGAACTTCTTCTACACCGTGTTCCCAGGCAGACTGGGAGTGAGGTAGTGAGGAGGGGTCGAGGGGATGTTCACACATGCAGATATTTACAGTCTTTTAGTGCTTCTGTCAGTGCACCAAGTCCACTGAGTGGTTCTTTGATCACTGATGGTCCCTAAACAGCCCAGGTTTGTTTTGTGAATGGTGCAGGTGGACGACGCTTGTGATTTAAATAGTAATTTAGCATATGCACTTGGGGCCTTACATTTTAAGTTGTTAAAGGAGATCCCAAAAAAGGTGAATTTTAAGTCCATGATTTAATCAGCGTTTCACCAACAGATTTAATTATGTGATGTCTTTGATAAAAAAAATCATTAAAAAAAAAAGTCGTAACATAGTTCACCATGAAATAAAAAAGTGATGGTAAACATGTAGCACAATTGTCGATGTGTTCAGAGGGTCCCTGGTACGAGCCCAGGTTAGGGCAAGGAGAGAAACGGAAGCAATACGCCCACACATACATTTTTACGTATGGGTGGTCCCGGGAATCGAACCCACTATCCTGCCGTTGCAATGCTCTACCAACATGCATGACAAGGTTATAGATGCTTCGTGAAGCCTCAATTTATTATGATGTATAAAGCCTTTAGTAAGCGATGATTATGTAAACCTTCATAAAGCACAGGTTTATGTCATATTTGACATAGTGGGTTATGTCACATTTGACATTGGTGGTTATGTCACACAGTTATGAACCCTTTATAGAGCATGACATACGGTTATAGATAATTTGTGACACATTTATGTAGACATTATAAAGTTATTATATTATTATATTATATTCTTGGTAGGCCTACGACTTCTCTTAATGTATCACAATAACTGTATGTTATCATGTACTAAGCACTATGCACATGCAAAAAGCTGCCAAGTTCAACCTTTTACGGTGGTACTTAAATGAGATAACATTAACAAAATGAATATCAAAACAACCCTCCTCTTTGCATTTGTGTGTTCTAGATTAAAGTCCCTTCATTGTTTCAATACAAAATTTAAAAAGCAATTATTATTATTTTGTATCTAGGTAGCGTAATCAGTTCATGAACCCAATAAATGGGACAAGTGGATGAGTAGGCAACTATCAATGTCTCTAGCGGTCTTTAAAGGAACAGTCGGTGTACAGTTTAATTGTGTCCCTGTCTTTTGTCCTCACATAAAAGCCAGTTGGACTGTTTGTGTGATAACAATTCGCAGGTAATACGACAATATAAATTACCACAAAATAAATGCTCACAAATTATTAACGGACCTATAAATAACACGTTATTTTGCGGGGCTTCATATTGCCTTGTGACCTACAACAACCCATTATGTAAATTGAAACAAAGTAACTCAAACTTATTTCTAACTTGAGTATTGCCTTGTTTGGTGACGATATGTTGCTTCTAACGTGCGCTGAGATAACTCAACAAAGAATGTCATAAAATATGGGATAGTGTTTAATAGGCCTACTTTTTCTAACACTGAGAATATTCGTGACGTGACGTGCGGTGTTTTCAGTGCCTTTTTTAAACTAAAATAAACTTGCATAAGATTGAAGGTAGCCTATCATCAGGTATTTTTCCATTAATGAGTAAATACATTTTTACATGACAATACATAGTGGTTGTAAATGTGCCCGAGGACTAGGATACAGTGCCCTTCCTCGTGTTTTCTAATGAAGTAACCTACGATAGAATGCTACGAAAAAACACCCTTTTGCTATAAAAAGTCTATAATTGATGTTGAAAATAAAATGTCAGAAGTTTCATATTTCTCTCTAGTGGATAGTTCTACCATTGAAATAAGATAATCAACAAATTAGAGACAATGAATGAGTGGAAAATGGAAATAGCTTACCTTTTTCCAAAGGCACGAAATAAGACTCCTTTCAGCATGAATTGTGGTTCCTCCCAAGCTAAATAATACTTCTTCACTACTTTAAAAAATATATTTTTTGTCTCGGCTTGTTATCCAGGCATGTGTGATCTGTACACAGAGGACAAGCGTTTGAATCGAGACAAGCTTTTATATGGAGAGAACCTTTGCCGCTTGTAGAACTGGTGTTATACCCTCGGTCATGGATACGTTCTGTGATTAAACCCCCCTCTAGTGTAGCACGTGTGGACTCAAAACAGCTCTTGAAGAGGCTACTCGCACTCCCCGACCTCCTAAAACATCTGGAACTGATGATCACAATTAGGAGAATAAAAATAGATACCATGGGACATATATAACATATGCCGTACATTTATGGAAATTAGTAGGCTCCATAGTATATAAAAAATCAACAATCACAACTTTGAATCCATGTTTATGTTAAACATCAAACCTTACAGTCAAAACATAATCTGGTCATGTTTTCCTTTCCTGAGATTAAACCATTAATTCAATATTTATCCTGATTTCTTCCAATCATTTCCTGGCTGTGTGTACTGTATCTTGTAGCAATCAGTTCAGCTGGGGGGGTGTGTCTATACTGTTCTCTCCTCTCTGTACAGGCCATACAAACGCTTCACACCACGTGGTTGCAACCACTCTAAACTGGTGGTCCCTGCACACAGACCCACATGGAGTTTGACTAATTTCTCTCTTCCTCCTTCTTTCCACTCCTTTCCTCTTTTGAGCTCACCCTCTCACCGTCCCCCCATACTCACAAGGCAGGCAATATGCTTGACCTCATCTTTACTAGATGCTGTTCTTCTACTAATCTCACTGCAACTCCCCTCCAAGTCTCCGACCACTACTTTGCATCCTTTTCTCTCTCGCGCTCCTCCAACACTACCCACTCTGCCCCTACTCAGATGGTAATGCGCTGTCTCTCTCTCCCGCTACTCTCTCCTCTTTCATCTCTTCCCTCTGCTAAATCCTTCTCCCTCCTGTCTCCTGATTCTGCCTCCCTGACCCTCCTCTCCTCCCTTTCTGCATCTTTTGACTCTCTAAGTCCCCTATCCTCCCGGCCGGCTCGGTCCTCCCCTCCTGCTCTGTGGCTAGACGACTCATTGCGAGCTCACAGAACAGGGCTCCAGGCAGCCGAGCGGAAATGGAGAAAAACTAAACTACCTGTGAACCGGTCATCTTTTCACTCTCTCCTCTATACTTTTTCTTCCTCTGTTGCTAAAGCCACTTTCTACCACTCCAAATTTCAAGCCTCGGCCTGTAACCCTAGGAAGCTCTTTGCCACCTTCTCCTCCCTGCTGAATCCTCCTCCTCCCCCTCCCTCCTCCCTCCTCCCTCTCTGTGGTTGTTGGGCGGCTGTTGGGCCAGCCGCCCAACAACCTACCCGCTTGACCCTATCCCCTTCTCCAGACCATTTCCGGAGACCTTCTCCCTTACCTCACCTTGCTCATCAACTCATCCTTGAGTCCCTTCCGTCTTCAAGAGGGCGAGAGTTGCACCCCTCCTCAAAAAACCTACACTCGATACCGCCGATGTCAACAACTACAGACCAGTATCCCTCCTTTCTTTTCTCTCCAAAACTCTTGAGCGTGCCGTCGCTAACCAACTCTCCTGTTATCTCTCTCAGAATTACCTTCTTGATCCTAACGAGTCAGGTTTCAAGACTGGTCATTCAACTGAGACTGCTCTTCTCTCTCCTCGTACTGCCAAATCTAACTCTCTCTCCTCTGCTCTTATCCTTCTGGACCTATCTGCTGCCTTTGATACTGTGAACCATCAGATCCTCCTCTCCACCCTCTCCGAGTTGGGCATCTCCAGCGCTGTACACTCTTGGATTGTGTCCTACCTGACAGGTCGCTCCTATCAGGTGGCGTGGCGAGAATCTGTCTCCGCACCACGTGCTCTCACCACTGGTGTCCCCCAGGGCTTAGTTCTAGGCCCTCCTATTCTCTCTATATATCAAGTCATTTGGCTCTGTCATATCCTCACATGGTCTCTCCTATCATTGCTATGCAGACGACACTCAATTAATTCTCTCCTTTCCCCCTTCTTATAACCAGGTGGCGAATCCCATCTCTGCATGTCTGGCAGACATATCAGTTTGGATGTCGGATCCCCACCTCAAGCTGAACCTCGGCAAGACAGAGCTGTTCTTCCTCCCGGGGAAGGACTGCCCGCTCCATGATCTCGCCATCACGGTTGACAACTCCGTTGTGTCCTCCTCCCAGAGTGCAAAAACCTTGGTGTGACCCTGGACAACACCCTGTCGTTCTCTGCTAACATCAAAAGCGGTGACCCGATCCTACAGGTTCATGCTCTACAACATTTGCAGAGTACGACCCTACCTTACACAGAAAGCGGCACAGGTCCTAATCCAGGCACTTGTCATCTCCCGTCTGGATTACTGCAACTCGTTGTTGGCCGGGCTCCCTGCCTGAGCCATTAAACCCCTACAACTTATCCAGAATGCTGCAGCCCGTCTGGTGTTCAACCTTCACAAGTTCTCTCATGTCACCCCACTCCTCCGCACATTCCATTGGCTTCCAGTTGAAGCGCGCATCTACAACAAAACCATGGTGCTTGCCCTACGGAGCTGTGAGGGGAAAGGCACCCCTTTACCTTCAGGCTCTGATCAGACCCTACACCCAAATGAGGGCACTACGTTCATCCGCCTCTGGCCTTTCAGCCCCCTGCCTGGAATAGAATAGCATAACAGTAAAAGACTTAACTAACAAATGACTTATTTAACCTGCTAGCACTAACTTTCCTCACAGCTGCTTGTTTATAGAAATGTACTTACTGTAATCAAGATGTGGTTGTCCCACTGGCTATCCTAAGTTGAATGCACCAAGTCCCTCTGGATAAGAGTGTCTGCTAAATGACTCAAATGTAAATGTAAATGTGTGTTATTTGGAAAAGACTGAAAACATATTCCCAAAGCCAAAACACCCAGTACAGTGTCATTGAAAGGACAGATTATTAGAGACATCCAGACCTGGGTTCAAATACATGTGTATTTGAGTATTTGTTATTCAAATACTTTTTTCAGCTGTGTATTTGAAAATATTCAAATGTGTATTTGAAAATATTCAAATACACATTTGAATATTTTCAAATACACAGCTGAAAACAAGTACTTTTATTTGAGTATTTGAATAACTATTTGCAAAAGCCAAATACAATTTTCCAATACATGGGTTAAAATATTTTTGTATTTTCTACATTTTCAAATAAAGGTTATCTGAATGCTTGATTTGAAATGTATTGAAAAGTAATTGAAATACCTGAAATAGTATTTGAACCCAGGTCTGGTGAAAACACAGTAATTTGCTCAACAAAAATGGCATAGCCTCTCCCCTCTAAATTGGATTAGTTTAAATAAATATTTTAATAGATAGAAATCATTAGGCCCATGAAATAGTAAAACAATTGTATTATAGGTAATGCATAGAGTCATGAAACCAACCTTAGTAGATTTAGCTTACCAATATTGATCATTCCATGCATAAAAGAGGAAACAGAATTTGATTATGACCTTTCCACTCTGCCAATCTGAATGGGAAACTCAGCTGGTTCAGAGGTCAACTAGGCCTACTCAAAGCTCAATAACTTATCAACACAGTAGCCAGGCATCTGAACAGATAGAGCATATTCTCAGAAGACCACCTCCAACACTCTAATCAGAAAAGGGACAGTTCAAAGTTTGCCAGCCATTTACACACCTCAAAAGTGGTCTAAAGTCAAGTTGATGTCATCCCATTATAGGCATCAGAAGAAATCTGCAGTGCATGCCTCACTCCCTTAATTAATGGGAAAGACGGAAATAATGTATTAGTAATATTTGCAGAAGCCTAGAACTGTGAAACAAATAACAGTACAGAAAATGTAATATTATTAATTACCAACATTTGGAACACACTGATCTGTGACTGGTGACTTAATTCTTTTCAATTTACATTGCAGTAAATTAAAGGTCCAATGCAGCCATTTTGATCTCAATATCAAATCATTTCTGGGTAACAATTAAGTACCTTACTGTGATTGTTTTAAATGTTTATGGTCTAAAATAAACAAAAGTAGCATCTTAGCAAAGAGCAATTTCTCAAGCAATAATTTTGCTAGGACTGTCTGGGAGTGGTCTGAGGGGGAGGGGGAAACTGAAAACTAGCTGTTATTGGCAAAGAGGCTTCTTATTGGTCTATTAACTAATTTACCGCAGGCAGGCCAAAACTCCATCCCACCAAAACAGGCTGAAATTTCACCACTGAATCTTTAACCACTCCATCCATTTTACCTTTTGCTGCTGGGGTTGGGTAACCATACTGCTGACTCCTCCAACTTGTTTTACACAAGGTGTGACTGCTCTCTAGTGGCGGAAACGAAAATGGCAAGAAATTAAACTACTTCATCACTCTACTGTACAAAGAGAAATCATCTACAAAATGATAACTCATCAAATGTTACCCATTGATCTATTTAAATCATGTAAATTACCTTAAAACAAACACAGAGAACACTTAATTTGTTTAGAAATGTTTTGTCTACATTGTAGCCCTACAGTTGATCAATGTTAATCAAAAAAGGACATGAAAAACAAATCACTAACTTGTTATGAAGACACACGCCTCTACACTAACCTACATTTGACAAAGGGGTGCCACACGCTGATAATGAACACTCACTCATTACAGCCTTACAAATAAAAACAGCACGTGCACGCGCATACGCGCGCACGCACACACACACACACACACAAACACACTGCTCACTCTCTCCCTGGTACAACAGAAAACAATCGAACAAAGGCCCCTTCTTTTTGCCCTCAGAATGGCATCTCCCTGCCATTGCTGTACCTCACACTACTAAGAAGATGGAACAGAGAAGGTCGACAAGCGGTTCTCAGCCCAGGAAAAAGGTGGATAACCCTTATTTGGGGACAGACTACAGCATGCAGATAAATCCTGGATACCGTATGAGAGTGAGGAAAGCGTTAATATATCTTTGTGGGGAATTTTTTTGAGGATTGGGAAAAGTGATTTGTGGTTATTTTTTCAGATTGAAACACTTCTATGTTATTCGTTTAAATACATATATTAGATAGGTATGTCTACTGTACATTTATTAATGTAATTATGATCATGACTAGCTTAGGCTATAGCATCATCTCTTGGCTGATAAAAATGCATTAACCTCTGTGATGAAAATGTATTAGACTCATGTGTATGCTATGGGCCTATTAGGCTACTGTTCAGTGTAGCCAATTTGGAATTAGATTATCAGAAATTGTTATTCCATCATGTTCACTTTAATTTGATAATTGTGAGCGCTGACACTAAACATGTATTGGAACATGTTCCCTTAGTTATTCTACAACCATTTAAAATGGTTGTCATTTTAGGCCCACACCATCTCCAGTTTTCATAATTTCTTATAGCCTATTATGTACTAGTGCGTCATCATGTGTGGTCACAGTGGATGGACAGTAGTCGGGTGATACAACGATAAAGTGGCGCTTTCGGAAGTAGCGCGCTCCGCCCAACGTCCCGCCATCCTCCTGTTATCTAGTCGGGTGCCAAATGCGCAGGCTCAATGAGATGAATGGATGCTACGTTCCTTTTCCGGCTGCACCTGCACAATCCCCCAGGAAGTGTGGTGCGATAAATCCTAAAGTATTAATCCCTTTATACCTGGACGAAGGAGACAGATATTAGTATGCATTTTGGATGGAATTTACCCTTTGTGTCGCCTTTCTAATCTACAAATCGTTCAAGTCGGTGCTACGCAGTTAATGCAGGGTAAACATACTACCGTTAACTCCCCTGCAAGTTTGGGTTATTGTTTTTCTTGTGCTGTAGCGTTGAGCTATTCGCAAACCTAACCCTTTCCTGCAATGGGATGCTGCGGTAGCACAGAGGTAAGAACGGTTTCCTCCACACCTATGTTGCATTAATTGTTTACATTTTGCACATTGAACGTAATGGAACGAAGATTAGGCTACACTGCTGCGACCGCTGTCATCCAATGACAATTCTCACCACCCCAGTCAGATTAGATAAGAAGCCTAGGCTATGTTCATCGGGGAAGGCTAGTGTAATCCTATTATTATCGAAACCGAGAATGAAATATCAGGCTATAACTTAATTATAATGGGACAATAATTGTCTTAATAGTTTTCTAGTACATTACCACCGACATTTCGCATGGGCTACCGATTGAAAGCAGTTTTGCATACCATAAATAGCTCGTGAACATAGTTAGCCTTGTAAACAAACCTCACCTCTCCTCGCGCAATGTGTGAGATTTGAAGCGATTGCACGGCGCTTTGACAATGAAGGAGAGAGACTATGGTTACATGCGATTGTTTTCAACGCAAAGTAACAACGTTTCTTTACAGTCGGCCACAAATATAGCCCATATCTACGAAAATTAATGTCAAAGTGTAATTGCGGGGGACAAAGGAAGTCAGAACTTGGCCTAATGACATTCACGGTGACTGCTAGACCGGGCGCGTGCCATTGAGGGACATTTTATTGTGGCATATGTGAAATATGTGTAGCCTACATTGTCACCAGTCTCGATTTGAATTGACAAAGACGCCTATAGACTATTTGCTAATGTGGCACTGCCGTTGTGTTGGTATTTTGTTTTCCAGAGGACAAAGAGGGAATGGAAACCCTTGGAGGATCGAAGTTGCACGGATTTGCCGTGGTTCCTTTTATTTACTGTATTCTGCGTCGGAATGGTAAGTAGCCTGTATGGCGATTCATTTGAAAATTGCAAACGAAGTGCAATGTAAAACCATAAATATATAGGTTTAAACACATTTTTGAGACGCAAGGCTTACATCAACGAAAGTCGTTCATCTGGTCATCTGGCACACTCTTTAAATGTCCAGCTGATTGATTCCCTGACAAGTGTCACCTGTGTCAGGTTGCCACACCACCTCAGTTCAGCCAATTAGCTACAAGCGTGCAGACAATTAACAACACCTGCTGAAGTGTGAAATTGAAGTGCTCTGACTTTTGAGAATGGCTAACATATGGCTAAAATTTATGAAACAAACAAACCCATCTGAATAGATGATCGACTGTTTCAATTTACCTGTAATTTTCAAATATTATGTTGTAAACACACTTAAACTTACAGTACTATCTCTGACAGACATGGAAATATGTGGTTATTTTTCCATACAGTAGGGGTTTTCATTGACGTAAGCCTATTATTTAAGATTGTCAGTAAATTTGATATATTTGTTGCTATAGCATAGGCCTACTAGTATATACTTAGAGTGAATTTAACTTTTTGTTTGAATCTACGACCCTTTAAAGAGTGACTTGAAGAATGATGTTGTAAAACACACACACACACACACACACACACACACACACACACACACACACACACACACACACACACACACACACACACACACACACACACACACACACACACACAAACAAACAAGGTTATAGCCCATGTCTCCACCCAAGCTTCTTATATCTGGGTAGCTTTAGATACCAGTAACTAGTTAGCTGGAAATTGTCTGTTTCAAATTCCGGACCTGGCAATAGAAAAAGTAGGAATTGATTTCAGATGGTTTCCATTGTATACTGTTTTGCGTTTTAAGCAAGGCACTTAATACACCCGGAATAGTTCCAGGGACACTGGCACTGCACGGCAGCTGACCCTGTGCTTCTCCCAAAATGTCTGGTGTGTTGTCTGGGTGGGTAGAGAGCAGAGGATAATAAGAATAACTGTTGTAACAGATGGACAAATTTAATTAGAATTACATTTCTTTGATTTGAATCGGAGTACTTAAAAAAAAAAAACACTGGTCGCTTCAGGCTGCTTACGTCTAAGTCAGCAGGTTTGGACTGTTGGTGTTTTAGTGGTGCTTTTCATGAAACTATCCATAAGCTTCACAGTTAGACGGTCAGGTTAGTACATCACGTTTTATACATGTCAACAATATATTTATAGACATCCATACCCCACTGTGTCACACGCACGCGCGCGCACACACTGTATTGAATTTGCAGCATTAAATGCTAATGCTTGCTAATGCTTCTCTCAGGGGAGTATCTGTGGGTTCACCATCGCCACGGGGGGCGCAGCCCGCCTGGTCTTCGGATATGACAGCTACGGGAACACCTGTGGCCAGCGCAATGAGCAGATCGAAGGGGTCCGGCTGAGTGGACTGGATCAGACAGACAAAAAGTGAGCCTTTCTCTCACATCTCTCACTCCTCTCTCTCCTATGTTTATCTCACTCTTTTATCTTAACGGCAGTGACATTTTGCCAAAGACCCACCACTCTGTTTGCAAACACAAATGTAAGGGAGAAATGTTAAGAAATAGCTTTGCCCCGTCACTCTAGCATAAATAAAACCTTACATAAATTTGCAGAGGCTTAAGGACATTCTGTCACAGTAAACTGTACTTACTGCACACAACGCCCTCTGGGAACACACAGGTATTTCAGCCCACTTCATCTGCATGGCAGGCTGATTACATCCCCCCCTTGGATTGACTGTGCGCTTAATGCTTGGCTAGTGGTACAGACCTGTGCGTCATCAGCAGAGGGTCATTTTATTTATTTTGGTTACGCCGGTGAAGAGATATTAATGGCTTTGAAATCGCTTGGCTTGATATTTTTTCCCCTTACCATTTGCATAGACTGCTGATGGAAGATGGAATTGTTCATCGTTTGAAAGAATGACACTAGTTCCTATTGGACATCCATCATGTTAATGTGTCTATGGATGTTAGGCATTGTTTTTAAGGTTCTTAAAAGATTCTAAATGCAGATGCTAACAGATGCGTTGCTACCAATGTTTACAGACATAAGTTATAGGAAATCATAGGGTGTGGAGAGTGAAAGTGGCTTAGTATCAGTCTGTGACTATGTTCGTAAGTGAGCGGAGGAAGACATTTCATGAGATGGTTCTGGCTGACACAAGGAGGACCCTGTCACCCAACACTCAGATGTCATTGGCTGGCAATCTCTTTCTCTGTCTATCTGTATCTCTCGTTCTCTTTCTTTCCATACATCATTGTTTACGTCTGTTTTTGCTGCCGGGTGCCAACACTGCCTTGTCTCCGCAACACTTGACGTTCAGTCTCACCAGTGTTTCCCCTAGGAGTTTTTTTCAGCAGCGGTGGCAGGAGACTTTTGAACAGCCACAAACTGGCTGAGTTGAGCATAACACCCACACGGTTTAATTTGTGTGCTGAACTACCTTTAAGTTCCATTTTAGAATGGAGAGTTATATCAACAATGAGTACGCTAATTTCACTTGTAGTGTGCTATTCAAATCAAATCACATTTTATTGGTCACGTACACGTGTTTAGCAGATGTTATTGCTGGTGTATCGAAATTGCTTGTGTTTTTAGCTCCAGCAGTGCAGCAATATCTTACAAATTCATCACAATACACACTAATCTAAAGTAAAGGAATGGAATTAAGAATATATACATATTTGGACGATCAGTGTCAGGCATAGACTAAGATACAGTAGAATAGAGTACGATACAGTATAAACATATGAGATGAGTAATGCAAAATATGTAAACATTATTACAGTTACTACTGTTCCATTTATTAAAGTGGCCAGTGAGTTCAAGTCTATGTATATAGGGCAGAAGCCTCTAATGTGCTAGTGATGGCTATTTAATAGTCTGATGGCCTTGAGATAGAAGTTGTTTTTCAGTCTCTCGGTCCCAGCTTTGATGCTTCTGTACTGACCTCGCCTTCTGGATGATAGCGGGGTTGAACAGGCAGTGGCTCGGGTGGTGTTGTGTAAAAGCATGCCTGTGGGCAAGGCCATTTGAAATGAATAGCTATAGGTATATTGGACACTCTTGTTGTCTCTTTGTTGTATTATTGTGTTGATTGATACCACCGCGACTACAGTAGCATGAAAGTTTGATAGTCACTAATTTGCTCAATCTGAAATCATCCCCAAACCTCTAGTCCTGGGTAATAGTCTGACAAGGGTGTCATAGTTGTGTGGTTGGGTGTATGTATATTGACAGGCACATACAAATGTATAGAGGTTTTATTGACGGAACTATTTCGAAAATCAACAGCTTTTGCCCTTGAGGACCTTTTCAGGCTCACTGGTTAGCTTCCCCCTGGTCCATTATCACCACATTAGTGCTTCATCAAAGCACTTTTGACAGACCTCCCAGGGTTGGTCTATTAATGTGGCTGACATGCGCACTAAGGTCGAATACAGGTGACCGGCATCCCGGGACATCCGGACCAAGCTCCTCCCCGTTTCCCGAGGAAAAATAATGACGGGACTCATGTACCATTAATAAAAACTCCAAGATATGCGGGTGTGAAAAGCTGCATGATTTGGACATATCAACTAGATTAGATAGATAGATAGGTAGGTACTTCTATGGCTTCAATCACACATTAGACTAGTCATTACAACGCAAGCAGCCTACCATATTTAGCCTACTCAATGGAAAACATCACTTGATTGTATAACTTCTATAAATTGCGTTGCTGACTGTCATGTGTAGGCTACAAGTGACCTCAACACAGTTACTAAAGGAAACTGCAGCTTCTCACGGCTGGTGCATTGTGTCCACAAACGTGCTCGAGGAAATAGACATTTTCAACATTGTTCCATGATGTTACAACAACAAAAGTGAGTGCACGGGATTAACTAGTCCGATTGGCAGGGATTTGATACTGAATCTCTGCAACTAGGCACATTTTCTTGTCTGTTTGTTTAGCGGAGAATCTGTGTTCCCTGTTAGTCATGGAGCTACATCAACAAGGTGGTGTGGTGACTTTGACAGAACGTTGAGTTGATTCGTTTGATTCCAGTCTATAATTGTCCACTAGAGTGGTATAATCATGTCCATATTTATTTTGTTGGTATTACATGCTTTTAAATAGCATTTGCAGTTTGAACAGGAATACCAGGATGGTACCGGGATGGTTGCAATATTCTAGGGAAGGAAAATCTGGTAGATTTTCAGGAAAATATTCAACTCTTAACGCACGCTGCGCGCGCACACACTGACAGGCG
This sequence comes from Thymallus thymallus, assembly GCA_023634145.1. NCBI lineage: Eukaryota > Metazoa > Chordata > Actinopteri > Salmoniformes > Salmonidae > Thymallus > Thymallus thymallus. Next base: position 5,437,217 of record CM042384.1, read on the forward strand.
CTGTAGACTGAGATCAGGTTGGGGGTTGATGACAAGGAGAGAACACATACAGTACACACACTTGCCCTATCGGCCGCAGAGGGTGTGTTTTGACTGACAGCCCTCGCCTCAAGCTCAACCACCTGATGCCGAACTCCACTGAGAATGCAACTGTCATGGGATTCAATTAAGGACTACACAGCTGTTAATGCCGTTTCTCTCTCTCTATCTGTCGCTCTCTCTCTGCTTCTCCTCACTTCATAATTTCTCTCTCGGTATATCTTTTCTTCATGTCATTAGACAGAATAACAGAACTGTGGACTATAGAGTATTGCTTTCTTGGTGGTAGTCAGACATGGTTTGTCCACAAGTGTCTATTTTTGCCATTTTGTAAGCGAAAAAGTCTAGCATCATTGCTGGGGTGGTTAAATGTAGGCCCAGTTGAGGTTGTGTACAATGCTGTATTCAGTCCTGCCCTCAGCAACATTTTAGGTGACCTACCCGTGTGAGGTATATGTTCTAGTGTCACGTAATGCGATCATTAGTGACAACAAAGTCAGAGCTTATTTGGCTAATACAGTTAAGCAGCTCCTCATTCACAAGGCAGGGGCCTAACGTAAACAGTACAACGCTGTAGGCATATTCTTCTGGCCATGGCTGCTGGTTGATGATCCAGGATCAGTTTATCCAAGCCAGATCCTAACCTCAGCTGTTAGGAAGAATTGACCTCAGAAAAAGTAAAACTGCCCTTGAATATAATGATCAATCCAGTGTGACTTGATTTGCATATCTATCTTCCTTTCAACAAGCATGTGTGCAGTGCAAACCACTGAGCAAGCTTATGAATCACCAGAAACTTTCATTTGGACTACATTCACTTTAGTTTGACCTAGATGTTTGTCTGGTCTGGACCAGTGTAATTACATTGGCCTAGACATAGACTGGGGTTCACCAATGTAGACACTACTGACTTCATTCTCCCGGCATTGTAATGTACAGTACCAGTGAAAAGTTTGGACACACCTACTCATTCCAGGGTTTTTTCTTTATTTAATTTTTTTACTATTTTCTATACTGTATAATAATTGTGAAGACATCAAAACTATGAAATAACAAATATGGAATCATGTAGTAACCAAAAAAGTGTTAAACAAATCAAAATATATGTTATATTTGAGATTCTTCAAAGTAGCCACCCTTTGCCTTGAGGACGGCTTTGCGCACTCCTGGCATTCTCTAAACCAGCTTCATGAGGTAGTCACCTGGAATGAATTTCAATTAACAGGTGTGCCTTGTTAAAAGTTAATTTGGCAAGAACAGCTCAAATAAGCAAAGAGAAACGATGGTCCATCATTACTTTAAGACATAAAGGTCAATCAATCCGGAAAATTAAGAACTTTTAAAGTTTCTTCAAGTGCAGTTGCAAAAATCATCAAGCACTATGATGAAACGGGCTCTCATCAGGACCGCCACAGGAAAGGAAGACTCAGTTACCTCTGCTGCAGAGTTACCAGCCCTAATAAATGCTTCAGAGTTCAATTAACAGACACATCTCAACATCAACTGTTCAGAGGAAACTGCGTGAATCAGGCCTTCATGGTTGAATTGCTGCAAAGAAACCACTACTAAAGGACACCAATAAGAAGAAGAGACTTGCTTGGCCAAAGAAACACGAGCAATGGACATTAGACTGGTGGAAATCTGTCCTTTGGTCTGATGAGGAGCTGTTCTTGACAAATGTGAGATTTTTGGTTCCAACCGCCGTGTCTTTGCAAGACGCAGAGTAGGTGAACGGATGATCTCTGCATGTTTGGTTGGAGGTGTGATGGTTCTTTGCTGGTGACACGCTGTGATTTATTTAGAATTCAAGGCACACTTAACTAGCATGGCTACCACAGCATTCTACAGCGATATGACATCCCATCTGGTTTGCGCTTAGTGAGACTGTCATTTGTTTTTCAACAGGACAATGACCCACACACCTCCAGCCTGTGTAAGGGCTATTTGACCAATAAGGAGAGTGATGGAGTGCTGCATCAGATGACCTGGCCTCCACAATCACCCAACCTCAACCCAATAAAGATGGTTTGGGATGAGTTGGACCGCAGAGTGAAAGAAAAGCAGCCAACAAGTGCTCAGCAAATGTGGGAACTCCTTCAAGACTGTTGGAAAAGCATTCCTCATGAAGCTGGTTGAGAGAATTCCAAGAGTGGGCAAAGCTGTCATCAAGGAAAAGGGTGGCTACTTTGAAGAAAATATAAAATATTTTGATATGTTTAACACCTTTTTTTGGGTTACTACATGGTTCCATATGTTATTTCATAGTTTTGATGTCTTCACTATTATTCTACAATGTAGAAAAATAGTAAAAATAAAGAAACCCTTGAATGAGTAGGTGTCCAAACAGTCTGTGTTAATTTTCCTGTGTGTGTGTGTGTGTGTGTGTGTGTGGGCGAGGTGCCCACCCCAGTGTATAAAAGCACCAGACAGATGGACTACAGTGAAGGATTCTCTTATAAAAATGTCCTTGTTCCTTTCACTCTCCGTTCCACTTGCCAAGTCCCATGGACCAGTTCCAAAAGCATGAGCAGCCAAAGGTTCTGTCTCGTGCCATTTTATCATATCTCAGTGAATAAGGTATTGTGGAGGCAGTGTGTTTTGCTTTGTCCCCAAAATGAACAGAACATTGAGGGGAGGTTTAGGCTTCAGGACTTTCAGGCCATATTGTAGCTTTTGTCCTCTATCAATATCACGTTCCCACGCCCACATTTTCACATTCCCTTCTTTCTCGTGACTCACTCCTCATATTGGTATTGTTACTCATTCCTTCTGTAGGTGTTTAATTGTTTTATTAATAACATATCTTTGTCTGTTTTTTGTTTTGTCTGCAGATATGTATTCTTCCTGGACCCGTGTAACATTGACATAGTGCAGAGGAAGATAAAATCCATGGCACTGTGTGTGTCCATGTGTCCTGATGAAGAGCTAAAGACGTACCAGGACCTCAAGCGGTTTGCCATGCATAACGGTGAGTGAGTGGGGCCCCTAGTGAAACGGAGTGGACACTTGTCAGCGCTAAGTTTTTCTGCTGTCAAACCACACAAAAGCATAACACTGACAGCATACTGAATCATTCACTGACTCTCTATTCTTCTCAGTAACTCTTGATAATGCTGTGGACCCGAACACATGCAAGTTATTGTTTTAAAAATCTGATAAGGGCGTGTCATCACAATCTCACATATCCATGAGAATAAGTTTTTAGCACCTCAAATCTTTATATGAGAAGGCATAAAAATCAACTCAAGACCGTCCCATTAGGAAAGATTGGTATGAGGAGCAGGTGTTTCCCTCCCCCATCAACAGAAGGCTACTAGGTCATCGTTACAGCTGCCATCCATCACGTCATTGACAGTGACTCACTGCCATCCTTTGGAACGGCAAACACTTTTCACAAACGGTGACATGCCCGTGTCCCTGCGTGCCATCGACCCCTTAATACTGTCCTTTCATTCAACACACACACACACACATACACACACGCACAGTGGGCACCTTGGCACATGTGGAGAGCGAACTATATTAACAAAGGCACCATTAAGGCCAATCCCACCCCTTGCTGTATGGGTACTATTGTTTGTGCCGCCCTAGCCCGTCCTTCAGCTAGGCTTGTGTGTCTACTGTCAGTACTGTATATACATATCGGGCATACATACTCCATGTATGCCCCCATAATCGACTGTGCTGGGTTTGTATAACTTTGCTGTCTCAAGTGGTCTTATGTTCTGATTAGATTGGCTGACTGCATTCCTGAGCATAACACCGTTAACAACAAAATTGAGAGGAAATCCGTTTTCATCCATCATTATATGCATAACATGGTCAGTTGCATAAAGGGAAAATGATGAAATCAGGATATGTTGGTCTAGACACGATATTGAGCTATAACTTTTATCACTTTTTGGAGAGACTGAATTTAATTGAATCGTCCTTATGTTGCTTGGCGTGTGTATGGCTGCACTTTAATAAATAATATTTGTCTCTCTTTCACAGGGTCGGAGCTGTGTTCCTACGAGCTAGCCGGCCACAAATATCCCAGCCTTCCTGAGAGGTTTGACAAATGCCCCAAACTTCCAGTTCCACCAAGGTAGGATGACTTAACATTAGGCCTGGATTTCAATTAGGACTGGGAATTGCCAGGGACCTCACGATACGATATATTTTATTATTTATTTATTTATCTTAGACCACTGAGATGCAGCGTCTTAGACCACTGAGATGCAGCGTCTTAGACCACTGAGATGCAGCGTCTTAGACCACTGAGATGCAGCGTCTTAGACCACTGAGATGCAGCGTCTTAGACCACTGAGATGCAGCGTCTTAGACCACTGAGATGCAGCGTCTTAGACCACTGAGATGCAGCGTCTTAGACCACTGAGCCACTTGGGTGCAGATACGATATTTACGATATGTATTGCGATTTAATGTTCCAAACATATTGCTCATAATATGTCTGATACAGAGAGACCAGATTAAGGAATTGAACATGTATTGTCAGTCATGGAAATAAAAGTGCTCACTATATTTAAAAAAGGTGGAGAACAAGCAGTAGGACGAAAAATACCCGAGGTACAGATGACTAGCGCTAGCTAACGATACCTAGCAAAACAAAAAAAAACTACAAATCAAAACTTGAAGTCAAAGTATCAATATATTATCGTGCAGAAATGTATCTATCGCTTCTCTACCCATCACTAATTTCAATAATCTTTTGATTCCTTCCTTTCCTCTTCTCATTCATCTCTGATCCTTTAACGGTTCTGATGTTTTAGAGAACCGCCCAGGTCATGTGACCTTTTGACCTCTACTTCGCTCCATCCCACAGCAAATCTCTCCCGGTGTTCAACCGCTGCACGCCGGTGGACATCTCCTGCTACGCCAAGTTTGCAGAGGCTGTGGTGACGTTTGTGAGTGACAACAGCGTGCTGCACAGGCTGATCGCCGGCGTGATTGCCAGCAAGGAGATCATCGTGGGCCTCTGCCTGCTGGCGCTAGGTGATGACCGCTATCTGCAGGCGTTTGTTGTCAGCAGTATCTCAGGGGGAAGATAGATATGTATAAGCAATATGGTGGAACTACTACCATTCCTATCCAATGGAGAGCCAGGGCAATAGGATGGGGTTTGTTTCTGGACAGGGCCTCAGTCTCTGAACCCAGTGGGAGTGAATGACCTGACTCTTCCTTGTATTTCTGGGGCCCACTAGTCTCTGAGCCTTCCCTAATGTGAGCCAGTAAAGCGTATCCCTGCATAGGGAACATCTGTCCTACTCTAGTGCATTCTTCTGATTCCTCCATATCAGTATGATGTGTCAGTACACAGGCACTTACTATAGTTCAGACATCGACGGTGATTAGCAATGTCATCACATCTTTGAGTCTCCCCTGATACTGTGTGCCATCTTTGGAATGAGAGGAAGAAGGCTCGAAGGTTAAGGGCATGCCATGGGAGCAATGAACTTGTCCATTTGGGAGTTAAAGCCGACACCTTCAGGGTACATGTGGGTTAGGGTTGGACAAAGTTCTCCTATGCGTCGATTCAAGGGCAGTTTTTGTTATGCTTAAAAGTGAGGAAGGAAAGGATTTGAATATGATGAGTTGATCCTTGATCCTCACTTGGGGAACTCCCGAATGCTGATTCATGGTCAGTTTTTTGATGTATTAATTAATTTGTTTTTTGGGGGGTTAGGGTTGAGGCTGAGGGCAGGGTATGCTGATCCTAGATCTGTGTTTTAAAGGTGAATTTAAGTGCTGTGTTGTGCTACAGTGCTCTCCATGATCCTGATGGTGATCATCCGCTACATCTCTGCTGTGCTGGTCTGGATCCTCACTGCCATGGTGGTCCTGGGTTCCCTTGGTGAGCTCACTTCCTGTCTCTCCTGGCCTTACTTCCTGTCCAGTGTTTTGATCAATCAAGGAGAACTGAAAATCATGACATAGAATGAATGTTAAGTGCAACACCTATGATAATTCTTTGACATTCCTCTTTGCATTTAGCAGTGTGCAGCTATTCAATCTCACCCCTTAATGATACAGCAGCTTAAAAGCTGTCTCTGTTTTTCTGTAGCGGGCACAAGCATTCTGTGGTGGCTGTACATAGACCACCGGTTAACTGCCAACAAGACCCTATCTAAAGAGAACACCGAGACTAAAGATGCTAAGGAGGAAGCAGAGATGTCCAGGGACAAGGCCCAGGCGCTGCTGGTGTATGCCATCGCTGCCACCGTATTCACAGTGAGTACAGTTAGTGTTTGTGTTTGGGATGAAAGGGAGACTGTGGGCAACCAAGCCTTGTACATTTTGGGTGGGGTGTTGTGACATTTCAGATTGAATGCCTAGCGCTGCTTTGAAATCTTGAACTCCTGGCACCGCCCACTTATTTTTATTTTTTTATTTTTTTAGCGCCCTCCTCCTCACTGACTCTTTCACCTTCCTTTCACTCTCTCCTCTTGGCAGTCTTCCATTGGTTTCATTTCTCTCTCTCTCTGAGATAATCTGCTTGATTATCCCTTCTCTTCTGTTGTCTCATCCTCTGATTTCCCCCTCAGGTTATCCTTTTCCTGCTGATGCTGTTCATGAGGAAGAGAGTGGCGCTGACCATCGCCCTGTTCCATGTGGCCGGCAAGGTGTTCATCCACCTGCCGCTGCTCACCCTGCAGCCCTTCTGCACCTTCCTGGCCCTGCTCCTCTTCTGGCTCTACTGGAGCCTGGTACTGCTCTTCCTCGGGACCACCGGTGAGGGAGGGAGGGTGGGTGTGAGGGGAAGGAGGGGGCGGAAAGGGGCAGTGGTCCTCTTTTGAATGTGATCATGTTGGAAGCGAGGGAGGGAGAGGAAAAAGGGAAGTATAAATAGCAGAGGGAAGGGGAATGAAAACCTTTTTACGTAGGTAAGTAATGAATTCCAACTCAACAGGACATTGCACTGGGTTGGCCTTATTCAGGAACTTGTTCAAACTAGTCCCGACCACTAAGCTGAGTCTGACATGTCCCCCTCAGGGAACCCGGTCCAAAACGAGGAGACAGGTCTGACAGAGTTCCGGCTGACTGGGCCTCTGCAGTACATGACGTGGTACCACGCTGTGGGCCTCATCTGGATCAGCGAGTTCATCCTGGCCTGCCAGCAGATGACTGTAGCTGGGGCCGTGGTCACGTACTACTTCACAAGGTCTGGTTCAGAAATGTTTTCATGATTTTGTTTATGTACAAATGTATGTTTATTTGATAGGATATCGGCTATAATCATGCTTAGTAACAATATTAGATTTTATTGTCCATTTGTCACAGAAATTATTTATGGGTAAATCTCTCTGCCACCCACCTTCACTGTCGCTTTATTTCATCTACTCCATGAAGATTGACTACTATGAGTATAATAAAAACAGTTAAAACTGAAATCCATGAGCATACAAAATATTAATGGATAAGAGCAACAAAATAAGAGTAAAAAAAGTAAACTTCTTCCCAAGTAAAAATAGCCTTTGAGTGACCAAAACATCATATTTTTATGCTATTAAAATGCTCAGAATGGATGCTGGCCCATGTTGACTCCAATGCTTCCCACAGTTGTGTCAAATTGGCTGCATGTCCTTTGGGTGGTGGACCATTCTTGATAAACACAGGAAACTGTTGAGCGTGAAACCCAGCAGCATTGCAGTTCTTGACACAAACCGGTACGCCTTGCACCTACTACCATACCCCATTCAAAGGAACTTAAATCTTTTGTCTTGCCCATTCACCCTCTGAATGGCACACATACACAATCCATTGTCTCGAGGCTTAAAAATTCTTATTGAACCTGTCTCCTACCCTTCATCTACACTGATTGAAGTGGATTTAAGTGTCATCAATAAGTGACCATAGTTTTCACCTGATCAGTCTCATGGAAAGAGCATGTGTTCTTAATGTTTTGTTTATAACTCCTATTTTATTTTAATATATTTCGTACTTGTCTATAACTTCTGTACTTGTCATGTATTTGTATGTTTTCTGTTGACCCCAGGAAGAGTAGCAGCTGCATGTGCAGTAGCTAAATGTGTGTCGCTCTGGATAAGTGCTACATTACTTATATTTTAATTTAATGGAGATCCTAATAAACAAAACTGCGCCTCAGTATAACTGGAGTGTCCTCCTAGGAGGGTGCGGCATGCTCTCTTCTGAATATGCTCCAGGTCATCAGACTGGGCGTGGGGTCAGTGAGCTGTGCCAAGGATGTGGCGCTTGTAGCCGGTGTACAGTGCCTTCGGAAAGTATTCAGAACCCTTTACTTTTTCAACGTTCTGTTAGTAATACATTTTAGAAGAAGGCTGTAACCTGTTTTTTTCCCCCCTCAATCTACAAACACCCCATAATGACAAAGCAAACAACACTTTTATTTTATTTTTATGTTTGCTAATTTATAAAAAAATAAATAATCCTGAAATATTACATTTACATGCAGTACTAGTCAAAGGTTTAGACACCTACTCTATTTTCTATATTGTACACTCTTGGCTTTCTTTCAATCATCTTCATTAGGTAGTCACCTGGAATGCATTTCAATTAACAAGTGTGCCTTGTTAAAAGTTAATTTATGGAATTTCTTTCCTCCTTAATGCGTTTGAGACAATCAGTTGTGTTGTGACAAGGTAGGGGTGGTATACAGAAGATAACCCTATATGGTAAAAGACCAAGACCAAATTATGGTAAGAACAGCTCGAATAAGCGAAGAGAAACCACAGTTACTTTAAGACATGAAGGTCAGTCAATCTGGACAATTTCAAGAACTTCTTGAAGTTTCTTCAAGTGGCTACGTTGAAGAATATAAAATATTTTGATTTGTTTAACATTTTTTCTACTTAGTTGAAGCACCTTTTGGCAGCGATTACAGCCTTGAGTCTTCTTGGGTTTGACGCAACAAGTTTGACACGCCTGTATTTGGGGAGTTTCTCCCATTCTTCTCTGTAGATCCTCTCAAGATCTGTCAGGTTGGATGGGGAGCGTTGCTGCACAGCTATTTTCAGGTCTCTCTAGAGATGTTCGATCGGGTTAAAGTCCGGGCTCTAGCTAGGCCACTCAAGGAAATTCAGAGACTTGTCCCGAAGCCACTCCTGCGTTGTCCTGTTGGAAGGTGAACCTTTGACCCAGTCTGAGGTCTGGAGCGAGTGCTCTGGAGCAGGTTTTCATCAAGAATCTCTCTGTACTTTGTTCAGTTCATCTTTCCCTCGATCCTGACTAGTCTCCCAGTCCCTGCCGGGGAAAAATATCCCCACAGCATAATTCTGCCACCACCATGCTTCACCGTAGGGATGGTGCCAGGTTTCTTCCAGACGTGATGCTGGGCATTCAGGCCAAAGAGTTCAATCTTGGTTTCATCATGGTCTGAGAGTGTCGTAGAATGTGTCTGTGTGAAACTGAGATGAGCCCCTGAGACGTAACGCTGGCATTTAAGTTACGATGGCTAGGTGAAAACCTAAACACTACATTCCATTTATTACCTAATGTCTGTGTGAAAGTTGTGTTGTCTGTTGGTGCAGGGAGACCCAATCTCTAGTTCATATACTGTACATCACACATTGAAGATAAATACTGGACTTTATAAATTAAGGGAAAGACTTGGTGTCTATGTTGCATTAGTATTTATCTATAAACAAGCAGTAAATTATCTAGAGACAGATATTTTACACCATGTAAATATTGATGTCTGTTGCATGAGAGCACAATGTACCTCTGTATAAATCTCACGTAGCTGTTCTACGTGAGGACGAAAGGAAGACCATAAAGAGCTGTAACTCAGTTCTGCTCTTCTGAGTTCTCAGTGATCACCTCCAGAGGTGATTACTGACCAGCTCCATTACATCAGTAATTAATAAAGTTCAATTGTAGTTTTGAAGAAATCTTTCCTTTTGGCAAACTCCAAGCGGGCTGTCGTGTACCTTTTTATTTTTATTTTTATGAGGAGTGGCTTCTCTCTGGCCGCTACCAAAAAGGCCTGATTGGTGGAGTGCTGCAGAGATGATTGTCCTTCTGGAAGGTTCTCCCATCTCCACAGAGCAACTCTGGAGCTCTATCAGAGTGACTCGGTTTCTTGGTCATCTCCCTGACCAAGGCCCTTCTCCGATTTCTCAGTTTGGCCGTTGGCCAGCTCTATGAAGAGGCTTGGTGGTTCCAAACTTCTTCCATTTAATAATAATGGAAGCCACTGCGTTCTTTGGGACCTTCAATGATGCACATTTCTTTTGGTACCCTTCCCCAGATCTGTGCCTCGACATAATCCTGTCTCGGAGCTCTACAGACAATTCCTTCGACCTCATGGCTTCGTTTTTACTCTGACATGCACTGTCAACTGTGGGACCTTACATAGACAGGTGCCTTTCCAAATCATGTCCAATCAATTGAATTTACCCCAGATGGACTCCAATCAAGTTGTAGAAACATCAAGGATGATCAATGGAAACTGGATGCACCTGAGCTCATTTTGAGTCTCATAACAAAGGGTCTGAATACTTATGTAAGTAAGGGTATTTCTGTTCTTTATTTTTTATGAATTTGCAAACGTTTCTAAACCGTTTCGCTTTGTCATTATGGGGTATTGTGTGCAGATTGCTGATAAAAATAAAATAATGCATTTAATCCATTAGAATAAAGCTGTAATGTAACAATGTGGGAAAGTCAAGGGGTTTGAATACTTTCCGAAGGCACTGTAAATTATCACCTCGTCTTCCTGTGACTCATGGAACCTTTTTGAAGGTGGTGAAGGAGAAAACGTTTTGCGTTGCTCTTTGTTACAATAGTAGCAACCTGCTCTCCCCATTGTACGACCTTCTGTACCATTCCCCCTAAAATGTTCACGCTGTCACACACTGCTCATGGCCCTCGGTCCGGAGAGGGCATGGGACAGGTGGATTTCTTGTGAAAGCCTCTGATGGGACCTTGCACTTGACAGGGTTTAGTGACGTTCTGCTTACATGAACCAATGTCGAAGTTGTTCAGGGCCTGCTGTGGTTTGCTGACGTAACCTGTTGTGCACGTGTGGACCATATTTAGATTGCCAACATATTTCTACCTACTGTCGACATCCAGGGATGCGCTGTTATTGACCACAAGGAAGATTTCCTTGAGCGATGCCTTCCGTCAGCTCCTGCCAGTCTGAGAGACTGTTTTGGTAGCGTAGCTGTTTGCGGCCGGTCACAAAAACCGCAGAGCCATGCTGAGGGCAGGTCTGACACTCAGTTCAATGGCGATGGGATGGTTTATTTTTGTCAAAGACATTTTGAGAAGTCAATGGTGATGAGGGTGTTTATGGTATTCTCTCTCTCTCTCTCTCTCCCTCTTTCCTTCTTCCATTCCCCCATCTCAGGGACAAGAACAAGCTGCCTGTGACGCCCATCCTGTCATCTGTGTTGAGGCTGATGAGGTACCACCTGGGCACGGTGGCCAAGGGCTCCTTCATTATCACCTTGGTCAAGATCCCACGCCTCTTCCTCATGTACGTCCACAACCAGCTCAAGGGCAAGGTAAAACTGTCTCTCTCTTCCATCTCTCTCTGGAGTGTTGTGCAAGCTAATCAAGGCTAGCTTTTTGGCTTGTCACCAGTAGTTTGAAATTGCAGTCAATGCCAACATGACCGTGGTGTCACATCAGTTGTTGTGACATGACATCGGCTATAATGACTTATGACATCTTATCTTCGGTTGATCCGTTTAGGACAGTTTACAGAAGAAAATGGAGGGAAAAGGTTTAATATAAAGTCCTATGCAGAGTTATTTTGTTTAATTAAAAAAAACAAGTATTTTAGGCTCAGATGGCTGTTTGGGTTTGGCACAGTGCTGGCCATTTTTATTAGGGGTTTGGTTAAAAAATGTGACATGTATAATGACTAAACTGTTACTCGTTTACGATAAACACATCTGGTAAACCACATTACAATATTATCATGCTATTTCTTACAGGTATTTTGCTTTATTCTCCTTGGTGGGTGATGTAAGCTAGTGTCTATTGTCCTTAACCTGCTGCTTTGTTGTTTAACTTGATCAATGGAGAGACACCCTGCAGCATACTGAATTGATGGAATAAATTAACATTAGAGCTCTGAGAGGGGAGGTAACTTTACCTGAGTGATGCTCCGAAACAGAGCCACAAAACTGGATACAGCAATCTGACTTTGGGTCTATGCCTGCTTCTCTTGCAGTTCAGCCTCGAGAAATAAGACAACCAAGTTCTGGAGCTCTGCGGGGAACATTTTTCAAAGCGCTTTTTTTTTTTATTTTTTTTTTAAGTAGTGTATCTCGGATACCTTTCCCAATATCTCTCTTTCTCTCCCTCTCACAGGAAAATGCATGTGCTCGATGCATGTTGAAGACCTGTATTTGCTGCCTGTGGTGTTTGGAGAAGTGCCTCAACTATTTGAATCAGGCAGGAGCTCTTTTCTTTTCCCTCTAATTTGATCATTGTAAATAAGGATGGATGGATGAAGATATGTTAATGTTTCATATCCAGCTTGTTCGCTGTAGTGACTGTAGTGTGTGTCTCTGTGTGTGTGTGTGTGTGTGTGTGTGTGTAGAATGCATACGCAGCAACGGCCATCAACAGTACCAGTTTCTGTACGTCGGCACGAGACGCCTTTGTGATCCTGGTGGAGAACGCTCTGAGGGTGGCGGCTATCAACACCGTGGGAGACTTTGTCCTTTTCCTTGGCAAGGTGAGGGGGCTGCTGGGATACTGGAGGGCTTCAGAGTAGTGGACGTTAATCCCTATACATACAATGGCCTTTAAAGAATGAATCTGTTTCAATAATCAAAATGGGGTTGATTTTTGTAAGAGAATGGCACTGTATTAATGCAGGATGTAACTAATGCAGTCAGTCATCATGTCGCTGATGCAAAACGTACTTGTGTGTGTGTGTGTCGTGTTTGTGGTCAGATCCTGATCGTGACGTCCACAGCGTTCGCCGGCGTACTGCTGCTTAACTACCAGCGGGACTACGCAGAGTGGGTCCTCCCTCTCATCATTGTCTGCCTCTTTGCCTTCCTGGTGGCCCACTGCTTCCTGTCAATCTTTGAGATCGTGGTGGACGTGCTCTTCCTCTGTTTCGCCATCGACACCAAATACAACGACGGCACACCGGGCAGAGAGTTCTACATGGACAAAGCCCTGATGGTAAGCTACGTGAGAATATGGTATACTGGTGGGATTCTGTTGAAATGGGAGAATGTATTTATCTAGTTGCACATGTAAGAGTTTGTTTATTGGGACAGCTATGATCAATTCTCATGACAGTAGAATTGTATTCAAACATTTTGGTCCAACATGTCTGGTCTATCTATGCAAAAATATATAAAATAAAATATTATTTTAGAGTCCTGCTGTTCATTTGTAGAGCTTTATCTTTGCATCTTCCCTCTCACTACATGCATCTATGGATGCTCCATTTATCCTACTCAAAATCATCCAGGGATGAACATGTATTCAAAATGATTTTCCTTCCATAACCTTATGCTCATCTTTTGGGAGAGCTGTCAGCACATTTGTCAGGCATATCAGGGGGAAAAAAACTCACAGAAATATGCAAATTGGCTTGTTTCATGTAGCACACAACCTTGAACATTTAATGAGAGGTAGTGGGAGAAATCAGAAGGGAGCCTTCTTGACTGGAGTTCTCTGGGTGGATGTTTAAAAATGTAGACTTTGTGACTCAGCAGTAGCGCCATAATATTCATAAATAAAATACATTTTAAAAAATTAAAGAAGACCTGTTAGAAATGTTAGGTTTATGATGATTATAAGCTACAATATGCAACTTTTGGGGCACTCCTAAGTAAAATGGTCATTAGGAATATAGGTTTTTGTTTGAAACTTTAGTACCATAAAGCTAAGGATTCTGTGGTTTAATAACGGAGTAAATGTGTTCACATGGTATATTAAGCGCGTATTAACCGACACGGTATGACACTACTTTCCATTCCCCCCTGCAGGAGTTTGTGGAAAACAGCAGGAAGCTGGAGCGGGTGGTGGAGCGAGGGCGAAGCCGGCCCACAGAGACGGTGTCAGTGGAGGGGGCGGAGATTAAGCCCATGGTGAGTGACAGCGGAGGGAGCGGTGACGGTGACTCGGGCGGAGACACTGAGGAGGTGGGATGGGGCTTGGATGGAGGCGGGGGAGAGTGGGAGGAGCTGCAGGAGTTCCATATGTACTACCTCCTGGCAGGGGTGCTGGTGGACTGGGCCCTGGGGGAGCAGAGTACCATGGTCCCCTTGATCCTCTGCCTGACCGAGGACATGGTCCTCTTCTTCTGCGTCTACCTGCCCACCTCCACACTCTTCCTCTTCGCCACGTTGCTCCAGAAAGCCTCCCCCGCTGTCGTGCCTCGGCCACAACCAAAGCCACCTAAATAGTCGTCTTCGCATGCTAGCTAACGCATGCTAACTAATGCACAACCACGGCATTCTCCTCACCCTCATCTCTACTAACTATTTTCACACTGAACTATTCCATCCCTCTTTTTTTATATATTTTTTTTTCTCACTCGTCATCTACTGGGTATCTTGAACCTGAAGTGTACATTTGTTTGGGTTTTTTTGCCTTTTCATCACCATGGTGCTTTTTGGTAGAGGGGGACATGTCTGGTAGTAAACAACAGTGAGCAACAACAATGCCAGTTGGATTCTGCAATGCTAAAAGGGACCAATGGGGAGATGTATGTATGACTCATCTTTCCCGTCTAATGTACCATGCTACTGGATTTCCTGCCGAAATTATTTAGACAGCTGTTAGGAGCTACTGAAGTTGGCAACTATGCACTTCTGTTTACTTTTAGATTTGGCCTTTTCTTATCTCCTAGATGTACTCAGATAGCATTATGGGTAAAAGTATTATGGTCATTTGGTAGTTCGAGGTAATAGTATCTCCCCCAGTAGTTTTAAAATAATAAGCTATGTGTACAGTCAGAAGTTTACATACACTTAGGTTGAAGTCTTTAAAACTATTTTTTCAACCACTCCACAGATTAGTCGGTTAGGAAATCTACTTTGTGCATGACACAAGTAATTCTTCCAACAATTGTTTACAGACAGATTATTTCACTTAGAATTCACTAGATCACAATTCCAGTGGGTCAGAAGTTTACATACACTAAGTTGACTGTGCCTTTGAAAATTCCAGAAAATGATGCCATGGCTTTATAAGCTTCTGATAGGCTAATTGACATAATTTGAGTCAATTGGAGGTGTACCTGTGGATGTATTTCAAGGCCTACCTTCAAACTCAGTGCCTATTTGCTCGACATCATGGGAAAATCAAGAGATCAGCCAAGACCTCAGGAAAAAAATGGTATACCTTCACAAGTCTGGTTCATCCTTGCAAGCAATTTCCAAACGCCTGAAGGAACCACATTCATCTGTACAAACAATAGTATGCAAGTATAAACACCATGGGACCACGCAGCCGTCATACCACTCAGGAAGGAGACGCGTTCTGTCTCCTAGAGATGAACGTACTTTGGTGCGAAAAGTGCAAATCAATCCCAGAACAACAGCAAAGGACCTTGTGAAGATGCTGGAGGAAATGGGTACAAAAGTATCTATATCCACAGTAAAACGAGTCCTATATCGACATAACCTGAAAGGCCGCTCAGCAAGGAAGAAGCCACTGCTCAAAAACCACCATTAAAAGCCAGACTATGGTTTGCAACTGCACATGGGGACAAAGATTGTACTTTTTTGAAAAATGTCCTCTGGTCTGATGAAACAAAAACATAACTGTTTGGCCATAATGACCATCGTTATGTTTGGAGGGAAAAGGGGGAGACTTGCAAGCCGAAGAAAACCATCCCAACCGTGAAGCACAGGGGTGGCAGCATCATGTTGTGGGGGTGCTTTGCTGCAGGAAAGACTGGTGCACTTCACAAAATAGATGGCATCATGAGGAAATCGCAAATGGGTCTTCCAAATGGACAATGACCCCAAGCATACTTCCAAAGTTGTGGCAAAATGGCTTAAGGACAACAAAGTCAAGGTATTGGAGTGGCCATCACAAAGCCCTGACCTCAATCCTATAGAAAATCTGTGGGCAGAACTGAAAAAGCGTGTGTGAGCAAGGAGGCCTACAAACCTGACTGTTACACCAGTTATGTCAGGAGGAATGGGCCAAACTTATTGTGGGAAGCTTGTGGAAGGCTACCTGAAACGTTTGACCCAAGTTAAACAATAAAATAGGCAATGCTACCAAATACTAATTGAGTGTATGTAAACTTCTGACCCACTGGGAATGTGATAAAAGAAATACAAGCCGAAATAAATCTCTACTATTATTTTGACATTTCACATTCTTAAAATAAAGTGGTGATCCTAACTGACCTAAAACAGGGAATTTCTAAATGTCAAGAATTGTGAAACTTAGTTAAAATGTATTTGGCTAAGGTGTATGTAAACTGACTTCAACTGTATTTGTCATAATGCACAATCAGTGTTGATAACAGCAGCAAGTCAGCTTTTGCACAAAAATACACAGACTTATCCCTCAGCCCTCCTCTGAATGTCCAGCCTTCAGGGCACAAGATGAATCCCCTAATCTCATCACCACTCCACTGCATGGTGTCCATTTATTTTCTGTAACCTCTTCTCGTCCATTTTTTTTTTTTTAACATTTTCATAACAGCTTTTTCTTTCACTCATTCCATTATTTTACCATCCAAATAATTTAATGACTGCATGCGATACTGTGAATTGAGGAATAACACTTGAATAACTTTGCTTTCCAGGCTCCAGGAACAAGTTCAGCTTGACCAAAATCACCTAATGGGACTTTTTAAAAAGACATTCCAAAATGTTTATTTTTACCAATGTGTAACATGTTTACTATGGTTTCACTCCAGGGAATACAATATTTTAATAAGAAACTGTAAAAAAAAAAATAACGATGTAATGAAGCACTTTATATTGAAGCCCTGCATATTTTAAAAGGCTGATGCATTTTTCGTAGTGATGTCCTTTTTTATAAGACTAAAAAAAGCATTGCCATCTAGTCGAACACAGTACTAAAATGTATTGAATCACTTTGGGTTGGACTAATTTGTCATGCAATGATATAGCACTTAGATGTGTGTTTTTAATCAACCACTGAAAGTTTAAGTACGTGAGACTTACGTTTGCATTTGAATTCTGCGCCATTGAAGAGTGTTTTCGGTTTGAAAGTAGGTGTATTTTTACCAGAGTGCAGTGAGGCTGACTGTGTTTTTAATTAATTTTTCTTACATTTTTGGGATGAAACGCAGAGAGGATGCGATCATACAACTGTGTGTAACTGCAAGGGGAAGACAGCTTCTAGTTCCCATTGTTTGGAGGGACGCAGAGACAAAGTTACTGCTGATTGGAAGTCTATCCCCCCTACAACACTTCTAGGGGTAGGGACTAGGGCTGTGGCGGTCATGAAATTGTGTCTCCCGGTAATTGACCGTTAACTAACAAACACGTTTAGGATCTCCTGGGTTTCATGCATAGCCTACAAGCCACTGATGCAGACCTTTTGGAACATCTACATTTAAAAAAACGTCTAATACATCCATTTAATATAGCCTACACCATCACAATAAAAATATTTATTTTAGACGGGTCTAAAGAAACATGATATGAAGAAAATGTAGTTTATTTCAGAAGAACAGAATAGCATGCTCTGAATTGTCCTTATGTTAGGCCCTGATCTGGCTATGCTACACTAGTTCACAAATTTACCTACTAGGGACTTAGGGTTCATTTTGAACTGGGCAAGACATTAACAGAGAACTATCCAGAGGGCTGCAAAGTCTATTTCTTTTCTTAGAACTCAACCAATTTGTCTCCTAGTTGTATTGATTCACTTGGTTTATTCATCAAACCAGTCAGTCTTTATTTGGATTGAGGGACACTTGACCTATTTGGAGTCCTCTTCCACTTGTGGGAAGTCTCCGTAGAAAGCGAACTCAGACTTTGTAGCCCTCAAGCAATAACGCAACACCGTCAGTATTTACCGCTACAAAAATGTCTTCCTACTTGCACTACAGTTTTTCAAGACAAACGTTCCTGGCATAGCGATAGCATCTCTGTGATGTTTGGTGAGGGGGACAAAAACTCGCACTTTGCCTTAACCAGTTCCATAGGCTGTGCCCTCTATCTTATTGGTTAGTGATGTGACTCCCCTAAGTATATAATGGGGGTAGAAGTGCTATAAGCCTTAAAGTCCCCTCTTCTTTTTGCAGTAGATTTGTGTATTCGAAACCCAGAGTACTGAATCCATCGCCGCGACTGAAGAACAACTGTCCACTTTTTTATTTTATTTTATTGATCTTCTAAGTCTCAGAAAATGCTACCTTTTACATTATGATGTATGCAGTTATTTTGTAATGGGAGTTTAATAATGTGTTGACAAGACTGAAATGGTATTCTGATATTGTTAAGTGATCCCGGTGGATATTTAATGTTGAAAGGACAGATGGCTGTGACTGTTCACATAACCTTTAATTTTCAGCCTCTCATGAGAGAACAACAAGCGCCAGATGTCATTCACAAAAACATGAATGTTTCAAGACCGGAAAACAAAAGTATTTTGGTGCGCTTTAATCCAGGTATACACTAGACCATACACTAGGGTTTACTGAGGAAATATTAAGAGTATGCATGTAAAGGTCAAACTGAATTGTGGTTGCCACAGAAATGTAATGCACAAAGCATGTTAAGAATTGTACTAAGGTGGTCTTCATTTCAACACTCGGATCAATTTAAGAAATCTGTAAAATAGTTGAAAATGTCTAGGTCAGTCGGTACAATAGAGATGTTTCCTAAATGTTTCAGGACGGAACTTTCCCAAGTGAGCAAACCTGCCCTGAAAGATGTCTAGTGCAATCAAGGAATCCACTTATGGCACAGGGCATTACTGATAACTCTTTCTAACTGCAATTATATGAAAACGACATGTCATTCATGGGTATCCATCATAGAAGACCAAGACTATGACCGAGGGACTGTGCATCGGACACTATCAGTCATAACCCACGCCGTTCTGTTTGCCAAACTCTACCAATCGACACACACAATAGGAAACTCACACTGACAACTTGGACAGAGACATTGCTGTGCTGAATGGGGGGGAGGGGGGGACACTGATGGCGTGTTTATTTTTCAGTTCTGGTTTATTTTTCTTAATGCTTTTATTTGCCTGTAAAGCAAGCTGCTCTGCGAACAGCTGAGACGCGAGGCTTGATTTGTCAGCTTCTATTGGACCGCGGCAGAAAGCCCTACTACTTGGAAGAGCCAGTATTGTAAAAGCCAGTAGCTACTCAAAACGATGGACCATTGACAACTTGCATGTTTTCCGTCACGGTTTTATCCTCGCTCCCTTTTAGGGCGAGCCATCTATGTAGGGTGTGAATATTATGGCATTAGATCCACGTGACTTAACGCTGACTTTACTGATAGAACAATAGCTTTACTCAGCAACAAAGCCACTGTTTTTCGAGATGAGTCGACTTCTTCGTTCTTGGAAACAAACTGAATGTCTATTCTTGTCGCACAGGAATGGGCAATTCCTAGATTATGAACAGGCAACACATCAGTTTAATTGTATGGTAACACTAGCTTTTAGCTATTTCTCTGCAGTAAGGTTGTAACATTGGACAACAATGTTTTTTGTTTTTTTTATATTTATGATTTCTTATGTATATTTGTTTTTAAGAAAGGTAATAAATTGGAAAATGTAATCTTGTCGTTGACTGTCTTAATTGTACTGTACATTATACATACTTTTGGCCATGTAGTGGACACCTGCTTGTTGAACATCTCATTCCAAAATCATGGGCATTAATATGGAGTTGGTCCCCCCCCCCCTTTGCTGCTATGACAGCCTCCACTCTTCTAGGAATGCTTTCCACTAGATGTTCGAACATTGCTGCGGAGACTTGCTTCCATTCAGCCGCAAGCATTAGTGCGGTTGGCACTGATGTTGGGCGATTTGTGTTGAGCGGTGTTCCAAATCATACCAAAGGTGTTCGATGGGGTTGAGGTCAGGGCTCTGTGCCGGCTAGTCAAGTTCTTCCACACCTATCTTGACAAACCATTTCTGTATGGACCTCCCTTTGTGCACGGGGGCATTAACATGCTGAAAAAAGAAAGGGCCTTCCACGAACTGTTTCCACAGTTGGAAGCACAGAATCGTCTAGAAGGTCATTGTGTTAAGATTGCCCTTTACTGGAACTATGGGGCCTAGCCCGAACCATGAAAAATAGCCTCAGACCAATATTTCTCCAAACTTTACAGTTGGCACTATGTATTCGGGCAGGTAGCATTTTCCTGGCATACGTCAAACCCAGATTCGCCCATTAGGCTTGTGTGCGGCTGCTCGGCAATGGAGTCATTTCAGGAAGCTCTCGACGAACAGTTATTGTGCTGATGTTGCTTCCAGAGGCAGTTTAGAACTCTGTAGTGAGTGTTGCACTTCACAATAACAGCACTTACAGTTGACCGAGGCAGCTCTAGCAGGGCAGAAATTTGACTAACTGACTTGTTGGAAAGGAGGCATTCTATGACGGTGCCTCGTTGAAAGCTCTTCAGTACGGGCCATTATAATGCCGGTGTTTGTCCATGGAGATTGCATGGCGGTGTGCTCGATTTTATACTCCTGTCAGCAACAGATGTAGCCGAAATAGACAAATCCACATACTTTTGGGCATGTAGTATATTTGTATTTGTTAATGATCCCCATTAGCTGCTGCCTTGCTCTTCCTGGGGTCCAGCAACATTAAGGCAGTTATATTACATCACATTTCATAACACTTGCGTAGCTACATAAAAGTTCAAATGGCATATTTAAAAGTAACTTAAATAACATGCATATGGACAAAACATTCCTACTGTAGTAATGTGCCTTTGTCATTAATTCCTTTGGCAGTGCATATACTGTATACTAATTAAATGATTCAATGAGAATATGGTTGGTCAGGTTTAGTGTTCTTGACCACAACTACTGTAACATTATTTACCTTCATAAAGGCACAAAACAAACATCAAAAATGTATCCTGGGTCAAATCTGTACCAGCTGGGCCACTAACAAGACGGCCCTTCTGTAGTCTACAACAGTGTTTCCCAAACTCTGTCTTGGCGGACCCAAGGGATGCACGTTTTGTTTTTTGCCCTAGCACTACAAAGCTGATTCATATAACCAACTCATCATCAAGTTTTGATTATTTGATTCAGCTGTCTAGTTTGAGAAACCCTGTTCTACAAGATGGCGTTTCAAACCTGTTGCCTATTAAGTCCACAGGGTTCATCGCCATCCCTCTGTCCAGAGTCCCTAACGGTCACTACAGCTCCTCATCGTCCTCGCTGACCAGTATAGTGTCCAGGTCCTTGCACTGTGCGCTCTCTGTGACAAACTCTCTCTGCTGGGCCTCCGCCTCTCTCAACTCCCCCTGCAGGCACTCCAGATGCTGCGCACGCCGATTCCTCAACAGCTTCATGGGGAACGGGTTCATGTCACTGAAGGCAATGTTGGTCAGCTTCCTATTGGAGAGAGCAGGGTACGACGAGCCCAATATTACTCAACCTGCTTATTTCCATACAGTATAATTTAAGTGTGCAGGCTGCATGGTAACAAGCTGTATTGTCCTAACCCTAGATCTAGCTAATTGACATTTTAGTAATTTAGCAGACACTCTTAAACAGAATGACTTACAGGAGCAATGGTTCCATATCTGTGTGTGGTTGTACATCTATGCATTGGTCGGACAGGAGTTTCTGATAAAGTGATGCCGAGTAAGTCACCCTGGCTGTGTACACAAGCAGCCCAATTCTGTTATTCTTTCCACTAATCACATCCAATCTTTTTACATCAAAAGACCAATTAATGTAAAAAATATCAGAATTGGGCTGCCTGTGTAAACACAGCCCTGGTATCTCATCTGCTCTATGTTTGGAGAATACTGCCTTTAACGCACTCCTCTGGCTGTATAGCCTCTTGTTATCTCCCACAAGTGTTGAGCCCATAGCTCTGCCGTCACTGCTGCTATCTGAATTATATATGGTGATGTCGGTCTTGGCTTCTGACAAAAATAGCTCCTCCGTCTGTTCTGCCATTAACACACCGATTAAATAGGACACCAGAAAAAGTATGCCAAACCATATAGATAATACAACAATTGAACAGGCTACAAATTACAAGCTAAATGTGATTTGGTGGAATGGTTCAAAAACTACTTAGGGGTGTATCAGGTGTGTTAGTGCTGGGCTGTAACAAAAACATTCACACCAGTCCTCCAGGAGTTTAAGACCACTGCTATAGTGGTTCCTAGAGAAACACTGACCTAATATAGTGCTATTTGTTCACAACACTGCCTCCATATTATGACCTTAGATGTTTTTGTGGCCCCTCACCTGCCGTCTGCGATGGTCTTGGTGAAGAAGTGCAGGTATTGGTAGATCTCCATGCTGTCATGGATCTTCAAGATGTCCTCTTCTTTGTACTTGAACAGAGCCAGGGCATACCGAAATATCACCTGCACAAAAAAACATGCATGCATGTTTACATTAGAAGTGGTTTATTTACTACTAATAATAATTGTACACCAGGTCAGTCATCGAAGCCAAAATTTGAATGCCCCTGGGCTAGGGGCTGTTTATATGTTTCCAGCCCAGGCTCTAGTCTCTCTTAGGCACGGTACCTTGGTGCCCTCGTAGAGGAAGGCGTCCCACACTCGCAGGAGGATTTCGCTAGGCAGGCACTCTACGAACACCACCAGGAACCAGTTGAACGTGATGGAGGATACGTCCACTCTGTGCTCCTCAAAGTGAGCCGCCAGCCGGGGTATCTTCTCAGCCATGAAATCCTTTAGCACACGCTGGTCTGCCTGCAACATCCACACGTAAACCATGTCACATTGGGTCACGTCAGCTGATGGCGTTGACAGATATTGACATATGAGAAATCTTGAATTCATTACGTCGTTCATTAAATGTATGCGCTATTTCAGTTCCAGTTAAACTGAAATGGACTAAATCAGATAAACAGAAACGCACTTAATCCCACAACTTCCAACAACGTTGTATACATTTTTATTACAGAGGAGATCTGACAGAACTGTAGATCTCAAAACTATTTAATGTTATGCATCTAAAAACATATATTTTCAAAAAGTTGGTCCTTCGAGGCGAATCGTTACCTGCGAGGATATCAGCGTTTTGCTGTAGTAGTCCTGGGGCATGATGCCCTCCACCACAGCTACTAGACACCAGAAGGCATCCTCCTCACTCTTCAGCACCAGGAGAGCTATGGCTGCCAGCCTGAAGGGCAAGGGAGTGGCCAATGTCATAGTTGTTCTTTGACATTAATTTTACATTTTAGTCCTTAACAGACACTCTTATCCAGAGCATACATTTTCCCCAATACTGGTCCTCCGTGGGAATCAAACTCACAACCCTGGTGTTGCAAGCACCATGCTCTCTACCAACTGAGGCACACAGCAACCCATATTCGGTAGAGATTGTTTTGAAGTCTGTGAAAGCTTGTATGGTATATCTACAGCCTGCTCTGAGTAGCCATATAGAGGAAAATGCAAGACAAAGACAAGACAAATAATGTATTTTCACAAAAATATAATTGTCTTCATCAGGCTTTCATAAGCTGAGACCTTGTGTAGGTATTGTTTTGGAGTCAGCACTATTTATCAGTTTACTGCTTTGTCCATTAGGTGGCTGTATTTCTCTGTATTTTATAGAGCACACTGCTGACTAATAGGGAGTCTTGTGCACCTGTTGAGGCCCTGGCAGTAGCCGATGGAGGGGTTTTTCCAGGAGAAGGCCAGCAGGATTCGTTGGAGCTGCTGCAGGGCAGGGCTGGACGGTGAGGAGAAGTGCTGATTGGTGGTGAGAGTGCGGTACAGGTCCAACTGGATCTGTCTGGAGGCCTGGTGGGGCGACTTAAGGCTCTTCTGGCACAGCTACAACAATAAAGGATGGATGGACAGACAGACACACACACAGACAGATAGATATACAGTGCATTCAGAAAGTATTCAGACCACTTTACTTTTTCCACATTTTGTTACATTACAGCCTTATTCAAAAATTGATTTAAAAAAAACTAATCCTCAAGAATCTACACACGATACCCCATAATGACTAAGCAAAAACTGGTTTTTAAAAATGTTTGTAAATGTATAAAAAATGTAAATATAACATTTACATAAGTATTCAGACTCTATAATCAGCACTTTGTTGAAGCACCTTTGGCAGCAATTACAGCCTCGATTCTTCTTGGGTATGACGCTACAAGCTTGGCACACCTTTATTTGGGGTGTTTCTCCCATTCTTCTCTGCAGATCCTCTCAAGCTCTGTCAGGTTGGATGGGGAGCGTCACTGCACAGCTATTTTCAGGTCTCTCCAGAGATGTTCGATCAGGTTCAAGTCCGGGCTCTGGCTGGGCCACTCAAGGACATTCAGAGACTTGTCCAGAAGTCACTCCTGCGTTGTCTTAGCTGTGTGCTTAGGGTCATTGGGAGGTTTTCAATAAGGATCTCACTGTTTGTTGATCAGTTCATCTTTGCCTCGATCCTGACTAGTCTCCCTGCCGCTGAAAAACATCCCCACAGCATGATGCTGCCAACACCATGCGTCACCGTAGGGATGGTGCCAAGTTTCCTCCAGACGTGACGCTTGGCATTCAATCTTGGTTTCATCAGACCAGAGAATATTGTTTCTCATGGTCTGAGAGTCCTTTAGATGCCTTTTGGCAAACTCCAAGAGGGCTGTCATGTGCCTTTTACTGGGCAGTGGCTTCTGTCTGGCCACTCTATCATAAAGGCCTGATTGGTGGAGTGCTGCAGAGATGGTTGTCCTTCTGGAATGTTCTCCCATCTCCACAGAGGAACTCTGGAGCTCTGTCAGAGTGACCATCGGGCTCTTGGTCACCTCCCTGACCAAGGCCCTTCTCCCTGATTGCTCAGTTTGGTGGTTCAAAACTTCTTCCATTTAAGAATGATGAGGCCACTGTGTTCTTGGGGACGTTCAGTGCTGCAGAAATGTTTTGGTACCCTTCCCCAGATCTGTGCCTCACAATCCTGTCTCACACCTCGTGGCTTGGTTTTTGCTCTGACATGCACTGTCAACTGTGGGACCTTATATAGACAGGTGTGTGCCTTTCCAAATCATGTCCAATCAATTGAATTTACCACAGGTGGCCTCCAATCAAGTTTGTGAAACATCTCAAGGATGACCAATGGAAACAGCATGAACCTGAGCTCAATATCGAGTCTCATAGCAAAGGGTCTGAATACTTATGTAAATACGGTATTTCTGATTTTTATTTGTAATACATTCGCAAAAATGTCGCTCTTTCATTATGCGGTATTGTGTGTAGATGAGGATTTTTTTTTATTTAATCCATTTTAGAATAAGGCTGTAACGTAACAAAATGTGGAAAAAGAGAAGGGGTCTGAATACTTTCTGAATGCACTGTAGATACTGTAGATTGAGACATACAGTAGATTGAGAAATTGAGAGCTACATTGTAAGGAAGGGAACTCGCCTAATCCACTACCACCATACCACCCACCTGCTCGTAGCGATCCGGATGGCGCTCCCATAGCGCGCGTGTGCGCATCCTCACTACCCAGCGCCACACCCGCGGGCGGTACTCGCACGGCACGCCGCCTCGCAGAAGGCTTTTGAGCTCCGAAGAGGGGCAGAGGTTGTCGGCCGGGAGGCCCCCCAGGTACTGAGCCCAACGGCCCAGCAGGAGTCTGTCCCCGGCCTCCTGCCTCAGCAGGCTGTGGGAGCGGATCTCCAGAGCTTGGATCTTGGCCAGCAGTTTTATGTCCTCCACGTCGTAGTCCGGGATGATCTTGAAGCCGTACTCGTCGTGCTCCCTAAGTGACAGACAAAAGAAACAGATAAATGGTTTTGATTATATAAAATGTTTCGCTCATTGTCTGACTGTATTGTTGATATTAATGTATTGTTTATAACATGTGTCCCACTCTAATGTCTCATTGTTAATTATCACTGATATGGCAGGACGAAAGCTGAAAGCAGCATGGTGAAAAACTATCCAGTTCTGCCATCTGTCAGTGTAGTGAAGCAGAGGAGACAAGGAGACAAAGAAGGAAGACATTTTAGACTGTTCGGCCCGTTACCTGACAGGGTTGAGTTTGAGCACGTCGTTCAGGTCTCCCTGTTGTGCGTCCTCTATGAGTTTCCTCACAACCTCCCGCTGGCCCGGTTCTAGAGCCTTGTTCTCCTGCAGCTTCCTCAGTACCCCCACGTAACGACTCTCTATCTGACAGTTGCGGTCCTCCAGGTATGCACACTGTAAACACAAAATAAGCAGCCCCTAAAAGACCAAGACTGAGGTCCCAATTCAATCAACTATAGTGGCCTAGAGTGTTTCACAAACACTGCAATCCACTCTAACCACATTCCTTTTGTTTGTTTGATACACCACAGAATCGAAGACGGAGAAGGGTGTCAAAGGACGTTGAGGTTTACCACAGCACATGCAGATGTATTTGCCACTGAATATCACACATAGTTACTAGGCAGGCCCACCTTCACCATAAGTCTTTTCTCCTGCTCGGAACTGTTGCGCCATAGCTTGGTCAACTGGTAGATCTCAGAGTTCAGGAACTTGTTCTGGATGTTGTAGGCCTCGATGTCATCCTGTGTGAGAAAAAGATTGATAGAGAGCAAGAAAGGACATGGTAAGGGGTATTTAAAGAAGCAAAGAAAAATGCTTCAGATTTGGACTACCCAATGTAATCTACTTCAGAAGACTTGATGGTTCTGGTCTGGGTCTTGAGGCCGGACTTCAGTCTTGACTCTGTCTCTGATGGTTGACCGATCAAACCACAAACCAACCTTGAGGTTATCTGTGTCCTCCTGCAACTGGCGGAAAGTCTGAGCCTCCAGGCCATTGGTGGTGGACACCGTGCGTGTAGGGTCGGCCATGCAGGCTGCCACCTTCTCTAACAGCTTCAGGATCACCTGGAATGATACCAAGAGACAACGATATCATAAATCTCCAGATTAGATTAGGAAGTATAGAGCTACACTGGGAGCAAAATAGAATAGAATAGATGTTCCAATCCCAAATCAACCCCTAGCTCTACCCCTAATTTGCGTTCTGATCGGTTACTTGGAATTTCGCCATAATGCTTAAAAGCACCTCTCCAATCCTTTCAGGATAATGATGACAACATGCCTATTCTAATCCATCCCTAGTCGACCCTTCCTGTCTGAGCCTCACTTCCTGTTTGGCGTGGTTTTTCTCCATCATCAGGGTCAAGTTCTCCTGCAGCTCGGCCACGTGGTCTTCCCTCTGGGCTAGGCTCATTCTCAGGTCCTCCCCCTCGGCCTTCAGCTCCTCCAAGCGACCTCGTAGGTCAGCGGCGTGACGCTCGTGGTGCCTCAGCAGCTCCAGGCGCTCCTGCTCGCCCTCGGCTGCCAGGAACTCGGTGCATGTCCGCTTCTCCAGCTGAGCCACCTCCAGGGCCTTGTGTAGGAGCCACACCAGCTCCTGGATGGGGGAAGGGGAGAAGTAAGAGGATAGGATGCAGGGTGGGAATACAAATTCAATTTAATTTAATGGAGCTGCTACTGATATCAGAAGACACCGCTTACTGGTGTGATATTGACAAGCTTTGGTCTTAGCTCTAACCTTCTGGGCCTTGACGTCCTCATCCAGTATGTGCTTCTCCTGCTGGAGGCAGGTCGTCCTGTCTGTGCTTTCTGAAGGAACTTCCCGAAGCACAGCAGGCATGGTGGCACAGCTTCCTTTCGTATTCTTCCTGCTACTTAGGGACGGGGACGGCAATGGGAACAACCTGCCCTCAGGGGAGAGCTGGTCCCCGTGGTCCACCAACAGCAGCAGGGGTGTAGGGGTCGGGGGGTCAACAGGAGTCCTAGGGCCTATACACTCTTGAAAAAAAAAAAGGTGCCATCTAGAACCTAAAAAAGGGTTCTTTGGCTGTCCCCATGGGAGAAACCTTTGAAGAACCCTTTTTGGTTCCAGGTAGAACCCTTTTGGGTTCCATGTAGAACCCTTTCCACATAGGGTTCTACATGGAACCAATAAGGGTTTTAACTGGAACCAAAAAGGGTTCTACTTTGGGGACAGTCAAAAACCGTTTGGGAAGCCTTTTTTTTCTAAGTGTGTAAGAGGGAATGGAGGTTAGAGGAGGTTGCCATGGCTCAGTGGTTATTATGGACTGGGACAAATCACTAATGTGTCATCAAGGAAAATTGCTTTTAGTAAAAAGAAATTACAATGTTACTAGAGCAATGACAGCATTATACTGTACATAGTTATCATACAATGAGAGAACCTGATCCTTCTGATTTCAATCAGCTGCCAACAGAGGGCAGAAGGATGCCACCAGTGTAGAACACCAGCGTATTAGAGATCTCCAGAAGCTGGGGTGTGTGTGGGACGTACCAAGCCTGTCCTGGGCTGTCTGGGAGGAGGTATTTGAGGGGTTCAGTGGGGTCCAGGGAGGAGGCGCCTCCAAATGGAACACACTCCGACTCTGCTCCAGGGAGGACCGCTTGGAAAACAGACTGTGCACAGCGTTTCTGTAGGAGCAACACACACAAACGTAAGCATGCGCACCAACACACACGCATGCACAGCAGTATCGTTAACATGCAATCAATCTGGCCCACACTTTTGAACAAAATAAGTATACCAGCTGCACTGAAAGTGAAACCCCACTACTAGAACTATCCCTTTATGATCGAGCAATTAGCGGTTAAGGTACAGGCAAAAAATGACTTTCATCTCAAAGTCACTTTCACTACTAAGTCAATCTTGGCATGTTAGCAGATTGGCAGATAATAAGCACCTGTAGTCACAAAGCCACAAACAATTATGACGACTACAATCAACAAAGTCGATGAATATCAAGTCCAACGTCAACTACTTCGACGTATCCCATGCCATATGTTGTACTGAACCAGTCATATGCCTCGATCACAAATGAATGGGATAAGATGGGAACATCTAAAATGATCAGGCACTTACTGAATCTCTATCAGAGGGTGTTTGATGGAGAAGTTGCTTAGGGGGTTCCGTTGTCGCGTCGCGGGTAGATTGGCGGCCTCCTCGCCTAAAAGGCCTGGCGGGGTCTTCTCCATGGGCAGGAAGTCATCTACATTACAGGAAGTAACAGGAAAGAACAACGTCCGTGTATCAAGCCCTTTGGAGCCAGGGCACACATGTAACAAGCAGGAACCTTCTGGTTAAAGACAATGAGAGTGATATCATGGGTTGAAATACGAAATACAGAGGATAAAGATTATGACAATCTAGCCGCTAGACTTGTGTTGACTTGTTCTTCAGGTGAAGTTGTTTGCTCTAACTGTACTGCTGTGAACTGATGATTATCACATGGGGTGAGAGCTGAGAAACAAAATCAAACCCATTGAAA
Organism: Thymallus thymallus; assembly: GCA_023634145.1. NCBI lineage: Eukaryota > Metazoa > Chordata > Actinopteri > Salmoniformes > Salmonidae > Thymallus > Thymallus thymallus. The sequence continues at coordinate 5,466,668 of CM042384.1, forward strand.
CGTCAAGAGATTCATAACGCTCACGCTGGATGCGTTTCCGCTTTCATCTCTGGAGACTTGATGCCAGTAAAGCCACTTATCTAGCATTAGTGATTTTACAGGAAAGGAGATGCTAATGTACATTCAATCTGCCAGGAAATGTCTTCAATTTGCAGATGGTGCGGAGAAAAATCTAAGCACATCTGATCAACGTTGTTTCCTGTCCCAAACCCCACCCCAGCAATCTCAGCCTTGGCCAGGCCACCCATGGGGCATGAACTATACTTCAACACCGGAATGTTTAATCATTTTTTTTTAAATGATGAAAGCCTGTGTAGGTGAAAATAACCGTCAATCTTTTTCATGAAAGTGCCATGACCCTAAAGGCCTTTAAATATTAACAAGAGGGATTTTGATTGTTTTTGTTATTTTCGTTCCCCTCTGTCTTAATCTACATTTTGGGCTTAAAAAGGGAAGCTGACCCTTCATTTGTTAGTCATGTACCTTTAAGAAATTCTAGTGTTTAGACAGCATGTACCAGTGTATGTCATTTATTACCTGTTATCGAAGTTGAAACATGAAGGTTGGCAATGAATGAACATTCTTCTCAAAACTATCGCAACAGATACAAGCTATCTGCCAGGGCAAGTCATTGTGTACAGTCACCTTCAAAATTATTGGCACCCTTGATAAAGATGAGCAAAATAGACCATATAAAATAATAATACATAATCTGAGCGATATATTGTATGCAAAACAAATAAAACATTTATTTTATTTTATAGTAGTATAGTAGCAATACACTAAAAAATAAGATAGGTGTCAAAATTATTGCCACCACTGTTTTCATTACTTTGTGCACCTTCCCCTTGCGAGGATAACGGCAGTTAGCCTTTTTCTATAACGTTTTATGAGATTGGAGAACACATTGTGGGAGGGATCATAGACCATTCCTCCATACAGAATCTTTACAGATCCTTGATATCCTTCGGTCTGCGTTTATGAACTGCCCTATTCAATTCAAACCACAGCTTTTTAATGGGGTTGACTTGTTCTTCAGGTGAAGTTGTTTGCTCTAACTGTACTGCTGTGAACTGATAATTATCACATGGGGTGAGAGCTGAGAAACAAAATCAAACCCATTGAAACGTCAAGAGATCCATAACGCTCGCGCTGGATGCGTTTCCACTTTCATCTCTGGAGACTTGATGCCAGTAAAGCCACTTATCTATCATTAGTGATTTTACAGGAAAGGAGATGCTAATGTACATTTAATCTAAATGCAAAGATAAACTCAGTTGGATTTGATCCACTTTGTATTAGATATGACACGGTAACAGCTACTGTGTTACAAAATGTTAATTATCCATAGCTACGCCACACTTTTTTAGCTAGTCAATTAAATAAGCACCACTTCTTTTACAATCGCATTTCATCAGTAGAATACGAAGTGGTAAAATACATCTAACCAGGGCCACTTTCAGAAGGTCAAAGTTGTAGAATGTTGCAGATAGAAATGTCATAAATGGAGCTAACATTCCTTATTCAGAGAGAGAGTTACACAAAGTTTGCCTACTGAACGTGTCCTAGGTGATTCCAGCCTGCCCTGCTCTTTCAACCCTGGGGAGTCTGGGTAATTAATATTTAGGCTACAGCCCCTCTGACAGCTGCAGGAAGTGGTTCTGCATGGCCCAAAGAGAGAGGAAGTGCATGTCTGACACCCTGCTGCGCTATGAGCAGGTGGCTGCATGGCCCACAGACTAAATATAACCATGGTTACAGCACAGAATGGCTACACTACACACAGGCTACAGTCTATTCTGGTCCAATAAATCAACACATATCCTTATGTTATTTTGAAGCATAAACAGCTTGAATTTAAAAGTGACATAAGATTACCTAAGATATTCAAGTGTTCTAGACATAGATGTCTGGAATAAGCATGAATAAACAACGTGAAAGTGATGTTATTGTTACTACCCTGTTATGACTATGAACAACATAATTGAGTTTGCTCCTGGTATAGACGCAACCTTTCCTACCAACTGGTTTGTGAATTGTCAGGTATTTCATGCTTGTCCTGACAGGCCCAAAATGTTCCACAGAGCGTATGGAGGAACAAAAACCATTTATTTTGACTAGTTTCATCCAGCATGCATGACCTGGCTGCCCAAAAGTAGTCAGGAATTTAATCTGTTAAAATAAAAATATATTAATCTCTTGACGTTTCAATGGTTTTTATTTTTTTCCCAATCAAGCCAGGCACTGCCAGGAAATGTCTTCAATTTGCAGATGGTGCGGAGAAAAATCTAAGCACATCTGATCAACGTTGTTTCCTGTCCCAAACCCCACCCCAGCAATCTCAGCCTTGGCCAGGCCACCCATGGGGCATGAACTATACTTCAACACCGGAATGTTTAATCATTTTTTTTTTTAAATGATTAAAGCCTGTGTAGGTGAAAATAACCGTCAATCTTTTTCATGAAAGTGCCATGACCCTAAAGGCCTTTAAATATTAACAAGAGGGATTTTGATAGTTTTTGTTATTTTCGTTCCACTCTGTCTTAATCTACATTTTGGGCTTAAAAAGGGAAGCTGACCCTTCATTTGTTAGTCATGTACCTTTAAGAAATTCTAGTGTTTAGACAGCATGTACCGGTGTATGTCATTTATTACCTGTTTCGAAGTTGAAACATGAAGGTTGGCAATGAATGAGCATTCTTCTCAAAACTATTGCAACAGATACAAGCTATCTGCCAGGGCAAGTCATTGTGTACAGTCACCTTCAAAATTATTGGCACCCTTGATAAAGATGAGCAAAATAGACCATATAAAATAATAATACATAATCTGAGCGATATATTGTATGCAAAACAAATAAAACATTTATTTTATTTTATAGTAGTATAGTAGCAATACACTAAAAAATAAGATAGGTGTCAAAATTATTGCCACCACTGTTTTCATTACTTTGTGCACCTTCCCCTTGCGAGGATAATGGCAGTTATCCTTTTTCTATAACGTTTTATGAGATTGGAGAACACATTGTGGGAGGGATCATAGACCATTCCTCCATACAGAATCTTTACAGATCCTTGATATCCTTCGGTCTGCGTTTATGAACTGCCCTATTCAATTCAAACCACTGCTTTTTAATGGGGTTGACTTGTTCTTCAGGTGAAGTTGTTTGCTCTAACTGTACTGCTGTGAACTGATGATTATCACATGGGGTGAGAGCTGAGAAACAAAATCAAACCCATTGAAACGTCAAGAGATCCATAACGCTCGCGCTGGATGCGTTTCCGCTTTCATCTCTGGAGTCTTGATGCCAGTAAAGCCACTTATCTATCATTAGTGATTTTACAGGAAAGGAGATGCTAATGTACATTTAATCTAAATGCAAAGATAAACTCAGTTGGATTTGATCCACTTTGTATTAGATATGACACGGTAACAGCTACTGTGTTACAAAATGTTAATTATCCATAGCTACGCCACACTTTTTTAGCTAGTCAATTAAATAAGCACCACTTCTTTTACAATCGCATTTCATCAGTGGAATACGAAGTGGTAAAATACATCTAACCAGGGCCACTTTCAGAAGGTCAAAGTTGTAGAATGTTGCAGATAGAAATGTCATAAATGGAGCTAACATTCCTTATTCAGAGAGAGAGTTCCACAAAGTTTGCCTACTGAACATGTCTTAGGTGATTCCAGCCTGCCCTGCTCTTTCAACCCTGGGGAGTCTGGGTAATTAATATTTAGGCTACAGCCCCTCTGACAGCTGCAGGAAGTGGTTCTGCATGGCCCAAAGAGAGAGGAAGTGCATGTCTGACACCCTGCTGCGCTATGAGCAGGTGGCTGCATGGCCCACAGACTAAATATAACCATGGTTACAGCACAGAATGGCAACACATATCCTTATGTTATTTTGAAGCATAAACAGCTTGAATTTAAAAGTGACATAAGATTACCTAACATATTCAAGTGTTCTAGTCATAGATGTCTGGAATAAGCATGAATAAACAACGTGAAAGTGATGTTATTGTTACTACCCTGTTATGACTATGAACAACATAATTGAGTTTGCTCCTGGTATAGACGCAACCTTTCCTACCAACTGGTTTGTGAATTGTCAGGTATTTCATGCTTGTCCTGGATCATAGACCATTCCTCCATACAGAATCTTTCCAGATCCTTGATATCCTTCGGTCTGCGTTTATTAACTGCCCTATTCAATTCAAACCACAGCTTTTTAATGGGGTTTAAGTCCGGAGACTGAGATGGCCATTGCAAAATGTCGATTTTGTGGTCAATTAACAATTTATTTCTGGATTTTGATGTGCTTGGGGTCACTGTCTTGCCGGAAGATCCACTTGCGGACCAGTTTCAGCCTCCTGTTTCAGCCTCCTGGTAGTTCATAACTGCGTTGACCTTGGATGCAAAACAGCACCATAACAGCAAAAACCACCACCATATTTTACAGTAGGTACTGAATTAGGTTATTTTCTACATATGCATCCTTCTTTGGAGGCCAAACTCACCACTGGTGTGCGTAGCCAAAGATCTCTATTTTAGTCTCATCTGACTAATCCAAGATCCAATGCCGTTTAGCAAACCCCAGGTGTTTACATTTGTTGGTTGCTCTCAATAAATACTTTTTATGGCAACCAAATTTGATTGGTTGAGGTCCTTGATGATCTTCTTGGCCTTCCTGTGACAACGAGTGCTGTAGATGTTCTGGAGGGATACAGCCCGACAGGATGCGCTCAATTGTACATCTGTAGAAGTTTGTGAGGGTCTTAGGGGCCAAGCTGAATTTATTCAGCCTCCTGAAGTTGAAGAGGCATTGTTGCACATTCCTCACCATATTGTCTGTGTGAAAGGAGCATTTCAGGTTGTCAGTGGTGTGTACGACGAGGAACTTGAAGCCTTTCACCTTCTCCACTGCGGCCCCGTTGATGTGGATGGGGGTGTGCTCTTTCTGCTGTCTCCTCAAGTCCACGATCAGCTCATTCCTTTTGTTGACGTTGAGGGAGAGGTTATTTGCCTGGCACCACTCAGCCACGGTCCTCACCTCCTCCCTGTAGGCTATCTCATCGTTGTTGGTAATCAGGCCTACCACTGTTGTGTCGTCAGCAAACTTGATGATTGAGTTGGAGACATGCGTGGCCACGCAGTCATGGATGAACAGGGCGTACAGGAGGAGGCTGAGCACGCACCCTTGTGGAGCCCCCGTGTTGAGGATCAGCGTGGCGGAGGTGTTGTTTCCTACCTTCACCACCTGGGGTCAGCCCGTCAGGAAGTCCAGGATCCAGTTACACATGGCGGGGTTCAGACCCAGAGCCCTGAGCTTAGTGATGAGCTTGGAGGGCACTATGGTGTTGAAGGCTGAGCTGTAGTCAATGAACAAGCATTCTTACATAGGTATTCCTCTTGTGCAGATGGGATAAGACAGTGTGATGGCAATTGCATTATTCGTGGATCTGTTGGGGCGGTATGCAAATTGTAGTGGATCTAGGGTGTCAGGTAAGTGGAGGTGATATGACCCTTAACTAGCCTCTCAAAGCAGGTGAACACTATGAGGTGATTGTTAGTTAGTTCAGTTACCTTAGCTTTCTTGAGTACAGTGGTGGACACCTTGAAGCAAGTGGGAACAACAGACCGGAATAGGGAGAGATTGAATATGTCTATTGGCATGGAGGTGGCGTCTAATTATAGATTTGGAGACTTGGTGACCACAAGATCAGTAGTTATCCAACTGTGGATATTGGACTTTTCATTGCCTCCAGAAACATCTTCCTCACTGTGCGTGGGGACAAGATACACACGCACCCTCTACCAGGCAACTTTACCACTGTTCCAGTGGTTTAAAACATTTTAATTGTTGTCCTGTAAATGGTATATTTGTTTTTTCAGTAGTTTTTCTGTACCCATAGCCAACAACAAAGTCAACAATAATTTGTCTGTTTTTATTTGTGAATTCTTTGCCTTTCCCTATGGAGATGGATGACAAAGGGATTTTAAATGTGTGTTACCTGAAACAGGAAGCCACAATACAGTTCCTTAAACTGAGATTAACCTAAAGTAAAATGTTTCATTTCGTTTGATTTTATTTATAAGAATCTTTAGGGGTGCCAATAATTTTGACTCTTACCTTTAGATTTGTTGTTGTTTTATTAATGGTATATAGATCAAGACATAGACATCAAGACAAGACATAGACCAGGTGAATCCAGGTGAAAGCTATGATCGCTTATTGATGTCACTTGTTAGAGCCACTTCAATCAGTGTAGATGAAGGGGAAGAGACAGCTTAAAGAAGGATTTTTAAGCCTAGAGACAATTGAGACATGGATTGTGTATGTGTGCCTTTCAGATGATAAATGGGCAAGACAAAAGATTTAAGTGCCTTTAAATGGGGTATGGTAGTAGGTGCCAGGCACACCGGTTTGTGTGTGTCAAGAACTGCAGCGCTTCTGGGTTTTTCACGATCAACAATTTCCTGTGCTTATCAAGATTAGTCCACCACCCAAAGAACATGCAGATAATTTGACACAACTGTGGGAAGCATTGGCGTCAACATTGGCCAGCATTCCTGTGGAACGCTTTCGACAGTCCATGTCCGATGAATTGAGGCTGTTCTGACGGCAAAAGAGGGTGCAACTCAATATTAGTAAGGTGTTCCTATTGTTTTGTACACTCACTGTATATTGAGCATACAATAGAACAGGGATCATCAACTAGATTCAGCCGCGGGGCGCTTTTTTCTTGAGCGGATGATCGGGGGGGCGGAATATAATTACAAATAATTAAAATAATTTGTAGACTGCGAGAAGCCCAAACCTTACTTACATTTATATAAAATGTGTCTTTCTATTATGCACGGGAATACTTGGGAACATATTTCCAAAATCACTTGAAATCACTGATTTACTGGTGTTTTTACAGTCTTTCATGACCAACAATAAAAACACAGCCATTTGGGGAACCATGCAATATAGCTTGGTATTTGTAATACTTATTTATACAGACTATTATCTTTATCAAGGGTGCCAATAAGTTTGGAGGTGACTGTATGTTATCTATATATAAATGCCTGATTTTAATTATTGTGGAAATACTGTATCTTACATGATGGAAATGAGTAGCAAGGAGAGCTTCTGTATTATTTAGAAACACAGGTCTCTATTCAAAAACACTTTATAAGGCCAAATAGGCCAGTTGTTTCCCAGTGCCAGACATCAGCTGACTGGACTGTCAGAGAAGCATGGAACAAGTCTGTTGATCATCCAGAAATGTAAAACACTGGAAGGGCTCCAGTCATACATGCAGCTCAACAACACCAGGGCCTGTTCAGAAATCTGCAACATTACAGAACGTTCAGATAGAAATTCATTGTGTAGAACAGATATGACAGTCTAATATTTCGAAAAAGGGAATCATGTCAATGCTTCTCATAGTAGTAGTCGTGGTCAAAAGTTGAGAATGACACAAGTATTGGTCTCCACAAAGTTTGCTGCCTCAGTGTTGATGATGGCAATTTGCATATACTCCAGAATGTCATGAAGAGTGATCAGATGAATTGCAATTAATTGCAAAGTCCCTCTTTGCCATGAAAATGAACTTAATCCCCCAAAAACATTTCCACTGCATTTCAGCCCTGCCGCAAAAGGACCAGCTGCCATCGTGTCAGTGATTGTCTCGTTAACACAGGTGAGAGTGTTGACGAGGACAAGGCTGGAGATCACTCTGTCATGCTGATTGAGTCAGAATAACAGACTGGAAGCTTTAAAAGGAGGGTGGTGCTTGAAATCATTGTTCTTCCTCTGTCAACCATGGTTACCTGCAAGGAAACACGTGCCGTCATCATTGCTTTGCACAAAAAGGGCTTCACAGGCAAGGATATTGCTGCTAGTAAGATTGCACCTAAATCAACCATTTATCGGATCATCAAGAACTTCAAGGAGAGAGGTTCAATTGTTGTGAAGAAGGCGTCAGGGCGCCCAAGAAAGTCCAGCAAGCGCCAGGACCGTCTCCTAAAATTGATTCAGCTGCAGGATCGGGGCACCACCAGTGCAGAGCTTGCTCAGGAATGTCAGCAGGCAGGTGTGAGTGCATCTGCACGCACAGTGAGGCGAAGACTTTTGGAGGATGGCCTGGTGTCAAGAATGGCAGCAAAGAAGCCACTTCTCTCCAGGAAAAACATCAGGGACAGACTGATATTCTGCAAAAGGTACAGGGATTGGACTGCTGAGGACTGGGGTAGAGTCATTTTCTCTGATGAACCGATTGTTTGGGCCATCTGGAAAACACCTTGTCCGGAGAAGACAAGGTGAGCGCTACCATCAGTCCTGTGTCATGCCAACAGTAAAGCATCCTGAGACCATTCATGTGTGGTGTTGCTTCTCAGCCAAGGGAGTGGGCTCACTCACAATTTTGCCCAAGAACACAGCCATGAATAAAGAATGGTACCAACACATCCTCCGAGAGCAACTTCTCCCAACCATCCAAGAACAGTTTGGTGACAACCAATGCCTTTTCCAGCATGATGGAGCACCTTGCCATAAGGCAAAAGTGATAACTAAGTGGCTTGGGGAACAAAACATTGACATTTTGGGTCCATTGCCAGGAAACTCCCCAGACCTTAATTGAGAACTTCAATCCTCAAGAGGCGGGTGGACAAACAACAACCCATAACTTCTGACAAACTCCAAGCATTGATTATGCAAGAATGGCCTGCCATCATTCAGGATGTGGCCCAGAAGTTAATTGACAGCATGCCAGGGCGGATTGCAGAGGTCTTGAAAAAGAAGGGTCAACACTGAAAATATTGACTCTTTTGCATAAACTGAATGTCATTGTCAATGAAAGCCTTTGACACTTATGGAATACTTGTAATTATACTTCAGTGTACCCTAGTAACTACTGACATAAAGATCTAAGAACACTGAAGCAGCAAACTTTGTGGAAACCAATTCTCAAAGCATTTGACCACGACTGTATTTCTATCTGGAAAGTTCTTCAATTACCTGAATACACATCACTGCTTCCTCAGTAATCTTAGAGTGTAACAATGATGAGTTACAATATATATTACACTGTGCAAACAAGAATAATGTAACATTAAAGTTATAATTTTTGTATGCACACTAGTTGGTTTTTGACAGTTTTTGACAACACTTGTATGAAAGTCTATTTGAGAGTTAAAGATGAATGAGTTACTCATTGTTCTGTTCATGTGTCTGACTGGCTTGCTACACTTGATGTGCACAGTGGATTTGCTCAATCACAGAGAGGAAGTGGGTTAAAGTATTTCGGGAAACCTAGGGGTCAGTGGGAGAATTGGGAAATCCCTAGTGACTAACCACCAGGGAGATTATGATTAATGAAGTTACTATGTAGCCAAGGGATGAGTGTGCTAAATATGATCACCAGACTGCAGTGTATTGACGTCTGTTTTCACCTTATAGATTTACAGTATTCTATTGATTGTAGTGTACTCAGGTTTGTTGTTTTATATTGTTGTGGTTGGTTGCACATTTGAGTTCAATTCAGCTTACTGAATTTATCCCCTCGTGAACAATTAAGAGGGTATTTCTACCTCTGCAATCTGACATAAGAGGTTGTAGTCACACAGTGTCATAAGGTGTGTTCTGCAGCAGTATGTGGAATCTTGTAGCCTACATGTTGGAGGCATAACTTGGGACATATTTGTTTTTGTCAGAATACTTGAATAAAACTCCCTGACCAATTCTGCTATTTAGTGTGTTTTTCTACTCTGATCTCATTTATTTTATTTTTAACTCTGCGTTGTTGGAAAAGGACCCGTAAGTAAGCATTTCACTGTTAGTCTAAACCTGTTGATTACGAAGCATGTGACAAATAAAATGTGTCAACAAAAAATAAATCCCACTGAGGAACAGATATATTGTTCCTATTTTACAAGGGTGGCACAGTAAGGAACTTAATTACTACCCAGAAATGCACGTGACAGCGTTCTTGCACAAAATAGTACGCAGCATCATCTGGATATGTGTGCAACAAAAGTTGAACATTCGCCTTCTGCTACTATTTCTTTCAAGCCATCTACACATACAATTTGATGCATACGTTCAATCCAGCGTATGCACAACACAGAACGCATGCAAAGTATGTTGTTCCTATTTTACAAGTGTGGCAGTGATTATGTGTCTGATAGCTTTTACTTTCAGTGCCATGATGTGCCGTTCTTAGCCTGCCTGAAGGAATACATTTTTATTTTAGCTTTCTGTGGTTCACTAAATCATTAACCATGCATGGCATATGATGGTCTGTTTGATCATTAACAAACTTCTCTTTCGTTCATTGTCAGGCCGAACATAATCTTGATCAGTGTCTGAGGCCACTTCATTCAACTCCCTGTTTTACTGTACCTGGGCAGCTGGTGGGTAGTTCCCCCTGTCCCTCTAGTCTCTGGTGGTCAGTGCAGTAACTTGTGGATTCTCCTGTCAGCTGCTCTCGGTGCTGCCATCTCTTCAGCTGCAGCTGCTGTAGCCAGTACATCATGGCCTCCTGGTTAGCTGCCTGAAACAGACAGAGAAGAGATATTGTTAGCCTACAGTACATACGCCAGCGTGCCATGAGTCAGAATCTCTGTAATGAATGACTTCTGAAATGTTTGCGTTCTTTTTAATCAGAATGTTCCTTTGTGGACAAAGATAAAGTATTCCAATGCCAATGTGTGAATATGAGTGTATTTGTCTCCCTGTATATCAAACATAAACAACAATACAACATTTTATTCTACTTTAAGGAGAAACAGAATAAGAGATGCCTCCATGTTGTATTAAACAGGATGTGTTGTTTTCTTATTGAGAGGAATACTGTAGATTGACACTATTCAGATGTGTGACCCAAATAGCTGGGTTAATATGAGACGGGTATTCGAATAGCACCACTGTTTCGCTGCCTCATTTTTTATCCTCTTAGCTGCCCCCCCCCCCTCCCAAAAAATCAAAATTCAGATTTCTATTCCCATTGAATTGAATATTCGATAAACCTTACCTTGAGGACAAAGGTGCGTTCGGGGGTCTGGATGTGAAAGGTACCCTGCTCTCCTTGGAGGGGGTATCCGAGCGTGGCGCTGCACAGCTGGATCCTCCCTAGAGAGGTCACATCCAGCGACGTCCGGTAGTAGAACAACTGGCTCTTCTTCTCCTCGTACTTGAACCAGCGCGACTTCCATGTCTTCAGGCAACTTCCTTGTTTAAGGAGGTACCCACAGAGTTTACGGTTAGACAGGCTTTCCGTGGTTTGTTGCAGGGCTTGGTTGTCCGTGGTGGTGGTGGTGGTGGAGGTAGCGGCGGACTGGGTAGGGACTGCTTGGCTCTGGCTGTTGTCTGTGGTAGTGGTCTTAGCCGGGACCCCTTCACTGTGGTGGTCTTGATTCGGCTGGCCCATGTTGTTTGTGTGTGTAGCGGTCTCTTCAGAGCTCCCAGTCCCCAGTGTTGAGATACAATCTTCATCATCATCCGCTGGGCTTACTGCCTCTGCTTGGGGAGGAAGTGAGTGAGACGAGGCAGCGCTGGGATTTCCTTCTGGGCCCTCTCCCTCCATCACGCTGAGAGAAGAAAAGGGAGAAGAAAAAAATAAGAAAAACAAAGGAAACAATGACTCGGTAGCCTACAATGGAGAGGTCGGCTTGCTGTATTTAACCAACTGGACGCTTGACATAGGAAGTAAGGGCTTCACAATGAGATCAGTATGAACACAAGGTCCAAATGCAACTGTTTTTTATCTCAATAACAAATCCTGAGTGTATTACATTATTTAATACACCAATAAGAAAGAGTTCCAAACCTCTCTGCCAATAACAGAGATTGTTTCCCCTACCCACTCAGACCACTCCCAGGCAGTCCAATAAAAATGATTGATTGATAAATTGCTCTTTGCTAAGAAGCTATCACAGTAAGGAACTAAATTGCTACCCAGAAATTATTTGATATTGAGATAAAAACAGCTTCATTGGACCTTCAAGCTTTTAACTGGGAATTTATTTAATATACACATCAAAAGCGTCACACACACACGCACACACACATATGACCACACTTGATGCTGCATTGATGTCATGTAGGGAAGTTGTAAACACTGGTGCTTTCAAGACAACTGCTGACTCGGAAATAACCGAGGTCAAATCATGACCTTGGTGATCTTCAGGTCGTTAAGTCAGCTATAGAAAGATGCCTGAGTTTCTGACTTGGAATTCCGAGTTGGATGACAATTCAAAAAGATTTTTCACAGTCAGAAATGTTTGGAGATTTCCCAGTTGTCTTGAACGCATTGAAGTCAGAAGTCAAAGATTTCCGAGTTCCAGCATACTACCTTCCTACTGGGAAAAATGCATGTGAATGCCCCTCCACTCGTAATTATGACTAGCGCCTCGATCACACCGACAGTGTTCTTGCACAAAAGAGTACGCAGCATCATCTGGATATGTGTGCAACAAAAGTTGAACATTCACCTTCTGCTACCATTTCTGTCAAGCCATCTACACATACAATTTGATGCATACGTTCAATCCAGCATATGCACAACACAGAACGCACTTCAACTGCCTCTGCAACGCATTGGAAATTAATGTTCTTCAGGTGTACCAAAGCGCAATGACGCTGTAGGTGTGATCAAGGTGTTATCCATTATATTGACCAGATACTCGAGTGGCTGCATGAACAAGGAACATAAATGTATCAAAAAATCGAAGACAGCTGGGAGAAAGCAAGATCAGGTGGGACCATTCAAGCCAATGAGAGTGAAGATAACGTGTGAACAACAGGCACAACAGTTTCCACAGCCACAAAATCCAAATTGGCTATAGTGCAAACATTTATGAAAACAAAAAGTTGTTTTTTTTTTGTCTTAATTCAAGGTTAGGCATAGAGCCCTACGGTGGACGTGCCATAATACCCATAACACCTAACGGTCAAACTGGGAAAATGTTTTTTAGAAACACTTAAAATAATGGCTGTGTTTTGGGTAGGCTTACCCTGGCATGATGTTTTGATAACCATTAAGGTGACTTTTATCAATATATTCGACTCTATTTACTCTCAGATTCGAAAATGCTAATTAGTGTCAAAGTAGGCATCATGCAAAACTACAAATCCCTGCAAGCTCATGCACATCATCTCTAGCTGACACCTTTGCTGACAGGTAGTGTCAATTTAAAACTTGCTCAAGACAGTTCACAGAATTGTCAGTTTAAAGACATTTAGCCAATTTATTAATTGCTACATTTAGCTAAAAGATAGTTAGTACAGAGATTCGGCAGTCTTGTCCAGATCCTCATGGCATTTGTAGTTCTTTATGATAGCCACATTAGCAGCTAATTATTTTTGGAGAGTAAATACAGGTGAATATATTGATAAAAGACACAATCCCCAATGGGAAAAATGAATGGAATCATTTTCCTGTTTGACCGCTAGGTTTTCTAGGTATTATGACTCAAAATGTGGTACTCTATGCGCTTATCGGTGTAGTTGAGGTTAAGTTTCAAATCTCATTTTAAGAAGATACATTGTAGAAATAGAAATAGGCGGGGTGTATGACTTTGTGGCTGTGGTAACTAGTAATTATCAGGCACAACTCCGATAGGCTATAAAGTGTTTTTTTCTCAAAGTTGCCGGGATGTCACGTGTCCTACTTATATCAGTACACTTGTAACAACCTAATCATTACGGAAATTCAATTAGAAAAAAATAAGCCAACACCTACTAAATAAGCCATTACATTTTTGTTAACCAAATTTGACACTCTCATTCAACTCCATACAAAAACTAGCTGGAGAAGACAGATCTTGACCTCAGTAATCCCTCTTGCTTCGCCCCTTCCTCTCTGTAATTGTAACTTTATTTAACCAGGCAAGTCAGTTAAGAACAAATTCTTATTTACAATGACGGTCGACCAAAAGGCAAAAAGCCTCCTGCGGGGACGGGGGCAGGGATTAAAAATACAAATAAATAAAAAATAAATATACGACCAAACACACATCACGACAAGAGAGACAAAACAACACTACCAAAAGAGAGACCTAAGACAACAACAACATAGCAAGGCAGCAACACATGACAACAACATGGTAGCAGCACAAAACATGGTACAAACATTATTGGGCACAGACAACATCACAGTAATAGTAATAGCTGGCTCGGACTGAGTCAGTCGTCAAAATCATGCAATTCCCCTCCGTACAGGACGAGGGAGACATTGTAATAGGGCTCTACGTATTTCACCATTTTTACGTCGGGGTTGTAAGGTCAACAATTTGACAGCGCAGCAGCGTGTGTGTTGCGTTGTTGATGCAGTAACCTCATCTTTTGTCAGTATTATTGGACCTACGCAAAGCCAACGGTAGGTTACTTAGCTATGTGTCACATCGCGTAGCTGTTATTCATGTTAACTTTACCACTGAATAAAATGGCTCGTCTTTGCACGCACAGCTTGTTAGCTACCTAGCTACCTATCCGTATTGGCTAGCTTGTTAGCCACATATGCTAATCAATGCTCATTGTCTTCATCTGTACATAGGTAAATAGGATTTGATGCGTGATGCGGAACTTGAGGTTGCTGAAGAGCCTTCGTTGCTTGGAGCTGCAAGGCCCAGGCACGCCGCAATGTTTCTCTGTTCGGACGGACACGGGCACCGTGCTCATCGCTTCAGAATACTCCATCACAGAGTTGGACACACGAGCTGGCCAGGTACTTTACGCATAGCACAGTTCTCCAATCCTAGTCCTGGAGACCCACAGGGTGCAGGTTTTTGTTCCAGCTCATCACTAACACTGTATTCAACTATTCCTATACCCATCATGTTCAGGTGGTGAATGAGGTGTCATTGACAGCTGCGAGCTATCTTCCAGAGGATGGCAGTGGGACAGTTGTTGGTATCCAGGACTTACCAGACCAGGAGTCAGTGTGTGTGGCTACAGCCACCGGTGATGTCATTCTCTACAATCTGAACACTACCCAGGTATCAAGATTGAAGTTGTAGCCCTGTTTATTGAAATTATATTGACACCGTTACTCATAACAGGTCTGTTCTGCCTCTGTTTGTGTGTGTGTGTGTGTGTGTGTCTCTCTCCCCATGTCCATGTCAATCTTAGCTGGAGTGTGTGGGCAGTGTGGACAGTGGTCTGTCAGCCATGAGCTGGAGCCCGGACCAGGAGCTGGTCACTCTCACCACTGGTCAGTAAACCAGCCACCTCTAGATTATGGTCATTCACTTAATAGTCTATTGTTCATGGGGTCTATCATGAATGATCAGAAGTAATGCTCTCTCTTTCTTGATACCTTTCAGGTGAGGACACCATTATCATGATGACCAAAGACTTTGAACCCATCATGGAGGTTGGGATCCATCAGGATGACTTTGGAGAGGGTAAGACTGATCAAATCACATTAAGATGGGATCATAATGTATGTACACAATGCATATGGTTGACTGACACACTTTTTCTGTGTTTTAGGGAAGTTTATCACAGTGGGCTGGGGAAAGAAAGAGACCCAGTTCCATGGCTCAGAGGGCAAGCACGCCGCCCAGAGGAAGACTATAGTAAGGAATATTATTAATCTTTCACCCTAAACAGAGCAGTTGAACACTTTTATGAAGGTCTATGTCTCCCCTCTCTCTGTGTGACAGGAAGTGCAGCCGGCCATGTCGTGGGACGACCGCAGGCCAAGGGTGACGTGGAGAGGAGACGGGCAGCTCTTCGCTGTGAGCGCTGTTTGCCCCCAGACTGGTGAGAATCAATGTTTTTCACAAACTCTGAGGAGTGAAGTGAAACAATTACTGCAAAAAGATAAATACTGTAGATTGTGTTGGTATCACATGCATTGCATATGTGTGATATTGTTTCAGGCGCCAGAAAGGTCAGAGTGTGGAACAGAGAGTGTGTCTTACAGTCGACAAGTGAAACCGTCAACGGTCTGGAGCAATCACTGTGTTGGAAGTAATATTTCTGTGGAGAATCCTTCAACATCTTTGAGCACCTTGTTGTATTATGTTTTAAGGTTTAGGTAACTCAAATACAACTAATATCACAACATGGTTTGCATATGAGCTATATTGAAGCCAATACCTTGTTTCAGACCGTCAGGTAGTTTGATAGCGGCCACACAGCGTCATCCTAACAAGCACAGTGTGGTGTTTATGGAAAAGAATGGCCTCTTACACGGGGACTTCACCCTGCCCTTTGGCAAAGATCAGGTCAAGGTAGGTCACACAAATACTATACAAACTGATCTAAGATCAGTTTAGCATTTTCTTAATGTTTAGAATTTGGGGAGGGCAACTGATCCTAGATCTGTGTGACTATTGCAGGTGAATGAGCTGCTATGGAACAGTGACTCGACTGTTTTGGCTGTGTGGCTGGAGGACATGACACCAGGAGAGGCGGGTCAAGTCAACACATACAGTAAGATCCTCTACCCATTACTCTCAATATTATTTCTTACATTTATAGCATGGGTTAATCAAATTGTCTTTCAATCAATTTGTTGCCTTTTTACCAAGAAGATGTTCTAATATGTTAAACTGATCTGGAGGGACATTCAGCATACATTGTAGTATCCAGGATGAAGCCAACCGTGGCATGGCTTTTTTGACCCCTGCCTCTCTCCCCCTCCATCCCTCCTCCAGTTCAGCTGTGGACAGTAGGTAACTACCACTGGTACCTGAAGCAGAACCTGTACTTTGGCAGGGACTCCCAGAGGGCGCCAGCCTACGTGAGCTGGGATCCTGAGAGGCCCCTGCGGCTGCACCTGGTGACCCGAGGCTGGGCCAGCCTGAACTACGACTGGAGCTGGAGCACCGACCGCAGCCACGGGGAGGACGGGCAGGACAACGCCAATGTGGCCGTGATCGACGGAGGTGAGTCAGTCAGACACAGACCTTGTTTATAGTAATCTTTGACATTGACTGATCAGATCACTGATATATAAGTCCGTGGATAGATGAAGACATGGTTTCCAACCCCATTGCTTTCACAAACCAGAGCAGGGGAGATATGGAGCATTTTGAAGCATCTTAAAGCCATCGCATTTGTCTGAATGCCTCTGTTTGTAGACAAGGTCCTAGTGTCAACGTTTCGTCAGTGTGTGGTGCCCCCGCCCATGTGTGCCTACGACCTTCAGCTGCCCGCCCCCGTCAACCTGGTGACCTTCCAGCACCAGAGGACCAATGAGCTGGCAGCGCTTACAGCCGACGGACACATCTCTGTCTACGGCCAAGGTGGGCTACCTAAACGTTCCTCTATTTTTGTTCAGCCATGGCTCTTCTCTCTCTCTCTCTCTCTCTCTCTCTCTCTCCTCTCTCTCTCTCTCTTCGCCCCTAATCTCTTGATACATGTATCTATGGTCACTTTTTCCTCTACATCTCTGTTCCCAATCACACTGTGCTGTTAGTTCATTAAGACTGGTACTGGGTACATAAAGTCTGGTTTTGTGTTCAGGTACTGCGGAGCAGAGTGAGCCTGCAACCGGATTGGCAGGATTCCGATCTATCACACACCCCCTCCAGCTAAAGACAACCTACAGGTACAATCGGGACAGTCATTCGTCCAAAGCTTTTTCTATTAACGAATGTCGTATTGCGCCCTAACATTTTGGCTGTGGTGCAGGGTTGCGGTGGATCAGGAGGAGCCCCTGTCTCTGCGTCTGCTGCTGTGGCTGAGGGAGGATGTGTTCCTGGGCGTGGGGGCCTGTACAGAGGGGCCGTCCCAGTCCAAGCTACTCATCCTGGGACCCTCAGAGGCCCAGGGCCCCCAGCCAACCCTGGAGATCAGGTAAGAAGGAATTATAGTTGACGACGACGACGCAACGTATGTGCTGTCAAATGTGTCCCTAACGTTTTCTATATTCCCAGGTCACATGTGGAGGTTGAAGGTCACGTGATCAGCATGTGCCACAGCTCCAAGACAGGCACGGTTGCACTGCAACTGGAGGACGGCCAGATCAGGAAGTTCTTCTGGGGTCAGTAACGACTACTTCCTGGGTTATGAGAATATTGCTTGTAGGCTTGCTTGCAGAGTTCGATCATGAGATGTATTTTATGTATCCAGCTAGAACAGCCTTGTATGTAAAACAATTCTTTTTTTTTTTAAATGATTTAAAAAAAATTGGACCTGTGTATGGTGTCCACAGACTCTCTGAAGCCTAGTGTGGTGGAGTGGCAGGACTCAACAGGCTGCAGAATCAACTTCCCAGATCCCTGTGTGCAGACGGCCCTCTTTACCATAGAAGAGGCAAGGAAACAATCTGAATACTGTTCTCACAGAAAATGTCGATATTACTAAATAATAATTTGGTGATTTGATCATGTTGATTATGTGCCAAAAGTACCTACCTCCTCGTCTTTAATCAAGGGGATTTTCTTTTGGTGAGGTCAACAGGAGCATCTGCTAGGGCTTACAGACCGATCTCACCTGTTTGTTGGCGAGACAGAGGTATGTTTATTGTTTTGCCTTGGTGATTTAGCACAAAGGCAGTTACCGTTGTGATTGATGCCAACACACCTCTTACTTCAGTTAATTAGCTGATTGCCGCAGTCATGTAATGCAAGGTTTTAGTAATATTCATTAAAAACATTTGAATGTATTCACCAACCTGATTGTGTCATTGCCTCCCTCTGTTCTTCATCCACAGGTGGCCTCCAACATTTCCTCCTTCGTGGTCTACGATGACTTCCTGCTGCTCACCACACACTCGCATACATGCCGCTGCCTCCGACTCAGCACACTCACTGTCAAAGGGCTGCAGGTGGCCTTGGCTGCAGACGGAGGTCAGAATGACCAGAATGACGAGACTCTCCGCAGGGTGGAGAGGGGCTCCAGAATCGTCACTGTGGTCCCCCAGGACACCAGGCTCATCCTACAGGTCTGAACTGTTCCATTTGTCATAAAACAAATTGTTCAGCACTACATTCCTGGTCTTGTTGATGTTGAGCATGTTGGATGTGTGTCTGCAGATGCCTCGCGGTAACCTGGAGACCATCCACCATCGAGCACTGGTATTGGCCCAGCTCAGAAAGTGGCTGGACAGTCAGAAGTTCCGAGAGGCCTTTGAGTGCATGAGGAAGCTGCGGATCAACCTCAACTTGATCTACGACCACAACCCCAAGGTGGGTAAACACACAACCAGGTCACTTCTCCTTCTTTTTCCACCTAAGCTGTCTGTGACCTTCTGGTGTGGAATGGCACATACAACAAGACTGTTCCTTTCTGGCAGGTGTTTTTAGAGAGCGTGGAGACTTTCCTGGGACAGCTAGACTCTATCAATCACATCAACCTGTTCCTCACAGAGCTCAAGTAAGAACCTTTTTTTTTTTTTTTTTTTTTTTTACAACAATGACAAACGATGACCGTTTGTAATGTATTTTAGGAAATTGTCATTAGTTTCAATATGCACTTATTTTGTACTTTTTCAGAGAGGAAGATACCACTACAACAATGTACCCTTGTCCAATGAACACTACAGGCCTGTCAGCCCCTGTGGCTTGTGGGAAAAAGGTGGATATTGTGTGTGATGCATTGCGCTGCACCATGGAATCTATGGACCAGCACAAGTGAGTGCGCTTTTGATATGGGTTATCCTGAAAATAGATCAAATTTGATTTGTATTGCACTATTTACAGAGCATTTAGTATTGTACTCGTGTTTCTTTTACAAGATTCTTGATTGAGAGAATAATATTGTCATTATCACCCTCAGGTACTGTCTGTCTATTTTGACGTCACATGTGAAGAAGTCTGTTCCTGAGCTGGAGGTTGCCCTGCAGAAAGTCCACGAGCTTCGAGGTAAAACGGACACGAGCAGATCAGCAAGAGGAATAAGGAATTGTTAACAAGATATCTGAAATATATGTTTGTAACGTGTATTTGTAGTGAACCCACCCAGTGCTGCCAACGCAGTGAATGCGGAAGAGGCTCTGAAGTACCTGTTGTTCCTGGTCAATGTCAATGAGCTGTATGAACACTCTCTGGGCACCTACGACTTTGACTTGGTTCTCATGGTGGCCGAGAAGTCCCAAAAGGTGAGTGACAGTAGAATTGTACTTCACTGATATGAATGGCTCCTAAACATAGTTACCCCGATGAAACCATTGCTGCAGAAACTTTGGTGGATGACTGGACGTTCACTGCAAATAGAGAAAAGACTGTGCTACTTACATGTAATTTTTATTGATATTAAAGAGGTTGATTCTCTTTTTTTGTCTTCCCAAACATTCAAGGACCCCAAAGAGTACCTTCCTTTCCTGAACATGCTGAAGACATTAGAGCCCAACTACCAGCGTTACACCATCGACAAACACCTCAAGAGATACAGGAAGGCCCTGCATCACCTCAGCAAGTGTGGTGAGTGTCATTACCCAGACAAGTAATTAATTGAACTTAATTGAAATGAATGACTTAAACAGGTGTGGTGTTTGCCAGGTGAGGAGCACTTCATCGAGGCCCTAAATCTGGTGAAGGACCAGAGGCTGTATAGTGAATCCCTGGGGCTCTATCCAACAGACAGCCCTCAGTACAAGGTAATGCGTTATCACACATTTAATAAATAAATATCTGTGCCACTGTTGTCTCTGACCTCCAACCCTGACCTCTCTCTAGGCGCTGAGCTGTGCCTACGCCGAGTACCTGGTGGAGCAGCAGCAGGCAGAGCAGGCAGGGTTGTTGCTGTGGCGCTGTGGTGAGGCGACCCGTGCCCTCCAGGCCTTTGTGGGCAGTGCCAGCTGGAGGAACGCCCTCTGTGTGGCAGAGCAGATCCCGCTGCCATCTGACCAGCTGGCCCTGCTGGCCAGGGACCTGGCAGGTACAGTGCCTACCCACGTCTGGTACTTGGCGCCTCACAGTTCCACCGTCAAGTCTTTAAAGTTGCTGTTATATTCAATATGTGTTACTCATTTGGTTTCATATTTCCCGCTATCATTTCAGAGAAACTGATAGAACTCAGAAGATATACGGAGGCGGCCATATTGTTGGAGCAGTATGCCAAGGACTGTGAGGAGGCAATCTCTGCTCTGATCACAGGTGCAGTCTGGGAAGAAGCACTTCGACTGGTGAGTTAACAAGATGGCCTCCATTGTGCAAAACGCTCTTCAAACTCTTCCCAAACCAAGACAAAATGTAATTATTTTGTCTGTTCTAGGTGTATTTGTACAACAGACAAGACATCATTGAAACAAACCTCAAACCAGCTCTCTTGGAAGGTAAACCCCCATTTTCCATTGGTGAATTGAAATGCTCTTGATGACAAAGTGCTAATGATGTTTCAATGTGCAATATATTCATTATATAGGACATCTTTATGGCACCAAACGTTTATACAGTTGAAGTCGGAAGTTTACATACACTTAGGTTGAAGTCATTAAAACTCATTTTTCATCCACTCCACAGATTTCATGTTAACAAACTATAGTTTTGGCAAGTCGGTTAGGACATCTACCTTGTGCATGACACAAGTAATTCTTCCAACAATTGTTTACAGACAGATTATTTCACTTATAATTCACTATCAAAATTTCTGTGGATCAGAGGTTTACATACACTAAGTTGACTGTGCCTTTAAACAGCTTAGAAAATTCCAGAAAATGATGTCATGGCTTTATTTTTGAGTCAATTGGAGGTGTACCTGTGGATGTATTTCAAGGCCTACCTTCAAACTCAGTGCCTCTTTGCTCGACATCATGGGAAAATCTAAAGAAATGAGCCAAGACCTCAGAAAAACTATTGTAGACCTCCACAAGTGTGTGGTTCATCCTTGGGAGCAATTTCCAAATGCCTGAAGGTACCACATTCATGTGTACAAACAATAGTACGCAAGTATAAACACTATGGGACCACACAGCCGTCATACCGTCTCCTAGAGATGAAATTCACCCAACTTATTGTGGGAAGCTTGTGGAAGGCTACCTGAAACGTTTGACCCAAGTTAAACAATTTAAAGGCAATGCTACCAAATATTAATTGAGTGTATGTTAACTTCTGACCCACTGGGAATGTGATGAAAGAAATGAAAGCTGAAATAAATAATTCTCTCTACTATTATTCTGACATTTCACATTCTTAAAATAAAGTGGTGATCCTAACTGACCTAAGAGAGGGAATTTTTACTAGGATTAAATGTCAGGAATTGTGAAAAACTGAGTTTAAATGTATTTGGCTAAGGTGTTTGTAAACGTCCGACTTCAACTGTACATGTTTTTATGAACACTGTCTTTAGCATGTAGTTCTCAGACCTCCTACTTGGAAGCTCAGAGGGTGATGTTCACTCGTCACAAAACCCGTCTGGCCGTGGTACGGGAGCTTAAGGAAAAAGCCAGGCTGGAGTTACTGGGTAAACCATTAATTGTTGCATTACTTACACAAGTATACCGTTTTATAGTAGTTTAAAGGCTCTGAGAATGGGCTTGTCAATGTTATGCTGACCTGCCTCCCTCGCTCTTTCTCCCTTTTCTCTTGTTCTGTCTCTCCTTCTAGATGAGGATGTCCCAGACTGTCCGGAGGCAGAGCTCTACTCAGAGGCCAGTAGTGTGATGACAGGCAGCCATGCCGGCTCCAAGTACTCACATAGTAACTCCCGCATCTCCTCGTGAGTCAGCACTTTACACATCTGTATAAATTACATGAAATACCTAGTGGGGGTAGATGTGGGTTTGGGACTTGGGAGTAAGGTGTCAGCAGTCTCACTATGAGATAGGAACTGACCTCTGTCTCTCAGGAGGTCGTCTAAGAACCGCCGGAAGGCCGAGCGCAAGAAGCTGAGTCTGAAGGAAGGGAGCCCCCTAGAGGACATGGCCTTACTGCACGCCCTGGCAGAGATAATCCACTCTGTGGACAAGATGAGAGGTGGGAGATGCACATCCTTACCACTTGTCCCTTTCTCTTTCTCTCTTTCATCCCTTTGGCTACTCTCACACATAATGATGGGCATTTCTCTGAAATCCTCAGTAGAATCACAGTTATCTGGTTGGAATAGTTTTTAATCTTCTCATTCATTTTTGTTATCGTGCTGCTTAAAAGGTAGATTGGTGTGGGCAGCTCCTGTGTGATTTACATAGTTTTGTTCCACCCCTGCAGAGGAGGTGCACAGCCTGCTGAAGGCCCTGGTGCTGTTCCAGTTTGACGGACAGGCGGGGAGGCTGCAACAGGCCTACGGGGAGGCTCTCCAAATGATAGAGGCGGCCCTACCCGAGGTGTGGCAGGAGGGTCTTCAGCAGACCCAGGCCCCGGTGAGAGAGAGAGAGACACACGCATGAACTTGTTCTTAAAAATAGTTAATTTAACTGTTGCTTCCATTTTGTTCTTCAGATCACAGGTCCTAACTCCACAGCCAACAGCATCATGGCTTCATTTCAACAGCCAAGACCTTCAGCAACACAAGGTCAGTTTTAGTAGTATTCCTATTTATTGCTATTGAAAACGTAGTCTTTATTTGTTTAGCAATACTAGGTGCTAAAATCTAATGTTCTTATTCCCTTGTTAGTTTATTAATAAAATATACTCTTCCTCTTTGCAGATTCAGAGATCCCACCAGCCCCAAAGATGAGAAATGGTGTCAAGTGGAAGCTGTGTATTCTGAAGTAGCTTTTGTCATCACCGTTTTCTTTTAACTGTAAAGCAATCAATAATCTTGTCATAAACGTAGCCTATTAATAAAGATGTATACTGGATATCTTGTCATTCGTGTATGACTAAGGTATTATGAACATAGCTCTGCGTTGTTAAATGGTGAAAATATAATGTTGGTGATGGGTATGTGGTTAACTTATTCATACTATCACAGATATGGAAAACGCAGACAGTTCAATTTAGTTAATTTACTGTTTCATTTGCCAACTATACAGGCACATTTTATAATGTTGCTTTCAGAAACATTTTTGAAAAATAGCAAAGGGCCCCTTTTTCCTCAGTCTTTCCTTTGAATCCAAAGTGACTGAAAAGAGGACAGGGAAGCAAGGATGGAACCTCCAAGCCACACTGTTTTGACGCTCCTGGGATGCCACAACCGTAGTCCCACTGCATGGTGCCATTTGGTTGAGCTTGCTCTGCAACCTTCAGGAAGACCACAACATTGTGGAGCAGCTGCATATTAGGATGTTCTGTACCATGTCACTCTTCAGTTTGTCACATTTATTGATACAGTTCATGACCATAATAGGAAGTCCTGGGTCACGGGATCCAATCAGATTTGGCTAGAACACTCCTTCCCCAATGAGAGAAAATTCCCATCTGGAAGCTTGGATTGCACCTTGTCACTTTCTTTTATTTCAGGGGCTGCATACAGTAACAACATGTTGCCTTGATGACATCCGTTAGGCCTAATTTGTCACAAACACTTTTTCCAGACTCCTGGAGTAATTTCTGTAAGTAGAGGCCAATGCTTAGTCCTGTGTATTCTGCACGACGTGTAACTTGGCACGCAATGGGGACTTTTTATTTATTTGGAAGACGTTTTCCTTGTCTGACTTTTCCCTTCTTCATTCATCCTGATCAATTTTGCGACTTTTGTAGGACCTTCTCTTTGAAGAATGGGAGCCATAAAAGTGTCGTTGTCCCATCTTTTTACTTCATGGTGTAAATACTGTAACAAGCAAAAACAGAAAGCTCTGTGCCCCGAATACTGACAGTTTTGATGCACAATCAGTTTACCTTTGTTGCGCTCATAAACTTCACAATCTATAACGTAATTGGGAATGCACAAAGTAATGTAGCCCACAGAACAGTTAGAACCAGCACAGTGGCTCAGTCGAGAACATTTTAAAGAGTAGCTGCAGATAGCTGAGCACAAAGTACATTTGTTTCAACTACTAGGTAAGTGTTTCATTAACTGTTTTATAATCAGTGGCAACCCGTCATTCAGGGCAGGTGGGGCTCACATTTTTAGCCAAAAAATAAAAAAATACATATATATAAATGTTGTTTTTTTGGGGGGGGCTTGCCTGTTTTGCATGTTATTTGGGCATTAATACGTGTCACATATCAGTTTGCAGACAGTGTAAAAAAATAAATATATAATTGAGTTAATAAAGCCACATACAAACATGGTCTCTTTTTTTGTTTTCTTGAGTAAGGCAGCTCCAAATTGCAGGTTTTTCAGCCTAGCTCAGTGCTTTCTGTGGTGGTGGGGCGGGCCAGCAGAAAATAGCAGCATTACACTGTGATTGACTGTGATTGGGGACATTGCGCAATTGCCTATTTTAAGTCCTTAGTAAGGTAACATTTCAGCCCTTTGGGTTCAGCCATAGAGTTATATTACAAGTGCAGTTCCAAGAAGGCTCAAGGTCAATGGCCACAGAAATTACGTCAAATCACGTTATATGTACAGTAGCTTTGATTGGACTAATCATGTCTACATCTTACTTTCACAATCTTAGCTAGCAGTCATCATCATGAATCAAGTCTACTGGCTAATCCTTGTCATATGAAGAAAAATAATGAAGAGAAAATATAGATATAACGTAACTAACTAAGTGAATGTTGTGTAGTAAGCTGTTAGTAGCCCATGTGCCTCACCCTAATAATTTGGTATATTTTCACCGCGGTATTGTAAACACATCGTTCGTGGCCGGTGTGTGATTGTTTGCAGACTTTTTTTGTAGAGCTTTGACAGTGCTACTGATAGTAATGGTGGTGCTTGGCTTGCACGTGCAAATTCAGCACACACAACATTCTATAATAGAATTGTGTTATTTGACGTGTCAATATAAAAGCTTCTATAACTAGTCAAATAGTGTTATTTGAAGTGTATCTTTTTTGACATGCAAAGACCCAAACGGCGTTCAATGTGCCTCACCCTAATAATTTGGTCTATTTTCACCTCTTAATTTCGCCTAGTTCTAACTTGGTGGTACACATGTAGCCTATAACCTGTTTTAGAGAAATGTAATCATCAAATATTTTAAGAGCTTTCATTGTCTGCTTATATGCCCCCTTTATTTTTCCTATGGTTCTGACTTGGTGTACAGGGAGTACACTGTAAGAATGGCCCATGTTCTAAATTCTGTCGGTGTACATTTCAAAAGTATAAAAAACGGAAATATGACCCTTTAGAATAAGGCTGTAACGTAACAGAATGTGGAAAAAGTCAAAGGGGTCTGAATACTTACCGAATGCACTGTAAGTAAAACATACTTTAAAGTACTACTGAAGTTGTTTTGGGGGGTATCTGTTTACTGTTTATATTTTTTACTTTTACTTCACTACATTCCTAAATAAAATAATGTACTTTTTACTCCATAACATTTTTCCTTAGCAGGACAGGGAAATGGTCCAATTCACACACTTATCAAGAGAACATCCCTGGTCATCCCTATTACCTCTGATCTGGCGGATTCACTAAATTCTTAGTTTGTAAATTATGTCAGTGTTGGAGTGTGAAGAAGAAGAAGAAGAAGAATTCAATTCATGTATGGTGTTAATTAAAGGAGCTATATGTCATATTTTTGCATTGTAATTTCAGAAAATGTCCTTAACCCTATCAGTCCCGAGACCCCAGCAAAAATCTGCTTTTCATTTATCTGACTTTCATTTATCTGCATGTCCAGCCCTTATATTTAGCCTCACAATGAAAGTATTGTACAATTTTCTTTTCAGGACAACCAGGGGCTACAAGTAGAAAAATTTGACATAAACAGTTGCATTCATGAGTTTAATTTACAAAGCAAAAAAACGGATAAAAATGAATTTATATGAATGCTGTAAGTGCTCAGTGGGAAATGAAAATCCAACTAGTCAGTGACAACTGTGTGGAGTTTGGAGTTTGACAGCAACTATGTGAACTTATTACACTATGTCCTGGGGTTTCCTATGATTTTTTATGTAGAAGAACCTCTTACCTTCTAACGACTCGTGTAGCTTGTGAGCATCAGAGCAAAACAAGATATTTTCTAATAGTTTGTAGCTCAACCATTCTGACTAGACGTTTTTGTAAAAAATACACTAGGGATCCGCCCTTATCTCACAAACACTGATCTAGCTCAGCCCCCGTTAATCACGCAAATCAAATGGTACAACCCAGAAGTCTGTAGCTCCAACAGACAATGTTTAAAAGGGGTTAGGAGTCCAAATCACACCTGTGTCACGGTGGGACTCATCTGCAGTAAAAGTCGAATGATAGTGATTCACAATGTTTTTTCTTTTTTCTATAAATAAATAAATATTGGGTGCCCACACAAAATTGCATAAAGATTGTTCAGCCTTCCTACTGGGCAACAAGCCAAACCAGCTCTTGTCAAAATGGCAGGCTGCACAATCCCCGCTCCCTTTACTTAGATCCTATCAGTAATCGACACATGCTCCAACGATGCACTTAGCGAACATTCTCTCTTGGTGGTGTTTTGGGGAACGCATGTTACATCTTCGGCCATTGTAGAAATGATGCATCATTAAAACACTCATAAGATATCGAGAAACTGGGCCCTGACCAACTGGAGGGCCAGACTGCCAGTGCCAGACATTGGCTGAAAAAAATAAAAATAAACCTTCCTCTCAGTATTATCACTTGAGAAATCTGAATTGCATTTACGTTGTTTGTGAATGCCTAGATAGTTCTCGGAAAGGTGGGTTTAATGGTAAGACACCCAAAACATTTGTTGGAACAATCGAGTGTCTGCAGAAACAATATCATGAAAGAAGACCAATAAGTATTTTTTTACCTTAATCCCACTTGGTGTCACCAAGAAACCTGCTGTGACCAAGAGCTACATTTTGGATGTTGCACTAGAAAATCTCATTTACATTTTAAGCATTTAGCAGACGCTCTTATCCAGAGCGACTTACAGTAGTGAGTGAATACATTTTATACTGTAAATCTGACTCTCACGGCTCAATAAGAGGGCTGCTCAACAAAGAAAATACTTTCACTATGTTCCTGGTCAAATATCTTTTTATTGGCCAAGACAAGAAATGGTACATGTAAAACGTAAATCCAGTCAACCACTGATACGTAATCAATACAGAATAGCAATCCATGCGTTTCACATCTAGGAACACAGGTCAACACACATGAAAATGAACATCTCCGGATTCAGAGATTAAAAACATCAACAAGAGTAATTAACTAGACAAAAAATGACAGCCCTTTTTATTTCTTGCTGTGCAGTAAAACAAATCAATGGCTGACCTGACTGACACACAAGGCAAAATATCCAAACAGTCGTTCTTGGGAAAAAAATGCAATTAAAAAAATATATTTACATGACTTTTTATATAAAAAGTATTTCTAATGCCTATGCCTGCACTCCCAATAACCCTGTGTTTCCCCTAGCTAGACCTTGTTTTAGGCGCGGTGCAGGAGCCCCGAAACAGCAACACAGACTGCCAATTGATAACAATTGGGGCCAAAGCATTTTGGCCAGAACAACAGAGCTAGATGGGAGACCCTACCCAGCCCGCCTAAAGCAATGGTAGGGAAAACACTGCACAGTCCCACGGGAAGAGCAGCTGGCATGCCAATGGAAGGGGGCTTGTGGGGTTAAGCAGAGCTATGATCAGGGTTTCCAGAGCTTGAGTAGGCCGTCTTCGCTGTACGTGGAGATTAGGTTCTGGTGGGGGTGGTGGGCGATGCCAATCACATCCTTCTCATGGACCTGGTGTAGGGGAGACAAGATGTCATGATGAGATTCTAATACAACCTTTAGGCCTATTAGTCAATCCTGGCACTTAATCTAACAAGGGCGGCAGGTAGCCTAGTGGTTAAAGCGTTGGGCCAGTAACCGAAAGGTTGCTGGTTCAAATACCTGAGCCGACAAGGTGAAAAGAATGTTGATGTGCCTTCGTGCAAGAAACTTAACCCTAGTTTGCATCAGGGGCGCCATACTACTATGGTTGACCCTGTAAAACTATACATTTCACTCCACCTATCTGGTGTGACAGTACCAGTCAAAAGTTTAATATATATATTTTTTTAACCTTTATTTAACTAAGCAAGTCAGTTAAGAACAAATTCCTATTTACAATGACTGCCTGTTTTTCTTTATTTTTACTTTCTACATTGTAGAATAATAGTGAAGATGTCAAAACTATGAAATGGAATCATGTAGTAACCAAAAAAAGTGTTAAACAAATTTAAATTCTTCAAAGTCTCTCTCACTCTTTGCCTTGATGACAGCTTTGCATACTATTGGCATTCTCTCAACCAGCTTCATGAGGAATGCTTTTCCAAGAGTCTTGGAGGAGTTCCCACATATGCTGAGCACTTGTTAGCTGCTTTTCCTTCACTCTGCGGTCCAACTCAATCCAAACCATCTCAATTGGGTTGAGGTTGGCTGGAGGCCAGGTCATCTGATGCAGCACTCCATCACTCTCCTTGGTCAAATATCCCTTACACATCCTGGAGGTGTGTTGGGTCATTGTCCTGTTGAAAAACGAATGATAGTCCCACTAAGCGCAAACCAGATGGGATGGCGTATCACTGCGGTAGCCATGATGGTTAAGTGTGCCTTGAATTCTAAATAAATCAAACAGTGTCACCAGCAAAGCACCATCACACCCCCTCCACCATGTTTAATGGTGGGAACCACACATGGAGATCATCCATTCACCTACTCTGCCGCGGCGGTTGGAACCAAAGATCTCAAATTTGTACTCATCAGACCAAAGGACAGATTTCCACTGGTCTAATGTCCATTGCTCATGTTTCTTGGCCCAAGCAAGTCTCTTCTTCTTATTGGTGTCCTTTAGTAGTGGTTTCTTTGCAGCAAATCAACCATGAAGGCCTGATTCACACAGTCTCCTCTGAACAGTTGATGTTGAGATGTGTCTGTTAGTTTTATTTAGGTTGCAATATGAGGTGCAGTTACATCAAATGAACTTTTCCTTTCCTGTGTCGGTCCTCATGAGAGCCAGTTTCATCATAGCGCTTGATGTTTTTTGCGACTGCAATTGAAAAAAACTTTCAAAGTTCTTGAGATTTTCCAGATTGACGGACCCTCATGTCTTCAAGTAATGATGCTTATTTTGAGTGGTTCTTTCCATAATATGGACTTGGTATTTTACCAAATAGGGCTCTTCTGTATCACCCCTACCTTGTCACAACAACTGAAATTTCACAAATTAACTTTTAACAAGGCACACCTGTTAATTAAAATGCATTCCAGGTGACTACCTCATGAAGCTGGTTGAAAGAATGCCAAGAGTGTGCAAAGCTGTCATCAAGGCAAAGGGTGGCTACTTTGAAGAATCTCAAATATATTGAGATTTTTTACAATCGAGAAAGTAAAAATAAAGAAACTCTGGAATGAGTAGATGTCCAAACTTTTGACTGGTACTGTATACATTTTTTTATCCAAAGGAAATGTTGAATTACGTGCATTGTCCCTGACCCTGCCCTGTCTGACTAAATTACATACACTCATTAATTATTTCTCTTATTTTTATAAATTTGGAAATTAGTTTTAACCAGGCTTGAGCTAAATGTTAATGATTGCAATACAATTTCCCCCACCTGCAAACATCTGTTCAGTTTTTGGTTGTCTGGATATATAACCAGTAATATTCTCTCCCGAGCATAAAATTAAAACTCCCATAGGCCTATTTCCTGTGGGATCATGGCGCATGATATCTCTTTAAAATGCAATGTTTTGATAGGCCTACCACGAAGCCATGTTATCTATGTTATTAAAAACAGTAGGCCTGTAGGTTAGGGCTGGTGATGGGCATCTAAACTGGGAATGCCATTTCCACCTCTCCTGTGTGTGCAGACTAATCTACCAGCTCACCTTTGTTGCCTATGTTTAGGCCTAATGCTTGTTTGACTCATTATGCACCTTGCTTTATTGGAAAGGATTTGAGCGTTAGTTTAAGAGTCGGGGAAAACAGGGCAGTGGGTCTTGAGCTCTACCGTTGAAGATTAGGGTGCTATATGCACAGCAGCTCAGTTGATAGTAGCCTACCTTGGATACCGTGGATTGCTGCATATCAATATAACTATTGTGATGCATAATTGCCATGGTAATTTGGAATGACCAATGAGCATTATAGGTAATGTAGTCATTCTACAGCACGGACATTCCAAAACACAGCGGAATATGTGGCCAGTGGCATGCAATAGGTCAACACGCTTCTTTTGAGCCTAAAAATCAAGAAAGATCGGTGCAATATTGTCAGAGGAGATCCTCCTGCAGTTAAGACATGCGGTATTACAATACAGATCATTAGGAATAAACATACTGTCAGGGTTCTCTCCAGCTTGCCGGTGACTGTGCTGAAGCAGTAGAGCACAAAGTCCTCTCCTACACAGTAGATCCACTCGCCACGTGGAGACAGTGTACAGCAGACAAAGTCTCCGCCCTCCCTCTTACCAGAGCTGAAACTCCTCACAATCTGGAGAACAGAGAGGGAATAAGGTCATACATGTCATGTCTATAATTTTCTTAATACTTCACACTCATTCAGTTATAAGTGGGTTTATGACCGTAAGTGGTCAAGTGGAGTCCTGACCTGGCCCTGCATGTTCATGATGACCACAGTGTTGGAACGGTTGCACACCACAAAGTGCTCTGGGTTCTTGGGCAGCAGGATGACGTTGTTGACTGTGATGTCGGTGCCGGCCGAGGTGCCAAGGGACTTGAACGTGTTGGTGCATTCTGTGGTTTTCATGTTCCACACCTGACAAGAGATTCACAGACAAGGGTTAATAACCAAAAGCCGAGAACATATATTATGCTATAAATGCAGGTATACTGGTCATACCATGAATTAGACAATCTGGTATAAGGTGGAGACAAGTCAATATACACTATACTGTATATATACACACAAAAGTATGTGGACACCCCTTCAAATTAGTGGATTCGGCTATTTCAACCACACACGTTGCTGACAGGTGTATAAAATTGAGCACGCCGCCATGCAATCTCCATAGACAAACATTGCCAGTAGAATGGCCATACTGAAGAGCTCAGTGACTTTCAACATGGCACCGTTATAGCATGTCACCTTTCCAAACAGTCCGTTTCTCAAATTTCTGCCCTGCTAGAGCTGCCCCGGTCAACTGTAAGTGCTGTTATTGTGAAGTGGAAACGTCTAGAAGCAACAACGGCACAAAGCGATGTCCATACAGAAATGGTTTGTCAAGATCAGTGTGGAAGAAATTGACTGGCCTGCACAGAGCCTTGATCTCAAACCCATCGAACAGCTTTGGGATTAATTGGAACGCAGAATGCGAGCCAGGTCTAATCGCCCAACATCAGTGCCCGACCTCACTAATGCTCGTGGCTGAATGGAAGCAAGTGCCCGCAGCAACGTTCCAACTTCTAGTGGAAAGCCTTCCCAGAAGAGTGGAAGCTGTTATAGCAGCAAAGGGGGGACAAAATCCATATTAATGCCTATGATTTTGGAATGAGATGTTTGATGAGCAGGTGTCCACATACTTTTGTCCATGTAGTGTAGGTGGAGCCAAGTCAAAATATATGATGCAAACACCTTTTTTACTTGTATATTATGAGACTGTTGGCTTCTAGCAGCATGGGGGTTCATACCTTTACAGTGCCGTCAGAGGAAGCGCTGATGATATGGTGGCCGTCGGGTGTGAATGTTGCTTCATTAACAAACGAAGAGTGTCCTCGGAACTCTTTTAGCGACTTGCCCGACTTCAGCCCGTGAACCCTGTGGAACGCAAAAAACATAACAGTTATGGTTCATTGGTGACCACAGATCTATAGGCAGAAACAAAGAGAAAGTCGTTTCATTTATGAAGGTTACCTAATGGTCTGGTCAAAGGAGGCACTGAGCAGCTGGCTGCTGTCCTTGCAGAAACTGAGGCAGGTGACACCTTTACTGTGGGCGCGCTCAAAACGCCGCAAGCACTGGCCACTCTGGATCTTCCATACCTGTCAGAGGAGAGACGAGGCCGGGAAGGAAGAGTTTGAACATCAAAAGTTGAGGGAAAAGAACTTCCAGTGCGTTTGTAAACAGCGGTTCCATCGCAGCTGGAAATGTTGGCGTTTATATTTTTTTATATAGCCTAGCTTTAATACATGTAAACAAACCACTAGATCGGTGTCGTAACGAGATGTCGACAATGCATGACTAGCGGTTCATTAAAACTACAGTAGATATGTTTCTTAACCTAAACTAAGTGGCCAATACGCCTGGGTAAAATATTGTTGAGTTTTGGAGGAAGCAGACGAAGATCTGGGAGACAGATTAGTAAGGGGGGGGGAGAGAGGGGTTGAGAGTTACTGCCGCTAGCTAACTTTTGATGTAGACAATGTGGCCGTCAAACATTGGAGTCGTATGCTAGCTACATTTAGTTTAGTTATAGTTTAGTGAGAGAAATTCATCCATCTAGCTGGCTAACAAGGTCAGTTGATCTTTCTCCATCTTTGCATCACGTTAGCGCGGTGTTTATTTGAGGTGCTAGCCAAACGCAGCTAACACCAGCAGAGCTAACGGATAATGAATGATTTTGTTTAGTGGATCTGGCAGAAACAAGTCAGTGTTTTCGGATTCGTTCAGATTTTTGGGTTGGATCAAGAAATACAAACTTGTAATTTTGTGCCAACTAACTAGTTAGCTAGCAATTATGGCACGCTGCATCACCGGATGTTTACTGGGGAGCCTGTTGGTTGCGCATGCATTTACACGGAGTGTATAAAACATTAAGAACACCTTCCTATTATTGAGTTGTCCCCCCCCCCCCCCCTCGTCGGGGCATGGACTCTACAAGGTGTCGAAAGCATTCCACATGGATGCTGGCCCATGTTGACTCCAATGCTTCCCACAGTTGTGTCAAGCTGGCTGGATGTCCTTTGGGTGGTGGACCATTCTTGATACACAAAGGAAACTGTTGAGTGTTGCAGTTCTTGAGACAAACTGGTACACCTGGCACCTACTACCATACTCCGTTCAAAGGAAGATACATCTTTTGTCTTGCCCATTCACCCTCTGAATGGCACACACACATAATCCATGTCTCAAGGCTTAAAAATTCTTATTTAACCTGTCTCCTCCCCTTCATCTACACTGTTTAAAAAATAATCACGTTTTTCGATGCTGTACACATTATACATATATTAATGAAAGTCCCATGATTTTATTTGACAACTTTATTATTTAATCCCAAGTCACCATCTCATCTCTTTAGAGCTGCTGCCTATGCTGTCTGACAAAAATCACTATTTTAGTAGTTCTTCAAAGTAAATAAGGCATACTTTTATGACAGCTGAATACCAACTATCAACCACTTAGATCATGCATTTTCAGGCTGCTTTCTATCTATCCCTCTCGATCGCGGTTCTCTCAGTCTCCGTGTCTGGTTATTGTAGTTAATTACCATTTCTGTTAGTTTTTTTAAACTATGTAGAATATTGGCCTGTTGGAAACTACAACTCCCTACTACATTGCACAGTTCAGGCGTGATCTGATTTAGCTCTACAGAAACTGCAACATTCATAAAAAAAACAAAACAGAACTAAATAGAATTCAAATAGTTGAACCAACGTCTTTAGTTGTTAGTTGTTTAAAAAAACGGAAAAATAACCAATCGTTTAGCACTACAGTACATACCTTTATTTTGCCGTCCTGGGCCCCTGTGGCCAGCATCTCTGTGTCCCTGCTGAAGCACATGCATAGCACTGCATCGTCCATCATCATGAAGTTATCCTGCGCCTGGTACTTCAGATCCTATCACACAAACATTTCATTAGGTCATTTAACAAAACGATAGCACCGCCATTTTAAAAACTCCATGAATTGAGATCCAGTGTTATTTCCCAAATTGCCACAAATCAGAGTATCATTTGGTGTTGGATCGCACACGTACCTTTCTGATTTTGCCTGTGGTGAAGTTCCAGACCTCGATGAAACCATCAACTGATCCCGTGACCAAGTACTGACCATCAGGAGAGAAGCGAGAACACTCCACGTGGGACTTCTGCCCAAACTAGTAAGAATAACACAGCATTTTTAGAAAACCCAAGCAGCACTCCTTGTCGTCATGTATTAAGTGTTTTTATGCATAATTTGATTAAATTATCCTTTGCATAACCAAGCCAGTACCATTGAGATAGAGGAATCTCTGTTGTAAGAAAGACATGGCCAAGAGGCAGCATCAAAACCATCCCCACTAATAAAATACACTGACAGTACCACATCTGGACATACAGTACCTTTATATGTCTGGTGAGCTGTGTGGGGAAGCGCTCCTCCTCCACGTCCTTCACGGCTGCCTTGCCCCTGAACAGGTCAATGGTCATACCTGGGGGCAGGAGACCCTGGTGCTGCTGCCATTTTAGGGACTGAGAGAGATGGTGGTTAAAAGATTTTAGTTAAATGACTAATCGGTGGTCCCAAATGTGAGACGTCAAGCTGCTGCAACAGAATTTTAGCCTGGTCGTAGATCAGACTGTATGCGCGGAACTAACGCGAAAAGACACTATGGGTGCCCAGAGGTATAGGATCATGTCACCCACCTGTCCCAGCAGGGCCATGAGACGGGAGGGGGGCACCACGCTGACCTCCCCGGCCAGGGCCTGGGCGATGGCCACGCGCCTCTTCTCCTTACTGCTTCCGTCTGGGTAGGCCTGGAGGACACAGAGGGAGGAGAGCATACAGACCACTGAGCAATGGCACAAACACAAGACTGCAGGAACTCGTAAGATCCGATAACAAAATAGCGATAGCGATGAAACTCAGTCTTACGAGTGTTAACAATGCACCCTTCTTTCAAATGGCCAAAGATGTAACATGCGTTTCCCCAAAAAACACATTGAGACAATGTTCGCTAAGTGCATTGCTGAGGCCTGTGTCGACACTGATAGGATTGAAAGAAAGGCAACGCTGATCTCGGATCAGCTTTCTCCATTCAAAATCATATAATTATTTTTCACAATACTGAGGACGGATCAGCCCCTAGAAAGATCACCTATGGCTGAAACTGTTGAGGCGGCATGCTCTAATGCTTACCCAGTAGGCAAATAACGCATTAAATCAAGGTTTGGCACATTATTGCACACATGGTGTTACACATCATTAAATATATTGAGGAACAAAATTGGACTGTAGCCTGCAATTAGCAAAACAACTTAATTTAATTAACATGACATTGATTTCAATAGGATTTAAATATATAGGCCTATGTAGCCTAAACTGTAATCATATTTTAATGCAGTCATGTGTTTTAATTTAATTCAACTTCTTATCCCTCGCTTACAATTGAAAAAAAACAAAACATTGACAACTTTTTATTTATAGTCCCGGTGGTCACAGAAACATCTTGATTGTGTGTTTAGCGGAGACGTCTGTATACAAAGTGACACAAAGTAACAACGCAGCTGTTCTGTGGTCTGAGGCAGTCTAAATAACAAGCGTTTTCAAATGCAACTTTAGTATAAACAGTTTTGGGACACAGCTCAGACATTTAACGATGCTCCTAGGAAGGTTCTAACGATGAACTTAGCCTTAAGATGCTTTTGGGAAACCGGGCCCAGGGTCATTTCTGAGTGACAATGGAAGAAATAGATGCAAATGTCAAAGTCAAAATTCTATAGAACATTTCTTTATGCTTTATTTCAGGGGAATACAAGTGAAATTATGGTTATTTTTTATGCATCTGATGCACAGATAACCAGACTCATGACAGAACCTGGATAATAGTGCATATAGAGTTAGTTATATCTCCCCTGTGCATGGTGTAATGTTGGGAGACATTAACTCACCTCTCTGGGGTCAAAGTAGGAGCGAGCCAGCAGGTTCTCCAGGTGAATGTACCTTTCTGGTTGGGTCTGCTTCAGCATGATCATGGGGTCTGTTTGCCTTAGCAAAGACCTGGCTGCTCCCAACTCCCTCAACTCAATGAGCTCCAACACCACCTGTGGGGGGGAACAAACAAATCTATTAACTCTCCATCTTACAGAAAACATATTGACGTAGCAGTAGAAAACTAACTGGTAAATACAGTTCTGGTGCATACAAATTCTAAATTCAACACGCGAACATTCATAACAACTTCTTACCTGTTCATACAAGTCTATCAAAGTCTTGTCAGGGAGCTTGAGTGACTGGATGGCTTGCAGTACAGTGTCCCAATGGCCACTGTTGATGTCTGCCACGAAACTCTCGATACTGTCCACAGTGTTCAAAGACACGGTGGTCTCTTCCTGGAGGGTGGTCAAAGTCCGGTGCAGACTGTTCTCTTTCAGGTACTGCATTATCAGACGAATCACGCTGCAAAATCAAGGTAGACTGCATCAAGGTACGTCATGCTTTGATACGAGACAAGCTCGGTCTATCTTGTTCGCATGCAATCTAGCGAACGTTAGCTAGCTGGGTTGATTAGCGATGTTGCTAACTTACTAGCCCTTCATAACGGCTGAGTTAGCTAGTACATACTATCTATATGGCTGCAAGACTATCATAACATAAGCGAAAAGACCAGTGGTGGTTACGAAAACACACACAACGCTTGCTAATGAAACATAGCAAAGTGCTGTTAGCTTAGCTAGCTACAAGCTGCTGGCAGGTCGTGGTACTGGTAGGCCTCAACTGGGTTTAGACCTGCCACGCGAACCATAATAAAGAAACAAATCAAACAGCCATTTACAGTTGTGCAAATATGAATATCTAGAATACTTACTCTGCTGATTCCACCTCCAAAGACATGATTAAATCACCAAAAAGTCGGTAGTTGTGAGGAGATAACCCAAGGATCGACCAGTCGTAGAAGTGGGCAGAGAAATATGTTTTCAAAATAAAAGTCAAAAACGTCCACAAGATGCGACATGCGCACAGTATTCCAGATAGTAGCTCATAGTCCGCTTAAGGTTTTATTCAGGATATGCTGTTTACATGCATGTACCTTTGATTTTTCTGCTCACGAGTAGGCTATCCCTGTAACAATGAATACAAATAATATTCCTAATTTAAATTCATATGGGTTAAATGGAATAATAACTGAAATATGTAGATTACTATAATATATTAATTAATATATTAACTTCTGCAGATGTATGCATTTCTTGCAGTAAAATGATACAACAAATGTTAATTATCTCGGGAACAGGAGTGGATAAATATGATATTCTTTCTTTCAGCAACTCTTGAGAAAATGGTTACCACCACAAACCGATGTTGGCACTAAGACCGCACTCAACAAGCTGTATAAGGTCATAAGCAAACAAGAAAATTCTCACCCAGAGGCGACATCGATGATGTCGTCCCCACAGTGACCGTGTGTACATAACCAAACCAGAAGCTATGGATTACAGGAAACATCCACACTGAGCAAAAGGCTAGAGCTGCCGCTTTCAGGGAGCGGGACACTAATCCGGACGCTTCTCAGAAATCCCGCTACGCCCTCAGACGAACCATCAAACAGGGAAAGTGTCAATACAGGACTAAGATTAAATTCTACTACACTGGCTCTGACGCTCGTCAGATGTGGCAAGTCTTGCAAACTTTTACCAACTACAAAGGGAAACCCAGCCACGAGCTGTCCAGTGACGCAAGCCTACCAGATGGGCTAAATGCCTTTTATGCTCACTTCGAGGCAAGCAACACTGAAGCATGCATGAGAGCACCAGCTTCTCCGAACGACTGTGTGATCACACTCTCTGTAGCCAATGTAAGCAAGACCTTCAAGCAGGTCAACATTCACAAGGCCGCGGAATACTAGGGGGTGTATTCAGAGCCTGCGCAGACCAATTGGCAAGTGTCTTCACTGACATTTTCAACCTCTCAATGACCGAGTCTGAAAAGCCTACATGTTTCAAGCAGACCACTGTGCCCAAGAAAGCAAACCTGCCTAAATGACTATCGCCCGTAGCACTCACCTCAGTAGCCATGAAGTGCTTTGAAAGGCTGGTCATGGCTCACATCAACATCATCCCGGAAACCCTAGACCAGTGGTCACCAACCTTTTCTGAGTCAAGATCACTTTCTGAGTCAAAATGCAAACCGAGATCTACCGCTCTGATTTAAAAAAAAACATTACTTAAAAAACGTAAGCATATGCAAAAAAACACTACTGTAGCAATGAGGTTTGTGCAGTATTGGCTTTGCTTGAATTGCCCTGCCAATGCATTCTTGTTTGGGAAATTTTTAAAAATTATATTTAATCATTTGAGGTAGGCTTTACCCGTAATAGATCCGTTGGTGTATTATTTGCAAGGCACAGCTGAGTGACTATACATTTAAATTATTTGCTATTTATTTTTATTTTACGGGGCTGATGGTGTCTGCATCTGATGGTCACTCAGCGGAGAGAGGAGCAGAATGAGGGTCCGCCTCTCAACATCCCTCCGCTCCCTTTCCTCTACTGACACTGACCAAAAAGGGACACTGTCTTCCAGCTGATGGCAAAACTCGAGTCGCACTGCATGATTTCTGCTTCATGCACAAATTCGTGTTGTTACTCCTATGAACAGAGAAAGTGAAATATTCCTATAAAAAAAAAACAAGCTGCTGAAGTGAATTAATAACAACAACACAAGCCAATCGCTACACTGTCCTACACATTCATTACTGCTGCAGTGCTTCTTGTAGCGCTAACTGGAAATAGGAAGAACACGCATTTGTTGAATACAAAGTGTTGACCGTGATTAGTAAGAACTTAAACATGAACTCACTCATACAAACAGCATCTCTTTGCTGTATTTGTTGACAGTCTCTCTCTAGTCATGGTTTTAAACGTTTTGAACTCTCACAGTATCAACTTTGCTGCAGCATTATTTTATGCCTGTACGCAGACACGGTAATCTGAGCCATCCGATTAGCCAGTGGAAGGCTATAGTGCACTTGATTTTTCTCTCCGGGCCGCCGGGAAGGCAGAGTTTGTACCTTCAGACACATGAAATGGTTCAAAATGGCAACAGTTTGCCTACACGCCATGCAGGGCAGCTGAATCAGGTGTACCACCAACAGCCCGAGACGAATAAAAGAAGTAGGCTTTATCATTGGGTTTTTTACAGAAATGTTTGGCGATCAACTAGGAATGCCTTGGAGATCGACCGGTTGGTGACCACTGCCCTAGACACACTCCAATTCGCCCCAACAGATCCACAGATGACGCAATCTCAATCACACTCCACACTGCCCTTTCACACCTGAAAAATAGGAACACCTATGTGAGAATGCTGTTCATTGTCTACAGCTCAGCATTCAACACCATAGTGCCCACAACGCTCAACACTGAGCTAAGGACCCAGGGACTAAACACCTCCCTCTGCAACTGGTTCCTGGACTTCCTGACGGGACTCCCCCAGGTGGTAAGGGTAGGAAACAACACATCTGCCATGCTGAACCTCAACACGGGGACTTCACGGTGCGTGCATAGTCCCCTCCTGTACTCCCTGTTCACGCACAAATTTGTGAAGATGGCACGACAGCGCCTGATCAACCCATGCAACACATCTTGCCAGTGCTTTGTCTCAGCAGTCAGTTTGCGCTGATTTTGTGCATCTATCGTGTTTTGCGAGACCAATTTTTTATCCAACTCTTTCCATTCGTGAAAACCTTCCATATGACCAGACGATGTTTCATGGGCGCTGAGGATGCTTGACATGTTTCTCCAGTTCTTCCTTGACTGGTGTTGGCCATTTGGTGGGATCATTCATTTCCTCCTCACCTTGTCCGTGTACGGCGGTAGACCTGTTCACGTCCGTCTCCGGGGCTCTGGAAGGGCCAGCATCCTCTTTTTTACTCCCACTTGGTCCGGGATCAATATATTTCAAAAGAGAATTCATTTGTTTTTGGAGCGCTTGCTCCTTTGCTAATTTCCTTTTTTTGTATTCACAACCCAACAGTTTGGGTCATTTAGACATAGTTTAACAGTGTACTGTTGCAGCTTGGCCAGAAGATGGCGTGATTTAACAGAAAGTTCCTGTGCCCCATACAACGCACGACTCCAGGAATGTCACACTTTATTATCCTCTTTCAGCTTTTGACAACGAACCTAACCTCCGGCCATGCAAGGCTCGGTTACGGTTCCCCCTCCCCCATAAACTGAACTCAGACAACTTAAGAACACATAACCACATAACATTAGCTGACCTCGTGAGACGGGGAGGGGGACAGGGTTGGGCGGGCGCTGATTGGTGAGTTTGATTGACAGACACACATTCCTCACCTTTTTCTTTTTTATAAGCCCACATTTTGTCGCCTTTCCAATGTGCCGCTCTAGGCGGTTGCCTAGTCTGCCTATACGCACGCGCCGGCCCTGGGTCTACTACACCTGTTGCATTCGACGCATGTGACAAATAAAATGTGATTTGATTTGACTCAGCTTCATTATCGGTT
Source organism: Thymallus thymallus (assembly GCA_023634145.1). Lineage (NCBI taxonomy): Eukaryota > Metazoa > Chordata > Actinopteri > Salmoniformes > Salmonidae > Thymallus > Thymallus thymallus. The sequence continues at coordinate 5,507,915 of CM042384.1, forward strand.
CACAATGCAAATTAGTGACATTGAGGGCATGGGATAGAGGATTGTGTAGTTTAAGCTGGCCCGGCGCCTTTGTGAAAATTGATTACATTTGTTTCGGAACCAGGCAGCCTCCCTTGCAAGAACCTGGTTCCCCATTCTGGCTGACGGCAAAGTCAGCAAAAAAAATCTCTTTCCTTTTAATGAGTAGGATTCAGTGTTTTCACATGCAAAAGTGATTGCTTTTGATAAAAAATGCTTTATCTGCATTCCCAATGAAACCTAGTTTGAAAGTTCAAACATATATTTTATGGAAAAGACATGTTGTATGTTTCTGAACGATACATCATGCTTCCTTGTTGATTACATGACCGAGTGCCACAAATTACGGTTTGAATTGAGCAGGGTGTGCCTCCCTCACCGACTTTCCACGGTCACGTGACGGCCATAGCTCGGTTCAACCAGGGCCAGCTTAATCAGCAGGTATTCTCCAGCAGGTATATCTCACTGGTCACCCCCAAAGCCAACACCTCCTTTGGCCGCCATTCCTTCCAGTTCGCTGCTGCCAATGACTGGAACGAATTGCAAAAATCATTGAAGCTAGAGGTTCCTATCTCCCTCAATAACTTTAAGCATCAGCTGTCAAAGCTGCTTATCGATCACTGCACCTGTATATAGCCCTTCTGTAAATAGCCCACACTACTACCTCATCCCCATATTTATTTTTGTTTATTTTTCACTAATCTTGCACTCCAGTATCTCTATTTGCACATCATAATTTGCACATCCTTCATTCCTGTGTTAATGATGATAATTCTGTAATTTATTTCTACTCTATAGTCTATTTATTGTCCTACCTCCCAACCTTACTGCATTTTTGCACTACATTTTGCACTCTGTTTATAGATTTTCTATTGTGTTTTTGACTGTTTGTTTAATGTGTAACTCTGTGTTGTTGTGTTTTTTTGTCGCACTGCTTTGCTTTGTCTTGGCCAGGTCGCAGTTGCAAATGAGAACTTGTTCTCAACTGACCTACCTGGTTAAATAAAGGTGAAATAAATAAAAAAAAAAAAAAAAATCAAATCCCCTCAGACATGCACACTCAGTCAGGTAGAATTGTACAGAGATAGAGATAGGCCAGAGAGCAATACTAGAACCTTAAGGTCCATGTTTAATTTGAGAATAATGCTATAAAAACACATTGTTTGATCATACTCCGTCTTTGAATCAAACCACAGTAGGCCAGGCCTATACCACCTTGGCACCAGCCCTTGAATGGCCCATGGCACTTTGACGTCATTTGCTGCTTTACACAATTTGTTCAACAGGGGGAGATAGGTCCACGTTTATATAGAGGACAGTCTCATCTCAGTATTCTCTGCCAGTGAAGGTCTTTCAAGGTTATGATGTTCAGTGCTGTGCTGCGCCAGTCCAGCTTGTAGTTCATTTAATGTGTGTTGGTGGGGACATTGGCGCAATCCTGTTCTGAACAACATCCACATTTCAAATTAATTTGTCAGAATGCAATTCAGGCTTGGTTATTAAATTACCTTTGACAGAGAAAAAAAGTATTTATTTTGCATTATGTGCAATGCAATAATGTTGCAGACATTTGAAGATAAATAATTCCCTCCTCCTCTGTCCTCATTTGAATTTGTCTTGGTCTTAAATGTTAGTGTTTGAGATGTTGATTGGCACATGGGAATGTATTGATATAACACTAATAGCTGATGGGCCTTTCTCATGATAACATCAAAAACAAGATGGCTCTTCTGCAGAGAGCCAAGAACTTGAGACGAACCAACATCTTCAACGAGGACTACTCGGAAGCTGGGCGCCAGAGGTGGAAAGAACTTATCCCAGCCATGAAAGCTGCCAGAGAGCGTGGGGACATTGCTTACATCTGCTAGATTAGATTAGATGTTTAATAGTTACATGTACAGTGCTGCAGGTGTAATGGCAAGGTAAAGTGAAAATCTTAAGCTCCTAACTCCAACAATGCAAGTCAAAATTAAATAAAAACAATACAGCAGCCTGATGCTGTGGGGGTAGAAACTCTTGGCCAGTCTTCCAGTTTTTGCGATGATGCTCCTGTACTGCCCACATCTTAGTGATGGAAGTGGGGATAACAGGCCATGGCTCGGGTGGCTGGGGACTGGGGTCCCTGGTGTAGGTGTCCTGGAGGGCAGGCACTGTGCACCCAATAGTGCATTCGGCTGAGCGTACCACCCTTTTTATTTTTTTAATTTAACCTTTATTTAACTAGACAAGTCAGTTAAGAACAAATTCTTATTTACAGTGAATACCTACCTACAGGGTCAGCCCCTTGAGCAAATTAGCGTTAAGTGCCTTGCTCAAGGAAACATTGACAGGTTTTTTCACCTTGTCGGCCCAGGTATTCGGCCCAACGCTCTAACCGCTAGGCAACCTGCTGTTCCAACAGTATGCTCTCAATGGTGCTGCTGTAGAACAAGCTAGCTACGACAGGCTAATTGTCCACCCTCCCTCCAAAAAGCCTGGGAGTAGTGAGAGCCTAGCTTCTGGGTCAGTAGCTTCAGCCCCACATCACACACATACACACCAACTGACACTCACACGTGCCTGATTGATTAACTATGTTACAACAATATTATTTTCATGCTCCCCCCCTTCATATTATGTCTATCTCCGATAAGGTACCCAGGAAAGGGCTACAAATAGCTGATATTAATATATGTAGGCTTAGAAATAAGTAAATCAATAACTTTCTAACATCAGATAACATTCATATATTGGCCATATCTAAGACTCACTTGGATGATTCCTTTGATGATACAGCAGTAATACTAGAATAATATAATGTAACATCTACAGAAGAGACAGGAATGCCTATGGGGGAGGTTTTGCATATGTTTAGAGCCGTATTCCCGGAAATCTTGGAGAGGATCTCATGTCTAATCCTGTTGAAGTGCAAGTTCACCTGCCTCATTCAAAGCTTCTTCTTTTGGGGTGCTGCTATAGGCCACCAGGTGCAAACAGTCAGTGTCTGGATAATAGGTATGCAATGCTTGATAATGTGTGATGTTAACAGAGAGGTCTATTTTCTGGGTGACCTTTAATATGGTTTTCAGGAAGCTGCTCACTGTAACTAGTGCCTGTAATCTGGTTAAGGTTATTAATCAACCTACCAGACTGGGGCGAAGCCCGGACTTCAACCCGATCTAACATCTCTGGACAGACCTGAAAATAGCTGTGCAGAAATACTCCCTATCCAACCTGACAGAGCTTGAGAGGATCTGCAGAGAAGAATGGGAGAAACTCCTCAAATACAGGTGTGCCAAGCTTGTAGCGTCATACCCAAGAAGACTCAAGGCTGTAATTGCTACCAAAGGTGCTTCAACAAAGTACGTAGTAAAGGGTCTGAATAATTATGTAAATGTGTCATTATGGGCTATTGTGTGTAGATTAATGAAGAAATAAACTATTTAATCCATTTTAGAATAAGGCTGTAACCTAACAAAATGTGAGAAAAGTCAAGGGGTCTGAAAACTTTCCAAAGGAACTGTATGTTCTGGGTTGCCTCTGAGAATAACATTAACGTATACACTGACACGGTGACTGAGTTCATCAGGAAGTGTATACAGGATGTTGTTCCCACCGTGACGAATAAAACCTATTCAAACCAAAAACCGTGGATAGATGGCAACATTCGCACAAAATTGAAAATACGAACCACCGCATTTAAACCACAGCAAGATGACTGGGAACATGGTTGAGTACAAATAGTCCAGTTATGCCCTTTGTAAGGCAATCAAAGGGCATAACTGGACTATTTGTCGTGCATCAAATACCTAATAAACACATTGTAATTTAGAATTTTTTTAACTCAGTGTTGCTGAGGTGGATTTTTTTTTCTTGTCCATCAATAACGAGAAACCAGCTGGCATTGACAACTTAGATGGAAAGCTACTTGAGGATAGTAACGGACTATATCGCCATTCCTATTTGTCATATCTTTAATCTGAGTCTGGAGAAATGTTTTTGTTATCAGACCTGGCGGGAAGCCAAAGTCATTCCGCTACTCAAGAATGGTAAAGCACCCAACAGCTGACCAATCAGCTTGCTGCCGACTCTTAGCAAACTTTTGGAGAAAATAGTGTTTGACCAAATACAAAGCTATTTCTCTGTAAACAAATTAACAACAAATTAACAACAAATTAACAACAAATTAACAAAGGCACTCAACATTGACAGATGAATGGTTAAAATAAATTGATAACAAGAAGATTGAAGGAGCTGTGCTATTAGATTTCAGTGCAGCCTTTGATATTATTGACCATAACCTGCTATTGAAAAAACGTATGTGTTCAACCTCTGCCATATTGTGGATTCAGAGATATCTAATATAACACAGAGGGTTTTCTTTAATGGAAGCTTCTCTATTGTTAAACATGTGAAGTGTGGTGTACCGCAGGGGAGCTCTCTTGGCCCTATACTGTTTAATATTTTTACTACTGACCTACCACTAGCCTTAAATAAAGCCTGTGTGTCTGTGTACTCTGATGGTTCAACATTATACACGTCAGCAACCACTGCTAGTGAAATCACTGCCCTAAACAAAGAGTTGCAGTCAGTTTTAGAATGTTTGGCCAGTAATAAACTACTCCTGAAAATCTCTAAAACTTAAAGCATTGTATTTGGTACAATCATTCCCTAAATTGTAGACCTCAGCTAAATCTCTTGAACAAGTTGAGGAGACTAAATTACTTGGTGTTACCTTAGATTGTACACTGTCATGGTAAAAACATTGATTCAATGGTCGTAAAGATGGGGAGAGTTCTGTCTGTGCTAAAGAGATACTCTGCTATTTTGACACCACACTCTACCAAGATCATATCTTATCTTGATTATTGTCCAGTCATATGGTCAGGTGCTGCAAAGAAGGACCTAGAAAAACTGCAGCTGGCCAAGAACAGAGCGGCACGTCTTGCTTGTCAATGTAATCAGAGGGCTAATATTAATACTATGCATGCCAGTCTCTCTTGGTTAAAAGTAGAGGAGAGACTGCATCGCTTCTTGATTTTATGAGAAACAATGTGTTGAAAATTCCAAATTGTTTACATAGTCAACTGACACAGAGCACTGACACACACACTTACCCCACCAGACATACCACCAGGGTAGGGCTGGGCGGTATAATGTATTTTATGATATTCCGGTATTGATGCAGGGACCGGTTTGGGTTTTTACTTTTATTTTTACCGGTATTTGAATGTTTGGTTTGTTAAATGTGATACGCCATGTGTAATGTCCATTTTTATAGTTTACTTCACTACTTGAGTCATCTCTCTCCGCTCTTTCTTTCCAAGCCGCTTTACACACAGACCTAGCCACGCCCCCTGTCACTCAAGGAGCTCATTTGTTGTTCCTCGACCACAAGACACTTGGGTTCAGTGTGCATGGACAATGCAGCACATGCAACAATGTTGATGACAACAATGCTTTGCTTCTTAATTTATATCCACTAGTGTTCTATAATGCCACTATTAGTTTTTTTTTCTTACAATATTTTCATTAAGAAACTGATAAAACACAGAGGTGCTAAATCAAGGTGACTTACAAAGATGAGGACCAAGAGCGAGAGAGGGAGTGCGGTGATGTAGTGCCCACAACTAAAGAATCTGAAAATACACTTATCCCAAAAGCATGATGGTGTACTTACTATGTGCACATGCTAAAAGAAAGAAACGAGGTGGGTAGATAACTAAGTTTGTCATTGTAGCAAAAATATTTATAAACTAAACATCAGATTATCTATACCATAGCCCAGGGTTCATCAACTAGGTCAGGCCAAAACATTTCTGAGCTAATAATCCGCGGACCAGAACATAATTAGGATATAATATTAACACAATTAGTTGGCTTAAACTACAAATTTAACAACATTTTTAATATCACATTTTTGTATATTTCTTTGTGCTTTTTTAAAACAGTTCTATGTAGCCTACTGTATGCTACACTACTTTTTCTTTATGTCAACATTCGTTCAACAATTCGCTTGATAGAAAGAGAAAATGACGCTCTCAAAAAGTATCAAAAGAATGTTGTACAATGAAAATCCAACTTTTCCCAAAAATGAATTCGACAAATGAATTCAAATGCATTAATAAGTCATTTTTCATTTAATTTGTATTTCATTTTAAGTAAGTCACAGCCCATATGCGCAACTTATAGACTATAATGATTTAATAAAACAAAATGTTGTTTAAATGCTGAGTGCTTTATGTCCCTACTATTGTGTCACACTCGCAATGCTTCACAATGTATTTCTTTGTAGCCTTGAAATAATTGAAATAATACAGCCTAAATAATTCATTTTTAGGCTCCCTGTCTGGCTCCTGACCTATTTAGACTGTTTATATGCTGTTTAATATGACATGTAGCCTATTTGAAATTATATTTGCTTCTTGCATTCACCTTTTCATGTTCATTTAAAATGCTTTTCATTCAAATCCATGGTTTGGTTTCAATACTTAAAAAAAAATAGTAGGTCTAGGTAGTCACCTAGATGCGTGTTGGTTAAATTGTGATTTTAATGAATTTGAGAGTTTTCTTCCCCCTGTGAGTAAGAGTTTTTTAACGAAGCAGTAGGAAAGGACATGGAGCAAGCACCTCTCCGTCAGCGATGAGCGGGATTTCCAACCGCTCAACTCTGCTTATATGCTCTGTAGCCAGCTGATTCACAGGCCATTAATTTGTCCCAAGAAGCTGTTCACCTCTGTTCACTAATGGCTGGTGTGTGCATTAGTCTGCTCTCGAGTCTGAAACAGGGGTGTGTGGGATTGGGTCATAGATAGATTTTCCCTCTAGACAGCGTCTCCCCTGGATCCTAGCTCTCCTATTGGCACTTGCATCATTTTCACACCGCATTGGAATGGAAAGGGGATTCATTGATAAGCCGTTATTGATCCTTCAGTCTCCCAGGCTGAGAGAGGACAAAAAGAGCGAGAATACTGAACCAGAGGTCTAACCAATTCAAAAGGCTGTAACATTCACATGGCTTACAGTGAAAACAAAACCTACTCAATTGGGTCTTTTCATATCAAAACCAGCTGGAATTGGCATAAAATGAATGATGGCAGACCAAGGTTATAAAAATGCTTTACGGTAAAAATGAGATTGTGCCTGTGAGGCAATGGGTCTGCACACACACAGGGACAGATGTATGGGGCTCCCTGAACAGCCTGGCTTGGAGAGATACACAACAGAAGGAAATCCGTCTTCCTGTAGTGCAATAAATGTAGTCTAGGCTCACCACAGAGCAACTGCTCTAAAGTGGAAAAGCTGCTTCACATTGTATTGACATGAAAACCCCAGCAAAGTGCTGACACAAGCGGATGTTCCGAATTGTGTTATCGCTATCTTTTCAGGTGCTGGGCTGTCTCGTTGGCTAAGGCCGCTGCCCGGATTCAAGTAAATGTGACAATGTTTGTTCTTTTTTGTAAAGAATCCCCGCTATTTGGTGCGTTTGTTGTTGAGAATGCACAAGAGGTCTGTATGAGCATCATAGGATATGACTGTCTTGTCAGTTCAATTACTGATCAAAGGGATCATTTTAGGGTAAGGATGCATTGGCTGTACTGTGGTTTGAAACTTATAATAGAGTTTATTATTTATTATTGAAAAAAGGGAATGAATGAGAACGCATCACAGGTTACCACGAGGCGTATTTGCATAAACTAAATTAGCCACCAGAAATGTTTCATACTCCTTGTCATAGCATAAGTTACAGTAAACTAACTCATAGGAATTGACAAGCTCGTGTGTTATATGATTTGAAAAATTCAATCTACACCACAGTTGTCTTGCTAGCTACTTGCTAGCTTGCCTGATACGGTAAGTAAACAAGGATCTTGCTATCTGCCAACGGAGATGCAGCGAAGTGATAGGCTAAGTGTGATTTGTAATTGTTGATCCATCCTTGCTCATTTTCATCAGTAACACTAACACTCCATATCGTACGACTATGAGTGGAGTCATAACATAACGTGCAGTCAGTAATTGCTGTGTTAAAGCAATTTACATTTGCACATGCAGACTTGGTTCTTACTGAAACAACAGGTAGGTTTTAACAACTTTGAATGAGGCAACAAGAGACAAAGTAAGACAATTTGCGGGTAGTCTAGTTAATGCTGTAACCACAAGGCAATTGTGTAAGGATAGAATAGAGTGCCGAAAGTAACATGTCGCTCTGTACTGCATATCACCCAAGCCTTTCTTCCATTGTTAACCAGCTTCAACAATACATTTGTATTTGCCTCACACTTCCTGAGTAGTTATGTAATCCCAGTGTCTACTCATTGGAATGCAGAGTCAAGATAATAACTAAATCCATCTTCTGTTCTCTGCTGAAAACGATACATACTCCTTAGCGGTGGAGTTGCCGTACCAGGCTGTGAGGCAGCCCGACAATATGCTCTCAGTGGTGCTGCTGTAGAACAGGCTAGTTTACGACAAGCTAATTGTTCACCCTCCCACCAAAAAGCCTGGGAGTTGTGAGAGCCTAGCTTCTGGGTCAGTATCTTCAGCCCCACATCACACACACACACACTCTTACTTACACACACACACACACACACACACACACACACACACACACACACACACACACACACACACACACACACACACACACACACACACACACACTACAGGCTCAACTGCGCTCGCTGGGGCGACTGCTGAGAGGGAACCAAACCAAAATGTCACTGTGCTCTTCTGTATAATCATACTTTTTAAAATGAGAGTAGCATTTGTCACCATGGGAATAGGCCTGGCTGTTGGAAATGATTGAAATTACAGCAAAACCTAGTTTGAAAAGATCAAACTCCAATAACGATAATTGAAGGCCATTTTTCCTGGTATATCAAAGCTCAATTTCAAGATTCCACATGAATTATGGCCACAATTGCCTTGATGAAGTATTTATTATTAGCATAGCATATTATTATGGAATAATTAAGTGTTAAATGGAGGAAGAAGTCATTCTCTCTCTGAGCTTGCAAAAAATGTGCTAATTACTACCAACAACAATTGGAACAATCAGTCATGTAGACTTTAAAGATACCACCAAAAGTTCTCACTTCCTAGGCAGCTGTTGAACAGCTAGCCTACATGTGCACATCTTCCAGCTACAAGGAAGGACACCTTTCCTATGTGAATGAGTTGTTTGCTGTTCTACCGTATTTCCATATGTCTTAATTTGCAGGGAGGAAGCAAAACCCCTGCAGCAGATGAATGAACAAATCATTCCAATGTCCATCTAGAGTGCTCGTTTATTTCCACCCTATCAGTGGGTGAATGCTCCACTTGCTCACACACACACTTGTGGGGATTGGTCGTGTGAAGAGGAAGATGTGTGTTCATTGGCGATTTTAGCAAGTCAATCTTGGAGGGGCAAATTCAAAAAACATGTTTTAGATGCATGCCAGCAAAGCCACTACACAACACAACATTAAACAATACATTCATTGGACTATCACGGTGAGAAACGGTGCCCGCAAAAAACTGAAACATTCCGTGAAACTTTCCATGTAGTCCCAATTAAGAGATCACTCCCGGGGAACAATAGGCGTTCAATATAATCACTTGTGATTTATTGACTTCTCACCAGCACAAAGTCGTCAGTACAGAATAAAGCTGCCACATGGCCATGCAGTGACAAGCATTGCAGAGAAAGGTGAGAGAAGAGGTAAGATAGACAAGCGGTAGAAATAATTCTAAATGCAATGGAGGGATTAGGACGAGAGAGAGAAAGAAAGTGTAGCGGAGAGACAGAGGGAGAGAGAGAAAGAAAGGGTAATCACTGTTGCAACTCTACCAGCGTGCCACCATGATTTCCTTCCCCCTGCGGGAACCTGACATTAACCAATGGGACACATCGTTTAGCCGTGGGCATCGATTTCCACAAACATGGAAATCCACAGTCCACTCTGCTAATGTGTCTAGTCACGCAGTTTCAGACGGGAGAATCTCCCCATAGTCAGGGGAAATTGGCTCTGGATATTATGTAAATAACTACCATTATAACACAGTACCTTCAGATTGTATCATGGAATGCTTTAGAAGTCGTTATGTTTTTCTGAAAATGTTTATGTAGCGGTTGTTGTTTCCCTCTGACATATGGTAGTTATAAATTATTTTAGCCACAGTAGGCAAATGTGTAATTTATACTTCATGGTTTATGCTCTAAGTTTGGTCTTGCTGCGATAAGCACCGACTGAGCTAAACCCCGAGATACTGTAATTGGTATGTTCAGAAAATCACAGTGGTGATCATTTGTTGCCTCGCTTATAAAACAGCTGTCATAAACCCGGGCAGACGCCACCGTGTGCCCTTTCTGACACCGCCAAAAACATTCATCTCCATTCTTCAGAATAGATTCCTCCTGACATGGAAAATAGCACAGGATGTGCTACTCAAAGAGAAACAGTGTGGTGCTTGGAACCCAGAAAATGTCTTTGAACTTTCTTTATTAACAAAGTGCAACATGACAAACAGGTAATGTTCTCTTCACATCGATACAATAATATCATTGCTTCACTGCATTCTTCCAACATTGTACACATGCACATCCACAGACAAGGGAGGAATGCTTCCCATTTGCTAGGGAGACGTATGACTCTAATAGGTCAGCTGCACTTTAATGTTTTGACGGATGAAGCACTACTGATAATTAATTTGTTTAGAGGAGATTTATCGCTACGGCTGGATGAGGATAGAGCCAATGAGCTTCAGTTCTGAGGGCCCGCACCTCTCTGACCCTACTGCAGTACACAGGAAATCGATTCAGGTATAATAACATTCTGGGAGCCAGCCTAGATCATACATATGCCCCTTTACAGTGTGGCCGCAATGCTAACAGGCTGCCTTAACAATGTGCAATCTGTTTTCTCACAGCGGTTTAGCCATTTATGCTGAACAGCTAATGCCACATAGTACACAGTGAGGGCTCTTAAGGGTGTGTTTCCGGGGATTTATATGACATGGTGAATATCTAGCCGTACATTATGGATCTTTTTATAATGTGTATAGTCCAGCTACTAGTCTCAGAGTGTAGACAACTGATTTCTGATATAAACTGCACCTTTATATTTTCACTGGAAACAAATAAAAAAGCCATAAGGCCACAAATTCACAGCCATTCTAGTTCTCATCAGGTGAGATACTAGCCAATTGCTTGTTTTATCGACTATCAAACTCTCTGTCTCGAGAGTCCCACAGGGCTGCAGAAAAATGACACAACACAATTAAAGTGACACGGGGGAATTTCAGGACACGTTCCCCGCGATATTAAAGGCCATCTAATCTTTCTCAGATTATCTCTCCCCTCTTGTCTTTCTTTCGGCCTTGAAGCAACAAAGAAAGCTTTACTAAACAGGAAGTTGTCTCCACTGAGACTGCAGGCTATTGGAGAGCAACACATACTGTTTTAATCAAAAGCCACCCTCATGAATATGGTGTTTTGTTGGGTTTAATTAGTTGCTTCATTCCTAAAAGTGCCATTGGGGAATTCCCAGATTAATGATTGCGTTCATTGTTGGCATACAATCCCACTCACTCCCCTCAATGGGAGACAGAATTAGCCCACGCCTAAACTGTTAGGGTTTGTCCTGCACTGCTGTGGGATCCCACTTCTGACACCACTGTAATCATGCTTGACTCCATCTTTATTCCCATTACTGTTAGTGTGGTACTCATGCCTTGCACTAAAAACAAGGAGTTAATGAAATTTAAATGAATCAAAACGGTACCCAGAAAATAAATCAATAACAGTTTGAGGGCTTCAATATATTCTGTGATGGACCTATGTCATGCCATATTAGTCAATCCAATACATCTGAAAATATACAGCTTTTCGGTGAGCTATTACATTTCATATTATAGTTTAAGAAAGGTTGATGACCAGCCACACAGCACTGTAAGCTACACCTGTTCTGTGGTGAGCTCCTACTGCAGGTTCATTGAACATCATTACAGAACCCCTGAAATACTCTTAGCTACTGTGTGTGACTGAGCATAAAGACGTCTCCTTTTCGTTGTCTCAGGAACACAGAAGGTAAGCAAGTCTGCCTTGTTAGTGTCAAAAGTAGTTGAAGTACTTTCAACCATCTGATCTCCCCAAGGCAAAGTTGTCCCAGAAGAAAAAAAGTCGCAAGCATCTTCTAGCTTCTTTACTCCTCTGTAATTTCGTACCGTTTGACAATAAAATAATGGCTGTTGGTATCGTAATCACAGGTTGGCCTCAGGAATCTCCATGGATGACTGCTCTCTGGTGGTTCATTTGGAAAATAAATAAGTTCCTCTCAAAATAGTAATGCAGATCTCGCTTGCTGGTAAATTGGAATTTTATCTCTGAACTGTAAAAGATAAGAAGGTTGCCTTGCAACTCATTTAAATACCTTCACAACAGGAGCTACTAGTTCATGGGTGCCAAGTTGTGTATTTGTTACGACACCCTCGCTGAAGATGTACAATGTTATACAAGTCATTCCAATATATATGTTTTCATTTCAATTAAATCATGTATTTTCTTAAAGCATTATTGTTACTAGCCTGAAAGATGACATAATTCAACTGTGTGACTGAATCATTACATACAAATACAACTATAGTGTTTATTCTTACATTTTATTTGTCGTTTCCAGTTTAAAAAACAGAACTACATAAATTGAAATCTGAATGTCACTAGAACTGCTTTGAAATAGAGTTGCTTTGGTCCGATATCGGCGTGCGCTAACAAGTAGTCTCGAAATCCCAGAACTAGGAGTGACATCACTAGGTCTGCGATTAATGACGGATTGTCTTGGTAGCTGATTAAAAAAATGACAATTGTTAGGGTGGGTCCTCTTCAGACAGACAACTCTCCCAACAAATCACAAGGTAGACATGCCATAACTTTGAGATTTGAAACCAAAGTTTGCAGGTAAAGACTTTGCAGTGGAAGGTAGTTGATGCAAACTAGCCATTTGCAAAAAAAAAAAAATTCTTGCTAGCTACTATTTTGTGTCTGGGGAATGTTTATGCTAGGGCAACAAGGCAGTGATGTAAGAAAGCTGGATGTCTCAACTCCGCCCTTTCCTCTAGTCCTCTTGATACAATGTGGGAGGCAACCTGTCTGTCTAACTAACAGGTATCTGCACTGCCAGAGAGGTGTGGGAAGATTTCTGTCCTTACAAAGCCACTGTCAAGCTCTGCTGAAATTACATCAAGATTCTGTACTGGGGGTGTCTGTGCTTTCAGGGGACTTCATAGATTTCCTTAGTTAAGCAGGCCATTGGATGGAAATATATTTATTATCAGTCACATATTAAGTTAAAAGCTTATTGAACAAGGGAGCATTTAAAAGTGTATCTAAAGGAATTTGCTTTGCTATTATTGGGTAACTGTATTTCATATAATTTAGATTGTTAAGATAGTTAGGCACCATTTATTCTATTGTCTGGACAGTTGAGAGATAGCACATCAGATCAGACGATGCAGTGCAGTGTCTCTGTAGCCATGCCGTCAGACTGTCATCACGGTTGTTGTTGCTGGTACTGGGAGGATATAGGATCCCTCTGCCAGTCCTAATCCACTCCTCACTGACGGCCCAAGCTCCCCATCCCATCCCCGTTCCCCCATGTCAAGCAGCTCCACGCACTTCCTGGGCCATACAATGATCAAACCTGGCATCCTCAAAGCAGGGAGACGGACTAGTACAACATGTCTGTCGTTGACATTACCTTGCCAGGATCCTGAATTCTCCATCTTTGTTCCACATGTCCTCATTTTCTTTCTCTAGTTGTTTAGTACTCAAATCTGCTTTCATTTTTGTCATATCGGGAAACCCAGTAATTAAAGGTCTGTGTAGTCTTTGTAATCCGGCAGATGTATCATGCTGTCAGCTTTCATACTATTGTGAAAAATTAAATCCAAGATTAAGGCAGAGACTATTTAATGATATAATCTAAAATCTATCTCTGATATATCTCTGATTACATGTCCCTTATATAGGGAGGTGATCATACAATCACATTGTTACACAACCGATCTTTCAATGCAAGCAACAGTTCCAGAACACAATGGCCTTGTGTTAGGGTGCAGACATACCGGGAGTCTATGAAAGGCATAACATCACAGAACATACCCCTTGAGAAGTTACAACAGCTCACCCCAAATTCTGCCACCACAATACGGTCACTTTGATGGCTCTGAGAAACAATGACACAAATGCTAGATTAATACTTTCAGTATGTCTTATGTAAAGCTATAGTACATGTATAGGCTACTCACACTTTCACCTGATTGTGGCATGAGTGTTATTGTAGTGTATATCAACTGTCGCGAGGATACAAGTGTCACAAACATCAAACTATTGTAGTTCATACAGTGCATTCGGGAAAGAATTCAGACCCCCTTGACTTTTTCCACATTTAGTTACGTTACAGCCTTCTTCTAAAATTGATTAAATAGTTTTTTCCCCTCATCAATCTACACACAATACAAAGCAAAAACAGGTTTTAAGAAATATCTGCAAAAAAAATTGAAATATCACATTTACATGAGTATTCAGACCCTTACTCAGTACTTTGATGAAGCACCTATGGATGCGATTACAGCATCAAGTCTTCTTGGGTATGACGCTGCATGCTTGGCACACCTGTATTTGGGGAGTTTCTCCATTATTGACTGCAGATCCTATCAAGCTCTGTCAGGTTGGATGGGGTTCATTGCTCACAGCTATTTTCAAGTCTCTCCAGAGATGTTAGATCGGGTTCAAGTCCGGGCTCTGGCTGGGCTACTCAAGGACATTCAGAGACTTGTCCCGAAGCCACCCCTGCGTTGTCTTGGCTGTGTGCTTAGGGTTGTTGTCCTTTTGGAAGGTGAACCTTTGACCCAGTCTGAGGTCATGACCACTCTGGAGCAGATTTTCATCAAGGATCTCTGTACTTTGCTCTGTTTATCTTTCCCTTGATCCTGACTAGTCTGCCACTGAAAAACATTCCCACAGAATGATGCTGCCACCACCATGATTCACCGTAGGAATGGTGCCAGGTTTCTTCCAGACGTGACGCTTGGCATTTAGGCCAAAGAGTTCAATCTTGGTTTCATCAGATCAGAGAATCTTGTTTATCATGGTCTGAGAGTCTTTAGGTGCCTTTTGGCAAACTCCAAGTGGGCTGTCATGTGCCTTTTACTGAGGAGTGGCTTTCGTCTGGCCACGCTACCATAAAGGCCTGATTGGTGGAGTGCTGCAGAGATGGTTGTCCTTCTGGAAGGTTCTCCCATATCCACAGAGGAACTCTGGAGCTCTGTCAGGCCTTTCTACCCCGATTGCTCAGTTTGGCCGGGCGGCCAGCTCTAGGAAGTCTTGGTGATTCCAAACTTCTTCCATTTAAGAATGATGGAGGCAACTGTGTTCTTGGGGACTTTCAATGCTGCAGACATTTTTTGGTACCCTTCCCCAGATCTGTGCCTCGACACAATCCTTTCTCTGAGCTCTACAGACAATTTCTTCAACCTCATGGCTTGGTTGTTGCTCTGACATGCACTGTCCACTGTGGAACCTCATATAGACAGGTGTGTGCCTTTCCAAATCATGTCCAATCAATTGAATTTACCACAGGTGGACTCCAATCAAGTTGTAGAAACCTCTCATGGATGATCAATGGAAACAGGATGCACCTGAGCTCAATTTCAAGTCTCATAGCAAAAGGTCTGAATACTTATGTAAATAAGGTATTTCTGTTTTACATTTTTAATACATTTGCAAAATATCAAAAAAACAGATTTTCAAGCAGATTTAAGTCAACACTGTAACTAGGCCACTCAGGATCATTCAATGTTGTCTTTGTTAGCAACTCCAGTGTATATTTGGCCTCGTCTTTTAGGTTATTGTTGTCTCCCAGTGTCTTGTGGAAAGCAGACTGAACCAGGTTTTCCTCTAGGATTTTTCCTGTGCTTAGCTCTATTCTGTTTCTTTTTATCTTAAAAAACTCCCTAGTCCTTGCCGATGACAAGCATACCCATAACATGATGCAGCCAGCACCATGCTTGAAAATATGAATAGTCGTACTCAGTGATGTGTTGTGTTGGATTTGCCCCAAACATAACGCTTTGTACTCAGGACATAAAGTTAATCTCTTTGCAACATGTTTTTCAGCTTTACTTTAGTGTCTTATTGCAAACAAGATGCATGTTTAGGAATATTATTGTGTACAGGCTTGCTTCTTTTCACTCTGTCATTTACAGTAGGTTAGTATTGTGGAGTAACTACAATAATGTATATCCATCATCAGTTTTCTCCTATCACAGGAAGGATGCCTGTATCTTTGCAGTGACTGTTTTTTTTTTGTTTTTTTACCCATCTACCAATAGGTGCCCTTCTTTGCGAGGCATTGAATAACCTCCCTGGTCTTTGTGGTTGAATCTGTGTTTGAAATTCACTGCTCAACTGAGGGACCTTACAGATAATTGTATGTGTGGGGTACAGAGATGACCAATCTGCCAGGGCACTAAGACCATTAACCAAAATAGCATTTAATTCATTTGAAAACCCCAAAACACTAGCTATTCTGATAAGAAAAACACAAGTGTATGTACATTTACGTCAATTATTAGGAATGTTAAGGGCATTATTTTATAAACACTTCCTCAAACCAGTGTTTCTCTGATGATCTCAACTTTATGTTGTTGTCCAGCAGCCAAATACACAATCCTAGTCATATTAACAAGCCTTACGGTGCGGTGCGCTTTGGAGAACGGTGTTTTCCCACTAATTGCATTTTGGAACATTAGCGCTTATAGCCTATTACCATATGTGCATTGCTACACTTATAATGTGAAAGAAATAGCCTAATAAGTTATCAATATTTTAATCTAAAAGTTCTGATCTGTTGCATCAGCCTCATTGATTTAAAACGTTTTTTTTAAGTACAATGGTTGTATTAATTTGGGATCTGTCTTCCCACACCTGTCCCTATTTGGAATATTTATTTATTGCACAGAACGACAAGGACGCGCGCCTTTGCCTCCCCAATGTGTCTGTCTTCATTAGTAGCCTACTTTGGAGATGCGATGCCTGTGAGAAGGAACCGATCACGTGATGGATGGCTAATAAGAATCGAGAGAGCCGTCTGAGTGAGAGGTTCTTCGGAGCAGGCGATTGGCAGCAGGGAGAAAGAAATTATAATTGTTATGTTCAGCACAAGGGGCAGCGGGGAGAAAGGAATTATAATTGTTATGTTCAGCACAAGGGGCAGCAGGGAGAAAGGAATTATAGTTGTTATGTTCAGCACAAGGGGCAGCGGGGAGAAAGGAATGATAATTGTTATGTTCAGCACAAGGGCACAACAGCCACTTTAGCTGCAAGGCATGGATTTTTTTAGGGGACATTATGGCCGCACCAGGGCTTGAATTTCCTGGCGGCATTTGGCCGTCCAATGTCACCGGGAAATTCGAGCCCATGACTACTTTAAGAAAGCCAGGTCAGTCTCCAGGCAATGCCAACACTGAAGTAAAGGCTTGAATAATTTACTGCTGTCTATATGCAGTATAAACATAATACCTTACCTTTCACTTCTTTACCAGGCTGTTAATTTTCACCTTTGTCCACATTGAGGGCCTTATATTTTCACCTTTGTCTACATTGAGGGCCTTATATTTTCTATATATTTTTTTATATTTTTCTCACTTTCTCATCATTCTCTATTTTTCTGTTTTTTATAATTGTATTATTTATTTATATCACATTCCATCAGAATGTCATGGACTTCGAGTTTAATTAGGCACTCAAAAGTCTGCAGCTAATGTCAGATGATGTGGTGTCACCCATCTGTTGATATTCTGTTTTCATAAGAACCAACAGTACATTCCATAGTGTTTCCATGTCATCTTTATTTATTTTATAAGCTAATCAATGAACCCTTTTGTCACTGTCCTGTCCAAATGACCGATTTTGAATCGGCACTGAGTGGCACAGTTTCTCACCTATACATCCTTTGAATAATAGTTCTTTGCTTTTGAAAGACCAATTTTCCATTCAGCTTTTTACCTCTTTGATAGCACCATGCACAGTTGAGTGCAAATGGCTTTGTGTCGAACACAATGGCTCAGCTTAATGAATTAATCCCAATTAATAATTAGAATGGGGGAGGGGTACAGAATGCTGAGACTGAGATTTCTTCCTTTAAAATGAATGCCACACAAAAACCAATGATTTCAAAATAAACCCACAATGCACAAGGACGACTTTTGACAATGTCCACTGGAAGTCTTACAAAAACACATTTACTAGTCATTGGTAACGTTGGTAACAGAATGATGGCATAAACAGCACAAACATGAATTCTGTTACCAAACTTTGCATCTGCACTGCAGCATAATTCTGTTACTATGGAATTGCCCTTCTGTTAGTGATGTTACCAGTGCTCTCTGCAACTAGTCCTCCACTACTATGAACCTCCTATGTAAACTCCTTGTAAATTCCTCCTTGTAAGTTGCATCTGTTAATAATTAAAGCAAGGTTGGAGTCAGACACATCCTGGCCGTGCAGTCACATTCAGATAAGCCTCACTCTCTCTGTTTTAATGGGGGAAAAACATTGTGTGCAGAGAGAAACTGGACAGAGAGAGAGCGAGAGCGTGGCACGACCAAGTTTTAACAGAGATGCTCCCTGGTCAATATCTGCCTGTTCAGCTGGGACTACAGTGCGCGGATTAGCACCGCAAGACACTCACTCAGCATGCAAGGCAAATCAGCCAGTCAACATCAGTCTTTAATATAGGGGGAGCAGGAATCTGTCTCCCAGAGCATTGATCTGACTACACACACACACACACACACACACACGCCCACACACACACACACACACACACACACACACACACACACACACACACACACACACACACACACACACACACACACACACCGAGCAGACAGTGTAGAGCAGCCCAAGCAAGAGAGGAAATCTAATCATAGCAATGCAGATGCCCTGTCTGCTGTGAGTCCTGTGACAAAGGAAAATGGGTTTTGAATAGCGTTTTATAGACGCCATCTTTCTAAGCCGACATGTAATATATCAGCCGCTCACTCATGACCAAAGAAAAAGGGCAAGAATGAGGTATCGCACTAAAGGATCATTAGTAGTTGACAAGTAAATGCGGTTGACGAATGGGACATGAAAGCCTGTTGTAAGTTTGGTGGCTTGTTAAACCCCAACCAACTTCATGACAACTTTTCTCTCTTTGGATTAAAAGGAATGTATCTCTGTATGTAAGGATAGAATGTCTTCCAGCTACAGCTTAGGCCTTTGCGTTCCCCCCCATTAGTTTCTCACAAGAGAACCATTTGTTTTTGATAAAATCTTATAGTAACACATTCAATTATTTTTTAGAGCGTGTCCGTGATGGTGTTTCAATCAGACAGGTGCACAGATGTTGGCTTCTTAGGGGGATATGGACTTGCATCAGTATGGCAGGAGAGGGTATGGAATCAGAACATGAGACGACATCCAACCTGAGGAAGAATATTTAGGACAAGAAAAGACAAGACGGGGGGGATGTTTTAACGGCAAGAATGTTTGCAACTCTACATGTTCATGTATCGTTCTCAACGATAGGGGAAGTCTCCACATTGTTAAACTCAGATGCATTCAGGAGACAAGATTGTATGCAAACAGAAAAGGCAATGTCTTTTACAACATACATAGCTAAATCCATAACAGCTGTTCGTGGCAGCTGTTATTTTTTTTAACTGTAGTGTAAATATTAACATATGCTACACAATATGGCCGATTGATAAGTTGTCAAACTACAGGGTTGACTGAACACACCCTCAAATTCTATTTTGTTTTTTCTTACAGGGAATTTGTTGATCTATTCAAAGATACTATGATCAATGTTAGCAATGTTAGCATACCAACATGTTTGGATATCAAACTCTTTACCTCAAATATTTATTTGCATAATTTAAATAACATTTCCAGCTTAGGTTTATGAATCAATTTTCAAATGTCACTTTCAGTAAAATATTCTATGTAGATACTGGAGGCACCTACTGTATTTTGCAAGACAAAACAACCTATTTCAAAAGGGTACTAGGTCCGAGCGAGCAGTCCCAAATCGAGTGGTGCCAGAATGCATTCCAGCTTGTTTCGAACAAATTAAGCACTGGTTAATGCCCTATGTACCTATGAACTGTCAGTCTATGAAGAGCTATATTTATGAATCTATGTTGCTTGGTGCTTACAGTAGCTTCTGTTTCCTGAAAATGTTTGTCTTCTAGATAGAAAAAGTATCTGTCACATGCACGTTTCCTCTTCTCATCACAATAGTGGGGGTCTGAGGGATGTGAGGCTGCCGGAGCTACAGACCTTTTTAAATCCACAGGAAACCTCAGCAGCATACACAATTTACAATTTGGATTAATTGCCTTGGCTGAGGGCACATCGGCAAATTTTTCACCTAGTTTTCTCTGGGATTCAGAGCAACCTTTCATTTATTGGCCAAAAGCTCTTAACCGCTAGGCTAACTGCCGCCACATACAAGGCTTAGAGGAGCAACACCAACTCAACCAGACAAGAAACTATTCTTGAGTAAAAATGTACTCTGCAATATGAGGAAGGATACTAAGAAAGGTGACAGAATTAATATGGTTGGAGCAATATTATCTACATCACCAAAGCAATAATTCAGTTAATGCAACAATATTGCAGATTAAAGGAGGTATATGTAACATGTTTGCGTTGTCATTTCAGTCCTGAATGTCCTTATTATACAGTATCTACAGTAATAGTGGAATGATAGTGTTTCACAATATTCTTTCCCCAAAAAATGTTTTGGGCCCATACAAAATTGCATTCTAATGGTGCAGCTTTCTAATTGGTCAACTAAAGACGGGCCGGCTCTTGTTTTTTCATGAAATTAAATAATAGATCCCAGAAATGTTCCTTTTGCACCGGTGTCTTATTTCTCTCAAATGTTGTGCACACATTTTCTTACATCCCTGTTAGTTTTTAAATTGACTGGGGCCAGAAAATCTCTTGTTGTCAAATTGACTGGGGCCAGCAAATCTCTTGTTGTCAAATTGACTGGGGCCAGCAAATCTCTTGTTGTCAAATTGACTGGGGCCAGCAAATCTCTTGTTGCCAATTCAATAATGGACAAGTAAATTTGACAACAAGGGATTTGCTGGCCCCAGTCAATTTGAAAACAGGAGACGGTTAGTTTTTTTTTACAAGCTATTTCAAGTACTCTGTTAAATTGGGTAAAAAGTGCAGTTGTTGCAACATAAACAGTGTAGTGGTCACCAACCTTTTTGAGTAAAGACCACTTTCAGAGTGAAAATGCAAGGCGAGATCTTCCGCTCAGATTATTTAACATGACTTAAAAAAAATGTATGCCTTTGCAATATTAACCTACTAAAAATAGTTCTGTAGGAATGAGGTTTGTCCAGTAGGCCTAATACATTATCACAGCATATTGGCCACGCCTGGCCTGCCAATGTTGTTTTTTCCAAGACCATATTATATTTCGAAACTCAAGCTATGATAACAAAATAGATCAGTTTTATTACTTGAGGCATAGCCTGATAATAATTTAAAATAATGAACTTTCTTATTTTACTGGACTGTATGCATCTTATGGTCAGTCTTAGCGGAGAGTGGAGCGTCTTCCACCTCAAGTCGCACTGCATTATTTCTGCCTCATGCACAAATTCATGTTGTTGTTTCTAAGACCAGAATAAGTGAAATATTCCTTGATATTAAAATAGACACGACGAGCCGCTAATAATAACAACGCAAGCCTATCGATACACTTGGCTACTCATTCATTACAGCTGCAGTGCTGGTTGTAGCATGAGTGGAAGTAGAGATAAGTGTGTTTTAGGGTTTGTAAAAGTGTTGAATAAAAACAGTCTGGACAGTACTGAATAACAAATTAAACATGAACTCATAGAAACAGTAGCTCTTTGCTGTATTATTTGACAGTCTCTCTCTGGTCATGGTTTTAAAAGTTATGAAATCTCACATAGGCTAGTATCAACTTGGCTGTGGGTGGGGTCGTGGAAGCTGCAGGAATGGTGATTTGAGCAATCCGATTGGCAAACTGTAGGCACACTTGATTTAGCTCTCCAGGTACGCCAAGTAGGCGGAATAAGTAACCTGAAGACAGTGGTTCTCAAACCTCTCCACGCGGAAGAACCCCCAGCAGTTCCATGTATTTGTTCTATTTTCAGAGCTAGCACACCTGATTCAACACCTGATCCAACACCTGATTCAACACCTGATTCAACTTGTCAACTAACTCATCAAGCCCTTGAATAGATGCTTGATGAGTTAGTTCGGAGCTACAACAAAATTGTGAAACGTCTGTGGGTCCCCTAGGAGAGGTTTGAGAACCACTGCCTTAAGACAAATCAAATGGTTCCAAATGGGAGCACTTTGACTATCTGGCACGCAGGACAGCTGAATCAAGTACACTTACTGACAACAGCGCAAGATGAATAAAGAAAAAATAGGAGCGCAAGGCTTTGTCATCGGATTTCTACAGACATTTTTGTAGATCGTCTAGGAATGCCGAATCACGATCAACCGGTTGGTGACCGGTCGGTTTAGTTGATGCTTATTAATTGTACAATCCTGATCATCTTGAATTATCCTTACATGAGGATTCCAATCAGGCAGTTTGTTCAAAATCAACATTTTAATTCATAAGTTTGGACTGGCATTGACAACACACAAATCCAAACTCATAGACAAGTTACTTAGGAGTCACTGTTACACAACTTGCATGAGTACACTAGGATAACCATTATTATTTTATTTTTTACATTTTAGTCATTTACCAGACACGCTTATCCAGAGCAACTTACAGTTAGTTAGTGCATACATGTTCATACTGGTCCCCCGTGGGAATTGAACCCACAACCCTGGCATTGCAAGCACCATGCTCTACCATCTGAGCTACACCGGACTTTATTATCATGTCTTATTAGAGGAGAAATTCAAAGCACCGGGAGACCTTGAAAATAAATGATCCTTCTCAAAGAAGAACATATTCCCTTGCTCTTGGAGATAGATGAAAGTGAAGTGTGATGCCGATTCCCTTATAGGCAGGACCTCACATTTAAACGGACATAAAATATATATTTAAGATTAGTTGTAGGAGCATCCATTATTACTCACATTCATTTTCTGATGAATTGTGTCTAATTTCAAGTCCTCCAAAAATCCAAATAAATATTACTGTATATATTTCTTAAATGTAAAGAATTAATGAATATGTATGCAGATAGTGTCTTTGGTGTATGAAATGGGAATACATTCTGCGTAATTTTGCTAATATTATACTAATTTTGTTCTTCAAATCCAAAAGAAAAGGACTGGAAATGACTATTTATATAGAGGCATCTTACTAAATGCCCCATCATAGCCTAATATAATGCACGTGATTGGCTCATTGTCCTCTCTCATGCCTGCTAAGTGTTACCCCATTTAGTAGGTTGTGCCCATTGCACCTATCCAATAATATCAACTGACAATACCAGATCACTTGAGCAGCCAATTAGTGTGAAACAATCTTTTATGACAGGGAACCACAGGTGTTTTTCTCGCCAACAAGGGGTCCTGCAGAGATGGTTAAAGGCTGGCATATGAGCAACAATAATTCACATTAGATGACCTTTTTAATGATTGGCTTAATTAGGTGTGTGCTTTAAGCCTATTTCAATGTCAAACATAAAGCCCATTCAATCCGTATCACGGGTGGTTTGAGTTGTGTTTTCGGGGGAGGGGGAGGTTAATCGACATTGTTTCAATTTTGTTTTAGTGTTTTCAATGTAGAAATTATAATGAACCTACATCTATAGCCTTTTCACTCTGGCCAACTTGCTAACCGTCATCGAAACAAAAGCAAGCTAGTCAGGGAGCATCGAAAATTGCTAAAGTGATGGATAGATGACTATTTTAGATAGCTAGATAGCTAGATAGATAGGTACTTTATTGATCCCCGAGGGGAAATGTCTTCGTCAAGCAGCTACGAAAAAACACAAGGCAGGTGCAACATGCCAGAACGAAAATACACAAAAGACAGATACACAATACATGATACATAAAGCGGCAGTGTGAAAAAGTCTGGAGTGCAAAAAAACTATAAAAATACATTGCATAGTATGGGTGGATGGCTGAATATGTACACTATACATTGTTACAGAGAATTTTAAAAAATTTTTAATATTGCAAGTTGATATAGATAAATAAGGAGTATTTGTATGGTTATATATACAATACAGGTTGATGGCAGAGAAATACTTAAATAGCTAAAAGTGTGCGTATGATATAAGTGAGGGTAATAATAGTTTACTTAATATACAGTCTGGTTAAATGAACAGGTAAGTGAATATTTTGCATGGTTAAATTAACTGTACAGGTAAATATACAGTTATACAGTAAATGACAGGAAGATATACTTAAATAGCTAAATGTGTGTATGATATATTCGATATTCTAAAAGCAATGAAAATAGATACAACTGACAGGATATTAACATGCATTCCTGAGTGAATGACTACGTAAGTTCAGTCCAAGAATTACTTACAATAATGCACGTGATATGATATAATAACTGTACATGAACATGTATATACAGACCTGAATGAATAAATAAGTCCTGAGTGAATGAGTGATTACAGACCAGAGTTACTCACAGATGGATGCATAATTGCTAAACTAGGTCCTAACACCCCAACAGTTCCAGGTCTATGTTGCCGACGGCACGATACCCCGGTGAGGCATTAAATAGTCTAATAGCCGCCGGCAGGAAGGACCTCCTGTAGTGCTCTCTGGCATACCGTGGTGGGATCAGTCTGAACTGAAGGTGCTCCTCTGCGTCATAACCATCGCATGCAGAGGGTGTGTGACGTTGTCCATGATGGCCAGCAGTTTGGCCAGGATCCGTCTCTCCGCCACCTCCTCTAGAGTGTCAAGGCTAATCCCCAGAACAGAGCTAGCCTTCCTGATCAGCTTATTTACCCGAGAAGCATCACCAGCCTTTATGTTGGCGCCCCAGCTCACCACTACAAAAAAGACTACCACAGACTGGTAGAAAGTATGCAGTAGTTTACTGCACACGTTGAAGGACCTGAGTCTCCTCAGAAAGTAGAGTCGGCTCTGGCCCTTTTTGTACAGAGCCCCGGTGTTAACTGCCATTCCAGCCTGTTGTTCCATATGGACTCCCAGGAACTTGTATGACCCAACCATTTCCACATCCATCCCCTGTATAGGGACTGCAGTCAGTTGGGCCTTGGTTCTCCTGAAGTCCACCACCATCTCCTTTGTTTTGCTGATGTTGAGCTGAAGGTTTTCCACAGTACAGGGACCCTTTCCAGGCTCAGGCTAAGGTTGAAGCGGCGCTGGAGTATTACGCACAGTTGGTCAGCACAGACCCTAAGCGCCATCAGGGCCCGCCGCTTTCCACTGATGTAGTCTCTCCAGCTCTCTCCTCACTTGGTTGGTGGTGAAAGACAGCCCAGGTGGGGAGTTGGGGGGAAGGGGGGTGTTGAGGATCAGTCCAGAGGTGGGGGGAAGGGAGGTGTTGCAGATCAGTCCAGAGGGAGCAGAGGTGGGGAGGGGGTCGCTGATTGTCTCAGAGGTGTTGTGAGCAAAGTGGGGGTGGGACAGCCGTGAGGGGAGCTGGAGGGGAGGTGGACAGGGCCTGTATCGAACCTGTTAAAAAATTGGTTCAGCTCATTGGCTCTGTCCTGGGTTCCCTCCGTCTGCCCACTGTTTTACTTTTTGAAGCCAGTGATATTTCTCATACCCTTCCACACCTCTCTCACCTGACTCTGCCTCAGCTTGTCCTCCATCTTCTCCTTATACCCTCTCTTCCCCTTCAGCAATCCGCAACTTCAGCTCCCTCTGGACGCATTTCAATTTGTCCCTGTCCCCGTCCTTGAAGGCCCTCTTCTTCTCATTCAGCAGGGCATTCAGGTCGCTGGTGACCCAGGGTTTATTATTTGGAAAACAGCGTACCTTACTGGTGGGTACAGTGTTGTCTAAACAAAAATGTATATAGTCCGTTCTGCAGTCAGTAAGTCCATCAATGTCATCCCCATGAGCCTCACAGAGCACATCCCAGTCTGTTGTTTCAAAGCAGTCCTGTAGGGCCTCATTCGCCATCTCCTAATGGTCATAGTGGTCACAGGCTGCTGTTGGACCATAGGCCTGAGTGGGGTGAGGTGGACAAGGTTGTGATCCGATCTACCGAGGGGAGGGAGTGCAATGGAGTTGTATGCATCCTTCACATTAGCATATAACAAGTCCAGAGTTGTATTATTCCTGGTTGGGCACTTCACACAAACTGTTTGAACATGGGCAGCATTGAAGAGAGAGATGCATGGTTAAAATCCCCCGAAATGTCAAAGAAAGCACTGGGATGCCCTGTCTGTAACCTCGCGATAACAGAATTGTAAACAAGGGGGCGGGATGTAAACAATAACAGTCGTCCATCTTGTTATGCTGCGATCTCACTTTGCCCATAATGATAGGCGAGGAAGTATAAACCTCCGGGCTTCAGTGAAGACCAAATGTGGCCCTCGGGGCAAAATTAGTTTGAAACCCCTGCTTTAGAAAGTATTTGAGAAAAGTTACAGTTTATCACTATTTTTAAATGAAAGAATACTGACATTTTTGGAGATAATAGGTATATTATGATTATGGTGAATTTGAGGAACTGCTGAAATGGATGATATGTGGATAATTTAATGGCTAGGATTTTAAACCTACAAACTGTGAATAATTTATTTGAATAATCTGTTTATTTAGACCCCAGAACATTACTAGGAATAGCGTTTTGTGACAGTTAAAACTTCTTAAGGGTCGGACCCTTTTTAAACATTTTAGCCTAAAATGACATACCCAAATCTAACTGCCTGTAGCTCAGGACCTGAAGCAAGGATATGCATATTCTTGATACCATTTGAAAGGAAACACTTTGAAGTTAATGTATGAGAATATAACACATTAGATCTGGTAAAAGATAATACAAAGAAAAAAAATTGTTTTTGAAATGCAAGTGAAAAAAGGCCATAAAAATACTTAGGAGTCCAGGCACAATTTAGTTATTGGCCACTAGATGGCAGCAGTGTATGTGCAAAGTTTTAGACTGATTCAATGAACCATTGCATTACCTTTCAAAATGTTCTATCAAGTCTGCCCAAATGTTGCTAATTGGTTTATTGACACATTTTCAAGTAGATAACTGTGCACTCTCCCTAAACAATAGCATGGTATTATTTCACTGTAACAGCTACTGTAAATTGGACAGACAGTGCAGATTAACAAGAATTGAAGCTTTCTGCCCATATAAGGTATGTCTATGTCCTGGGAAATGTTCTTGTTACTTACAACGTTATGCTAATCACATTAGCGCACGTTAGCTCAACCGTCCCGAGGGCGGGACACGATCCTTTAGAAAAATTTCCCCATAGCTTGTTTTGGCAAACATTTGTGAAATAACTTTCACTTCTTGGAGTGCTGTGAGCCACAAACTAAGTGCAATTAAGCAAGGAACCCCCACCTCTCACAGTCTATCTCTTTCCTTCTCCCTTTCTCTCTCATGAGGAGGAGCTGTAATAAAAAGTCTCCAAATGCAGCTGTCAGAAGCTTAGTTCTGGTTCCGATAATGCTCTGCATTATTGAGGGGCCCAGCATCCACTCTAGACATAACATAAACCACTGAATCTGCGAAGTGACACCCAGAAGCGATCTGGCACAGGACCCACAATGGATGAGCTGCATAAACAGTGCAATGTTTTGAGTTAGCAGAAAGGAAATGGATGGAATTGTAAAATTTGAAGCGAGCTAACTTGATATTACTTAGCTTTTGCATAATTGTTTGGAGCATCTAAATACTTTGTATTTCATGTATTATGTGCATTGAAGAATTTGGATTGCTCAGCAAATACATTGTTCAGCCATCGTTGATGAATCACCAAATAATGGCTGCATTACTTAGTTATAATGTGGCAACTAATACAACTCCTAAAAACGTTCCTCCGTGAACATACTTTCCCCAAGCTGCAATTAAGCCAACTCATCACAAACACAGGGGACAGCTTTCTTCTGTGCTGACACCTTAACGCAGGCTGAGAGATTATCGCACCAAAACGAGCCCCTATAATTGCACGGCTGCCATTCAGTCGAGGTTTGTTTGTTACCCTGTCCTTTGGGTCTGGCTGCTGGCAGCAGGAACAATGTCCTCCAGCCATCGCCTCGTCCCTCTCTCATTCCTTCATTTTACCTCCCCCAAGTCAAGGACAAGCTAGAGAGAAGTGGTTGGCAGTGTTGACATTTCTCGAAGTGTTTAAGAGGAGTGATGCTGAGGGCCATGTCTGTGGAGTTGTGCAGCGAGAGGAGACCACCTCCTGAGGCCTAACCGTAGGCTTCCAGTCAGCATGTACAGACAAAATTCAATCAAAAAGCAAAATGGAAGATCTTAATTCATTCTTACTGCAATATTGCGCCTCAATACAACATTTCTGAATGTTTCCAAAGGAAATACTGGAACTAGCTTATGATGTGAGCCTTTATTGACAACTTGGGCAACAGTTTCTACGTTTCTAATCGCACAAACACAGTGCCCAACGTAACCATAGCATTTTAATTTAATTGTGTCCAACACTTTAGGATTTTGCTCAATACCCATATGTCTTTCTTTAACCTCAATAGTGTACCAATGTTTTGAATTATCCTTGCAACTGCAACAGTGGAGAGAGGTAGAGGGTGAAAGTAAGTCGGGCTTGCTGAAAAGGCACTAGAGAGGGCATAGAATTCCAGATTTATTCAGAACATGCATAAGGTCTACAGTGTTGTTTGTGATAATGCTTATCTGGGCTCGACTGTCCTAGACTACAGATATGGGAGTCTTATTAGGTGTTGTCATGACAGAAAAAAATCTGGTTGTCTTCCGACTCACTCGGGTAAATCTATCCTGATGCATTGTAACTTGGAAGGACACTAAGCAGGCAAAAGGATGCTTCAATCATAAAAGGCTTCCCTTTTTGCTTCAGGCTTGATTTAAAGAAACAGAAGTATGAGTGTCCCCTCCTGCAGAACATTCCTAGAAGATGAGCTGCTACACTGGCCACATACAGTACAACATGAATGTGAATGATTTGGAATGGATGTAATTTCACACCCAAAACAACACACACATGTTGGGTGACAACTCTGATAACGAATAACCCCAACACAGACTCACTAATCATGTGTGCACACTTTCACTCTGCTGACAGTTACAGAATTTCCCTACAGTTAGGTAAATTCCAATCCATGCGCGTAAACAGATTTAATTTATGTCTCCTTGCAGGCCTCTATGTGTGCAGCCATTAGAAATATTGCAATTACCATACCACACCAGTGCCTGGGCATACTGTATCTCTCCATAATGTTTCACACATTTGGAAAACATACAGTGAGTGGACATGTGATATACACCACTGTCAGGCTCTGACCATAGGTACGCCTCTGGCTGTATCTATGGTTGTCATGGTCAGGGCCTGACAGGAGCTATCTAGGTGATTCTATGTTGGTTTTGTGTTGGTCCCCAATTAGAGGCAGCTGCGAGGCATTGTCTCTAATTGGGGGCCATATTTAAGTTAATTGTTTTCCGCCTGTGACTTGTGGATCATTGTTTTGTGCCTAGTGCCTGTGTAACAACCTGCGGTTATGTTTTGTGGTTTTTCCTCTTTGTTGTTTTTTTTCCTTTAAGTTTCATTAAATAAATAAATAACATGTCGAACTACAACTGCGCTGTGTTTTGGTCTGCCTCACACCACGATTGTGACAACCACATTTGGTTCACAGGCATGAGGTTATAACAGAAGCCTTCTAACAGGACTAAATACAGTGAGTCATTGGCCTTTAGAGCTTATAAAATAAACCACTCAAAGCTTCCAGGGTTTTTGGACTGTTGGTAAAACAACACTATCATCACATTCATTATTTAATTGGTTAGTGTCAGACTACCAGAGACTGTAAAACGGAGGAATCATCCGTACAAGCGGGAAGGACTTAACTGATTGTCCTCAAGGGCATCTGACAGATTTTTAGGCTCTATGCCAACAATGTCGTAATAGTTAGTTCTCAGCCGACTATACAGTGTACAAAGCTTTAAGATGTTGCAGTGGTACCCTATAGCAGAGGATGTAATGAAATGTGTTGTATTCTGAAGGTGTATGACATGTATTATTTTATGACTGTTAATCAAATCACTCCTCTGTTACCATGTGGGAACCCTCCCTAATTAAATAGTATACAAAAATGCTTTGCTTTATCATGCTCCCCATGCAGTTACTATGAAATGGATTGCATATTGCATCTACCGCTCACAATGATTTACATCTAGTTCCTGGTCCCGCCTGTAGAGAGGGAAATTACAGTATGTTGACATATGGTGTCTCCCAGCTTCAAATGTGTAAAACATTCACATAATACACCTTAGCCATGTCTCAAAAGGGATACAGCATTTGATAGTCCTTTTTGACGCCACAGAAATGGTTGTGCTTTACAATGGGCCTGCCTTTATGCACTCCAAGACCAAAAGACCAAAAGAAAATGTCTCCAAGAGGGGTGTGTACTGTACAAACTTTAATTTCAATCTGATTTGTCATATAGGCCTATGAGATACCCTGGGAATATGCTTACCCTCATGAGCCACAAACTAAGTGCAATTAAGCAAGGAATATGCTTCCCCTCATGGTATCTCCTCAAGCAGTTGCTTTTAAATGGATTACATACATGCACCTGCCTCTGGTTTTGATTAACAAGGTAGCTTGGTGTGGCTCTACAGAGGTAAACACTTAACATTTGAAACACGGTACCTACCCCCACTCAGAAGTGTCAAGCATTTTACATAATTCAATTATAAATCATACCCATCCCTGGAATAGGAGAAGGCAATTGATAGAGCTTCTTGACCTAGTGCAATTGTTCCATTGCAGTGAGTCGTAATGTGCTCTCTCTACAACATGTAATCAGGAGGCGCGGAAGATATGCGCTTGGCTTGATAACGTTTAATAAAGGCCTGAAATAAAGTCACAAGTAGAGCTTTAAGACCTGGAAGAAAATCAAGGGTGAAATGAAACTCTATGACGATAATCTCTAGCTGATGATATCAAGTTTATTAGTTTTGAAGTCGAGAGAAAAACTATAACCACCAAAATTATTTGGAGGCCTAACGGAGCTCAGCCCTTTACAGCAGGTGAACAATGGAAAGAGGCTAACACTGAGGCAGAGAGAGGGAGCAGCTGCTGTATGTTATCGGAAGGGATAATTTGCACGTTTGTCAATGCCAGTATCTTCATTACCCAAGCCAGGTTGACATCAAAACACTATCTTGGCTGTTTGCTCACAACAGCGCAGAATGCCTCTAAAATCGGAGAAGAGGGCTTCAAAATATATTAGCCTATAGAATCAAATGGCATAGAGAATGGACAGGAGAATGAATAGAAATCAAAGTATTTTTGCATTAGCTCCTTTCCTGTGATGACCATCTTGTTTTACACTGTTCTTTTATACTGTAGATCAGATCATTCAAAACAAATATATTAGAAGATCGCTCCTGTTGAGAAATACAAATAAAAACAAGACATTCAATCTCCTAGACACGCCAAAAACCACCCCCAGAAACGTAAAACATTCCCACTGAATTGTATTTATGAGTTCATTTGTATTGCCCTATTTCTTCAGGAGACATGAAAACCCGACGGCTTTGTTCACCTCGCCACATAACCCCAATAGAGAGCTTCAGCCTCCCACACGCAGAAACACATTACAACTAACAAAGAGAATAGACATGATAGCTCTCCTCTGCCTCTCCCGTTTGTACAGTTTAAAGCCCAACTATTACTAACGTTGACAACATAAAAGGAAACTGTACGAGGCGTCTGCTGTCCCTTCTGTCTCTGCAATGCTTAAAGCCTGTGCTTCCACACAGTGTGTGTGTGTGATCAGCATTGTAATACGGACTACAAGCGGAGATAGGGACTTTTAAGATTGATGCTCAATTGCTAGAGGTTGTTGGGTGGTATCTGTCTCTACAGATACCACCCAACAAATTCAATTCGACCCAAAAGATTGTAAATGAGATGCATTCTTTTTTTGTGATATTTGCGGACAAAAATGCTTGATTTTGCTGTGGCAATTCTGACATTTATATATGCAATGATTTTGTCCAATTAGTCGAAAAATTGCGTTGGTGAGGGAAAAGGTTTGTTGACATGTGGCTTGATTGAACCATATTATGCGGTAAATGTGCATTAATTGTTTGAAATTGCGAGCCATCCTTTTATACTGAGGTAGTTTTATTGAATAATATTACAAAGGTTTATCTGTTTTATGAGGAAATAGTACGAATTCAAATGCCCATAATTATTTCAATTCTTATTTAAAATGACAGCCAAACCTGTGAGGGCTTGGTTGTGATAAGGCCTCTTACTCCCACCTAGGGGAGGAGAGAGGCACACAACCAAGTTCTCACACATCCATTAGGGAGATTATCATCCCCAATCGGAGACAGCTGTCTAGCGTTGTCTCTGATTGGGGATAGCATTTAAGCTCCACACAATTCCACCTGTGTGTGGATCATTGTCTGTTGTGTTTGTCTGCACTGCCTGCAACACAAAGTAAGTCACCGTGTTTTTGTTTGTTATCGTGTTTTTGTTTTCACTCTCCTTTTTGATTGTAAATGCTTCGTGAGGACATCTCATTTTCAATAAAAAGGATGACACTGCACCAGCGCTCCGTATACCGTCCCATTAATACTACGCACCGTGACAGAATGATCCACCACCCTGGGACGCAGCGAGAACAGACTTTGGTAGACATCCTCTACGATATGGGGAAATTGTCGAAAGAGGATGTCTACCATTATCATGCGGTGGAGAAAGGCTGGGGTCCGGAGCAGCCAAGGCGCCGGAGACGGAGGACACGTCACCGGGCTAGAGTTGAGGACCAGCCTGGAGCCCAGAAAACCCCTCAAACTGATTTTGGGGGGGGGCTATGGGGGTGGTCGGGGATCGAGGGAGAAGAGCCCCGACCACTGCACTCGTGGGGGTTCCAGGATGAGCCCCTACAGCCATGGGAGCGGGAGTACATAGAGGAGTCGGAGGAAGACGACGACGATGTGCTTCTGTTCCCTCACTCGTGGGGGTTCCCGGAGGAACCCTCACAGGATGGGGATTGGCGTTTGAGTAGGGACGACAGGCACAGTCGTGCTCCAGCGTCAGTTCCCAGTCCGGTGCCTCCAGCGCCGGTCCAGAGTCGGAGGAGGAGGAGACCGACTCAGCGCACCAAACCATCGGTGCGCAACAATAGCCCGGTACGGCCCGCGCCTGCTCCGCGCACCAGCTCTATGGTGCGTTTGCCCAGCCCGGCGCGACCCGAGCCAGCTCAACGCACCGACCCAACGGTGCGTTTCCCCAGCCAGGTACAGCCCGTTCCAGCTACTCGCACCAGACCAGTGGTGCGTTCCCCCAGCCCGGTACGGTCTGTGCCTGCTCCTCGCACCCAACCTATGGTGCGTTTCCCCAGCCCGGCGCGACCCGAGCCAGCTCAACGCACCGACCCAACGGTGCGTTTCCCCAGCCAGGTACAGCCCGTTCCAGCTACTCGCACCAGACCAGTGGTGCGTTCCCCCAGCCCGGTACGGTCTGTGCCTACTCCTCGCACCCAACCTATGGTGCGTATCTCCAGCCCGGTGCGACCCGTGCCAGCTCCTCGCACCAGACCTATGGTGCGTGTCCCCAGTCCAGTACGCCCCGTGCCTACCCCTCGCACGGAGGCTACTGCGACGGTCGCCACCACAGGGCTGGAAACCCTCTCTGCGTCGGTGCCCAGGGTGGGCACGACGTTCAGCCCCGCTGTGGAGCAGGAGCTCCATAGCGTGTCGGTGCCCAGTCTGGGGCCGACAGCCAGCCCAACCACAGGGCTGGAAACCCTCTCCGCGTCGGTGCCCAGGGTGGGCACGACGTTCAGTCCCGCTGTGGAGCAGGAGCTCCATAGCGCGTCGGTGCCCAGTCTGGGGCCGACAGCCAGCCCAACCAGAGGGCTGGAAACCATCTCTGCGTCGGTGCCCAGGGTGGGCACGACGTTCAGCCCCGCTGTGGAGCAGGAGCTCCATAGCGCGTCGGTGCCCAGTCTGGGGCCGACAGCCAGCCCAACCAGAGGGCTGGAAACCATCTCTGCGTCGGTGCCCAGGGTGGGCACGACGTTCAGCCCCACCAGAGGGTTGGGAACCATCTCTGCGTCGGTGCCCAGGGTGGGCACGACGTTCAGTCCCGCTGTGGAGCAGGAGCTCCATAGCGTGTCGGTGCCCAGTCTGGGGCCGACAGCCAGACCAGCTGCAGGGCTGAAGACCATCTCTGCGTCGGTGCCCAGGGTGGGCACGACGTTCAGTCCCGCTGTGGAGCAGGAGCTCCATAGCGTGTCGGTGCCCAGTCTGGGGCCGACAGCCAGACCAGCTGCAGGGCTGAAGACCACCTCTGCGTCGGTGCCCAGGGTGGGCACGGCATCCAGCCTGAGGTCTCCGGAGAAGGTCAGCAGCCCGAGGCCTCCTGTGACGGTCAGTAGCCTGAGGTCTCCTGTAAAGGTCAGCAGCCTGAGGCCTCCTGTGAAGGTCAGCAGCCCGAGACCTCCGGAGAAGGTCAGCAGCCCGAGGTCCCCGGTGACGGTCAGCAGCCCGAGGTCCCCGGTGACGGTCAGCAGCCCGAGGTCCCCGGTGACGGTCAGCAGCCCGAGGTCCCCGGTGACGGTCAGCAGCCCGAGGTCCCCGGTGACGGTCAGCAGCCCGAGGTCCCCGGTGACGGTCAGCAGCCCGAGGTCCCCGGTGACGGTCAGCAGCCCGAGGTCCCCGGTGACGGTCAGCAGCCCGAAGTACCCGGTGACGGTCAGCAGCCCGAGGTCCCCGGTGACGGTCAGCAGCCCGAGGTCCCCGGTGACGGTCAGCAGCCCGAGGTCCCCGGTGACGGTCAGCAGCCCGAGGTCCCCGGTGACGGTCAGCAGCCCGAGGTCCCCGGCGACGGTCAGCAGTCCGAGGTCCCCGGCGAAGGTCAGCAGCCCGAGGTCCCCGGCGAAGGTCAGCAGCCCGAGGTCCCCGGGGAGGGTCAGCAGCCCGAGAGCTCCGGGGAAGGTGAGCAGACCTGAACCTCCACCGGTGCCCAGTCCGGGGCCGGTCGTCTGCGTCGCTCCAGTGCCGGAGCAGTCCGCTCCACCGGTGCCCAGTCCGGGGCCGGTCGTCTGCGTCGCTCCAGTGCCGGAGCAGTCCGCTCCACCGGTGCCCAGTCCGGGGCCGGTCGTCTGCGTCGCTCCAGTGCCGGAGCAGTCCGCTCCACCGGTGCCCAGTCCGGGGCCGGTCGTCTGCGTCGCTCCAGTGCCGGAGCAGTCCGCTCCACCGGTGCCCAGTCCGGGGCCGGTCGTCTGCGTCGCTCCAGTGCCGGAGCAGTCCGCTCCACCGGTGCCCAGTCCGGGGCCGGTCGTCTGCGTCGCTCCAGTGCCGGAGCAGTCCGCTCCACCGGTGCCCAGTCCGGGGCCGGTCGTCCACGTCGCTCCAGTGCCGGAGCAGTCCGCTCCACCGGTGCCCAGTCCGGGGCCGGTCGTCTGCGTCGCTCCAGTGACGGAGCAGTCCGCTCCACCGGTGCCCAGTCCGGGGCCGGTCGTCTGCGTCGCTCCAGTGCCGGAGCAATCCGCTCCACCGGTGCCCAGTCCGGGGCCGGTCGTCTACGTCGCTCCAGAGACGGAGCAGTCCGCTCCACCGGTGCCCAGTCCGGGGCCGGTCGTCTGCGTCGCTCCAGTGCCGGAGCAGTCCGCTCCACCGGTGCCCAGTCCGGGGCCGGTCGTCTACGTCGCTCCAGAGACGGAGCAGTCCGCTCCACCGGTGCCCAGTCCGGGGCCGGTCATCTGCGTCGCTCCAGTGCCGGAGCAGTCCGCTCCACCGGTGCCCAGTCCGGGGCCGGTTGTCAGCCCCTCTCCAGGGTCGAGGGCTCCCGCACCAGGGTCCAGACAGGACTTGGTGACTGGCGGGAGTACTGAGGGGGGAACCACCGCGCCGGGGTCCGGACCGGATCGGGCGTGCAACGGAGAGGTAGGAGGGAGGCTACTCTCACAGCCTGTGCCACGCCCGGAACCGGAACCGGAGCCCCCACCAGCAACCACCTCAGTACCCCGCCATGTCCCCCCTAGTTTTTGGACATTTTTTTTTTTGTCTTTCAGGAAAGGGGGGATTTTGTGTGCGATCGGGAGTCCGCACCTTAGGGGGGGGTACTGTGAGGGCTTGGTTGTGATAAGGCCTCTTACTCCCACCTAGGGGAGGAGAGAGGCACACAACCAAGTTCTCACACATCCATTAGGGAGATTATCATCCCCAATCGGAGACAGCTGTCTAGCGTTGTCTCTGATTGGGGATAGCATTTAAGCTCCACACAATTCCACCTGTGTGTGGATCATTGTCTGTTGTGTTTGTCTGCACTGCCTGCAACACAAAGTAAGTCACCGTGTTTTTGTTTGTTATCGTGTTTTTGTTTTCACTCTCCTTTTTGATTGTAAATGCTTCGTGAGGACATCTCATTTTCAATAAAAAGGATGACACTGCACCAGCGCTCCGTATACCGTCCCATTAATACTACGCACCGTGACAAAACCCAGGCGATGCTGGGCCAATTGTGCGCCACCCTATGGGTCTCCCAATCACGGCCGGTTATGATACAGCCTGGAATCAAACCAGGATCTGTAGTGACACCTCTAGCATTGAGAGACCACTGTGCCACTCGGGAGCCCAACAGTAACAGCAAGTACATCAACATTTCAGATATATGGGGAGGAAGTCTGGTCTCAGACTAGAAGTAACATAGTAAATCCTGGACACTCAAATTAGTGTGATATGTTTGGTATGTTTACATAAGACAGATGGTTACTTAAAGGGGAAGTTCCCCCCAAAACACTTCTGGGCCCTTTATAACACTTGCCTGGTGGTTTGTCAGTCCCACAGAAAGTTTTTAGGTCAATTGCTTGAGTATTTCAATGTAGGTAATATGCTGATTCTACCCCCGCCTTCTCTATAGAAACCCCATGCAACGTCAAAGCCCATCATAAATACCTCCAAAACACACCGCCCTGGCCTCCCATGACCGCAATTATTTCAGTAAGCACATTTTTACCAATTTTGTTATTTTCGTATAGAAATCCAGAAAGTAGATTAATGAGCACTGCGAGTCGTGACCCAGGACTTCTGAGGTGGGCGTGGTTTAAGGATGTAAACAATAATTTTCTGTTCCCACTCCCTCACGGTATTTGGTGCCCTCGTCAAATTTAATTAGAGTGAAGAATGTCAGATCGAGAACGAAGAAGAAATTGGAGACCTGCTTTATTTTCATAATGGTACCTTTGTGCCATATCGGTTTGAGCCTGAGTATACTGAGGCTGAGTTGTTCCATTTGCGGGCTGGCCGAGAGAAAAGAGCTAGAGAGAGACAGGAGCAAGGAGATGTCGAGGTAACACAGGCTCTTCCCAGAACGGAGATGCCTACCCCGACCAACAGACAGTGAATGTGGGGGCTGTTTTGTTAGACTTCAGTGCGGCTTTTGACATTATTGATCATAGTCGGTTGCTCGATAAACTTATGTGTTATGGCACTGGCTTTAGACCCCCTGCTATATTGTGAATAAAGAGTTACCTGTCTAACAGAACACAGAGGGTGTTCTTTAATGGAAGCCTCTCCAACTAAATCCAGGTAGAATCAGGAATTCCCCAGGGCAATGGTCTAGGCCCCTTACTTTTTTCAATCTTTACTAACGAGACAGTGTGTTTATGTATGAGGATGACTCAACACTATACACGTCAGCTACCACAGCGACTGAAATTACACTTAACAAAGAGTTAGGAGTTCGTTTCAGAATGGGTGGCAAGGAATAAGTTAGTCCTAAATATTTCAAAAACTGAAAGCATTATATTTGGGACAAATCATTCACTAAACCCTAAACCTCAACTAAATATTATAATGAATAATGTGGCAGTTGAGGAGACTGCTTGGAATGACCCTGTATTGTAAATTGTCACGGTGAAAACATATTGATACAACAGTAGCTAGGATGGGGAGAAGTCTGTCCATAATAAAGCGCTCCTCTGCATTCTTAACAGCACTATCAACAAGGTAGGTCCTACAAGCCCTAGTTTTGTTGCACCTGGACTACTGTTCAGTCGTGTGGTCAGGTGCCACAAAGAGGGACTTAGGAAAATTGCAATTGGCTCAGAACAGGGCAATTCTCCTAACTCAAAGTGGAGGAGAGATTGACTTCATCACTACTTGTATTTGTGAGAAGTATTGGCGTTGAATACACCAACCTGTGTGCCAGTGGTTCAAACAGACAACTCGGTGCATTCAACATGACACTCATGCATACCCCACAAGACATGCCACCAGAGGTCTCTTCACAGTCCCCAAGTCCAGAACAGACTATGGGAGGCGCGCAGTACTACATAGAGCCATGACTACATAAAACTCTATTCCACATCAAGTAACTCATACAAGCAGTAAAATTAGATTTAATGTAAATGTGCCATCATCAATACGACTTATTAATACGCTTAAATTAATACGCTTAATGATCCATGAGCCTGTTATATTTTATGTTGTATAGGCATACACCTATTTATTTTCATGATTGTTGTATATAACATTGTCATGTACAGTGGGGAGAACAAGTATTTGATACACTGCCGATTTTGCAGGTTTTCCCACTTACAAAGCATGTAGAAGTCTGTAATTTTTATCATAGGTACTCTTCAACTGTGAGTGACGGAATCTAAAACAAAAATCCATAAAATCACATTGTATGATTTTTAAGTAATTAATTAGCATTTTATTGCATGACATAAGTATTTGATACATCAGAAAAGCAAAACTTAATATTTGGTAGAGAAACCTTTGTTTGCAATTACAGAGATCATAAGTTTCCTGTAGTTCTTGACCAGGTTTGCACACACTGCAGCAGGGATTTTGGCCCACTCCTCCATCCAGATCCTTCAGGTTTCGGGGCTGTCGCTGGGCAATACGGACTTTCAGCTCCCTTCAAAGATGTTCTATTGGGTTCAGGTCTGGAGACTGGCTAGGCCACTCCAGGACCTTGAGATGCTTCTTACGGAGCCACTCCTTAGTTGCCCTGGCTGTGTGTTTCGGGTCGTTGTCATGCTGGAAGACCCAGCCACGACCCAGCTTCAATGCTCTTACTGAGGGAAGGAGGTTGTTGGCCAAGATCTCGCGATACATGGCCCCATCCATCCTCCCTTTAATACGGTGCAGTCGTCCTGTCCCCTTTGCAGAAAAGCATCCCCAAAGAATGATGTTTCCACCTCCATACTTCACGGTTGGGATGGTGTTCTTGGGGTTGTACTCATCCTTCTTCTTCCTCCAAACACGGCGAGTGGAGTTTAGACCAAAAAGCTCTATTTTTGTCTCATCAGACCACATGACCTTCTCCCATTCCTCCTCTGGATCATCCAGATGGTCATTGGCAAACTTCAGACGGGCCTGGACATGCGCTGGTTTGAGCAGGGGGACCTTGCGTGCGCTGCAGGATTTTAATCCATGACGGCACAGTGTGTTACAAATGGTTTTCTTTGAGACTGTGGTCCCAGCTCTCTTCAGGTCATTGACCAGGTCCTGCCGTGTAGTTCTGGGCTGATCCCTCACCTTCCTCATGATCATTGATGCCCCACGAGGTGAGATCTTGCATGGTGCCCCAGACCAAGGGAGATTGACCGTCATCTTGAACTTCTTCCATTTTCTAATAATTGCGCCAACAGTTGTTGCCTTCTCACCAAGCTGCTTGCCTATTGTCCTGTAGCCCATCCCAGCCTTGTGCAGGTCTACAATTTTATCCCTGATGTCCTTACACAGCTGTTTGATTGAGTGTGTGGAGTCCGTTTGATTGAGTGTGTGGACAGGTGTCTTTTATACAGGTAACGAGTTCAAACAGGTGCAGTTAATACAGGTAATGAGTGGAGAACAGGAGGGCTTCTTAAAGAAAAACTAACAGGTCTGTGAGAGCCGGAATTCTTACTGGTTGGTAGGTGATCAAATACTTATGTCATGCAATAAAATGCAAATTAATTATTTAAAAATCATACAATGTGATTTTTTTGTTTTAGATTCCGTCTCTCACAGTTGAAGTGTACCTATGATACAAATTACAGACCTCTACATGCTTTGTAAGTAGGAAAACCTGCAAAATCGGCAGTGTATCAAATACTTGTTCTCCCCACTGTATTTATTTTCTGTCTCTCTAGACAATGCAGACTGGTCTCTTATCGGATCACCCTGGATACTGAGGGGAGAACATCTAGGTTAAGGCCAACGACGGGTACTCCCAGCCTCTGTGGTGGCAACAGTTAAATTAAATCACATTTTATTGGTCACATACAGGTGTTTAGCAGATGTTAATGCGGGTGTAGCGAAATGCTTGTATATACCCAATACACACAAATGTAGTAAGGAATAAATTAGGCCTATATACATAAATGGACGAGTGGCATGGACTAAGATACAGTAGAATAGTATTGAGTTGGAAGCGTGCTTGGCCACGCAGTCACGGGTAAACAGGGAGTACAGGAGGGGGCTGAGCACACACCCTTGTGGGGCCCCAGTGTTGAGGATTAGCGAAGTGGAGGTGTTGTTTCCTACCATCACCACCTGGGGGCGGCCCGTCAGGAAGTCCAGGACCCAGTTGTACAGAGAGGGGTTCAGGCCCATGGCCTCGAGCTTAATGATGAGCTTGGAGGGTACTATGGTGTTGAATGCTGAGCTATAGTCAATAAACAGCATTCTTACATAGGTATTCCTCTTGTCCAGATGGGATAGGGCAGTGTTCAGAGTGATGGCGATTGCATCATCAATTACAAAGATAAGAAAATCGGTCTAGTTTGGTCTTCAAAGATCAAAAGACAGTAGGGTTGTTGTCCTGTTGGAAGGTGAACCTTCACCCCAGTCTAAGGTCCTGAGCGCTCTGGAAAAGGTTTTCAACAAGGGTCTCTCTGTACTTTTCTCTGTTCATCTTTCCCTCGATCTTGACTAGTCTCCCAGTCCCTGCCACTGAAAAACATCCACACATCATGACGCTGCCACCACCATGCTTCACCGTAGGGATGGTACCAGGTTCCCTCCAGACGTGATGCTTGGAATTCAGGCCAAAGAGTTCAATGTTGGTTTCATCAGACAAGAGAATCTTGTTTGTCATGGTCTAAGAGTCCTTTAGGTGCCTTTTGACAAACTCCAAGCGGGCTGTCATGTGCCTTTTACTGAGGAGTGGCTTCTGTCTGGCCACTCAACCATAAAGGCGTGCTGCAGAGATGGTTGTCGTTCTGGAAGGTTCTCCACAATGGAACTCTGGAGCTCTTTCAGAGTGACCATAAGGTTCTTGGTCACCTCCCTGACTAAGGCCCTTCTCCCCTGATTGCTCAATTTTACTTCTGAATATTTTTTATATGCATTTGCAAACATTTCTTAGAACCTGTTTTCACTTTGTCATTATGGGGTATTGTGTGTAGATTGATGAGGAAAAAATTATATTTAATCAAATTTAGAATAAAGCTTTAATGTAAAAAAATGTGGAAACAGGGAAGGGGTTTGAATACTTTCTGATTGTACTGTATATATATATATATACTGTATATATATATATATATATAATAAATTACCAGTCAAAAGTCAAAAGTTTGGACACCTACTCATTCAAGGGTTTTTCTTTTTTTCTATTTCTTTTTTTACTATTTTCTACATTGTAGAATAATAGTGAAGACATCAAAACTATGAAATAACACATATGGAATCATGTAGTAACCAAAAAATAAATCAAAATATATTAATGAGCTTAATGAGGTAGTCACCTTGAATGCTTTTCCAACAGTCTTTAAGGAGTTCCCACTCTTTAAGGAGTGCTGAGCACTTGTTGTCTGCTTTTCATTCACTCTGTGATCAACTCATCCCAAACCATCTCAATTGGGTTGAGGTCAGGTGATTTCTTCTTGGTCAAATAGCCCTTACACAGTCTGGAGGTGTGTTTTGGGTCATTGTCCTGTTGAAAAACAAATGATAGTCCCACTAAGCGCAAACCAGATGGGGTGGCGTATCACTGCAGAATGCTGTGGTAGCCATGGTGGTTAATTGTGCCTTGAATTTGAAATAAATCACTGACAGTGTCACCAGCAAAGCACCCCAACACCATCACACCTCCTCCTCCATGCTTCATAGTGTCAACCACACATGAGGAGATCATCCGTTCACCTATTCTGCGTCTCACAAAGACACAGTGGTTGTAACCAAAAATCTCAAATTTGGACTCATCAGACCAAAGGACAGATTTCCACCATTTCATATGTCTTGGAGGTGCTCAGAAATACAGTACGCAAAGTATATTTCGTATGCAGGCCAGGCTGTAATTTCAGGTTCACTTTTCTTGTTATTAATTCTGAAAATAACCATAAGTAGTTGTGCAATGACACAGGAAACATATCACAGATTGTTGTATAAAGGTGTCATATGGTATGTTATGGAGTCAATTCATGAACTAGTTCAGGTTATACTGTAATAATACGGCCATTTATGAGATTTCTCCTGTCCAACGCAACTTACAGTTACCATATCCGGTATACTGTATATATCCACAAGTATGGTGTTGCAAGCAGCATGTCGTAACCCACTGAGCTATCGGTTATCATTCTAAGTAACAAAATGGCCTTCTATTGTGTGTCTACCACAGCCTTGACTGGAAGACAGGAGGTGGTGAATATCAGAGGACACTACATTTTCTGTGTAATTAGCACTTAAGCCTGCCTGATCACAAATACGCTTAAATTACCAGATCATATCCAAGGCGAGTCTGCCCCTAATAGATAATTGACCCCTTTGTGGGTCTGGAGGCTGGAACCAGCGGGAAGGCTAATGATGAAATAAGTGGGGGTAATGGCTAAACAAGAGCATTGTATTCGCTTCACAGTTACATCTCAATGTACTCCCAAGACTTCTTTGTTGTTTACAAAGGCTCTGAAGAGGAGAACAATATGTCAAGCTGGATGACCTGGACCTGGCAACACTTGGAACGAGGGGAAGCAGAACATGAAGGCGCTCAAATCAAAGGTATTCACTGCCAGGGCAAACTGTCTGTTGGTACCCAGGATGGCTAGTGAAATAGGGGCAAAGAAATACACATTTCAGAAACATTTCAGCTTGATTTTGTCACTGATAGAGCCATGATTTGGCTCTTATTTCAGATTGATTCTTGAAGCGTCCTCTTGACTCGTATAACAACTATTAATACATATTTTTTTGTCAAAGCCATTTGAAACCAAAATGTGGACTTGAGTAATAAACTTAGGCAAATTTTACTAAGAACCAATGAATATAAAATTATGAAATCAATATTTATATTGCTCATATCATCTTGTTTCATTCCTTGCCTCCCACCCCTTCCTTGATAATGACCTTTCCATGAAACCCTGTGCTTTACATATATATGAGTAATAGGCTACATTACTCATAGTCTACATTACTCATAGGCTATATTAATATATTACAGTGGCGATTTTAGCATGTATATCATGGTGGGGCAAACAAACAAAACATTTTGGGGATTACTGCCAGCACTACACTACACAACACAACACAACACAACACTAAACAATACATTATTTGCACTATGACAGTGAGAAACGGTGCCCTCAAACTGTTAGGGCCTACATAAAGCTGTCCCAACAGCAGTGCTTTCTTTTCAGCACCAAGGAGAAACTGTTGAGTGTGAAAAACCCAGCAGTGATGCTGTTCTTGACACAAACCGGTGTGCCTGACACCTGCTACCATACACTGTTCATTTTTTGTCTTCTGAATTCACCCTCTGAATGGCACACACACACACAATCCATGTGTCAATTGTCTCAAGACTTAAAGATCCTTCTTTAACCTGTCTCTTCTCCTTCATATACACGGATGGAAGCGGATTTAACAAGTTACATCAATAAGGGATCATATCTTTAACCTGGATTCACCTGGTCAGTCTATGTCATGGAAAGAGCAGGTGTTTTTAATGTTTTGTACACTCAATGTACATGAAACTCTGTAAATATTGCAATGAACAACCATTGAAAGCTACTAAACTCCTACATGATATTATGTGTGCTTGGCTTATCTTCTGCATGTTTGACTCTGCTTTCCTGAAATGTGTTTGTGCCAGAGGTTCTGATAGGGGAATTTGTTATGCTAATTCCAAGGAGTAAGTGTCCCATTTGTTTCACAATACACACACGCAATTTAGAAGAGTAATTTAGCTACAAGAAAGCATTATGCACACTCCTCTATTGTCATGCACACAAGGATTCACATTTTGTTCCCACAACCTTTTATAATCCATCTACAAAACCATATGTGCACATTAGGGATGATTAGGCAAAGAAAGAGGCATCACATTCCA
Organism: Thymallus thymallus; assembly: GCA_023634145.1. NCBI lineage: Eukaryota > Metazoa > Chordata > Actinopteri > Salmoniformes > Salmonidae > Thymallus > Thymallus thymallus. Next base: position 5,552,423 of record CM042384.1, read on the forward strand.
TTCATCATCTGCAACACTGAGAACAAAAGGCTTGAAGCCTCTACTACCCAAAAGGTCCTTACCATAACAATGCATATCACTTAGTTTGTTATGCTCCAAATTCACTGTTTTCTTTGGGAAAAGATCATATGAAAGCGATCCCAAGACAACTGCTCTTGCAATATTCCGCATAAGGCATCAGAGGAGCTATACTGGAGGCGTCAGTGGTCTTTTGTGTAGACCTCCAAGTGTTAAGAAAAAGACGGCTAGCAAATGATCTCGACATTTTGGGAATATCAGTGTATAATACATCATTTAGTTCCCGTTCATATTAAAATCAATAAAACAAAGTTTTAAGTGAAAAGTAAGCATTGGTCTGAAGCTGAAAAAGAGGAAATTCACCCTGTCATGAACGCATTATCTTGACACTATATTTAAATGGCCATCTGGTGATGACAGGAAGCTTTTGTTGTTTTTCATTCACTCTGATTGAACATTTAGTTCTCTTCCTTGGTTAAAAAATGAGTCTAAAACAGTTGATGTGTTGAAAACAGTCACATACCTAACCAAGTAAGCAACTATAGCGTTTTTTTTTTTTGACTGCGCAAAGGTCACGCAAGCAAGCAATGATGTTGGTGTTGTTTAGCTTGGGTGCACCCCTACCCCCCTTGTTACTTTTTACTTGGATGGCGACATCAAGTTTTTGGGAATACATTGAAAATGTTGATTATAATGACAATAAGAAAATAGCATTGACAGAGGAGGGAGCGTACTGAATCAATCCATAAGCTAAGGGCTGTAACGTTACCTAGCTACATTGCTAAGCAAGCCAGGTTGATTTAGTGTATGGAGTAACGTTATCTAACGTTCATTTTAGATGAGCAACGCCCATTGCATGTATTATACATTAGAAGCATAGCCGTTTCCCAAAGTTTGGTGTTGACCATGAACTTTACTTAGCTAGCTAGCTGTGCGTTGAGGAAGAATGTGGGAGATCAAAATCAAATAATATTTTACTTGTAACATGCTTAGTCTACGTGTTGTCTACGAACAGTGAAATGCTTACAGTGAAAATTTTCCAAAAATGCAGAGTTAAAGATAAATCAAATAAAAAATAGAAATAGTGACACAGTTAATAACAAATAACTTATAAAAAGAACATGGCTTTGCCGTCGGCTACATAGATCTGGAACTGTTGGGGTGCTAGGACCTAGTTTAACAATTATGCATCCATCCGTGAGTAACTCTGGTCTGTAATCACTCATTCACTCAGGACTTATTTATTCATTCAGGTCTGTATATACATACTCATGTACAGTTGTTATATCATATCACGTGCAATATTGCAAGTAATTCTTGGACTTAACTTACTTAGTCATTTACTCAGGAAGGCATATTAGTATCCTGTCAGTTGCATCTTTTCTTATTGCTTTTAGTATATTGAATGTGCAATACGTGCAGTTGTCTGTAATTAAACCCTGCGCACTAAGGACTGTATTGTAAGGGAATTACTATTATTACCCCAAATTATATCATACACAAATTTAGCTATTTAAGTATCTCTTCCTGTCATTTACATGTACAGTTTATGTAACCATGCAAGTATTCACTTACCTGTAAATATAACTGTATATTTACCTTTATAGCTAATTTAAACATGCAAAATATTCACTTACCTGTTCATTTAACCAGTCTGTTTATTAAGTAAACTATTATTACCCTCGCTCATATTTTAGCTATTGAAGTATTTCTCTGCCATCGACCTGTTCATATTCAGCCAACCACCCATACTATGCAATGTCTTTTTATAGCTTTTTTGCACTCCAGATATCTTGTATTTCTATACTTTTTCATACTGCCGCTCTATGTATCATGTATCGTGTATCTGTCTTTTGTGTATTTTCGTTCTGGCATTTTGCACCTGCCCTATGTTTTGTCTGTCTGTCTGTCTGTCTGTCTGTCTGTCTGTCTGTCTGTCTGTCTGTCTGTCTGTCTGTCTGTCTGTCTGTCTGTCTGTCTGTCTGCCTGCCTGCCTGCCTGCCTGCCTGCCTGCCTGCCTGCCTGCCTGCCTGCCTGCCTGCCTGCCTGCCTGCCTGCCTGCCTGCCTGCCTGCCTGTCTGTCTGTAGTATAACATAATATGGCTATATACAGGTAGTACCAGTACCGAGTTGATGTGCAGGGGTATGAAATAATTGAGGTAGCTATGTACTGTAGGGATAAAATGAGTGTGTGTGTGGCGTCGGTATGCATTGTGCGGTATGTGGTACTTGGTAACGACCGTATGGCTCATGACGAGAGGCGCGGACTGTGTTGTGTACCTCCAATCAAGTTGATTTGTGAATTTTCATCGACATTAATGCCATATTGGCTTAGATATGATGGTAGGGAGATTGGAATTGAACATTGAGCTTTAAACAATGCATATACAATAATGCAGTATAAAGCAAGCAAGTTATATTGGCCTATATTTTAAATCAATAACTCACAAGCAAAGAGTTTATGATTACATTGACATTCTGAACCTATCTGGTACAACTTAGAAAATGTGCAACCTAGAATTGTGTATCGTTGAAGTATTCGCTTGCAGAGAGATGGGTCTCCCAAACAAATGGATTCACATGCTTTATTATTGTGGTTTTCACTCAATCTGGGGAGTGGCTGGATCTATAATGATCTATACAAACATAACATGGTCACCAATATTATGACCTCGTATGATATGCATGCGATGCAATCTGCAAACAAATAATTGCCTAAGAGTGAGCCATTTCGAACCTGTCCTCTGGTCCCCCTCTTTCCAGGCTCCATCATTTTCCTTGACATGACCCCTTTCTCATCTCTTTGTCTCAGTAATATGATATATATTCATATGAGCATAAATACCTACCCCTGAGAATAGAAGACTGATAGAGAGGCTTTCTCGCGCAAACATTGTTTTGTTTGGAGAAATCAAAATGGCCTCCTCATTACTATTGTGTAGATACATTGAATTTGTGTTGGGCTTTTGTTCAAATTACCATTATAACGCCTGATCCTTCATCACTTGTTTTCCTCCGTCACTGCTTGTATATCATGTTTGAAATGCTATCAATATTGTATCACTTTATTTGTCAAGGATGCTGGATGAGGCTACTGCCTAAAATACTGTCAAATCGCTGTACTGGTATAAAATCGGCAGGCAGACCCTTAACTATTCTGTAGTAACAACATTTGTCTTGTGGACGTGCATCCATGTTGTTGGAGCATTTTTGGTCAAAGTCAAGTTGTGTAATCTGTATGAAGTAATTTCTTATCACTCTTTGTTGGTTCAAGTAACCTCTTCCTGATTGTGAAATATACATGACAAACTGACATAACAGTGTGAAATATGTTCAGGGTCTAAAAGAAGGGGAAATCATTCACGTAACTGATGGAAATGTTGATGGTGTATCCTCACATACAAACATAGAGCTGTAAGAGACATGATATGAAATGTTTCAGCTATATTCCGACAGAGTGTCAGGCCTCCCATATTTACTTACATAAAGTTGGTGTATTTTGTTATTTGCGTTATGTAGTTATCACACTACAACGTGCTATGTCTCAATAAGGGAAGGAAGTGAGATGTGTATCAGCAACATGTGTCCTGCCTCCCTTTACTAAAGACACATCCTTACATTTCGTTCAGTAAATTTGCAGGTACTAGCAGACCATCTTTTCACGTGGTAAGTATCTTCTGTGATATTGATTTCACTAATAGCGTTTCTCAATTCACACAGTGTAAACTGTGTCAAAAAGCTAGCTCGACTACTTCTGGAAAAGTATTTGGACATGGATGTCAAAGTTGTTTTTGGACTCCATGCTCTAGCACTGGGTGGAATGAATATTGAGGCAGGGGGATGGTATTAGGTGCCGGGTGCACCGGCTTGTGTCAAGAACTGCTACGCTGCAGGGTTTTTCACAAGCATTGGAGTCAACATGGGCCAGCATCCCTGAGGAACGCTTTCGACACCTTGTAGGGTCCATGCTTCGGTCCAACTCAATATTAGGAAGGCGTTTAGTATGCACTACATGGCCAAAAGCCAACCTTTACCTTGATGACAGCTTTGCACACTTGGCATTCTCTTAATCAGCTTCACGAGGTAGTCACCTGGAATGCATTTCAATTAACAGGTGTGCCTTGTTAAAAGTAAATTTGTGGAATTTCTTTCCTTCTTAATGCGTTTGAGCCAGTCAGTTGTGTTGTGACAAGGTAAGGGTGGTATACAGAAGATAGCCCTATATGGTAAAATACCAAGTCCATATTATGGCAAGATCAGCTAAAATAAGCAAAGTGAAACGGCAGTCCATCATGCTTTAAGACATGAAGGTCAGTCAATCCGAAAAATGTCAAGAACTTTGAAAATGTCTTTAAGTGCAGTCGCAAAAACCATCAAGCGCAATGATGAAACTGGCTCTCATGGGGACCGCCACAGGAAAGGAAGACCCAGAGTTACCTCTGCTGCAGAGGATATATTCATTAGAGTTAACTGCAGCTCAGATTGCAGCCCAAATAAATGCTTAACAGAGTTCAACTAACGGAAACATCTCAACATCAACTGTTCAGAGGAGATTGCATGAATCAGGCCTTTGTGGTTGAATTGCTGCAACCATTACTAAAGGACACCAATAAGAAGAAGAGACTTGATTGGGCCAAGAAACACAAGCAATGGACATTAGACCGGTGGAAATCTGTCCTTTGGTCTAATAAATCAAAATTTGAGATTTTTGGTTCCAACCGCTGTGTCTTTGTGAGACGCAGAGTAGGTGAATGGATGATCTCTGCATGTGTAGTTCCCACCATGAAACATGGAGGAGGAGGTGTGATGGTGTGGGGGTGCTTTGCTGGTGACACTGTCTGTGATTTATTTAGAATTCAAGGCACACTTAACCAGCATGGCTACCGCAGCATTCTGCAGTGATACGCCATACCATCTGGTTTGCGCTTAGTGGGACTATAATTTGTTTTACAACAGGACAATGACCCAACACACCTCCAGGCTGTGTAAGGGCTATTTGACCAAGAAGGACAGTGATGGAGTGTTGCTTCAGATGACCTGGCCTCCAAAATCACCTGACCTCAACCCAATTGAGTGCTCCTCATATGTGGGAACTTCTTCAAGACTGTTGGAAAAGCATTTCAGGTGAAACTGGTTGAGAGAATGCCAAGAGTGTGCAAAGCTGTCATCAAGGTAAAGGGTGGCTATTTTGAAGAATTTACATTTGTTTGGTTACTACATGATTCCTTGTGTGGTATTTCATAGTGTTAATGTCTTCACTGTTACTCAACTATGTATCAAAAATAAGTACCCTTGAATGAGTATGTGTGCCCAAACCTTTGACCGATACTGTATATACTGTATATAATGTTGTCTCTACACTACAGGTAACTGCAGAGATGCCCTTGACACTGACAGGAAGTATGCTTGCTGGATTGTTCCTCTTCATACCAGGTCTTCTGGCTGTGAATGAGGTGAGTTTAACTTGCACAGAGTCGAGCGTCTGTGCATTACAGGGAGCAACTGCGAAAGTAAGATGCCTGTATCCACCAAATCGCAAACGTGGATACACAATACTCTACTGGTTTAAAAAGAACCAGAAGTGGAAATGGAGGAACAAGAATTTTCCTGAGGATCTCGTCAAGGACTCAGAATATCAAGGTCGTTTGGTGATTGGTGACAGAGCTTTTATTGAAATAAGAAATCTGAGAGAGAGTGACAAGGGTGCCTATCACTTTAGATTTAATGCAGAGCCCTATGGATGGATGAGTAGCGAACCTGGAATATATTTGACTGTCACAAACCTGCAGATGACCATGGCTCCTGCTTTAGTGACAAGGGGACAGATTGTGACACTAACCTGTAGCACCCACTGCACTCTGAGTGATAACCTCACCTACATCTGGTACAAGAATGGTGAAATTACTAAACAAACCAAAACCAGCAAAGTGTATTTAAACTCAGTCAGTATTAGGGATGAAGGCAGCTACTCCTGTGCTATAAAAGGCAATGAGGATCTCCGTTCTCCTGCAGTGTGTCTCCTGGGAAACTGCTGGAGTGTGAGTTACACCTCCAAGACAATCTGTGGCTTTACTGGGTCATATGTAGACCTACCTTGCACTTACACATTCCCCGGAGATCTCAATATCACAAAGATACTTTGGGTGAATAATACAGATCTCAAAATGGAGCCTGAAGATCTGAGTCAGTACCCGGAGTATGAGGGTCGTGTGGAGTATCGTGGAAATGGTAGCGACTGCACCCTGAGAATCAAAGATTTGAGAAAGAGTGACTCGGCCAAGTACAGGTTCCTGTTTAAAAAGCCAGAAGGGACGTACTTTAAGTCATCCGCAGTATCGCTGTCTGTCGCAGACCTACGTGTGCATGTATATCCTGCCTTCGTGGAAGAGGGAGCCTTTGTGTGGATCAGGTGCCATACCGAGTGCGATCTTTCGCAAAGCTATGGGGACTTAATTTGGTACAAAAACGGACAACGTATACTCAACCCAAATGAAGACGAAGGCTACATGATGCTTAATGTAGTCAGCAGTGAGGATGCAGGCAGCTACTCCTGTGCACTGGTTGGCCAGGAGTTACGATCTCTGGAAGCTACACTCACCGTCAGTAAAGGACCTGTGCCGATCTTAACTATTGTTCTGGGGGTTTTAGTTTTTCTGACAGTTGGAGTTCTTCTGGTTTATATTTATAGCACGCTGAGAAGGAGAAACACGGGAGGACCTACTAGAACTAATAATGACGACGCTCATATAGATGTGAGTAGGAGGGAGAGCTCCCCCACCTATGAAAACGTAGGACCAATCTATGAGGACCCAGATGAGTATGACGACATGTACACAGCTCTTCGGAGAGGGCGTTTGCACTTGGTGTATGAGACCATCCAGAGGAGAGAATCACCACAGGACCTGGACTAAAAGGCGTCTGCAAGGAGAGCAATGGCACCAAACAAAGGGCAGGCCTCATAAGATGGATCGGTGATTGGATACATGCTTGAGAAAAGGCTGATCTCTGTTTTCTTTTTTTAATGCAAAAATATATTGAATGGAAATGTTATAATATAAATGAGTGCTTGGAGCTAATTCTATGTTCTCTTTTAAAATTACTATTACAAGCTCATGAATACCAGCTAATGAATGTGTCGTAATCTACAGCATGTATAGGCATGTATAGACATGTATAGGCTACATATTAAAGAAACCTAATGCTAGTCCATCTCTCTGGAGCTTGGCCTTGTCCTTCCTCTCTCTGGAACTTTGGCTGTGTCTTCCTCTCTCTAAAACTTGGCCTTGTCCTTCATCTCTCTGGAGCTTGGCCGTGAGCGGGTACAAAATGTCACCATGACGAAGTGGCAGACGGGGACTATCTCTCCGGGGGCTTCATGCCCCTTCTCCTCTCATTAGAGGACATAGCACCATCTCACCCTTCTTCACAAATCAAATATCAACTATGGAGTAGTTGATGATGGCCTCTGCGACCTGAAAGCCCTTAATGAGTTTCAAAGGAAATTTTCTCTCACAATATCCCTCTGGCCTTTGTGCCTTGTGTCTTTTTGACAACAGATGACCATTTTGCTACTTATTTTTGTCCGTTTCATTTTGTCATATTACATTTTCTGTAATTGCTACATAAATTTTCAGCAATTTTGTCATTTTGTATGTATTATAGGACTATTTTGATAATGCAAGGATCGGTTGTTGCTAGCTTTATTCAGTTTGCTTTCGAGTTTGAAACTGCCAGCATCTACCTCCCCTATATGCTTCCTGCAGCTTGCTTTTTGAGTTTGTGCTTTCCATGTGGTTCATGCAGGTTGAATGAGCCTACCGCTGAGCGCGAGCCTCACCTCTTGTGCGCCGTGAAAATGTGATCAGTCAAACCATTGACATTTTACACCTATCCAGGGATGCTAATTAATGTTCCACTGCAGTGTTGGAGCTGGCCTGGCACAAACATAATTTACTCCATATTTTATTCTCAGTGCACCTGCAATGGGAACAAACTGCTTTCCTTGCCAGTGAAGGCCCATGGCCTTATTCTCCTGAACTCTCCCTCAAGTTTACTAGTTCATTTTGGTCTCTATAGTCATATAAACTCCTTTCCTTAATTCCTTTTTGTTATGACTGACCACTGATCTGTAGAGAACTTGAAAGCAATATTGCAGAAAGCTATGCATTCCTTTGAAATATCAGCAGTCATCTCCTCTTTCACCCCTGCTGCCAAACTAACCCTGATTCAGATGACCATCATACCCATGCTAGATTATGTATAGATCGGCAGGTAAGGGTGCTCTTAAGCGGCTAGATGTTCTTTACCATTCGGCCATTTGATTTGCCACCAATGCTCCTTATAGGACACATCACTGCACTCTATGCTCCTCTGTAAACTGGTAATCTCTGTATACACGTCGCAAGACCCACTGGTTGATGCTTATTTATAAAAACCTCTTAGGCCTCACTCCCCCCTATCTGAGATATCTACTGCAGCCCTCATTCTCCACATACAACATCCGTTCTGCCAGTCACATTCTGTGGTCCCCAAAGCCCACACATCCCTGGGTCGCTCGTCTTTTCAGTTCGCTGCAGCTAGCGACTGCAACAAACACTCAAACTGGACAGTTTTATCTCAATCTCTTCATTCAAAGACTCAATCATGGACACTCTTACTGACAGTTGTGGCTGCTTTGCGTGATGTATTGTCGTCTCTACCTTCTTGCCCTTTGTGCTGTTGTCTGTGCCCAATAATGTTTGTACCCTGTTTTGTACTGCTGCCATGTTGTGTTGCTACCATTTTGTTGTGGCCTTTTGGTAGGCCGTCATTGTAAATAAGAATTTGTTCTTAACTGTCTTGCCTAGTTAAATAAAGGTTAAATAAATAAAAACAAATTTAAAGGTGGTTTGTCAGTATTGGGGCATGGCAGTACAGTATGTGTATTTGCTCAACAGAGGGACGTTTTAGCAGGTGAGTGAGACAGCTGGTCAAACACTAAAGCAACCCTTTATTCCCTCACCTGTGGGTTGTGGCCCATCCAAGTTTTACAATTGGCCTTCTGTGTAATTGAAATATTTACTATTTTCATAAAAAACTGAGGCTGCATGCATCTATTCCAGATTGATTACTTTAATGTAGGTTGCCTGGGGTCTGAAGTGACTAACTATGTGCATAGTAAACTGCCAAACTGGCCTACTTCTAATATCACGGTTATTATATATGCTTATTAATGATATTTTCATTGCTATGCTGTCGTTTGTCACTATTCCCAGAAATTGTTGTCTATTTCGCCAGTTTCCATGAAAGACATCACAATGGCCTTGATTCAAAGCTGCACGTGTTGAATTGTTATTTTCTTGAAATTTCTTGTCATTTAGAGCAAATTACAGTAGTGAGGGCATACATTTTTAACACTTTTTCATACTGGTCCCCCGTGGGAATCGAACTCACAGCGCTGGCATTGCAAGCGCCACGCTTCATAACCCTGAATTTGACTGAGCTTCTCTAGCTCAGCTGTTGCTGCAGGAGATATTAATCCAAGATTGCTGTGAGTGCCTGAGACTGGCTCGTACAATCAGCAGATTTTAAAAAGAGCTTAAAAATCCCATGAGCACTGATCCCATTTCTGATTGCCTAATAATTTTAATTGAGGTGCTCCGTCTAGTCTCTAACTAGACAACATAGATGAACTAGACAAAGTAAAAGGTTGTATATAAACCACTTAAATAATCAGGCATCAAGCTGTCTCTTTGCTCTTCCTCTCTCTCAAGAGCAGAACGTTCTTTCCTGAAACACAGAGACAAAAGTCCCATCAGCCACGAGACAGCGCTACCTTCGAGCTAGACTAGCATCTCAACCCACAGTGACCCTATGTAAGGCTTGCAATGTGAAGCAACAATCCATTTAAAAGATTGTTGCACAATTAATTTGATTTTGTTTACCAATCTAGTGTGTGTACAAAGCACAAAATGATCATAGTAAATAAGAATGGGTACAAAAGGTCACGCCTAACCATGTACTTACATAGTTTTTGCGGACTGGCTCATGTCATCAACCGTACAATACAGCTCTCTCAGTCCCTGACTGAACACTAGGGGAAATGTATTGTCTGGAGATGATATTCTGCTGTATTAATGAGTTGTCAGGGAGAAACAATGAGGCCCATTGAGAAACATTAGACTCAGCACCATTCTCTTTCTCCTTGAGACAAGGAAACAATTACACTTCTAATAAACATTAGCCATTCGGTCCCCTATGCTTTGTTAACACTCCAGAAAGAAATGGGTTGTTAATCAAATTCCCCCAAGTTTTCAGTTTACTGCTGTTCTGCTAAAAAGAAAAACAATTTGAACCGAGAAGGAACGGGTCCTGTGAATTTGTCCTTGTATCATAACACACTGGAAATCAATGATTTATTTGTATCACTTGCAGGTGACCAAGGTAACCAAAAGAGAGCAAATTGAGTTTTGTATGAAACATGTCTATGCTATGAAGACACAGACACTGTTCTCTATTCTATGGGCTAGCCTTTGGTATAGGAAAGTGACACTTCACTTTGCTGATGTACACTACATGAACAAAGGTATGTGGACACCTGCTCGTCGAACATCTCATTCCAAAATCATGGCCTTTAATATGGAGTTCGTCCCCCCTTTGCTGCTATAACAGTATATATACTATATATACTGTATAGTGTAGCTTATAGAGATTAATTCAGGTTTTATCATGCTGTAAATGTTTTTCTGTTGTAAATGCACCAGGTTGTCAGAAATATCTTCCAAAATCCATTTATGATGATACCACAGCACATAATCCCTTACTTGGCACATACAGGGATAATTCTAGTCGCCAAGGTGATTAAAAGGACATAGAAATAATGTGTTGAGACAACATGTCTCCCTTTATTGTTAGAACATACTTTCATGAAATCACAGGTGTGTTTAACACAGCCCACATACATACATTTGCAGTTCATCTTAACAACCTATTTCTCCCAGAGCGTTATTTCACATTACTACCCATGCTATTTCCTTTCCTCATCATTAAGACCTCTGGTGCATGACCAAATAAAAAATACGATAATGGAGAAAGTCTCCTCAATGTCTGCGTAATCATATAATGACTCTTATGGATGAGGGGGAGAAATTGGTTGTGGCAAGGTTAAGCGGGAAAGAATGACTTTGTGCCTCCATGTTTTGCGGTGTGACCCAGAAATAATGAGAGGAGACCCAGGAGGAACTATGAGATGGTGTTTGGGGAGGCAGGGGGGATCCTGAGCTATTTCTGTAGTATGGTGTGTGCAGGAGCTAACTGATACTCCAGTTTTTCCCTTGAACACTGTTTAACCACATAGTTACCTCAGATCTCGATTATAATGGAGTTAACTGTCACAGATTAATATCAGTCCAAACTGTAGTGTATTATGACCTAATTATTTGAATTAGGTTCCATAGCAATTTCCTACCGTTCACGCGAGCGCCTGTTAACATCTAGTAGGCTCGTGACGAGTTAGGACGCTGAAAATTGGGTTGAGGATGGGCTTACACCGCAAGCTACGGCTCAGAGTATTGTGGATTCAATTGTTTTTCTATTTTATTTTTAACCCTACCCCAAACCTTAACCCTTACCTTAACCATGCCAAATTAATACCTAAATGGTTAACCCAAACCTTGACCATTAACTTTAATTTTGAATTAATACCTAACCTTAACCGTAGAGGTTATTTTTGGTTTCACTTTTGCGCAGTTTGACTGACAGCTATTAGAGGTCTTAATTAAAATGGCAACACAGTTCATAATCTACAGACGGCCCCACAGACCATCATTTAAACGGACAGGCATGTCATATCTCTGTTGCTGTAGTTACGATGAGGGATGGCTTGTGTTGCCAAATATACTTGAGAACCTGAGCAGCCCCTGGCCAGCCTGAGGATCTACGTCTGGTGGGCCCAAAGATGCCGTAAAATAATGACTTTACCTTGGTCGAAAAGAAGGACTGGGAGTGCATTATGCTCTTCTCCCCTTTCTTCTCCTCCACGGGAGATGAGGTGCTGGTGATGTGGACAGTTTCAGATTACCGCAATACAGAAGGTGTTCTCAGTGTGCTGTTACTTCAGGCCCTACAAGGTGGCCTGGAGAGGGAGGAGGAAGGCACCTCCTTCCAGGATTCTGAACAAGAGGAAAGTCACCGGTAGCATCAGCACCTCGGAGCTCTCCACCCCCAGCTCCCAGAAGAGGTTCTGCCAATAATGAGGCACTTAGCCTACATGTACAGTATACAGTATACTGTAAATAGTTCCTCAATAAAATATTTTTTTGTTATGGGTTATTGAGACAGGTATAATAACAAATATATATATTTTTAAAGTGATGTTTTGGTGCAGTATATTCAGGGTTGTGGAGTAACGCTACCAGCAGAAATATTGTAATCAGATTACAGATACTTTTGAAAAACTAGATGATTACTTCCCTGCTTTGTCAATGACATTCAAATCAGCACTGAAAAAAGGCACAAGTTTAAGTTTGTTCCACCTGAGCGAGTCTGACCACAAGTCAGAGACCATTATGATGACACACCAAATGTGTTTGATGGATCGCGGGAAAAGTCCATGAATAGACTTTTGTAAACTACAGTCAAAGCTATGTCTTCCAATGGTGCGACTGGTGTCGGCATCCAAGGATTATCCAACGAATAAACGCTTGGCGGTAAGGATGACAGCAGTGAGCAGTGGTGTATTCTACCTTCTTGATGAAATTTCCCCCCCGGGGATCAATAAAGTATCTATCTATCTATCTATCTATCTATCTATCTATCTATCTATCTATCTATCTATCTATCTATCTATCTATCTATCTATCTATCTATCTATCTATCTATCTATCTATCTATCTATCTATCTATCTATCTATCTATCTATCTATCTATCTATCTATCTATCTATCTATCTATCTATCTATCTATCTATCTATCTATCTATCTATCTATCTATTCTACGGCGATACGGATATCACTTATTATTGATATCTACGTAGCGCATTGATGTAAATCACACTGCCGCTCTCTCATTTAGCTATTTGCTCATTTCGGATTGCGGTTGTTGTGGATGGCTATTCACAAATCTAAATGTGTATTTGAACCCAATAATGGTTGAATTCAAGAAGTTTACGCTGCCTATCAATCATTATTTTTGAAACCAGTGGTCAGCCAGTGAAAAATGCGCTCTTGCAACAGCTGCATAGCGCGGATCAAAGCCTATGGAATAAAAGTGGGGCTTTTATTGCTCAAACTTTCGATAGACTTAAAGGGGCAATCTGTAGATGCTACATACATTTTTGGATTTATAAATTATATTTACAGTACCAGTCGAAAGTTTGGACACACCTACTCAAGGGTTTTTCTTTATTTTTACTATTTTCTACATTGTCGAATAATAGTGAAGAGATCAAAAATAGCACATAAGGAACCAAAAAAGTGTTTAACAAATATATTTTAGATTCTTCAAAGTAGCCACCCTTTGCCTTGATGACAGCTTTGCACACTCATGGCAAAGCATGCCATTCTATGAGCGCAGCGTTTATTTTTCAACTCGAATCAATGAGCCCAATCAGTCCTCCATGACAACAAAATCATAAACAACAGAGTAGGGCTGTCATGCTCAGGTAGGTTTGGGGTCATGCTCAGGTAAAACAATTTGGCTAATCTATACTTCCATATTTGGGCTACCGAGTATCACAACTGGTTGTTATCGGGAGTCCCATAGGGCGGCGCACTATTAGACCAGCATTGTCCGGGTTAAGGGAGGCTAGGGTAGGCCGTCATTGTAAATAAGAGTTTGTTCTTAACTGAAATGCCTAGTTATAAAATATTTCCCAGTCATATTCTTGAAGATCAAGGGGTATAACATTTATTGGAATGACTGGAATTCTGATAGACTTTGGTTTTTATGTAAATATATAATTTAATCGTATTATTATATGTAGTAGAAAGTGATGGGTTAGAAGAAGCCTACATAACCAACCCATACTGTAAAATGTAACATCCATATATGGCCAGCTATGTAAACATTAACATTGATTTATCCTGCAATAGATGTCGTTCAGTTGGTAACATACATATTTGTCTTCTTCTAATGCCTCTTAAGGGGAAAGTAATATGTGTCAAGAAGTGCGTGGTCGTGTTTCGGAGGACGCACGGCTCTCGACCTTCGCCTCTCCCGAGTCCGTACGGGAGTTGCAGCGATGGGAGTAGACAATAACATGACTATATACAGGGAGTAGAAAATAACATGTCTATATACAGAGGTTACGTTACTGATTACAAGTTTGGGCAGGTAACTTGTAACTGTAACGGATTACATTTAGAAAGTAACCTACCCAACCTTAAGTATATTATATGTGAATGTGTTATGTGGTCTGACATATATTACAAAACACAATGTGCTCCATCATAGGCATATCAAACATGACATGTGTGTGTGTTTGTGTGTGTGCGCGCGCGTGCGGGTAAAGTTCCTGGATTATTGCTTGTGATACTTTGAGTGTGTGGTCATCACTCACCCCACCTCAAGTCTTACCCACAATACACCCGAAGTCTCAACAGTAACTTCAATAAAATAAAAAACATTTAATCAATCAAATGTTATTTGTCACAGGCTGTAAATGCTTACTTACGAGTCATTTTCCAACAATGCAGATCAAATAAAAATAGAAACAGGGACACAGTAAATAACAAATAAAAATTATGAATAAAAATAACATGGCTCAGCCTCCCAAGTGGCGCAGCGGTTTAAGGCACTGCATCGCAATGGGTCAGCCAGCCGCGACCGGGAGACCCATGAGGGGGTGCACAATTGTCCCAGAGCCGTACGGGTTAGGGGAGGGTTTGGACGCACGGGATGTCCGCATCCACGCTGACACGGTCGCCAGGTGCACGGTGTTTCCTCCGACACATTGGTGCGGCTGGCTTCCGGGTTAAGCGAGCACTATGTCAAGAAGTGCGGGGTCGTGTTTCAGAGGACGCACGGCTCTCGACCTTCGCCTCTTCCGAGTCCGTACGGGAGTTGCATCAATGGGAGTAGAAAATAACATGTCTATATACAGGCAGTTCCAGTACTGAGTCGATGTGCAGAGGTATGATATAATTGAGGTAGATATGTACAGTTGAAGTCGGATGTTTACATACACGTTAGCCAAATACATTTAAACTCAGTTTTTCACAATTCCTGACATTTAATCCTAGTAAAAATTCCCTGTCTTAGGTCAGTTAGGATCACCACTTTATTTTAAGAATGTGAAATGACAGAATAATAGTAGAGATAACTATTTATTTCAGCTTTTATTTCTTTCATCACATTCCCAGTGGGTCAGAAGTTTACATAAACTCAATTAGTATTTGGTAGCATTGCCTTTAAATTGTTTAACTTGGGTCAAACGGTTCAGGTAGCCTTCCACAAGCTTCCCACAATAAGTTGGGTGAATTTTGGCCCATTCCTCCTGACAGAACTGGTGTAACTGAGTCAGGTTTGTAGGCCTCCTTGCTGGCACACGCTTTTTCAGCTCTGCCTACATATTTTCTATAGGATTGAGGTCAGGGCTTTGTAATGGCCACTCCAATACCTTGACTTTGTTGTCCTTAAGCCATTTTGCCACAACTTTGGAAGTATGCTTGGGGTCATTGTCCATTTGGAAGATCCATTTGCGACCAAGCTTTAACTTCCTGACTGATGTCTTGAGATGTTGCTTCAATATATCCACCAAATTTTCCTTCCTGATGATGCCATCTATTTTGTGAAGTGCACCAGTCCCTCCTGCAGCAATGCCCCCCAACAACATGATGCTGCCACCCCCGTGCTTCACGGTTGGGATGTTGTTCTTCGGCTTGCAAGTCTCCCCCTTTTTCCTTCAAACATAACGATGGTCATTATGGCCAAACAGTTCTATTTTTGTTTCATCAGACCAGAGGACATTTCTCCAAAAAGTACAATCTTTGTCCCCGTGTGCAGTTGCAAACCGTAGTCTGGCTTTTTTATGCCGGTTTTGTAGCAGTGGCTTCTTCCTTGCTGAGTGACCTTTCAGGTTATGTCGATATAGGACTCGTTTTACTGTGGATATAAATACTTTTGTATCTGTTTCCTCCAGCATCTTCACAAGGTCCTTTGCTGTTGTTCTGGGATTGATTTGCACTTTTCACAGCAAAGCACGTTCATCTCTATGAGACAGAAAGCGTCTCCTTCCTGGGAGGGTATGACGGCTACGTGGTCCCATGGTATTTATACTTGCGTACTATTGTTTGTACAGATAAACATGGTACCTTCAGGCGTTTGGAAATTGCTCCCAAGGACAAACCAGACTTGTGGAGCAAAGAAGCACTGAGTTTGAAGGTAGGCTTTGAAATACATCCACAGGTACACCTCCAATTGACTTAAACAATGTCAATTAGCCTATCAGAAGCTTCTAAAGCCATGACATAATTTGGAATTTTCCAAGCTGTTTAAAGGCACAGTCAACAGTCAACACTTCTGACCCACTGGAATTGTGATATAGTGAATTATAAGTGAAATAATCTGTCTCTGAACAATTGTTGGAAGAATTACTTGTGTCATGCACAAAGTAGATGTCTTAACCAACTCACCAAAACTATAGTTTGTTAACATGAAATCTGTGGAGTGGTTGAAAAATGAGTTTTAATGACTTCAACCTGTGTATGTAAACTTCTGACTTCAACTGTACATATAGTTAGGGATAAAGTGACTAGGCAACAGGACAGATAATAAACAGTAACAGCAGAGTATGTAATGATGTGTGTGCATATGTTTGTGTGAGTTTGTGTGGCGTCAATATGCATGTGTGTGCATGTAATGTGTGTGTGTGGGCGTATGTAGTGTGTAATATGTTGGGGTGGCAGTTTAAGTATGTGTTAGTGTGTGGGTAGAGTCCAGTGTGTGTGCGTAGAGTCAGTGCACAATAGTTAGTACAAAACAGGGTCAATGCAGGCTTAATGACTCCTAATTATTTTAAGTGTACTTGTTAGTCACACGTTTTCATATGCTAGCTAGCTGCTAACCGAAAGGCAGCTAGTTGGATTTAGCATTACAATCTGCATCGTCCATTGTTCAGTTGTGTCATAGAAAATGAATGGAAATGCAAACCATGTCCTTTAAGGCATATTATGTAATCAACTCACATGCTAACGATACCAAGACAACACTGACATATTTCAAGGAGTCATTTGGGTGTCATACTACAACACATTTGCACACTTTCCCATATTAAATCGAGACCCCCACATCTCCCACGCAATATGCTGCAAGGTATCATTCATTTAATAGTGCAACCTCAATAATGCATATTAAAAAAGCCAATTCCAACTCCAATAACATGCAACAACACCAAAGGGACTGACACGTTAGGGATTACTATTCCGTAATCATCCACATTAAAGTATCAGGTTGATATTACAGTGGGGAGAACAAGTATTTGATACACTGCCGATTTTGCAGGTTTTCCCACTTACAAAGCATGTAGAAGTCTGTATTTTTTATCACAGGTACTCTTCAACTGTGAGTGACGGAATCTAAACAAAAATTTTTAAGTAATTAATTTGCATTTTATTGCATGACATAAGTATTTGATACATCAGAAAAGCAGAACTTAATATTTGGTACAAAAACCTTTGTTTGCAATTACAGAGATCATACGTTTCCTGTAGTTCTTGACCAGGTTTGCACACACTGCAGCAGGGATTTTGGCCCACTCCTCCATACAGACCTTCTCCAGATCCTTCAGTTTTCGGGGCTGTCACTGGGCAATACGGACTTTCAGCTCCCTCCAAAGATGTTCTATTGGGTTCAGGTCTGGAGACTGGCTAGGCCACTCCAGGACCTTGAGATGCTTCTTACGGAGCCACTCCTTAGTTGCCCTGGCTGTGTGTTTCGGGTCGTTGTCATGCTGGAAGACCCAGCCACGACCCATCTTCAATGCTCTTACTGAGGGAAGGAGGTTGTTGGCCAAGATCTCGCGATATATGGCCACATCCATCCTCCCCTCAATACGGTGCAGTCGTCCTGTCCCCTTTGCAGAAAAGCATCCCCAAAGAATGATGTTTCCACCTCCATGCTTCACGGTTGGGATGGTGTTCTTGGGGTTGTACTCATCCTTCTTCTTCCTCCAAACACGGCGAGTGGAGTTTAGACCAAAAAGCTCTATTTTTGTCTCATCAGACCACATGACCTTCTCCCATTCCTCCTCTGGATCATCCAGATGGTCATTGGCAAACTTCAGACGGGCCTGGACATGCGCTGGCTTGAGCAGGGGGACCTTGCGTGCGCTGCAGGATTTTAATCCATGACGGCGTAGTGTGTTACTAATGGTTTTCTTTGAGACTGTGGTCCCAGCTCTCTTCAGGTCATTGACCAGGTCCTGCCGTGTAGTTCTGGGCTGATCCCTCACCTTCCTCATGATCATTGATGCCCCATGAGGTGAGATCTTGCATGGTGCCCCAGACCGAGGGAGATTGACCGTCATCTTGAACTTCTTCCATTTTCGAATAATTGCGCCAACAGTTGTTGCCTTCTCACCAAGCTGCTTGCCTATTGTCCTGTAGCCCATCCCAGCCTTGTGCAGGTCTACAATTTTATCCCTGATGTCCTTACACAGCTCTCTGGTCTTGGCCATTGTGGAGAGGTTGGAGTCTGTTTGATTGAGTGTGTGGACAGGTGTCTTTTATACAGGTAACGAGTTCAAACAGGTGCAGTTAATACAGGTAATGAGTGGAGAACAGGAGGGCTTCTTAAAGAAAAACTAACAGGTCTGTGAGAGCCGGAATTCTTACTGGTTGGTAGGTGATCAAATACTTATGTCATGCAATAAAATGCAAATTAATTATTTAAAAATCATACAATGTGATTTTCTGGATTTTTGTTTTAGATTCCGTCTCTCATAGTTGAAGTGTACCTATGATACAAATTACAGACCTCTACATGCTTTGTAAGTAGGAAACCCTGCAAAATCGGCAGTGTATCAAATACTTGTTCTCCCCACTGTATATGACTTGACTGAGATTGACAATTACTCATTGCACCTTCATTGATTTCCTTATAATTAACCACAAAATATTATTATTATTTATTATATTACACTATTATACTTATAATTTTATATTATACTAATATTATACTTATTAGTATTATTAGTATTGTTTTCTACTCCGTATGGATCTGAAATGAATGAATGGGTGTAAGCAATACAGTATGGTTACAGCATCACCCGTCCACCATATTTCTCACCCGTATCCATTAATTTCAGATTTTCAAGGTGTGCTCAACGAGGAACCCCAATGATAGAAGCATAGGGTTTCCAATAGGACGAAACCCAAATACCAGGATGTAATATGCACACTATAATGGCCTCCATTGGTTGGAGATTAGGCCTTTGATGACAGGATGATGGATACCAACTTCTTGGTTATTTACCCACCACCATCCTCCCAGGGAGAGGATGGTGGTAGGACATCCTCTGTGTCCTACACTAGGTGATCATATTAAACACACAATCTCCAGGGAAATTTCACACATCAAGCGGGATCATAGGCTCCAGATGGCGGAACGGGCAATGGAACACACATGTCAACAGTGTCTGTGAATTACCCACCTTGATATAGAGGCCAACTCACAATTTTCAGGCATAAGTTAGCTTGGGCAGAGCATCCATTACAATGACCGTGTGATGGAGTAGTTTACTGGAACATGAGGGAGTTGAGCGGCAACTGTGGACGGACTGTAGCTCCGACGTCGGAGCTCCAGTCCGTTCACACTAGTCATTACTCAATCCCATCTTAAATCGTGGCTTTTAAGGAAGTATGCGAGCACACTCATTTGGTTCGCCTAGACGAACTGAAGGATGCTGACGCCTTAAGGTACCTGAAGTCGTATTTCCAGTTCCAAACATCGAAACCGTGTGTGGGAGTCGTGTTTCCCTTAGTACTGTGTTAAACCAATTTTATATACAGTATGTAGATTGTATAAGGTTTACTGGAAGTGCTCTTTGAATAGTTTAGTGTTTGGTTTAAAATGAGAAACTTTCTAAAAACTGAAGATGGGTAACCAGGTAAACAAGATGATGAGCGCAAATCCGGACAGGTGAATGACTAGAAAACTAAAATATGGTAACCTAAGTTTACAAATACAATTGGGTATTTCACTGGGCGATATTGCCTACTAGTACATAATTATGAAGAAAAGTATATGGAAGGTGTTCAATTAAATAAGTTAGGGATATCGTGTTAATCGTAGAATCGAGCCAATTTAAATCGCAAAGCAATAATGTAATGAGTGCCAGAATCAATCAATCGGAATCAATATCTGTTTGTGGTGAGAGATTGAAAGGGGTGCATGATGGTCTAGGACTGTCCTGAGTTGGCCTCTGGATTGGTTGGACTCCTTCAATTATATTCGTGAGTGTCACGATGCGTATAGAAGGGACGATAAACGGAGCGCTGATGGAGTGACATTCCTTTTTATTTATGAATGAGATCTTCTCACAAGGCATTCAAAATAAAAGGAGAGAGAAAACAAACTACTACAAACTGAAACACCGTGACTTAACTGAGTTCTGCCATCATGCAGACAAACACGAACAAACAAATAATGATCCACATGCAGGTGGATGGGAGAGAAGGCTAAATACCATTCCCAATCAGAGACAACGCTAGACAGCTGTCTCTGATTGGGGATCATTCACCTTCCCTCCCTGATGTAAGGACTGGGTTGTGGTTCCCCCTGATGGACATAAAGGTTACCACAATCCAGCCCTTACAGTACCCCCCCACAAGGCGCGGGCTCCCGACCGCGATACCTCCCCCCAACCAAGAACCACAAAGTCCAACATATAAAAAAATAAACAGAGGGGGGAACTTGCGGAATACTGGGGAGGTTGTTGTTGGTGGGGGCTCCGGCTCCGGCCTCGGGTGTGGCGTCTGTATTGCCGGCAGCTTCCTCCTTGCCTCCCCTTTGTATGCCCGATCCTGTGGAGCGGACTGCTCCGGCACGGGAGCGAAGCAGACTACCGGCCCCGGACTGGGCACCGGTGGAGCGGACTGCTCCGGTACGGGAGCGAAGCAGACGACCGGCCCCGGACTGGGCACCGGTGGAGCGGACTGCTCCGGCACTGGAGCGAAGCAGACGACCGGCCCCGGACTGGGCACCGGTGGAGCGGACTGCTCCGGCACTGGAGCGAAGAAGGCGACCGGCCCCGGACTGGGCACCGGTGGAGCGGACTGCTCCGGCACTGGAGCGAAGCAGACGACCGGCCCCGGACTGGGCACCGGTGGAGCGGACTGCTCCGGCACTGGAGCGAAGCAGACGATCGGCCCCGGACTGGGCACTGGTGGAGCGGACTGCTCTGGCTCTGGAGCGGAGCAGACGGCTGGACCCGGATTGGGCTCCGGGCTGCTGACCTTCACTGGAGGTCTCGGGCTGCTGACCTTCACTGGAGGCCTCGGGCTGCTGACCTTCACTGGAGGCCTCGGGCTGCTGACCTTCACTGGAGGCCTCGGGCTGCTGACCTTCACTGGAGGCCTCGGGCTGCTGACCTTCACCGGAGGCCTCAGGCTGCTGACCTTCACTGGAGGCCTCGGGCTGCTGACCTTCACTGGAGGTCTCGGGCTGCTGACCTTCACTGGAGGTCTCGGGCTGCTGACCTTCACTGGAGGTCTCGGGCTGCTGACCTTCACTGGAGGCTCAGGGTTGCTGACCTTCACTGGAGGCTCAGGGTTGCTGACCTTCACTGGAGGCTCAGGGTTGATGACCTTCACTGGAGGCTCAGGGTTGCTGACCTTCACTGGAGGCTCAGGGTTGCTGACCTTCACTGGAGGCTCAGGGTTGCTGACCTTCACTGGAGGTCGGGTGCGAGGAGCCGGCACTGGGCGTACCGGACTGGGCAGACGCACCGTTTGGCTGGTGTGCTGAGCTGGCACGGGTCGCACCGGGCTTTTGTTGCGCACCGATGTTTGGGTGCGCTGAGTCGGTCTCCTCCTCCTCCAACTCTGGACCGGCGCTGAAGTCACCGGGCTGGGAACTGGCACTGGATTAGGACTGTTGCTGTCGTTGTCTCTCCAGCGCCAATCCCCATCCTGTGAGGGTTCCTCCGGGAACCCCCACGAGTGAGGGAACAGAAGCACATCATCGTCGTCTTCCTCCGACTCCTCTCTGTACTTCCGCTCCCATGGCTGTAGGGGCTCCTCCGGGAACCCCCACGAGTGCAGTGGTCGGGGCTCTTCTCCCTCGATCCCCGACCACCCCCATAGCCCCCCCCCAAAATCAGTTTGGGGGTTTTTCTGGGCTCCAGGCTGGTCCCTAGCTTTTTTGGCCCGCCGACTCTTTCCCCGACGTCGGCGCCGCTGCTCCGGACCCCAGCCTTCCTCCACTGCACGATAATGGGAGTATTCCTCCTCGGTAATTTTCCCCATACCGAGGAGGATATCTCCCAATGTCAGGCTCCGTTGCGTCCCTGGTTGGTGGATCATTCTGTCACGATGCGTATAGAAGGGACGATAAACGGAGCGCTGATGGAGTGACATTCCTTTTTATTTATGAATGAGATCTTCTCACAAGGCATTCAAAATAAAAGGAGAGAGAAAACAAACTACTACAAACTGAAACACCGTGACTTAACTGAGTTCTGCCATCATGCAGACAAACACGAACAAACAAATAATGATCCACATGCAGGTGGATGGGAGAGAAGGCTAAATACCATTCCCAATCAGAGACAACGCTAGACAGCTGTCTCTGATTGGGGATCATTCACCTTCCCTCCCTGATGTAAGGACTGGGTTGTGGTTCCCCCTGATGGACATAAAGGTTACCACAATCCAGCCCTTACAGTGAGCAGCTTTTTCCTTTAGTTGAAATAAATTTACTTTGAATACCTAATAACCTGTTCGAAGGTGACTTTAAAGTGTGAACAATACAAATTCAACTGATAACACTGGTTAATTGTTCTCATTTTCATCTAATGTGTTAGTGCTTATGGCTGTGGAGCTATAACCTACTTAAGTCAATCTTAGCAATAATGCTGTTTCAGTTAATTTGGGTTTTAGCTCCGCTTTTTAAAGCTGTGATGTTTGGGAAAAACCTCTGAGGGGAATTTCAAATCTAATTAGCTGGTTTTGGCAATCTTGTTATTGTGATGGCAAGCCTGTTATTGTGATGGCAAGCCTGTTAATGTGATGGCAAGCCTGTTATTGTGATGCTCAAAATGATACCAGTGAGAAAAATGATCTACTATTAGGAAATGGGTCAAAATTATCAACATGCACCATCATATTAGGAAACAGGTCAAAATTATCTACATACACCAAAATATTAGGACACGGGTCAAAATTATCTACATGCACCAAAATATTAGGACACGGGTCAAAATTATCTACATGCACCATAATATTAGGAAACGGGTCAAAATTATCTACATGCACCATAATATTAGGAAACGGGTCAAAATTATCTACATGCACCATAATATTAGGACACGGGTCAAAATTATCTACATGCACCATAATATTAGGAAACAGGTCAAAATTATCTACATGCACCATAATATTAGGACACGGGTCAAAATTATCTACATGCACCATAATATTAGGACACGGGTCAAAATTATCTACATACACCATAATATTAGGACACGGGTCAAAATTATCTACATGCACCATAATATTAGGAAACGGGTCAAAATTATCTACATGCACCATAATATTAGGACACGGGTCAAAATTATCTACATGCACCATAATATTAGGACACGGGTCAAAATTATCTACATGCACCATAATATTAGGACACGGGTCAAAATTATCTACATGCACCATAATATTAGGACACGGGTCAAAATTATCTACATGCACCATAATATTAGGACACGGGTCAAAATTATCTACATGCACCATAATATTAGGACACGGGTCAAAATTATCTACATACACCATAATATTAGGACACGGTCAATCTTGAACACTGGAGGTCCCTCAAAAAATATATATATGCAAATGTCCAAACTTCAGTTGTACATTAAAGGAGGCCTTAAATTCTCTAGATCCGTAGAGGTCCCTAATGATGCTTAGCTTGTGAACTACAGTACAAACGATGAATGACATTACAACTTATTGTGGTAGACTTACATGGTTAGCAATTCCAACCACACTGCCTTTGACCATGATTGGAATCAACGGGGTGGTGGTTTGTTTGATATTAAAAGCCAAAGTTTCAATGGGCTAATGCAATGCACAGAAATTGCACTTAGTACGGTAATGTACAGTAAATCCAAGGCACCCCGATGCTGATAAGTAAAACAACGATGGTAACAATGATCAAGATGATACAGCACTAACAAAGCCATTTACATTTTAGTCATTTGATTAATAAATTCATCTGTTTGCTTCGTACATTACTCTGTGGGCCCATGTTTTTTCAATGGATGATGCCGCGGTGCCCCTTCAGCACTCGTGGGTGGATAGAAAAATATCTCCAAATGTCAGGTTTAGAATTTCATAGGAATCTGACACCCACGTTGACCTGTAATCCAGGCTATTACAGGGATTTAGTTTCATCACTTGGGTTGCCATGCACACACAAACAGGTGGCTTTGAAATCAGTCTTGGTAGAGTTTATAGTCATGGCACCTTGTTGATTCGTCTGCGAACATAGCCGCAACTCAAGACTGTACCTATGCCTTTTGCTAATTCAACTTTTAAACTGAGAGAGCTTTACATTGAATAGGCGATGACTCAACACTACCCATCTCTAATCTAATTGGAGGAAAGATTAGGTCAATGTGACTAACAAGACCAATCAAATATTGCAGGCCTCCAAAAGAACACACTATCAGTCAAAGTTTAACCGGCAACAATGATCAGCTGAATTTTAAACTAATTCCATAATCTTATTCGCTAATGGTGGCCAATCTTCTACTATTCATTTTCAATTGCAGTAAATTACATCACTGTCATGTTGGAAATATGGACACACACCCATGCATGATGTTGCTACAATATTAGTACTGTACGTGGTCAATACAATGTTGGAGGAAAGAGGTTTAACTAAGGTCTGAACTAGACCAACCTGGTGAATGATGGGTGAATGTAATGTGAAACCTGTGCAATCTGGTTAAGTCTAATGTGTCAATGATGTGACAAACAGAGGTCCTCAAGAAACACCTGACAATGGATAAGTTGGCCTACATGTTGTGCTTTGCTTTCACAACCAGCACTGAAGCAATGTCTATGTGTAGCCTAATGAAAGGCTACCCTAGATGGATGTCACCGTAAATATAGCACATCTATGGATGTCACCTTTAAAATTATTCATTCAACCGCATGGGTACACAAAAACATATGCCTGGGAAAATAGAACGAAATGGTATAAAGGCAGCAAGGCAGGTAGATAGGTGGTCATAAAAGCGTCCACTTGATAGCCTATTCATGGTTGTGGGCTGAGGCTGGGTTGTCGGCTATATACCGGTAAACTACTCAAGAAGACACTATTAGATCGAAAGGGGAGGGGTGCACAACGATTCACTGAACCGCGTCAATAATAATCGCTCTCTTTCGGTCAGAACGTGGGAAGTTTCAGAAGGGAGCTCTCCATGTGATTGATTCAGTGAGTTCCTTCATCAGCGGCAGGCAAGGCAGCTGCAGTTCCACTCATAAACACACTCATATAGCCAGTGTGCAAGAAGGAGCAAGGACGTCCCTTTTCGCAAGCAAACCGGAGATGCCAGGCGTGTGCACTTAATATAATAGTCTGCCATTCCAAGACAACTTCATTTCCAAGAGTGTTATTGTCGTTTTTGAAAGATTCCAATCGCCGGACAGGTAATTATGAGCACAGAAGAAAACCCTGCAGCCGGGTTTAGTATGTTGTTGGATGAGAACGGGGCTCTCCACTAGCAATGGTGCTGAAAGCTGTCTTTGATGAACAGGGAAGTGGGTCTGTATCACCGCGATCATTTCCATGGTGCGTTCACAAATGCAACGCCTTTATTCATCGGTTATATGTTGACATTTACGGATAATCTAATGCACATGCCATTCTTGCAATAGGCTACATACAATAAAAAAGGCATGGTTATTGTGCATGAAAGAACACCGTAGGTTATAGGAACCGTACGAACATTTATCGGTTGGTTGTAGATGCGTTGACAAACATTTGGAACCTTAAAAATATAAATTATCTGTAGGCTATTGGAAGATGGAAGTTTTCATATATAGCACCAGTGGCAGGTATATACTTTCATAACCGAAGAATTATGAGGAGGATTATTGTGTATTTTGGTCATCATCTTTCACCTCTGTGCTACTCCCGGGAAATTTGGAGACCTCTAAAAAATAGTTGGAAACGTGGTTTTAATTTCGGTGAAGCGTTTGAGACTTTGAGTGGCCTACCAATAAGAACACGCGTTGCTTCATAACTCTCATTATCCCTAACCAGACCTGATCACGTTTGATGTTTTAGGCAAAACATATAAGATAAAACATAAGTGTCACCGTATTTTCTAATTTGTACTCGTGACAAACGGTACATGCATGATTGTGCGTGCCTCTGTGTTTAGGTACGAGGTATGATAACCTATATTTAATTACCCTTGGTCTCATTCATATTCAATTAATGATCTCAATGGATTCTTATGGAAATATGGCTGAATAGTGTTTTATTTTTATTTTTTTAATGTTTCCTCAGAGTAAAGGGTTTCGGTCAAGACAAGTTACAAGTTTCAGTGGACAACTTAACACTGACGTTTTTCTTTTTTACTTTAGATCTGGCAACAAAGGACTATTTCTCCTGCTGGAGATCGTGAGGATAAAGAAGGCAGGAATTTAAAGCAATTATCATGGATTTTGTTATGAAGCAAGCGTTGGGAGGTAAGTTTACCTTGTGCTAATACTGCCTGTCAGTCTATGGCTCTTGTCTATGGGGGAGATAGGGGAGCGTCCGAGTGAGATCATGCGTGTCAGACAATGGGTCATGACGGGGTCCGTTAAGGCGACTGAAACAACTTTGTTCATGTTGGTTAATGGGTTTTTGAAGATAAACAGCTATCACGTTATACTGTTACCTTTATCATGTGTATATTCTGGGAAAGTGCACTTGGAATAATAGCTATTCCAGTTGATCATTGAAGGCGAGATATGTTTCTTGGTGAAATTTGAGCATGCATATGATATATATTTAGAATGTTTGGATGTTTGTTGATAGATTATTCCAAATAGATCGTAGAATTTTGAATAAACACTGTTTTGGTTATGCGCAATTGCACACTGCCACTCCAACAGTTAGTCCCTTGGCAATTTTGTGTATTTCAGTATCTGAACACGACGCATTGCACGTTATAAAACCCGAACCTTTAAAGATATATTTACTGAACCATGAAGACGATCTGGAGCGTAGGGGTTGAACACTTGTCTTTCCAATAAACGAATACAGTGGTAGCCTACCTGTAGCCTTCCAATGAGCGCCATTACAAATCACCAGCTTGCAGTATAACTGATTGTTGCTGATCATAATTACTGTGCAGTAAAGTACATCTTGACTTTTTGCTACACTGATCCTTCTCTTGACATGCTGACTACACATTTTCCAGCTGCAAAAGCCTAATCAACGCAAATTCAATCTTCAACAATTTCGTTAGTGCACATTAAATATGCATGATTTTCTTTTGATGATTGCTTGACATGAGGTGGCCCTATGTCGGGATTAAAATATAGATTAATGCATTTTTGAATGAATGTAACACATTTATCCCACTGTATAATGAATATGCAAATCAATCTAGTGGATGTTGAGGTAAGTGTATTTTATGGAGAGGTGATAGACCTAGAGACTGTAATACAGTAACCCCCCCCTCCCACACACACTCCTTTGTCCCTTGCCGCCCCCAAAAACGTGACAGCTGTGTGTTCTGAGTCGCGATGATGGATATGCGGGAGAACCAACCCTAGCTGAGTAGGGAGAGCAGGGGGCTCAAATGAGGGATGGGATTCGTTTCATTAAACAGATAACACACTGAAAACAAATAGTTCTTTATAGTGCCAAATAAAGGTTATTTGGCTTGTAACCATAGCGGATCCCTTTTTGGTGCTATATAGAACCTTTTGTTTTAAGGTTCTATAAAGAACCATGCTCATAAGGTTCTAAATGGAAACTGTGTGGGTGCTATAAAGAACCATTTTCTAAGGTTCTATAAATAACCATTAAAGGGGCAGTGCAGTCAAAACAGTGATTTTCCTGTTTATTTTATTTTGTATATTTCCACACTATGAGGTCGAAATAACACTCTGAAATTGTGAAAATGATGATAATGCCCTATTAGTGTAAGAGCTTTTTGAAGCTTTTTGAAGAAACAAATAAGATCGGGGAATAGGATCAGGGAAGTAAATAATTAAATTTATGAAAATTCTCCTTTCTCAGTCTCAAAGGTTCTACTCCCAATATTTTTTTATTTTACTAGGCAAGTCAGTTAAGAACAAATTCTTATTTACAACAACAGCCTAGGAACAGTGGGTTAACTGCATTGTTCAGGGGCAGAACAACAGATTTTTACCTTGTCAGCTCGGGGATTCAATCCCTCAACCTTTCAGTTC
The DNA here is from genome assembly GCA_023634145.1 of Thymallus thymallus. Classification (NCBI taxonomy): domain Eukaryota; kingdom Metazoa; phylum Chordata; class Actinopteri; order Salmoniformes; family Salmonidae; genus Thymallus; species Thymallus thymallus. Next base: position 5,581,052 of record CM042384.1, read on the forward strand.
AGGCCCAACACTCTAACCACTAGGCTACCGGCCACCCCAAATTTATGCTGAGTGTACAAAACATTAGGAACTCTCTGCTCTTGCCATGACATAGAATGACCTGGAGAATCCAGGTCAAAGCTATGATCCCTTATTGATGTCACCCCTTCAATCAGTGTAGATGAAGGGGAAGAGACAGGTTAAATAAGGATTTTTAAGCCTTGAGACAATTGAGCCATGGGTTGTGTATGTATATAGCCATATAGCCATGTTATCTTTTATTGTTATTTGTTATTCACTGTGCCAGTATTTCTATTTTTTATAGTTAAAAGGACCCGTAAGTAAGCATTTCACTGTTAGTCTACACCTGTTGTCTACGAAGCATGGTACAAATACATTTTGATTTGATGTGATGTTTGTAGATTTTTTTTGAAGAACCATAGAGGGTTTTTTATTCTGTTAGCCATATTATATTGTTAAAATTCCATAAGTGTTATTATTGTGTTAATTGACAAGTTGAATCAAGTGTGCTACCTCTGGAACAGCTGGGGGTCTCTGAGGAGAGAATTGAGAAACACTGATTTAGTCAACCAAGACACGATCATATGTCCAGTGATGCCATAACACAACCTATTAGATAAACTGGAATGATACTCTCATTCACGTTTGCACAAAAAACTGTGAGCAAACCACACCCCAAAATAATCTAATGAACCCCTTTGTGAACTGCAAGAACTGAGCTGATATGATGCTGAGTTGAGCCCTGGGCTGGGTAAAATATTTAGTGGCACAAGGTCACCTCGAGGGGGGGGGGGGGGGGGGGGGGGGTGGGGGGGTTTAGGACGCAAGGGGGCCCAATTTTGGAGTACTCAGTGGGACGTGAGAGTGACCTACTCTCCTTCACTGTCTGTAGCATCAGCTGGAATCTAATGGGGAGTGTGGCATTTACTCACACAACAGGGACACTTGAAAACAAGCAATATGCATTATACACACACTTACACACAGAGCTAGATATTCACGCGCATGCCATTTGCACGCTCTTAGAAACTCAACTACACACACACACACCCCACCACCCCAAAAATAAATGAGGGCTCACATGCGGTAAACCTCCTCTCCAACCTCAGCCACAACATCAACCACACCCCAAGCAGCCCCCTTCCACCTCCTCTCCTCTCCTCTCCTCTCCTCTCCTCTCCTCTCCTCTCCTCTCCTCTCCTCTCCTCTCCTCTCCTCTCCTCTCCTCTCCTCTCCTCTCCTCTCCTCTCCTCCCCTCCCCTCCCCTCCCCTCCCCTCCCCTCCCCTCCCCTCCCCTCCCCTCCCCTCCCCTCCGTCTCTGGGTCTCTGGGTTCAGCCACATGGAAACAGCCCAGTCGTGGCCCGCTTTGCTAATGAGGCTGATATGGGGCACATCCTTGTGAGCTGCACGCATGGGCTCCAATGACTGCTATCCTTCACTAGAAGGCTAAGGGACACAGCGCAAGACATATATAGTAGCCTAGCACCCATAGTATTGTCTGGCTAGAAAAGGAGGAAGGCGAGCGAAAGGCAATTGACTTCTTATATAGGCATCTGCCCTTATGGGATCCACTGCTATCTAAGCTGTAAGCCAAGGGATAGGGCAAGACATAGTCCCTGAGGCCCTGCATTATAAAGCTATAGCTACAATAGTGTAGTATTGAATGTACTGGAAAACACAGCAATCTCTAAATGATTGATGCGTTGGCATCTGCCCTCATCAATCCTGTGAGGTCTGTCCTTGGCATGTTCCGTTAAACTCACTGTGTGTGTGTCCTGTGCTCATGTAATAATAATGACAGATTCCTTCCACCTGAGGGCTTTTCTCAGCTGTAGTAGGATAGAGGGAGATTGACCAATGACCACTGGAGGTAAATCCCCAAGAGGGGTGCACTGTCCACTGTCAATCAAAGCTCCTAATCTGGATTCCTGGTGTGAAAATCTGGTTGTTTGGATAAATTCATGAATGAACCCTGGATTATACATCTAAGTAAATAAGACGAGGAAGTCATGCATTAATTAGATATGCAGAAACACAATAGCTGTGGCATTATCATAATTGTCGTCAGCACAATCATCACCATCATTATCGTTATTACAATAATCCCAAACCACGCTCAGCCGACCATGAAGTCAAATAAGGGTTTCTTACCATAACTACAGTACAATAAAAAAAAACCTGCTTCCTTAGTTTCCTCATGTTTCCAAATGTGTTCTTTTTCTTTTCTTTTAGCAGGGAGTGGGAATCAAAACAGTCTACCTGTAACTCTGGGAAGTCGATTGTGCGTGTGCCACATAAGCGCTGCCGCTTATTGATTTATGCGCTGACCTAGAAACGGCTAAACGGTGTATGCTGAGCCGGCGCAATTTTTCACTCTTTAATGAGACTGTTTGTCTGTAACCAGGAAGTGAGCGACAGTATCACATGGGGGTGACAGAATCAATACAGCATCCATGACGAGCTAGCCAGGAGGGGATTCGCCTGCTGTGGGTTCAATGGAGAGATGAGATGGAGAGGTTGGGTTACTGGGAGATAATGGACTTAGGTAACGCTTTTATTGGGCACTTACAAGCAGGTGCCTCAGCAAATGGTGACATCATCCTTTAATAGTGAATGTGTCCCTTTTTAATGTGCGTCCGCTCCTGTCAACAGGAGGCTTAGTGACGTAGCGCGCCTGCTTTCTGTGACGAGTGATACAGTGGAGGCTGTTGAGGGGAGGACAGCTCATATTAATGGCTGAAACGGTGCAGATGGAATGGCATCAAACACATGGAAACCATTCCACCTGTGACGGCACCATCAGGAGGAAATAGCTGCTGAAATGAAAGGGAGATAGCGTGTGAAATGGAAATAGATAAATGGTTTAATTTGCTCAGAATTTAATGTCTTTATGGCTCACCAAGTCTTACCTCCTCTCACACATTCACTCACTTACTCGCTCGCTCACTCACACCCCTGCAGCCAACAGGCTGAGGCAGATGTGTTGGGTTGAGGTTCAGACAGGCTGTGTCAAGCATTGAGCCAGAGCCTTCTTTAGGGGTCGGCAGCTGTCCATTCTCCTCCTGGCCAGCCCACTTGGCAGTGCCTGCCCTTCTTGGCTCTTGGCTCCTAATAGTAGCTATTACGATTGGGTTTGTGCTGTGGTCCCCTCGTGCCATCCTGGGGCCTTGGTGCAGAGAGAAAACAACTACCACAGCAGACATGCATGGGTACACACACACACACACACCACACACACACACACACACACACACACACACACACACACACACACACACACACACACACACACACACACACACACACACACACACACACACACACACACACACACACACACACACACACACACACACACACACACACACACACACACAGACAATAACACATAATGCACGTGCTGTATAGACAGAGACATAGAGACACACACTTAGAAAAAAGGGTTCCAAAAGGGTTCTTCGGTTGCCCCCATAGGAGAACCCTTTTGGGTTACATGTAGAACCCTCTGTGGAAAAGGATATACCTGGGACCCAAAAGGGTTCTACCTGGAACCAAAGGGTTCTACCCTTGAACCAAAAAGGGTTCTTCAAAGGGTTCTATTATAGGGACAGCGGAAGAACCCTTTTTGGTTATAGATATAACCTTTTTCACTAAGTGTAGAGCAACAGAGCCACAGAGACACACAGAGACACACAGACACACACACACACACACACACACACACACACACACACACACACACACACACACACACACACACACACACACACACACACACACACACACACACACACACACACACACACACTATAACAATGCCATTATTCACATGCACAGAAAAACTTGAACATACACAAACAAATACCAGACACACATACACACATTACTCTGGCTCATATGCACGTCACAGATGGTCTTACTCTCCTCTGTTGCGTCTGAGTGTGCCGTGAGGGAGTGACTCATTTGTTTAGCCTGGGTATTTGCACCTATAATACACAGTAGCGATTTGTCTACCATCTTTTCGCGTTTACGGCAATTTAACACAAAAAGCTCACACTTCAGTTTTGAATCTGTCTCAGTCAGAAAAACATACAAACCTTTTTCACACAGTTACAACAGTTACGAAAGGGGTAGGTATGGATTCACTGTTATCAACAGTTAGTCCTGATCTCATACAGTTACATATTTCTGGTTTTGGGAACCAATTTGGCAGTTATTTCGAAGCCATAGTGTTTCTGTCGCACTATCATCATATCATCATCAACAATTGCCTAACATTTCCCCTCAAGGCAGCAGGGTGCCGAGATACTACTTCATAATATTATAGTCATTTTTGGGGATGCTTTTGTTGTTTTATTTACTGGAATCAGTTCATCTTAATTTTATTTGGTCACATAGCATTGAAATTCTGTTTATCCTCTTGGCGATGTAAATGGTTTGACCTAATTGAGCAAAATTTCTTGCACAGAAATAGACAGCCAAAATACATGTTGGGCCTCGCTTCGGTTCCTAATATTGAAAGTTCACAGTTGAGCAGAAAGTGAAAAGTTCATTCAAGAGACTTCAAAAGCTAGTATCTGGTCTTATTATTATTATTATTTATTGCTTTTAGTATATCAAATGTGCAATAAGTGCAGTTGTCTGTAATTAAACCCTGCGCACTAAGGACTGTATTTTAAGGGAATTACTATTATTACCCCAATGATATCATACACACATTTAGCTATTAAAGTATCTCTTCCTGTCATTTACCTGTACAGTTTGTGTAAACATGCAAGTATTCACTTATCTGTAAATATAACGGTATACCTAACTGTACAGCTAATTTAACCATGCAAAATTTTCACTTACCTGTTCATTTACCCATTCTGTCTATTAAGTAAACTATTATTACCCTCGCTCATATCATACGCATTAGCTACTGAAGTATTTCTCTGCCATCAACCTGTATAGTATAGTTAACCATCCAACATCCACCAATGTATAGTGTACATATTCAGCCAACCACTCATACTACGCAATGTCCTTTTATAGCTTTTTTTTTTGCACTCCAGATATCCTGTATTTCTATACTTTTTCATACTGCCGCTCTATGTATCATGTACCGTGTATCTGTCTTTTGTGTACTTTCGTTGTGGCATTTTGCACCTGCCCTGTGTTTTTGTTGTAGCTGCTTGATAATGAAATTTCCCCCCCGGGGGATCAATAAAGTACCTATCTATCTATCTATCTATCTATCTATCTATATAAAGGAACCACTGCCATCAAAAATAGGTCTGTGACGTTGGCCGTTAGATAACCTCACATTTTCAGCTTGGGTCTCCATACAGTATGCTACCCTGCATCACCCATAGAGACTAGTGCGTTACTGGCTGGCAGTGTGCTAAGGTTCTTTGGCCAGAGCATCGGTTATCCTTGCTGTGCCTCCTTGACCACCTTCCAAAATGGCCACCTCTTTCGTATGTCATCTTGGCAGAAAATCCCTATCTCCCCATGCCAGGCTTAAGCCATCGATATAGTAAATTTGAGACGTGGTTCCCTTAAGGTTCCAGGGCATTCAGGTCTCTCCATGTGTTCACTTTCCCCTTACCTTCCTCCCTGCTCCTTCCCTGTACCTAACTCAAACATATAGGCTCATCAATTATGTCAAACCAGACTCACTTGAAGGTCTATTAAACAGCCTGGCCCTGTTTGGTGCGCTAGGCCATTTATCATGTACACTTCCAGTGTCTGGTGCTGATTCCGTGTATGTGTATGAGCAAGAGAGAGAGAGAGTTTTATTTTTATTTTTATTTAACCTAGGCAGGTCAGTTAAGAACAAATTCTTATTTACAATGACGGCCTACCTACAGGGTCAGCCCCTGGAACAAAAACGAGGGTTAAGTGCCTTGCTCAAGGAAACATCAACAGGTTTTTTCACCTTGTCTGCTCAGGTATTCAAACCAGCGACCTTTCAGTTACCGGGCCAATGCGCTAACTGCTAGGCTACATGCCGCCCCTGTGAGGGAAGGAGAGAGAAGGAGGGACAGATAAAGAGAGTGGGTTAGGGTGTGAATATTTGCAAGGTGCAAGGTCAAGCAGAACACAAGTGGTGTGTTCTGCTTGAACACTGTGGTGTTACAGTCTAGCATATAGGGTATTACCTTAATGTATTTGCTGTAACCAAATAAAATCACTGAAGTCAAGATTTGTGATGGAGAGTTGGCCTCACGGATCGATTTCGATCAGTATTTCCCTCAAATAATTTATTCAGTGGAGAACCTAAGGCTCAGATAAAGGTAAATTAATCCACCAATTGCTAAAGCCTGTACAATTCAACCCACCAATTACTAAAGCCTGTACAATTCAACCCACCAATTACTAAAGCCTGTACAATTCAATCCACCAATTACTAAAGCCTGTACAATTCAATCCACCAATTACAAAAGCCTGTACAATTCAACCCACCAATTACTAAAGCCTGTACAATTCAAACCACCAATTGCTCTGCTCAGGAGTCATTATATTGTGCATTGTACATGTACTGTATTTCCATATGGTTCCCTGTGTGCATTCTACATCCAGCAATGTGCCTGGCTGGTCATGTGTGTGCTGAGCAGCTCTTTGGCCCCGTAGCTTTGAAGGCTTGGGGAGAGGGACATGTGGACTGGGCTGGGTTCCGCCGGTGGTCTCTGCAGATAATGTTGGAGGCTGCGTCACGCGCCATCTGTCCAAGGGAGATTCCTCTCCCTCCTTGCTCCTGAAAAAGGACAATTGGGTTTAGGTGGGAAAAAATGGCCATATAGCATTTTCATTATGGATGGAGGACGGCTCAGTTGGCCATCAATTATAGTGAATGGGAGAGTCAGTTTCAAATGACTTTAGGAGTTAGGTGCATAGGGAATGGGGATCATTGAGGAAATTGGATTTTGTTTTGGGGGATATGCTGACTTTAGCATTCATCCCTCCAGGGCTCAGTCACAGGTATGATTCATCCGTCTCGTAGTAGAAATCTGAGCATATTAGGTGCTGTCTCTCGAGTCAAAACTCGCCCGTTTCCTCCCGTCGCTTGAGAGATGTGCCGTTGGATTGAGCGTGACGGATGCATCCGCAACCTGTTTATGTTCCAGTACCTATCATGCATGATAAACAATTTGGAGGCCCTACTGTGTTTCTTTAACGGAATCTGATGAAAATATGAAAATGAGGCCTTCTGCCTTCCATGCCTCAGCCTCACTTGATCAAATATGCCCTTCAACAAATTTGCTCGCTGAAATCATACGCTCTCAAAGACGGGGAGAGAGCCTGTTATTTACTCTTGGTGGTATTTATCTAAATGCCATTCCACCTATAACCCCATAGGCCATGTGTGTGAATGACAGATTCATTCACAGGCATTTGTTTGGAGTTGGCCTCAAATTTGATAGCTTTGATAGCGTTTCAGTGCTGAAACTATTAGTTCGGCCTGCATTGCACGAGAACACAAAGCATGTTTAACCTAGGCATCCAATTTAGAAATTTACTTATTTATTGTTGTGTACAACTTACTACTATTGTGGCCATCACTACTACAGTATCTGTCCACCAACTAGCTCTCCACCAATACTCCGAGTTTAATAACGGTGCTACATCTTTGAATTGAGTTCAATGTCTTTGAGCTGCATTTGTGGCTTTTAACAAGTACCTTTAATACGGTGTACTTACCAGAAATGTGGGTGAGCAAGAAAAGACTTGCCGTGGGCGAGCGTAGGGATCTCTGCTGACCTGCTGAAGCTTGATGGATTCTCTAAAGCTCTCTGGCTGAAAGCAATGCCAGGCGTCTAAGTAAAACAGGTCTAAGCATTACTGGAGGCTGTAGAGGTCAACGTTTCGTCGTAATTTGTCATCGTATTGTGAAGTGGAATCTATGTGGAAAATACATTGGATTTGAAAAAAGTCATCAATGTAAACAGTTGTTTTGAGGGTAAAATTTCTACCACAGGATTATGTCATCATGGTAACCAATTTTCAACATAGACAAATCTGGTATAAAATATGTATAATTTTCAATGTGTTAAGGAAACAATGGGCTGGGCAGCACCTCCTACTGGAGTGTTTATGTATAGCTATCTATTTGGTCTCCCATCTAGGACTGGATATTTGTCACTGACTATAACCAATGTGCTTTCATGAGAATATTTGTTGAGGAATCTGCACTTAATATATTCACTGTTGCTATTGAAGTCATTCCAACGGGTAGGTTCAACAGAGCAAATGAAATGTAACCATACTTTATAAGTCATATATCATCAATTATGCTATTTAGGCCTGTATAGCATTTGGGAAGTCATCAACAGCTATTGTTTAAATTCAGCCCAGGATTCAACTAAAGATAGACAATACATATAGGCCTAGGGTTTCAAATGTCATGTTCAAGCTAACAATTCATATGTTGGATTCACGTTTCCATCTCAACCAAAAATCAAAATTAAAGAATAGGATTAAAATGCATTTCAAGTTTGATTTGATTCAGTCCTATTGTTTAACTTAGATATTTGGTTGAAATGGAGACATGAATACAACATATCAATCATTAATTTGTAGACAAACTGGAATTAAAGCCAGACTCAGTGGCACAGATGGAGCCATCCTAGCAGAAAAAAACATCTCCTTTAAATGTTGATATTTGGTTGCTTTGACAACCAAACACAATTCAATATCACTTTTGCAATACGGTAAATAGTCTATTAATTTCTCAAACAAGTTAACAAATTATATGTTGGACTCACATTTCCATCTCAACCAAAAATACAAGTTAAAGAAATAAAAGCCAGTGGCACAGATCTAGTATTCACACCCCTTGACTTGTTCCATATTTTGTTGTCTTACAGCCCCAATTTAAAATTGATTACATTTCGTTTTTGTGTTAGTGGCCTATACACAATACCCCATAATGTCAAAGATTACAAATTAATTAAAAATGAAAAGCTGAAATGTCTTGAGTCAATAAGTATTCAACCCCTTTGTTATGGCAAGCCTAAATAAATGCAGGAGTAAAACTTAGCTTAACAAGTCATAATAATTTGCATGGACTAATCTGTGTGCAATAATAGTGTTAAACATGAAAGACTACCTAATCTCTGTACCCCACACATACAATTATCTTTAAGGTCCCTTGGTCGAGCAGTGAATTTTGAACACAGATTCCACAACCACAAAAACCAGGGAGGTTTTCCAATACCTTGCAAAGAAGTTTACTTATTGGTCACTACAAAGATACAGGACTCCTTCCTAACTCAGTTGCCGGAGAGGAAGGAAACCGCTCAAGGGTTTCACCATGAGGCCAATGGTGACTTTAAAACAGTTACAGAGTTTAATGGCTGTGATAGGACAAAACTAAGGATGGATCAACACCGTTGTAGTTACTCCACAATACTGACCTAATTGACTGAGTGAAAAGAATGAAGCCTGCACAGAATACAAATATTCCAAAACATGCATCCTGTTTGCAACAAGGCACTGCAAAGTAAAACTGCAAAAAATGTCCTGAAAACAAAGTGTTATGTTTCGGGCAACCACTCTCCATATTTTCAAGCATAGCGGTGGCTACATCATGTTATGGGTATGCTTGTAATCGTTAAGGACTGGGGAGTTTTTCAGGATAAAAAATAAACGGAATAGAGCTAGGCACAGGCAAAATCCTAGAGGAACACCTAGTTCAGTCTTCTTTTCACCAGACACTGAGACATTAATTCACCTTTCAGCAGGACAATAACCTAAAACATGGCAAAATATACACTGTTACACTGAGTTACTTATCAGGAAGACAGTGAACGTTCCTGAGTGGCTGTATTAGTTTTACATCTACTTTAAAATATATGGCAAGACCTGAAAATGGTTGTATAGCAATGATCAACAACCAATTTGACAGAGTTTGAAGAATTCTGAAAAGAGTAATGGCAAATGTTGCACAATTCAGGTGTGGAAAGCTCTTAGAGACTTACCCAGAAAAACTCACAGCTGTAATTGCTGCCAAAGGTGCTTCTGCAAAGTATTGATTCAGGGATGTGAATACTTACAGAATGCAAATTACATATTTCTGTATTTCATTTATAATAAATGTACAAACATTTTTAAAAACATGTTTTTACATTTTTTTACATGGCAATTATGGGGTATAGTGTTTAGCTGTAAAACAACAAAATGTGGAATTAGGCAATTGGTATGAGTACTTTCTGAAGGCACTGTAACTATGCAAGCAGAAGAGACTTCACAATTGAAAACACAATTCAGTATTACTTTTGTAAGACAGTAAATAGCCTAGTGTTAAGGCTATTTTACAAACTGATGTAACAGTATTTATTCAAACTTAAAATGAGTAACACATCCATGGCCATATTTTGAGCTTACTGTAACAATAAATGTATTCTTATGTCATCATAGAAAGTATGCATGTTCAGGTTTGCAGGTCTGTGGAAATCTTCACAATTGCTATAATAATCTGCACAGAATCTCAAATGGCATTGATCACTTGCACCATGTACTTTAATGTAATCTCAACTGAAATCCAAGTAATTTGGTTGTGCTATTAGATGAAGCACAGTGATAACACATTTAGGTGACAACTAAGCAAAAAATCTGACATTGATTTTCCATTGGAATTTGGTTGTGCTTTTAGATGGTTGAAAGCATAGTGATAACACATTGGGTGTCTTTTGGCTGTGTTTTTGAGTGCTGAGTGCTGAGCGGCCTGAAAGGCCGCTCAGCAAGGAAGAAGACACTGCTCCAAAACCGCCATAAAAAAGCCAGACTATGGTTTTCAACTGCGCATGGGGACAAAGATCGTACTTTTTGGAGAAATGTCCTCTGGTCTGATGAAACAAAAATAGAACTGTTTGGCCATAGTGACCATCGTTATGTTTGGAGGAAAAAGGGGGAGGCTTGCAAACCGAAGAACACCATCCCAACTGTGAAGCACGGGAGTGGCAGCATCATGTTGTGGGGGTGCTTTGTTCATGAGGGACTGGTGCACTTCACAAAATAGATGGCATCATGAGGAAGGAAAATTATGTGGATATATTGAAGCAACATCTTAAGACATCAGTCAGGAAGTTAAAGCTTGGTCGCAAATGGGTCTTCCAAATGGACAATGACCCAAAGCATACTTCCAAAATGGCTTAAGGACAACAAAGTCAAGGTATTGGAGTGGCCTTCACAAAGCCATGACCTCAACCCTATAGAAAATGTTTGGGCAGAACTGAAAAAGTGTGTGCGAGCAAGGAGGCCTACAAACCTGACTCAGTTACACCAGTTCTGTCAGGAGGATTGGGCCAAAATTCACCCAACTTATTGTGGGAAGCTTGTGGAAGGCTACCTGAAACGTTTGACACAAGTTAAACAATTTAAAGGCAATACTACCAAATACTAATTGAGTGTATGTAAACTTCTGCCCACTGGGAATGTGATGAAAGAAAAAAAAGCTGAAATAAATCAGACAAATAAAGTGGTCATCCTAACTGACCTAAAACAGGGAATTTTTACTAGGATTAAATGTCAGGAATTGTGTAAATGTATTTGGCTAAGGTGTATGTAAACTTCCGACTTCAACTGTAGCTCATGTGAAAAACAAATAGGTTGACTAGGAAACCCTGCACGACAATAATGTGTAAACACTATCTGGAAGAATCTGCGCCATTACAGAGGGAGATACTCCTCAAAACCATACAGATGTAGGATCTTAATTTGATCACTCTTTTGTTGCTGAGAATTTTCCTGCAAAGCAGGAAGTGCAAACTTTTATTGTATTTGAGTTTTAAAAAGCTTCTAGTTTGTAATTTCCACTTTGAAAAAATAAACCCCTACAGAAATAATCCACATAATTCACATTTCCTGTTGCTGCAGGATTATTTTCCTGCTGTAGCAAACTGGCACAAATTAAGATCAGACATCTGTAAAATAATGGCCATTGGACACAATGGAACTATAATTAGTTAGCGGATGTGAATTGAAAGGGAAATGCTACACTTGCTTGGTTAATTGTGTCAGTGATGGAAAGTGGATGGAATTGGCCACTTACATGCTGGTAATGAGTCACTGAAACCTGTCCAAAATGAGATCTGTTTTAGCACAGACTGGAGACAATAGCAAATCAGATCACTTCAGCAACTGGATTGAAATTGCAGCCCCAACTTGTTGACAGGTTATAAATTGACCTACTTGTGACTGACAAGAATTGGGAGAGGATGAATGAACTGGAACGTTCACATGAAAGGGAAGGAGAGAGCACAAGTTGAATGAGATTGTTTTGCATGAGCCACATCAAGCCAAATCAAAGATGGCGTTCTTGTCCGAATGATCACAGGCCTTTGTCAAATGTATTTGTGGGACGTGATAGAGGGGATGGCAGACAGCGGTGCATACAGAGCTGCTCTGTGCTGACGTAGGAAAAAACAGTGCTATATAAAACCTGAAATGGCTCTTCCGCTGACCCCATAGGACAATCCTTTGAAGAACCCTATTTGGTTCCAGGTAGAACCCTTTTGAGTTCCATGTAGAACACTTTACACAGAGGGTTCTACATGGAACCTAAAAGAGTTCTACCTGGAACCAAAAAGGGTTCTCCTATGGGGACAGCCGAAGAACCCTTCTGGAACCCTTTTTTCTAAGAGTGCAGATGGCTTGATCCATTCTAGATGTGAAGGGAGACCAGCCCTTGGCATAACGGTAATCTCCCAGACTCCAATACACAGGGCAATGCACAACCTGATTGCCTCAGCACTCTCACCTGACAGACAATAATGTTAACTGTTAGCGAGACCTGGCTGAATGTCACACTCATACATTGAATCCCTGGTGGGATGAAATTAGGGCCCTATGTCTTTGAGAATGTAACGTCTTTGGCTTTTGCATCTGGACAGGGAATTTACAGGAGAGGGAATCAATGCCAGACTGTGTCCCGGAGGACAACAGCACTGTGGTATCTCTTCAATCCATACCCAGTACAAAGAGCCTTGGCCCTAAAGGCCAAATGAGCTGAATAAAAGGCCTTTGTGGTTTTTGGATGAGATAAGGTATTGATGAATTTGGGTTAGGGTTCTGGTCTTCTGGATGTGCAGCCTGCAGCCCCTACAGTATGCACAGCCTGAAAGATGAAAATACAACGCAGATCTTACTTTATTGGCTACAGTTGATTGATTTATTTATTGGCTACAGTTGATTGATTTATTTATTGGCTACAGTTGATTTATTTATTTATTTATTGGCTACAGTTGATTTATTTATTTATGGGCTACAGTTTATTTATTTATTTTTTGGCTACAGTTTATTTATTTATTGGCTACAATTTATTAATTTATTTATTGACTACAGTTTATGCCTTTTATATTCTGAAAGTGGTCGAGCAATGGCCAGAGGAAAAATGATGTACCCCAGGTCTACATTATGGTGTAGCAGTGAACTCATGTTTGGTAGCAAATGAATGTGGAGCCAAGTCAGATTGCAATATAGATTTTCAATACTCTGACTATTACCATGACTACATAAACTAAGAAGCAATAGACGTGACATATTTGAAGTGCTACAGTACATATATTATATTTTTCAAGTACTTCAAGTAAAACGCAGGAAATACAGGGTCAGCTAGACTCACAAGGTTCCATTAAGGTTATCCATTAACTACTAATGCAGACATAACAATGTAATGACTCCAAATAGGGCCCCAAATGAAGAATGTCTGTTCGAGAAAGATTAATGGCTCTCACAAAAATATCTGAAGCTATCTTGCTCACCCCTTAGCTCCTTCATTATTTTAACATTAGTGCCTGGTGTGTGGGTTTAGCACTCTTACTACTCAAGCTACCTAGCTGAAAGGTGTTGGGAAATAAATGATTCATTAATAGTAGAGTTGGCTCAAGTCGAGTGTGTCAAAATTGTCACGTTGGTATAATGATCGGGAGACAGGCGATCATGTATTATTGGCTAAATTAAGCACGTATACAAAACACAGGGTTGAAACCCCCCCCCCCCCCAAAAAAAAAGGGGAGGGGTACCTGGAATAAATACACGGGGCGAGACCTGTAATAAATACATGCACAACAACACGTGGCAGCGAAAGCCAAAATAACAAAGCATAGGTACTCACACGACCAACGGACATTGTAACAATAATCGACAAGACAATGGTGAACAAAGGGCACACATATACAAATCATGGGGACCAGGTGTGCGTAATGAGACAGTTCAGTGACACATAGAAAACCAGTGACGTTAGACCTCTGGAGCTGGTGCACGGATGGAGCAGCAGTACTGGGGGGATCCGTGACAAAAATATCAAAGTCAAGTACAACAATTAGCATTTTTCACTCAAGCCAACATTGGACATCCCATTAATAAAACGTTGTGTAATTTGTAATATTTGTCTTGTTTTTCCACTCACTCCATCATACTGTTGAGGTAATGGCTTTCCTTAAACATCCAAGTCATGGTCAATATATTTGTTGAGTTGTCAAAATGATAAATGATGCAATTATATTCACAGCAAGACAAGTAATTCTTCAAAAGCAGCCATGGAACTTCAAAATGAAAAATACAACACAATACAGAAGAAAACGTTAAAAATGCTAAAACAAAAGGAAAATGCATATGATAAATCATTAGATGCATAAATTGAACAATACATATTTTATAAGAAGAAAACTATGTCAAGCTAGTAACTCTACATTCCGTAGTTGTGTGTTTTATCTTGGTCAAGCTGGCCCAGGTTCTCTGTTGTGCTTCATGATCAGAGACATTAATGAAGAGAAGTGATAGGCAGGTTTCGGGGTGAGAGCAGGACTAATTTGGAATAAAGCGGTGATGGCATGCTAATCTTAAAGCTACTAATTACTTAAGGCTTCAATTGGGTTGCAAACAGAGAGGATGTGATGCGGAGAGGGTTTATTCAGTGATGAGGGGACAAAAAACAACACCTGTAGTGTTATGTGTTGAAGGAAGAGGAAAGAGATGAAACTATAGCCTTCTTATTAAGTCTAATAGAATCATAGCACATCCCTCAAATGCAGCACATTCCAGGTAACTCAATAACCCAATAACATTTGCATCCTTAATCATGGATCGAACCAGCACCAGTCGGTTGGAGGAGGAGTCTTGTCTCTACAGCCTGGGGTCAGATAGCCCTTCTGTTGTTTTGGTGTTGTTTTTTTATCACCAGCGAGCTGAGCATCTACAGTAAGCAGCTTTGACACCAGATAATATCCACAACATTCCAGTTCATACTCCCCTACTTTAGACCAGGCAAAAACAAACTCCAAGGGTCAACACAAACTCCCATTCTCCCCAAAAAGATAAAAGGCTATTTTTTCCGAGCGAGCAACTCCTGTCAGATGCATTAAAGTAATGATTCATATAATGGACCAGGGCAATGTTGGGCTCTGAACACTCAGGGCGGCGGGTGGCGCGTCTCTCCCATATCATGGCTCACTGAGTCACAGACGCCGCTGCCACCGCCGCCTTTGAGGAAGCACTATCAGGCTATCAAACTCATCCGAATTCCTGAGTGATCGCTGGCACGAACTTGCGCGGTCTTGGAGAGCAGAGGGAAGCGGGAGGGAGTTCACCGGGGTGGCGAGCCTTGATGATGAGTACACTGCGTGTGAGTGACTGCAACACCTGATGCTCACTCCAGCCCTGAGTCCAGTCCTCGAGGGGGACTGAGCAATCCCTTCTAATGGTCTACAAGGGGACATGGAGAGATTTGTCATCTTCTCTAGTATTGCCATATGCTCCCACTTTCTCATGTCGAGGAGTACAATGAGGGAACAATTTATTATAAGAGTCCATTATAAACCATTTAAAAGGCATTTACAGTGCCTTCGGAAAGTATTCAGACCCCTTGACTTCTTTGACATTTTGTTAGGTTACAGCCTTATTCCAAAATCTTTCAATTGTTTTTTCCCCTCATCAATCTACACACAATACCCCATAATGACAAAGCAAAAACTGGTTTTTAGAATGTTTTGCTAATTTATAAAAAAATAGAAAATAGACATATCACATTTACATAAGTATTCAGACTATTTACTCAGTACTTTGTTGAAGCACCTCTGGCAGCAATTACAGCCTCGAGTCTTCTTGGGTATGACGCTACAAGCTTGGCACACCTGTATTTGGGGAGTTTCTCCAATTCTTCTCTGCAGATCCTCTCAAGCTCTTTCAGGTTGGATGGGGAGCGTTTCTGCACAGCTATTTTCAGGTCTCTCCAGAGATGTTGGATCGGGATAAAGTCTGGGCTTTGGCTGGGCCACTCAAGGACATTCAGAGTCTTGTCCCGAAGCCACTCCTGTGTTGTCTTGGCTGTGTGCTTAGGGTTGTTGTCCTGTCGGAAGGTGAACCTTCGCCGCAGTCTGAGGTCCTGAGCTCTATGGAGTAGGTGACACTTGGCGTTCAGGCCAAAGTGTCAAATCTTGGTTTCATCAGACCAGAGAATCTTGTTTCTCATGGTTTGAGAGTCTTTAGGTGCCTTTTGACAAACTCCAAGCGGACTGTCATGTGCCTTTTACTGAGAAGTGGCTTCCGCCTGGCCACTCTACCATAAAGGCCTGATTGGTGGAGTGCTGCAGAGATGGTTGTCCTTCTGGAATGTTCTGGCGTCTCCACAGAGGATCTCTGGAGCTCTGTCAGAGTGACCATCGGGTTCTTGGTCACCTCCCTGACCAAGGCCCTTCCCCCCCGATTGCTCAGTTTGGCCGGGCGGCCAGCTCTAGGAATAGTTTTGGTGGTTCCAAACTTCATCCATTTAATAATGATGGAGGCTAATGTGCTCCTGGGGACCTTCAATGCTGCAGAATTGTTTTGGTACCCTTCCCCAGATCTGTGCCTCGACACAATCCTGTCTCGGAGCTCTACGAACAATTCCTTCGAACTCCAAGGATGATCAATGGAAACAGATGCACCTGAGCTCAATTCCGAGTCTCATTGCAAAGGGTCTGAACAGTTATGTAAATAAGGTATTTCTGTTTTTTATTTTTAATACATTTGCAAAAATGTCCAAAAACCTGTTTTTGCTTTGTCATTATGGGGTATTGTGTGTAGATCGCTGAGGATTTTTATTTTAGAAAAAGGCTGTCACTTTAACAAAATGTGGAAAAAGTAAAGGGGGCCTGAATACTTTCTGAAGGCAATGTATAAGGCTTTTAAAAACCGTTTGCTCACATTTATTATTCATTATTACCACATCTGTAAATTATAGTAAGTTATAGTAAATGATATAGTTACTTTAACATCCTGTGTTGTGTACTTGTTCCTTTACCAGGTTCTGCTGGAATGTCTACCAATGGCACGCCCATCTTTTTGTGAGAAATTACACTGGTCTCTCACAACATTTATAAAGTTAAAAAAGCACTCACGTTAGATTATGGATTTCAAAGAGACTTTACTAATGATTAGTAAATGGTTTATTAATGTGGGAGTAATGATTCATAACGGTGAACACAATTTATAAATCCCATTTCGTGTCAAATGTTTTTATTAGCACTACCAGAACAAGGTGAGGTATAGTACAGTATAAAACAGAGACAGAAACCTAAGCTGACATTCTGTGTTCTTTACTGGTGAAAAATAATGGATGCAACCATGATAGAAAATTAGTAACTTGCATCAATGCCCTCTTCTCTGTAGAAAGTACTCCACTACTGTCAATCCTCTCTCATTTAGTTTTACATTTTAGTGCATATCATGTCGGGGGAGAGTTACCATGCAATCTGGTGCAACCTAGGACTTCAAATGAATGCCTTGAGTGCCCATCTGAATGGAACCCATCCATTTGGCATGGATTATCTCTCTCTGTAATACAGTATGCTGTATAACCACTAGCATTCTTCATCATGGTCCATGTTCTGACTAATTTCCCACACTCTAATCTAACTACAAGCTTCAATAATAGAACCATCTCTTTGTACTGTGGCTATTTATACCTGCAGCATTCAAACTGCCCCAGCCTTGATTGTCTCCCATAAGAAACCATTAATAGCCAAAGGGCTTGGGGAGCTGGAAGATCATGGAGATTGATATGCTGATTGATGATTCTTTTGCTGCACCTGGTGTTGGTCGGAAGGTGAAGGTCAGTGGCTGAGGATGAGTTAAAGTCAGAGCATCCAGCTCCGCTCTACTTCCTCTCTCCGGTCTCCTCCTCGGCCAATCCCCTTTACCAGCTCATGCTTGATATTTAGAGCAAGAAGTCCTCCCAGCTACGGAAAACTGTTACAGAAGCCGACGGTGACCTCAATTCTTAACTCACTTGCTCGCTGCCAGCGAGACACTTCAAAAAACTCTGAATTCAGAGCAGCAGTCTGTCTGGTCACTGCTGTGCGTGCATAGGAAATGCCTGATGGCACTCAAACATCAGCCCTTGCTTTAAAGTATGGCAGACCACAGGTTATACCGACACTAACTTGAGATAAATGCATGATGGTTGGTATTCATCATTTTCTGTATTTTTTCAGGCCCTTTTGAAAAAAAAATACTAGCCTCTGGAGTTTTGACGGTATGTGAATAACACTGTTATCGGGCATTTTTATCAGGCATTCAGAAATATTTCTGAATGTAAAGAGGTTGAAATCAGCAGCATGTGACAAAGGTTTCAATAATTCAATCGGCCATCAACCCTTGTGAGAGAGGAGATTATTTATAATACAGTGTTTTATCATTACAATAGGGTTTGTTGGCTTTGCAGGAGAAAATGACAACAGGAAGGACGGTAATGATTTTTAAGGGCTAAGCAAAATGAATCAATTCAGTTATATTACTAACTGTCATTGTGCTTTCAGAATACATGCACTTGTCACAAATGTTACCTCTTGAAATATTCCATACTCCATGAAATGAATTGCAAATGGCTTTATGGGTTTGATCTCATAACAATCAGATGCTGCTAGATGAATGTCCTCGAAAAGGCTTTTCCTTTTCATGTCATTATTTGTCATTTGCGTCAGCAAGCATTAGTGGTTAAGACAGCATGCAGGAAGACACAGGAAGTTAATTTAGGGTTAGTTTTTATCAGTATACCCCAGTGGGCATTAAACATAGCTGATATGTTCTATATGACTAACTGTAAATGCAAAGGACGTCACGCTGCTTGCTTAGCGACTACCACTTCCTCTCAATTCGGCCCATACCTGGCACGAAGTTTGGACTTCTGCCTTGCTAGCACACATGACTGCCCTCTTGAAGCGTCTTACCAGATGGCGCTACGCGAAAAGCTAACTATTCACTGTCGCAAGTGGGACACTTCAGGCTGAGGAGTTAATTTCACACATCCCCATGTGCTACATAAATACCCAAGAGTGTAAGAAAAGAGCACATCAAATGAATAAAACCAAGATAATCAAGCTGTGTGGATTCTAGCGGCACATGCTCGGAATGCATAGATCTAACAACCTTCCGAGTTCAGTGCTCACACATAGGTGACATGCTGTGAAAGGGATTGGCATGAATTGGATTTTCATATATCTCACGCTTATCCAAAGCCATACAAATTCAGGCCATGGATGACGGTGAGGGTAAAGGGATCTCATGTTTGAATAATGGTGTTAGTTATCTTAGAAATCAGAGTGTTTCTCAGGAGTCGCGTAGAGGATGAGAAGATGTGATTATGCACAGAAGGGAGCTATGGATTCACTGGACTAATTCACGGAGCGAGTCTTCTAAAGTCATGGAAGCACAGGGATAAGAGGCGAGGATTGAATCATACCATCTGACATTAGCATGAAGCCAGGAAGTGAGACGGGAACTAAATGCAGAGACTGGGGGAAGGAGGAAGGGACTGGAGCAATTCAATGTGCATGAATTATAGTGAAAGTACTGTAAATACCAGTCTTAGAGAGCCATCTTAATGCAGAAGAGAACTTAGGGTAAGGCCCAAGGTGATGGTCCAGAACTCATTTTAAAATATATAATATACCCGCAATAATACAGTCATATATCACAGGCTTTCATCCAAAGCGATTTACAGTAAACACATATTAAAAAGGCGTATGTGGCTTATGCAGGAATCAAACACACAACCCTGGTCTTGTTGTAAACAACATGATCCAACCAACAGAGCACATCTTTACATTTCCTTACAAGGTACATGGGCTTTACATATTGTGTGGGGAATGTGTTTGAGATTCAGATGTTTTACAGGGTAATACTAATTGTTGCCTTGGTCACCGAGATGCTTGTAGGCCTACATTGGTCTCGCATCTCCACCTTTACACGCAGTAGCTTCTCATTAAGTGAAATTAAAAGCCCTTTCTTACTAATAATACAAATAAAAACCTATGTTTATATGTTAAACTGTTTTGTTATATTTCAATCTTCTGTGATGCAAACTCAAACTCAAAATGGAATACATTTCAACTCTATATCTGACATGGTACAGTTGTCTTCTTTTTAAGCTCATAACGTAAATACTTTTGTTTCAAAGTGTTTCAAAGTAGAATTTATGCTAATCTAAGCTCTAGATTCTAGGAATTATTTGATCTTACCTCTTACCTGACACCATTGTGGATTTACGGTTGAATTATGGATTGCAGTGATATGTACCTACTGTATATCTTGCTCACGTTTCATCTTCATATGTGACTTCCTTCCAAACAGAGAAGAATGGTATTAACGTAGAGCCGGAACCATCCACCTAAGTAGTTTAGTGATGGCTTTGAAAATCTTGAGCAAGGAAAGCTACCTCAGAGGCTATTGCAATTGTCCTCAGTGTAAATGGGGTAGCCTGCATGAGTTGTCCAAGCAATTAAATGGTTTTACAAATACATTTTATGCAGAGCTGAGCTGGACTGGGAGCAACACCACTGTCTCCACTCACATAGAAAAAAACATGACAAAAAAATGCCAATCTCAAAGGGAGGGCAACAGACCTCAGCTCTGGGTTGCCAAATATACAGAATAACAGCTCAGACAGGTAGATAGAAAGCTATTCTGAGTATGAAACATAGAACCTTTATGCTAGTAATGCAATAATTGAGAGAATGACACTAATGTACAGTTGAAGTCAGAAGTTTACATACACTTAGGTTGAACTCATTTTTCAACCACAGATTTCATGTTTACAAACTATAGTTTTGGCGAGTCGGTTAGGACATCTACTTTGTGCATGACAAAAGTAATTCTTCCAACAATTGTTTACAGACAGATTATTTCACTTATAATTCAAATATATCACAATTCCAGTGGGTCAGAAGTTTACATACACTAAGTTGACTGTGCCTTTAAACAGCATGGAAAATTCCAGAAAATTGACATCATTTGAGTCAATTGGAGGTGTACCTGTGGATGTATTTCAAGGCCTACCTCCAAACTCAGTGCCTCTTTGCCCAACATCATGGGAAAATCAAAAGATATCAGCCAAGACCTCCCAAAAAAAATGTGTAGACCTCCACAAGTCTGGTTCATCCTTGGGAGCAATTTCCAAATGCCTGAAGCTACCACGTTCATCTGTACAAACAATAACATGGAAGTATAAACACCATGGGACCACGCGGCCATCATACTGCTCAGGAAGGAGACGCGTTCTGCCTCCTAGAGATGAACGTACTTTGGTGCAAATCAATCCCAGAACAACAGCAGAACAACAGCAACAGGTACAAAAGTATCTATATCCACAGTAAAACGAGTCCTATATCGACATAACCTGAAAGGCCGCTCAGCAAGGAAGAAGCCACTGCTCCAAAACCGCCATGGAGAAATGTCCTCTGGTCTGATGAAACAAAAATAGAACTGTTTGGTCATAATGACCATCGTTATGTTTGGAAGAAAAAGGGAGAGGCTTGCAAGCCGAAGAACACCATGCCAACCGTGATGCACAGGGGTGGCAGCATCATGTTGTGTGGGTGCTTTGCTGCAGGAGGGACTGGTGCACTTCACAAAATAGATGGAATCATGAGGAAGGAAAATTATGTGTATATATTGAAGCAACATCTCAAGACATCAGTCAGGAAGTTAAAGCTTGGTCGCAAATGGGCCTTCCAAATGGACAATGACCCCAAGCATACTTCCAAAGTTGTGGGGAAATGGTTTAAGGACAACAAAGTCAAGGTATTGGAAAGCCCTGACCTCAATCCTATAGAACATTTGTGGGCAGAACTGAAAAAGTTACACCAGTTCTGCCAGGAGGAATGGGCCAAAATTCACCCAACTTATTGTGGGAAGCTTGTGGAAGGCTACCTGAAATGTTTGACACAAGTTAAACAATTTAAAGGCAATGCTACCAAATACTAATTGAGTGTATGTAAACTTATGACCCACTGGGAATGTGATGAAATAAATAAAAGCTGAAATAAATAATTCTCTCTACTATTATTCTGACATTTGTGGTGATACTATCTGAACTAAGAGGGCATTTTTACTAGGATTAAATGTCAGGAATTGTGAAAAACCAAGTTTAAATGTATTTGGCTAAGGTGTATGTAAACTTTCGACTTCAACTGCACATGTAGATTTGTTAATCGCATAACATGTAGAGTTGTGAAATGTGTTTCACAGGTGCTTCTTTCACAAGTAACGATTGGGAATTGTCTATTTGTGAGGTGTGAGTTAACAGCATATGTGCTGGTGAGGTGCAAGTTCTGCCAAGGAGTGTTATGAGGTTATAGTCCTAGACACAGCGGTGAATCTATATGTCTATGTATATCTTTTAAAGGCATTTTCTATCAACCTATTTTATCTTGTAATTCAGTTTGTATGGATTTGATTACCTGTCATTTTAATTTGAAAGCCTATTTAGCTTTGCCTTACATTCCAATCTAATCAAATCAGGTTTCAGATGCAATTACAGTATATGGAAGCTTCGAAAGGTATGAGTTGTGTAAAATATTACTGGAGTGACATCAACCTAATTGCTTTTAACAATCACACCTGGCAAAACAAGGTAATAGGACCATACGACAACACATGGTCAAGCAATTTATAATTAGGTCCTAATTGGGGACCAACAGAAACTAAACATAAAGCCGCCTAGACAACCCTACTGTCAAGCCCTGACAGCAACCTCCAGACACCATAGAGATGCCTACAGACCTGCTGCATGACCCTGGGAATCAGCTAATGCATAAATTGTTGGGTGTGGGCGTCCGTAACTAGCTACATCCAGATGAACCGATCTGAATAGGTGTTCTAATTGACAGTTTGATTCCAAATTGGGGGCAGATGGAGTTTCACACAATATGCTAATGTAGAGCTTGATCTAATGACAGTTACTTATTTTAGCTCCTCCGTTTTATGGGGATCAGTCCTCAAAACAATGTTGGCAACTTATTCAGAACCTCTCTATTCATTATTCTACATAAGTTCAGGTTGAGCTAGTTTCCAAAAAGACAGAGGCACGCAGAGGTTGCTGAGAGTGGTGGAGAACAGCTCAGTATCAAAAGCATAGAAAAGAGCTGAGGCGGCAGAGCCTAGAGAATTAAGGGTGCAAAAAGCAGCGGCGCAATAATTCAACCTTGGGGGATGCCATTTCTGCTGGGGTGCAAAGGCTAGGATTAATGCCATTTGCTAGATTCAGCCCAGGTATGGCGAACGGCAGTTAAGCGCTGTGTTTGCTTTCTCTGGGTCAGGAGGAGCACATAGAGTAGTCTTGACTAGTCAACTACAACATACAGCATACAGCTGGGCCCTTTAACAACCCTGGTACACAGGAGAAAACCATGTTAATACACACTAGTAACAGATAGTAATACATGTTGTTACTGTACACTCTACTCTGCACTATACTGCTGTTCTCCATAGAGGGCTAGTTTATGCCCCATTAGAGATTAGAAACCTTGTGGCTAAAGGGTATAGTAGTGCCCTTCAGCTGCACAGTTCCAGACTGTCACACTGCGTCTCATTCAGTTTGGCCGAACCATCTCATCTTCCTGCGTCTCCTAAGAACTGAAGGGTCTTGTTAAGCAGAAAGCTTGTAAAAGTCACAGCCTTTGGTGTTTACCCAGCATTTACTCAGCATGGCAGTGGATTTTATCTCATATCCTGGGAAGTGGGTCCTCTTCACTCCTCGGTATCTTCAGTACCAGTGGGTTGGTGTTCTCTGCTTCACTGCCATCCGTGACACGAGCGTAATCACTTATGAAGGCCTGCAATGGCCTTCTATGATCTCTGGCAGGAAACCAATTGAACCACCCCAGGCTTCCCGTGGTTGTTACAGCACGCTCTATTAAAGACAGTGTTTATCTGAGGAAGCAGAGAAAATCCATCAGCCCTAAACTCTCACTAGCTTGCATCTAGAAACTTAAAGGCAGACAGTGATACACCTATTCCTCATATGATTGTGACGAAAAATACAGCTGAATTCCTCCTTAATGCAAATGTGGATCTTGGTTGTGGTAAACAATGGACCTTGGGTGACCTGCGTCCTCTGTAGATACTGTAAATGGGGCGTCGGGTCGTTGGTGCGAACCGCATGGTGATACATGTGGTGGGTCTTGCTAGTTCCTCTCCATGCTGATGATGAACCTTCTGTCTCCGTTTTCCATCTTCCCCGGGAGATTTACCTTAGATATGGTGGCTGTGGCTCCACTGTACCTCCCCCCTCCCTACTCCAATCCACCCCTCTCGCCAACACATAAACACCCTAGTCTCATTACCAGCCTATCTGCAGGCCAAATCCCTCAGCCGTTGGGGCCCTTTTATATGGTTGTTTTCCCCCTTTCGCCCACCACCGATAGATATATAATTCCAGAAAAGACCATCAGTCATACCTTGCACGCTGTTATGGTTTTGGGAGCTGTATCACCGGGTGGGAAATGGGGGATGTGTGTGGGGAGGCTGGCTGGGGAGGAGTGAGAAATTGCTTTAGAAAATCTAAAATGGAAAATTGATCTACCTCTCCCAGTGGTCTGTGTTTTTTTTTTTTTTTTTTTACCAACTAATCTATTTCTTGGCAACAAACTGGTGTGTGCTTTAGGTTGGTGTGTGCTGTGTGTCTAGCTCTACAAAGGCCGTTGCTCTTACAATATCCTACCACTTGACCCTGCTTGAGGTAGTCAAGGTAGTTTGAAGGAACTGTATTGCTGCACCCGAAATATGATATTCTGTTGAAAGAGCCTGTAACAATGAACCACATTCTGGAAGTAGCAATACTCTCTGCATGATTCCTATTGTTCTGATATATTGCTAAATCACCTAGCACCACAAGAACATTTTGAATGTGCGTACCAACCCAAATCAAATCAAATCGAATTGTATTTGTCACATACACGTGTTTAGCAGGTGTTATTGCGGGTGTAGCGAAATGCTTGTAAAAAAAAAATAAAAAATACTGCAAAGTTTCCTAAGAGCTAGAAGCAAGGCAGCCCTCTCTGTCGTCGCCATTAGGTAGTGCTGTTGTCATCTCACAATTAAAAGAGGCTCAATCTTTTAGAGCCCATTCAAGGGGGTGTCTGTCCTGGGAGTAGAGCTTCATGGTGCAGGGGAGGGCTGGGCGTGGTGGGGGGTTGGGGGGTTGGGGCGCCAGGCAGCGGCCCTGGGACAGGTGTGATGGATGACAGATGGAGAAGAAGAAACACACAGTCCTTGGGCTGGTGCCTTTGCTCCCCGCTAACGCCACGTGTTTGGGCTCCGCAAGGGCTACAGTCACCCCCTCCCTCACAGTCCTTCAACAGGGCTTCAGTCACCCCCCCTCACAGTCCTTCAACAGGGCTACAGTCACCCCCCCCTCACAGTCCTTCAACAGGGCTACAGTCACCCCCCCTCACAGTCCTTCAACAGGGCTACAGTCACTCCCCTCCCCTCCCCTCCCCCCCACCCCACAGTCTTTCAACAGGGCTACAGTCGCCCCCCCCTCACAGTCCTTCAACAGGGCTACAGTCAACACCCCCCCGCCCTCACAGTCCTTCAACAGGGCTACAGTCACTTCCCCCCCCCCACCCCCACCCCACAGTCTTCCAACAGGGCTACAGTCGCCCCCCCCCCCACAGTACTTCAACAGGGCTACAGTCAACCCCCCCCCCCCCCCCCCCCCCCTCAAAGTCCTTCAACAGGGCACAGCAACCTTCTTATACACACACACGGACGCACACACACATACTGTACATAGAGAGCCACACACATACTGTACATAATGAGCCACACATATACAAGAGTGGTACATTTTATTCTCTGCCGGTAACACCCACACGGAGCCACCTCGAAACACCCACACACACACACACACAAGGACAAGACACAAACTATGTACACACACACACACACACACACACACACACACACACACACACACACACACACACACACACACACACACCCTGTAAATTGTACCATTTGCTTCCCTCTTCCTCTCACTCTCTCACTCTCCACCAAGTCCACTGCAGGCCTTTACGTAACATGGCACATTTTAAGACCATCCACAACTTCAAATTCTCCTGATCCCTTTCGATTTCAACTCTTTGTGCTATGATACACACTCGCCCTGTTCTCCTCTGACATTGGCCCTCTTGTCTAAACTGAGCTGAAGAGACCCTTTCAAGCTCTGTTTGGTTAGCACCGTTAGCGCCTGTTAGCTAGCCGCTACACAGAGACTCCTCTCAGTGAATGCGCCCGACCATTTATGTTAGCGCTTAGGCTGCACTGGTGGTAGGGGATGGCGTCACTAAGATTAAAGGGACGGTGGCTGTCTCATGCTGCTCCGCTGCAACTTGTCACAATCAGACGAGCTAATTAGCCTTGAGTGCGGAGATTAAGTGTACGGTGTGATGGGAGAAGAGGTACAGAACACGTGCCGTTACTAAGAGAAAATGGCATGAATTAAAAACAGATATGAAGCAGACAGGAATTCACAAAGGAGAAGTGCTCATGTGCAGATGTAATAGTCAATAATATAGAGGTAAGCAGGGCTGAGAAATCATGTTTTGTCTCAGACCAAGGTTCCCATGTAGTTTTTCTGGTTTATTACAACAGCCATGGGCCAGCAAAGGGCCATCTTGTGTGAAATAAATTTGAATTACAGCATTGTACAGACAGATTAGGAATACCATGACTAAATAATGTATTTAAATGGAATTTGACTGAGAACTTGTTGCTGTGTGAAACAATTGCATGCATATTTATTTTGAGGCAGACAGGCAACTCAACTCTGTGTGCGAGTTGGAAACATCTCCCTAGGCTGCTGGCAACAATGGAGAGTGTTCACTCAAATGTCTGTGGTTTCTTCAAACGCTAGAGGGAATTTACTGACAGTAGCTCCTACCTGGTCGAGACGTTCAAGAAATTGTTTAGACTTTTGATTATTCTGACCTTGAGTTAAAATATTAGTTTGAGTAAAATAATTAGTCCCCTTAAAGCTCCAATAGTTTTTGTCCTTTGTAGAATAATATAATTATAGGGCGGCTGATAGCCTAGCGGTTAGAACATTGGGCCAGTAACCGAAAGGTGAAAAGCCTGTCGATGTGTCCTTGTGCAAGGCTCTTAACCCTAATTTGTTTCAGGGACTGACCCTGTAGGTAGGCTGTCATTGTAAATAAGAATTTGTTCTTAACTGACTTGCCTAGTTAAATTAAAACAATTATAATCTTTGTAAAAGTCACTGCAATGAGTTTTCTCTTTACTAGAGCTTATCACAGCCTTGCCTGTCATCAGTTCTCCCAAAGTAACCATTTTGTACAGCTGTGAATTAATTACATTAGAAGGTTTTTGTAAAAAATTAAATTGTTTTATTGTCTATTTCAGAGAATTCAGCTTTGTATTCAGCTAGCTCCCACATGGCCTACTATACATTTAAAGACAAGACAATATAACATCACATCCCACTCATAATACAATTAATATAGTGGAACATCATTGTAACTGGAAGTGTCTCAAGATAAGTGTCTCAAGATAAAATGGATTGTGCCATTTTAAACAGATTACAAATCTACTGTATGTTATATCCAATACTAAAGAGTGAAACTCCATTCCATTCACCCCTATTTCACCCGAGTGTGTATCGTATCGTAAACATTGGTGTTCAATGGCACATTATAAAACATCCACTGTTAAGAATGCTAAGACTGACCCTTTGTCAGATGTCAACATAACCTAGTCCTAGTCGTTTGTTTGCTATGCTAACTCGCTAATGTAACACCATGTGTTTATTAATTAGCGTCCTCTTCTCAGGACGAGGTACTGCAGCTTTACCTAACTCCCGCTTGTCCGTATCAGAATGCAAAGTAGAGAGGAGCCAGCGACCCCCAAGGTCAGACCAGATGGCTGTGTGTTCGGCTTCCTTCTCTGGATAGCTGGGTGCAGCCTGGCTTGTTGGAACTTTGCACAGATTGGATTAAGCCAGAGGGGCTAATGCTGAAAGAGTAAGCCTTTTGGATGGGGAACGGCTCGTAAAGGAAGGGCATCTCCACCACATCTCCATCCGCCATCAGGTTGGCCCAGTCCTCATTAAAATCAATTTCCAGCGAGTCGGGCCTGAGCGGTGTGGTGTGTCTGAGTATCCATGGGCAGCTGGGAGAGAGAGGGAGAGAGAGGGAGAGAGACCACTGGCATGTGTCCAGCTGTTGGGGGAGAGGAGGTGAAGCTTCCGGACTGAATACACAATGTCTCATGCATCGACATGCTCCGTGTCAGACCTCATTGTGAGGGGAATGCATATTGGAGCAGCCCTCAGCAGTCTGACTCCACAGGGCTCAATCTCTCTGTAAATGTAGGATTGGGTTTTCACAACTTTAAAAGTTATGTAGGCATTCTCTTATCTATTATTCATGGACGTATTTAGCTGAAGTATGTTTTCTTGATTTTAGGAAAATACACAACCATCCCATAGGGCGGCGCACAATTGGCCCAGCGTCGTCCGAGTTTGGCCGGTGTAGGCCATCATTGTAAATAAGAATTTGTTCATAACTGACTTGCCTAGTTAAATAAAGGTTACATTAAAAAAAACTCAGAGCCATTGAAAAGGGAGCAAAGTGGTTTTATTTATTTTCCCAGTGTAAGTGATATTTCTCATGATGCTCAGTTTTGTAGGCTAAGCACACTGCTTGATTATGATGAGGTGTAACTTTTTAAAAAGTTGGAAAAACATACTCATGTCCCAGATGTGATCTATATGACTTTGCCTGCCACCACTAACAAAGACTTCATCCAAATCTCTGCATGGAATAAACCATCAGATGTTAATTAACTCACCTCTTCTCCATTTATAATAACCATCTAGCTGTGTCTCATAATTTCTGAATGAGTTATTGTCATCATATTCTCTTTTCCTCCCCAAGATGTCAACATATGTAAATGTCCATCTGCTTGGTCAATGCAGAGTTTGTATAAGCAATTCATCTCTGAGGGAAGGCCTATTCAATTGGTTTTTGGCACTCTATCCAGACTCTTTTCATTGAATAAAAGTCAGCCAATGAATCACCCATGGGCTATTTCCCGGTAATGAAATTCAGTTGTCATTGAATAAGACATACAGTACATCAGCTCTATTCTCTTTTTCTATCAAATCTAACAAGCCCAGCCAGGGGTCAAGATCAATGGGAGGATGTGTTACATTACTGTATTTTCAAAAATTCAAAAATTCTACCATAGAACTACAAGCCATAAAAAATCCCTTTGTTCGCAAGTCTTGACCCACTGTCCAGTTGGCTCAGCCTCTGACAGAGATAGCCATGGCCAAAGAAAACAACACAAAACCCATCAAAAAGACGAGTAGATAATTTTCAATTGGGTTCACATTCAGGCTGGTCACCTCTTGTTTCCTCTGTTGTTCAACACTGTTCTGTGGGTTCCCTTATAACAGACTTATCACTGACATTTCTTCCCCCCACTTTCGTTCACCTCTAAAGGAGCCACCAAAGACATGGGGAAAATGCTGGGCGGGGAAGAGGCCGAGAAGGATCCTGATGCGGAGAAAAAGGAGGAAGAAAGACAAGAGGCACTTCGGCAACAGGAAGAGGAGAGGAAGGCAAAATATGCAAAAATGGAATCTGAGAGAGAAAATGTCCGACAGGGCATTAGGGATAAGGTAACATTTTTTTTTCGTGTTGAATGGTGAATCTTATGCAATCTCATGCGTGCATTAAATCAAATCAAATGTTATTGGTCACATACACTTGGTTAACAGTTTCACAACATATACCCAAAACTAAGTAAGGAATGGATTGAGAATATATACATAAATGTCAGTGCGGCATTGGACTAAGATACAGTGGCATAGTAAGCTTTATAGTATGCAGTATACACATAAGAGATTGGTGATGCAGAACCGAAGAATGGTATAGCGTACAATTTAAACATATGAGATGAGTAGTGCAAGATACGGAAACATTATTGAAGTGACTAGTGTTTCATTTCCTTAAAGTGGCCGGTGATTTCTAATCAATATCTATAGGCAGCAGTCTCTGATGTGCTGGAGATGGTTGTTTAGCAGTCGGTGGCGTAGTATAGAGTACAATACAGTATATACAGTACATATGAGATGGGTGATGCAATATGTACAAACAAATTGAGTGAATAAGATACCGTAGAATAGTGTGGAGTGCAGTTTGCACATAGAGATGAGTGATGCAGGTACGGATACATTATTAAAGTGGCTAGTGTTCTATTCCTTAAAGTGGCCTGTGATTTCTAACCAGAGTCTACAGGCAGCTTCCTCTGGTGTGTTAGTGTTGGCTATTTAGCTGATGGCCTTGAGATAGAAGCTGTTTTTCAGTCTCTCGGTCCCAGCTTTGATGCACCTGTACTGACCTCGCCTTCTGGATAATAGTGGGCTGAACAGGCAGTGGCTCGGGTGGTTGATGTCTTTGATGATCTTTTTGGCCTTCCTGTGGAAACGGGTGCTGTAGGTGTCCAGGAGGGCGGGAAGTTTGCCCCCAGTAATGCGTTGGACAGACTGCACCACCCTCTGGAGAGTTTTGCGGTTATGGGTGGTGCAGTTGCCGTACTAGGCGGTGATGCAGCCCGACAGGATGCTCTCAATTGTGCATCTGTAGAAGTTAGTGAGGGTTTTGGGTGACAAGCCACATTTGGTTCATCACCACACTGTATGTGTGGGTGGACCATTTCAGTTTGTCAGTGATGTGTACGCCGAGGAACTTGAAGCTTTCCACCTTCTCCACTGTAGTCCCATCGATGTGGATCGGGGGGTGTGCCCTCTGCTGTTTCCTGAAGTCCACGATAATCTCCTTAGTTTTGCTGACGTTGAGTGAGAGGTTATTTTCCTCCACCTCCTCCCTGTAGGCTGTCTCATCGTTGTTGGTAATCAAGCCTACTACTGTTGTGTCGTCTGCAAACTTGATGATTGAGTTGGAGGCGTGCTTGGCCACGCAGTCATGGGTGAACAGGGAGTACAGGAGGGGGCTGAGCACACACCCTTGTGGGGCCCCAGTGTTGAGGATCAGCGAGGAGGAGGTGTTGTTTCCTACCTTTACCACCTGGGGGCGACCTGTCAGGAAGTCCAGGAGCCAGTTGCACAGGGCGGGGTTCAGACCCAGGGCCTCGAGCTTGATGATGAGCTTGGAGGGAACTATGGTGTTGAATGCTGAGCTATTGTCAATGAACAGCATTCTTACATAGGTATTCCTCTTGTCCAGATGGGATAGGGCAGTGTGTTATTTGGTGGCGATTGCGTCATCTGTGGATCTATTGGGACGGTAAGCAAATTGAAGGGGGTCATATTATGTAAAGCCGCTATGTGTGTGTTTATGCGTGTGTCTGAATTTCTGTCTTTCTGTCTGTCTGTGCATAAACAAACTATGCACTATGCTTGTCAAATTCCTATTTGATCATTACTTCTCGCTGTTTTCCAATGTTGAGAATATGGTCGTTTGGTTCAGTAGCGGTGTCTTTTGAACCTGGTAGGAGAAGCTTGACTTGATATAACCTCTGAGAAACATACTTTAGTGTTGGTTAAATCCTGAGAGCCCTCGTTCTGGTCCGGCGGAAAGAGACAGAAATGACAGTGCAGCTTCATCAAGCGTTGGAAACCGAAGACTGTGGAGACTGACTGAACCCCGAATAAGATAGGGCAGGAATAAGGTTCCAATACAAGGGAGCTAAAGCAGTGAAATTACATTGGGCCTTCAAACCAGAATGTTTACTGACTTGGTTTTCTGAGGAAATTACCTTAAGTCTTTAAACCAGACTTAAAGGTTTCCTCACTGTATGGAATCTGTAAATATTAATGGTAGTAAGCGTGGAGTAATGCGTGGAATCATCACCCACTTCCTATTTGATGCCGATCAATTGCTATGCAAAGAGATCATGTTGTGCAAAGAGAGGGGGTTAAAGACACAGTGTCTTATTGGCGCGGCACTGGCTCCCAGCGGGTCCCATTTACACCAGAATTAAGACTTCATCTCCATGTTCTGCTCCACGACGTGACTGAAGTGCGCTAACATCTCTGTTGATCTTCTCCAACATGCACAACCACTATTGGCATCAGCAAAAAGCTACGGCTCCCCCAGTAACTTCTGGCAAGCTTACGCTGCCTCTATTGTGTATTTGTGTAAAGCCGTCAGGAATTGTCTCTGAAAACCAAGTGAGTGAGCTTATTTCATTTGTTCAAGCCTCAAAGATGAGAGAGCGCTTTTTCTAGGAGGCCTAACGTGAAAGAATCATGAAAACTGAGCTAGCATTTTAATGAATGTCTTACATAGTTTTGATTTGCGTTATCATGACAAAATTAGGCAAAGCATGATAATTAGCATTAGCATTTCTATACGCCTTAGACAGTAGTGACAGCACTCCCAACCTTCCCACTTTCTTTGAGTCCCTGTTCACAAACCATATCCTCTCTGTGGCTGAAAACGACGAGATCCATCCTCCTTTAAGATATTTACTGGCCGAGAATCACATGAATTTATGCTTCGGAGAGTAGCAAAGGGCTCACAGGAGAATCCAACTCATTTTCCGCATGAATGCACTAGGATGGTCCATCGGTCAGGCAGGCTGTCGGCCCTCGCTGTGGCCCTACTCCCCTCCTCATGTCCGGCAGTAACTCACCAGGAGCTCTCCCAGCCAGATGTATAACATAGAGGCCAAATCCTTGCTCACTTAGTGGGAGTCTAACCTGGTTGATCTCAGAGAAAGCACTCCTGTTTTGATCATACTGTGCAGTGTAATGGGCTCTCTTGTTGTATATCACAGTGATTGATTGGTTAATGGGTTGGTTGATTGATTGTTATTTACTGTCCTGCAAGAGGAAATTATTACTTTCCATAATGTGTTGTACACTGCTTGATCAAAGACAAGAGAATATGGAGATATTTTCTATTGATAATGGGTATATACACAACCTGTCACGAGTGGGTGCATTGAGAGACCAAGGCGCAGCGCAGGGATAGTAGTTTGACACTGTTTTTATTTATACTATGTAATATATAAATACTATGTATAATGTACAACAAAATGACGAACTATTACAAAACCGAAAACCAGACACTATTGACAACAACGTCACGTTCACAAACACGAAACTGAACGGACGTAAAAAAAGGCACACTTACTTCACCGTGACTGCGACATATAACGACAACATCAACAACGACCCACACCAGAGTGAAGGACAGACTCAACATATATGGGATCCCTAATTAGAGACAATGCGGTGCAGCTGCCTCTAATTAGGGATCCAACCCAAACCCCACACAGAAACAGAAAAGAACGACACTGTAACTACATAGAGAAGCCAATGCTTCTCTATGGCCAGAGCCTGACACAACCATTGATAATGGGTACATACACAATTATTGATAATGGGTACATACACAACCATTGAGATATGTTGTCTTTTATTCTTTATTTTTTATTCTTTGAAAGGAGCGGGGCATACGGTATTTGTATTACTATGCAAATTGTTGAATGAGGCAAGGTTGAGTGCCAGACGTCTCAATGCCAAGTAGCTCTACGTGTGTAATCCAGGGTAGGCTATTGCGAGGAGAAAGGCCAGAATGGACCTCCCCTGTAATTCTCTATCATAAAATCTACCATCTTCGTATTGTTTTGAGTATCATGTTGTCACAGTGAGGTGCACACAACTTTATTGAGACTGAAGAGGGCCCCAAATTTGAAAGAAAGAACTAAAGTGTGATGTGAAGTTTATATTTGTTGCCTAAAATGGCCGCCTTTGTTTGTTTGCTGTTCCAGTACGGCATCAAGAAGAAGGAGGAGAAGGAAGCCGAGGCCCAGGCTGCTTTGGATCAGGCAGCAGAGGGGAGTCTTACCCGCCCCAAGAAGGCCGTCCCAGCCGGCTGTGGTGATGAGGAGGAGGAAGAGGAAAGTATCATGGACACAGTCATGAAATTCCTCCCTGGCCCATTTATGGATATGTTCAATAAAAAGTAACATTGTTGACGGTATTAGATTGTTAAACTTCCAACATACATAGCCAAGACGACCACCCCAACCAACCCTTCTTCACCCTGTTCTAAGAGCCCTGGATTTGATCAGTATTTGTCCTTAAATTAAATGATCTGATCTATCCATGTGTTACATTGTCTTGTTTGGAAGGAAGACCACTGATTGGTGATAGCATGACCTGACGTATGAACCTATGTAACATCTGCATAGATCTAATACCTTAACTTAAAGACAAAATTTGATGCCAGGTTTTCAAGGTGTCCAGGCCTTAGAATGTGATCTCATAAATCATCATCCACCCTTTTGGTTTGTAAATAATAGCCTCTGGATTAAAATATATGTGAGTACCAGAAAATATATAAAGAGTATAAGCCATAATTTAAACATTTAAGACATTATCCAAATCATATCAAAATTTGAGTGAATTTTGCTGTTTTGTTCATGATAATATTGATATATACGTACATGTAGTGTATATAAATATATATATATATGTTTTTATCAGTATATCGAATTTGTCCATATACTGTTCTCTGTCCCAAAATATTCATAGGTTTTAATGTTGAAAATTATACTGGTAATTGTAACAATGTTGTAAACCATAAATAATTAATTCAACAACAAATGTTTTTCAAGCATGCAGTTGATATATTTTGTGAAGTACAGTACATGTACAAATTCCATTACATTTGGTATGATTAAGTGAAATACATTAATATTTAAGGCAATAACTCTGGTTTTCAATTATGTTCCAATGACACTACTATGTACAGTAGGCTGCACATATTCTTCCTTGAGATGATAGATGACCTCGATAAAAATGCTCAACAAACAACAACGATAAAATTCCTGACATACCTGTTCTTAGTATAAATCCATAGTTGTATGTCTTGTTGCTAACTTTATCTGCTTGACTCATGAACAGTAGGATTTGTGAGAATCAAATCTAGAAAATACAATTGGACGTAGAGGGCTTACTATTCTAATTTCCATTTCTGTAAATATAGATTTAATAGATATACTTATAGTTTTCTCAACCACAACTATGTTGTGAACACACTTTATGTGAACAGACAGTGACAATGGTGCAATATATTGTTAGAAATGAAGTTGTCCTGTGTCCGTTGTTTAACTAAAGGGAGTGCAATCCCAAATCAGCAAAAACAGACAATCTTCATTGTTATGTGTTGAGCTTAATACATGTTGTGTGTAAGTGTATAGACGCAACGTTGTCTGACTAGTAACGGCGAAGCATATGACATCAGTCCGAAGTGTTTAATTTTGCCAAGTGAGGAAAGAGGTGGACGATTTGTTTAATGTAGGGTGTTTGATCGCACTGATCATTTGAACCAGTGCGGGTCATTGTCTCTCAGTGGGATTTGGTTTGTGATTCTACCAAAACCGTGAATTTCTGTTCTAAACTTTACAGAGAATGCAGGACAAGACACTTTTTGCTAATAACCTGAGAGGCATGTATACACCATAGGAAACAGTTGTCCTCCGATAAGTTCATCTACAGTATATGTTGTCGACCCAGAGGTCAATATGTAAATTTCCCCAGACGTTTCTGTCATTAACTTGTACCACAGAACTCTAAATGTTGAATGTTCTTTCCTAATTTACCTTCAATATCTTAATTTAAAATTAATTAAGCTGTAATGTAGACTGTCCCTTTCAAACATTCCAAATATTTCAGACATTCCATAGGGCCTGCAGTGGCTTCATAGGGTCTTGGACATCAATTTGTCGCTAGTATGTACAGAATGGCTTTGATGCTCTTCTGTAACTGTGAGGATTTATTCTTTTGTGTTGAGGTAGATACATATTCAGCACTTGACCAAGTAAATGTCAATAGCTATCTAGCCTGCCATGTACAGAAAAAAAAAAAAGACAAAATGCGTTCTAGCAGCTAGCTAACTTATAGATTGCTCACTAACAGATAGATTGTCGAGCCTTTATTTGGCAGTGAACAAGCTAGCTAGCTATATAGCATTTGTCAATGATGCACAATCTGAGATACCGTTTGCTTTCAGTGCCATTGTGATTTGCTTGCAAACCAATGGATGTTGAGTGTACTAGACAAGCATCAAGCAGTTTACCGATGGTATTTGTAAAACTGCCACTGTTTATATCGGCCCAGTGTTGATGCTAGTTAGATTCAAGATTAGCCTTTAGAAACCTGCCAAGTGTGATTCATGGGCCTGTAGTAGCTGTTAAAAAGAGAAGAAAAATCTGCATGATGTAAAACCTATCTACATAGTACACTCTCAAACCTTCCTGACAATTGCCTACAATGTCTGTAGCTAGACATATGAAAGACACAACATTGAGGTCATTTATAGAGCACATTTATTGAACTTCCTGTGATTTGTATGTACTTGTGAACTGCCTTCAGCCTGTAATTTATCAATGTGGTAAAACGTAGCTGATTAACGACCAATACTTGTTGATATTATAACATTTTACCACTTCTTTTTATTAGTCATTGGCACATGCATGCATTGACATCATTCAATTCATCATTTACATGTTTTTCTTCTATTAAAAACCAAAGAATAGTCTTGTTAGTGATAGACTGTCTCACTAAGTTCATTATTTCTTTATCTCATGTTTTGTTTATTGAAATTCTCAGGTACTCTAGCTTTTCTTTTGTACGTTTTTACTCATTATATTTTGTAGTGTTCATGTAATGACCACAACGTAGTTTGAAAATATAGTATTTCTTTGTTAGCGACCAAGCACATAGCATCTTTCATTTACGAGGATAATGGATAGATAGCATCTGGTTTGCCCCTTGTCCATTAATACAAAGCTACTGTAAATGCCCATCCCAACAAAGTTTTCCTACAGTCTGCAATTCTGTTGACATTCCAGATTTCCTTCTTCGAACACATTTTAGAACATTATTCAATGTTCTAGCGCTCACCTTTTAATTACAAAATGTCATTACTGCCTAATGGTCATCATCCCCTAATTACTTCACAATGCGCAAAAAAAATAGCCACTTATTGACCACTGCCTGAAGAAATAAATCACATGTCTAAAAAACATTTTGGGGTGATTCTATGTTAACACAGGCAGCCCAATTATTTTGACCAATCAGATCAACTCTAAAAAATATCTGATGTTAAAAGATCTGATGTGATTGGTCAAAAGACCAATTAGTTGGGAAAAAAATCTGAATTGGGCTGCCTGTGTAGACACAACCTAATATACACCATGTCGGATTACTGTTGATCCACTCATTCTCGCTTTTCAAGTTAAACCATTCTTTCATTTCACCCCTTAATTAACCTTCGATATGATAAAATCTGCCTGACAAAAATGCCACTTAAAATATTCCTTTGTTGTGACTTGAATGTAATTGTCTGATGTTTCTATCTTTGCATTGTCTTTGACTGTTCAACTCTGTTGAGAAGATGCTTATTCTGGTACAGCTTTATGTCTGTATCATTCCTGTTTACGTCCACTTTGTATTTTTTGTATTGTAAAATCTACTCACCCTTCTCTCTCTCTCTCTCTCTCTCTCTCTCTCTCTCTCTCTCTCTCTCTCTCTCTCTCTCTCTCTCTCTCTCTCTCTCTCTCTCTCTCTCTCTCTCTCTCTCTCTCTCTCTCTCTCACTCCCTATTTGTTGACAATTGTATGCATGCTTATGGTGTGCGATGTAGACAAGGCTGTTATGATAATTGTTTGTGTCTTCTGTGTTGAAAAGCTTCACCTGACAGCCTCACTGCATGCCATTTTAGGCTGATCTTTTAGGCTCTGTAACATTCCTGCCAAAATGGAATCACAGCACACTCTGAGAATAAAGTGATTTCATATAATTGTTCATTGTCTTGTGTTTCTAATGGTTCATTGTATATCATAATTCTCATAAATAATTCAAAAGCAGTACAGCGGTATTAAAGTAGTTATGCTGTAGGTGAATGAGACATACAATATGTTGTAGGACTGTAAAGAATACCTCTGAATATTCTCTTATTTGAGTAAACCAACTACATTACATTCGCAGACAACAATTTATCACTTGTAACAGTTTCTGTCCATCGCTGATGTTCGTTTTCATCTCAACACGGCTGTTTTGCATCTTTGCGCTTTCCAAGAAATTGGACATCTATTCAATAAAAGCGAAAGGGCTGTGAACAGAATGTACTGTGTCGTTCAAATGGTGATTGGATCCTATTTACAAAATATTTACATAATAATCATGTTGCAGGGAGAGTGGAATAGGAAAATCAATGCCATGCACACGGTGCTCCTCTCATAACAAAGTCTCTGATATGGGTTTCAGAAACCTTGTACAGATGCAGGATAGTAATTTGAGCCAGTTTGCTACAGCAGGAAAAATATCCTTCAGCAACCGGAAATGTGAATAATTATGTGGATTATAATAATCAATGGATATTTTTGTAGGGATTGATACATTTTTCATTAAGGTAAATCATGTCTAAAATTTCAAAGTAGAGGCTGTTTGCATTTCTCATCAACAAAAGTGATAAAATTAAGATCTTACATCTGTACATTAAAAAAAATCCACTAGAAAGATTATGGAAGTATGCCCAGGTTATAGAAATAAATTATTTTTGCGATTATGTTAAATTTCAAAGCATAGAACTCAGACACAGGATTTAAATTAATTGATGACGATGAAGTTATATTTTCTAGCATTTTACCTGGCAGAGAGG
This sequence comes from Thymallus thymallus, assembly GCA_023634145.1. NCBI lineage: Eukaryota > Metazoa > Chordata > Actinopteri > Salmoniformes > Salmonidae > Thymallus > Thymallus thymallus. The sequence goes on from CM042384.1 coordinate 5,620,016, forward strand.
AACAAGCAGCATTTGGTTTGATTCATAATTAACGCCCTATAGACGATGTCTGCACCCCCGGGTAAATAAATAAAAAAATCCCCATAAAAATCTCTCAGTTTAAACTATAGATATCAATCCACCGCATCCGCCGATGCCCCACTTCCGCATCTGCGGTGAAAGGTGACAGAGCTAGAGAGGTGTTTGTCAGACCATGAGACATCCCGAAAATCGGTCTTCTCAAAAAATCATCTGTAGCATCCGAACAGTTTGGGCTACACACTAATATGCTCTAGGACGCCCACAGGCCTCACAAGACTCATCTGAAGTCCCCCGGTACTAGTTTAAGTAAGTGTATATGGGGACTGTTTAGTGCCAAAAATAACGGGTTAAATAGATGTAAAAAAAAAAAAATATATATATATACAGTGGGGAGAACAAGTATTTGATACACTGCCGATTTTGCAGGTTTTCCCACTTACAAAGCATGTAGAAGTCTGTAATATTTATCATAGGTACTCTTCAACTGTGAGTGACGGAATCTAAAACAAAAATCCAGAAAATCACATTGTATGATTTTTAAGTAATTAATTTGCATTTTATTGCATGACATAAGTATTTGATACATCAGAAAAGCAGAACTTAATATTTGGTACAGAAACCTTTGTTTGCAATTACAGAGATCATACGTTTCCTGTAGTTCTTGACCAGGTTTGCACACACTGCAGCAGGGATTTTGGCACACTCCTCCATACAGATCCTTCAGGTTTCGGGGCTGTCGCTGGGCAATACGGACTTTCAGCTCCCTCCAAAGATTTTCTATTGGGTTCAGGTCTGGAGACTGGCTAGGCCACTCCAGGACCTTGAGATGCTTCTTACGGAGCCACTCCTTAGTTGCCCTGGCTGTGTGTTTCGGGTCGTTGTCCCAGCCATGACCCATCTTCAATGCTCTTACTGAGGGAAGGAGGTTGTTGGCCAAGATCTCGCGATACATGGCCCCATCCATCCTCCCCTCAATACGGTGCAGTCGTCCTGTCCCCTTTGCAGAAAAGCATCCCCAAAGAATGATGTTTCCACCTCCATGCTTCACGGTTGGGATGGTGTTCTTGGGGTTGTACTCATCCTCCTTCTTCCTCCAAACACGGCGAGTGGAGTTTAGACCAAAAAGCTCTATTTTTGTCTCATCAGACCACATGACCTTCTCCCATTCCTCCTCTGGATCATCCAGATGGTCATTGGCAAACTTTAGACGGGCCTGGACATGCGCTGGCTTGAGCAGGGAGACCTTGCGTGTGCTGCAGAATTTTAATCCATGACGGCGTAGTGTGTTACTAATGGTTTTCTTTGAGACTGTGGTCCCAGCTCTCTTCAGGTCATTGACCAGGTCCTGCCGTGTAGTTCTGGGCTGATCCCTCACCTTCCTCATGATCATTGGTGCCCCACGAGGTGAGATCTTGCATGGTGCCCCAGACCGAGGGAGATTGACCGTCATCTTGAACTTCTTCCATTTTCTAATAATTGCGCCAACAGTTGTTGCCTTCTCACCAAGCTACTTGCCTATTGTCCTGTAACCCATCCCAGCCTTGTGCAGGTCTACAATTTTATCCCTGATGTCCTTAAACAGCTCTCTGGCCTTGGCCATTGTGGAGAGGTTGGAGTCTGTTTGATTGAGTGTGTGGACAGTTGTCTTTTATACAGGTAACGAGTTCAAACAGGTGCAGTTAATACAGGTAATGAGTGGAGAACAGGAGGGCTTCTTAAAGAAAAACTAACAGGTCTGTGAGAGCCGGAATTCTTACTGGTTGGTAGGTGATCAAATACTTATGTCATGCAATAAAATACAAATTAATTATTTAAAAATCATACAATGTGGTTTTCTGGATTTTTGTTTTAGATTCCGTCTCTCACAGTTGAAGTGTACCTATGATAAAAATTACAGACCTCTACATGCTTTGTAAGTAGGAAAACCTGCAAAATCGGCAGTGTATCAAATACTTGTTCTCCCCACTGTATATATAATGTTTCCTGATCTTTCTTTTATCTCTCAGATAGGACAGACACTTCGGAACAAGCTTCCTCTAGATTTGTTTGGGGGACTATCTGTTATTCAATGCATTTGTATGGGCTAATAGCAGTAAGGACTATCTGTTATACCATGTAGTGAATATGTTATTCAATGCATTTGTATGGGCTAATAGCAGTAAGGACTATCTGTTATACCATGTAGTGAATATGTTATTCAATGCATTTGTATGGGCTAATAGCAGTAAGGCAAATAACATTTTTCATCAATACAAATTTCTATACTTCAAAGGGTCTTAAAATTCAAAATAAAAAAACAATTCCATATAGCTTAGTAAGCCCCCCCCCCCTACACACACACACACACACACACACACACTCAAAAAGCTCTCCATCTGAGCAGGTGCCATTCCATCCATATCTTCCAATGTAATTGTCTTTGTGCTTCAATGCCCAACCCTCTTATGTTTTGGAATTAATTAATATGACAATTTTACAGTGACATAAAATGATGAACTCTGTCCTACACGACTATAACTCTGCCCTTTTGAGGTTTAGCATTTCAATTATTGCATTTCAAATCTTATTCTTACACTTACACACAACATGTATTAAGTTGTTTACCTATCAGATTTAATTGCACACATTTTTTGCTTGTTAAAAAGTAGCTGCCAATATACCAACTAAATGCCCTTCTTTTAATGGTGGAAAAACAGAACCTTCAGCCGTATCTACATCAACAGATGTTTCATGGCTGTATGCTCTGCCAGCTATCATAACGATTTCCCTCGTCTCGAAAGGTTGCTAACGTGCAACATAGCTCCTCATTTGGATAAAAACTGTAAACAATAACAGAGACGCACGGCTGGCCTTGACAAAACCATCAATAAATTATCAATAATATTCAGTAAACTCCTCAAAATAAAGGATTTGTACCCATTTGAGGACTTCCATGGAAACTATTCACATTGTTAAGTCGATAAATATAGACTGGTTTTCCACATCATTATTCGGCAAACTGTTTAGCACACAGCAGAGTCTCTGTCCACTCCTTGGTACTATTAGCCCGAGGTCTCGCTGCAGGACACAGGGAAATAAATCAATCCATTAGCATTCATACTCAGGGGTGGCCTTTTCATACCCAGCTGAGCAGGTGCCATTCCATCCATATCTTCCAATGTAATTGTCTTTGTGCTTCAATGCCCAACCCTCTTATGTTTTGGAATTAATTAATATGACAATTTTACAGTGACATAAAATGATGAACTCTGTCCTACACGACTATAACTCTGCCCTTTTGAGGTTTAGCATTTCAATTATTGCATTTCAAATCTTATTCTTACACTTACACACAACATGTATTAAGTTGTTTACCTATCAGATTTAATTGCACACATTTTTTGCTTGTTAAAAAGTAGCTGCCAATATACCAACTAAATGCCCTTCTTTTAATGGTGGAAAAACAGAACCTTCAGCCGTATCTACATCAACAGATGTTTCATGGCTGTATGCTCTGCCAGCTATCATAACGATTTCCCTCGTCTCGAAAGGTTGCTAACGTGCAACATAGCTCCTCATTTGGATAAAAACTGTAAACAATAACAGAGACGCACGGCTGGCCTTGACAAAACCATCAATAAATTATCAATAATATTCAGTAAACTCCTCAAAATAAAGGATTTGTACCCATTTGAGGACTTCCATGGAAACTATTCACATTGTTAAGTCGATAAATATAGACTGGTTTTCCACATCATTATTCGGCAAACTGTTTAGCACACAACAGAGTCTCTGTCCACTCCTTGGTACTATTAGCCCGAGGTCTCGCTGCAGGACACAGGGAAATAAATCAATCCATTAGCATTCATACTCAGGGGTGGCCTTTTCATACCCAGCTGCCTCCTCACTCTCCAAACACCACTCAGAACCATGGGGGAGCCGGGCCTCTATTGGTGTCCCACAGACATGCAAAATCAATGTCAGTTAACTGTTTGCCACTGGGCACGGCAGAAGCCAGCCCACAGAATGGCCGTGCGCCTAGGCTCCCAGGCTTCTGCTCCATAGAAAAGGATTTCACTCCTGATTGCTTGGGCTTGACCTGGAATTTTCCCCACACCAAAGGCACGTGTTTCCCTACAGACTACAGTAATTATCATAATTTGTGGAATAACTACATTCAGTTTAGTGTTCCATGGTCAAGGAGATTCCCTACAGTGTACTGCAGTGGTCACCAACCGGTCAACCAATCCTAGTCGATTACCAAACATTTCTGTGGAAAAGCCAACAATAAAGGCATACTTTTTTCGGGGGGGGCTGTAGGTGCACTTGATTCAGAAGTCCTGCGCACCAGGTAGGTAAAGTGTTCCCATTTTTAACCATTTCATTTGTCTGAAAAGACAAACTCCGCCTACCCGATGGACCAGGAGATCTGTGGCAAATCAATAGGAAAGCTCAAATCACCGTGCCTACAGCTTCCATGACCTCGGCCACAGCAAAGTTTGATAGTAGCCTACGTGAGATTTCATAACTTGTAAAACCATGACCAGAGCGAGACTATCAAAGAATACAGCAAAGAGCTGCTGTTTTTATGAGTGAGTTCATGTTAACATTTTTATTCAGCTTCAGTTTTTAATCAACACAATTACAAAATATAAAACACACTTCTCCCTACTTCCACTCGCGCTGCAGCTGCAATGAATGAGTAGCCAAGTGTCTTGATAGGCCTGAGTTTTTATTGTTATTAGCAGCTGTCTATTCGTGTCTATTTTAATTTAGAGGAATATTTCAATTTCTCTGGTCATATGAACAACATGAATTTGTGCATGAGGCAGATATGGTGTGACTCGAGTTTCGCCATCAGGTGGAAGACTATGTACCCTCTCTCTTGTCAGTCTCACCCGCGAGTCTCACCGGTGAAAAGGAAGGAGGGAGCAGGGACCATGAGAGGCGGACCCTCTGCTGCTCTCTCCCTCCCTCCGCTGGGACTAATGCCGTGTTCAAAATAACTTGGAACTGGGAAAAGTGCGTTCAAGACAACCAGGAAGTCTCAACAAAAAAACCTTTGAACGGTCATCCAACTTGGAATTTCAGTTGGAAACTCGGGCATATATCTAGAGGTCCGACTTTCTGACCTGAAGATCACTGACGTCATGATTTGACCTACATTTTTTTCAGAGTTCCCAGTTGTCTTGAATGCACCATGGCCATCAGATGCAGGTAACATAAATCCAGTTAAATAAAAAGCTAATTATTTGCAAATTATTTTAATTCATGCTCAGCTATGCCTCGCAAGTGCTACACCAATTGATCTATTTTGTTTTGAAATAAGATATGGTCTGAGAATAACAATATTGTCAGGCCAAGCGTAGCCAATATGCTGTGATAATGTATTAGGCCTACTGCACAAATCTCATTCCTACAGAACTGTTTTTATAAGGTTAATGTTATATTGTTTTAAGTAATGTTTAAAAACAAATCTGAGCGGTATCGGCTTGCTTTTTGACTGCGAAAGTGATCTTGACTCAGAAAAGCTTGGTGGCCACTGGTGTAATGTATAGCCGTTGCTGTATATTTTACTTTGGTCATTCATATCTGCAATTATTTTGTTCATGAAGATCATTTTAGATGCTCTTTTTGAGTCTGAGAGGAAAACAAATATCAACATCTTTGACACACCAGATTAGTTTAGTGTGCATCTGCACAGATTCTCCTCCGTTTTGCATATTGATTGCATCTCAATGGTGGATTGAGGGAAGCACGATTAATTTCAAACCCATCAGACATCCATTTAAGTGTCATCAGACGTCCAGGGGACTCTTTCCCCCCACAACTCTGAACCGTGGGAGCTAGATAGGTATCAGTGTGGCCAGGGGAGGCCCAGATTGACAACTCAATTGACAGGAGACTGGAGCAGCAGCGACGGTTCAGATGAAGCTATAATGGGCCCAGTTAATGAACAAAGTAGCCCAGAGACCTACACCGTAATAGGGACAGGTGTGGGAACCCTTCTCCATCCACCAGTGACAGGAGTCTGTGGAATTATACAGCATTTAGTTTCAGAGCTGGAGATGATTAGGTGGCCATGATGGGAATTTAGCCAGGACACCAGGAATAACACCCCTACTATTACGATAAGTGCCATGGGATCTTTAGTGACCACAGAGATCGAGGACATCCATTTAACATCCCATCCGAAAGACGGCACCCTACACAAGGCAATGTCCCTAATCACTGCAATTTTGGGACCAGAGGAAAGAGTACCTCCTACTGGCCCTCCAACACCACTTCCAGCAGCATCTGGACTCCCATCCAGGGACCAACCAGGACCCAACCAGAGCCAACCCTGCTCAGCTTCAGAGGCAAGCCAGCAGTGGGATGCAGGGTGGTATGCTGCTGGTGCACTATAGAAGTATGCCATCTGAAATGTGGGTTCACAACCAAGCTATCCAGAGTATATTTCTGCACCGAGCTTGATTACCTTTAAACACAGACCAACTAAATATTGCAGTATATTCTCCCAGAGTAAATCTCCCCTCTTTACTTCTCAGAAAGCAATGCTTGGGATTAAGTTCTGCTGAGCTGCAAAATTTAACTGCCAGCCATCTATGGAGATATGATAAGTGAGGGTAATGCTCTGAACCTGACATCTGAATATCCACGTAGAGCGTTAAGTAATGGTTATTAAGAGTAGAGCGTTAAGTAATGGTTATTAAGAGTAGAGAGTTAAGTAATGGTTATTAAGAGTAGAGCGTTAAGTAATGGTTATTAAGAGTAGAGCGTTGAGTAATGGTTATTAAGAGTAGAGAGTTAAGTAATGGTTATTAAGAGTAGAGCGTTAAGTAATGGTTATTAAGAGTAGAGCGTTAAGTAATGGTTATTAAGAGTAGAGCGGTAAGTAATGGTTATTAAGAGTAGAGAGTTAAGTAATGGTTATTAAGAGTAGAGTGTTAAGTAATGGTTATTAAGAGTAGAGCGTTAAGTAATGGTTATTAAGAGTAGAGTGTTAAGTAATGGTTATTAAGAGTAGAGAGTTAAGTAATGGTTATTAAGAGTAGAGCGTTAAGTAATGGTTATTAAGAGTAGAGCGTTAAGTAATGGTTATTAAGAGTAGAGCGTTAAGTAATGGTTATTAAGAGTAGAGCGTTAAGTAATGGTTATTAAGGCTCGGAGCAAGAAACGCAAGTCGAAGTAAGGAGCGTCCTCGTCCTCAAAGGAAAGTCGTTGATATCTTATTATCCAGCTGATTAATAAAACATCTGAGCCACTCAGTCCAAGTTCCCCGCAACCCTCCATCCACTTACTCTTCCACTTCCACCCACCCAGGCCTAAACCAAAGCATTTTCATCCAATCAGAATACCAATTAGGTCTATTTATTGTTGAGAGCCTAATTGCCTAAGATTGAATGCAAGACACTCATTTGTTCCACAGCCAAGAGACTAGACTGGATTTATGCAAAGTGAACTGTGCCCCATTCAAAGTAAATGAGTTGTTATGAAATTGAAATTCAGGCTTTTATTTCAGAAGTTTCCAATGTTAGCCCGAGTTCGTAATGTCACATCTATAGTTTCTATTGAAGAGAACATTGCCTTCAAATTGATTCAAAGGGAGCATATATTATCTTGGTAATAGTTTGCCTGAAACACAAGCAGTTTTCTCAACAGACACCAGAATAGTACAATTTATCACCATCCAAATTGGTTAAAAAAAACAACAACAAAGCAATAAAAAGAGCAGGAGAATACCAAATGATGAAGTGATAAAACATCTGAGTTGACAAGCTTGGGGTAAAGCGGGCACGGGGGACGGGCATGCTCCACTTGTTAAAGTGACACCAAATCAGTGGAAATGAGCGGCATGAATTGAGGAGATATAATTGGGAAGAAACGGAGACAAGACAGCACTTTACAATCCCACAAACCCCTGGGAGCAAAGAACACATACTAGTCCTTAGAATAATTTAACATTAACCACAGAGTGTACATAACAAGGAGAGGGTAGCTTAATATACCTTAGTGTATTTGTCGTTCTGAACACTTAATTGCCATTTATTTAATAATTCCATTCTCAAGATGTGATAAAAAAAATTGACAGTTTTCTGCATGTAATTAAAGTAAATCAAATCAAATCTGTTGAACTTCATATACTGTACGGTTTGGTTGATAATGTCTTAGGTAACCATGCAAAATTTAGTTTACAGTAGACCTACACGCTTAACTAAAAATAATTAGCTAGTTAAAAATGAGGTCCTTATGTACGATACAACATATAGAATGTTATCTCCTGTTCCACAAAACCTCCAATATTCCTGTATAGAACTAGGATCTATTCTAAGGAAATACCTGACCACAGATTAAATACAGTGCTAGGGCTGTTTCAGTTTGTGCAACATGCCAATGTGTAAATTAAGACATGATACAAAATGCAGGCTGAGTTCAACTTGGTTGCCTTCTAAAAGCAGGGAATATTCTAATATTGTGCATGCAATTCCCCTGTACAACGTTCCTGAATATGTGAAAGTCTGCCCAACACTCAACACGTTCCAGCTATGGTAGCAGTGTACACAGAACACACTGCGACACTACTCCCATAATGTACCCTCTTTCACAGAGGCCAGAGGCTAATGCATTATGATAGCTCTCATGAGCTCTATACCAACCAATACTCAACATAGGCCTATACAAAATGTGCTGCTTTCAGTCTTGTTATTCTACCTCACTACTCTGCTACTGTGTGACATCGTAGTTTCCATTCTGGTATTATTTCATAGTTTACCATGGTCTCAGTAGTCTTCACCTGTCACCTCCAGAGAAAGAGTGCATTGTGGCCCCTGGAAAATAAACCAATGAGATAAGCACTCTATATTTACCACAGTGCTCCCGAACTCCACATTTCCTGTTCTTTTTGAGCGCCAGCACAAAATAATATCAAACCCCAATAATAGCTTAGGGGATTCAGTCTAATGCGGTGAGCAAATAACATTTTGAACAGAGAGAATGGTACACAAAGGATGCCTCTGAGGGGCCCGCTTTGATTGATACTTGTTTCACAAACACAACACATCCACCTATCACAACACATGGGAGATACTGTATATATTTCTTCACATACATACTGTTAAATTTAATTGCAGATTCATCGTTTGATAATGAAGTTGAACGCTCAGAGGAACAAAATACCTCTGTAATTTACTTACGTACTGTACTTGATTCAACACATGTACGTATCAAGCTTGATTGGTAAACTAATCTAAATCTCACAATTTTGGTAAATTTGCACGATATCCCATATAAACCTTTATAAATATTCAACTCATCCATAATTATCATCATTATAATCGAGTGTAAAACACTCATATGTAATTAACACTGCGGGGTGTGTGAATCTCAGTGTATCTTAAGCTACATTATCTACAGTACTGTTCATGTTAACACTGATGAATAAATCAAGCTATTAATCAGACATTGATTAAATGTGAAATACCATTTTAGAAGGGGCTCACTCAGCACAGTGAAAACGGTAAACAAGGCTGTAAATCCGTTTCAGAATGAATGCCTTATTGGTCTTTCTTAAACCCCAATTCTCTCAATGCACTGTGAGTTCACTTGGAATGTTTGCAAAGTAGTTTTAGGACAGGTGTTGATTTGCAATTACAGTATTTACAAGAGCGGCAGCTAGCTGAGTGGTTAGAGTGTTACGCCCACAACGGAAAGGTTGCTGGATTGAATCCCTGAACTGACAAGGTAAAATAATCTGTTGTTCTGCCCCTGAACAAGGCAGTTAACACACTGTTCCTAGGCTGTCATTGTAAATAAGAATTTGTTCTTAACTGACTTGCCTAGTAAAATAAAGGTTAAATAATTATGTAGTTTTTTTTACCGCTTGTAGGGTGTCAGTTCTAACACAGTTCATGTCCGATACAGTGTAAAGTAACATTCTTGTGAACCAGCAGTTTTGCTGGCTTTAAATTGGCGCCTCAGAATTGGAGCTATGCTGTTTTTGTGTGAGTCTGAGATCACCTGATGCATAGCAACCTGATGCATAGCAACCTGATGCATGCATAGCAAAAAAAAATCATTTTACATGCCATTTTAATACCCTCGGTTTCCAGTGCACTTTGTATTTAAAACCTTACAGTAGAGAATGTGATCCCCAGAGCCATGGTACCTACAATGCTCTAGTCGCCTAGGGGGACAGTGGAGTGAGGAGATCTTTAAACATTTATGTGGAAGGCACACATGCAAGCCTGCAGGTACACCCCCCCCTCCTTCTCTCTCTCTCTCTCTCTCTCTCTCTCTCTCTCTCTCTCTCTCTCTCTCTCTCTCTCTCTCTCTCTCACCTCCAAAACTAGGCTGAAGGATACACAAGCTGCCAGGACAAGCCACCATCACACTCAATAAATCATAAGGTTCTATTTGCACAAAGCATCGTTCACATCCCAGATCTCAGAATTGTTTTGTACTGAACTCTTCTTCTATCGTAACCCATTAAAGATGCACTTTGCAGAAATCGCTCCGCCATTTCCTGGTTCCAAAAATTCTAAGTTTGCCTAATTTCACTTTATTTCACTTTATTTCACTTTATTTCACTTTATTTCACTTTATTTAGGGAGGTGCAATCAAAGTACAGGGGTCTTAAAATTCAAAATCAAATGTCTAAATTATAAATTTAAAACAATTCCTTATGTTAGCTTAGTAGATATTGCGATCTAAGGGCCTAAATAAAGAGAATACCTTCCTTCTTTCTTCTTTCTGGTCTCTGATATCCAAATCGTTCACACGTGGTAAGTTTGTAATATTTGTGAAATACCCCTTCTCATTGAGGTTTTCGTATTGATATAGAACAAAACAGCAATACCTTTCTTAAGGGCCTAAAACATTCTCTAAGGCACCTGTATTTATTGGGTTTTACCATAAAGAACTTACGTTAGTCCATTCTTCTGAAAATGGTGTTAAAAAAAATCTAAGTCATTGAAAAAAAGGAACGGAATCGATAATATGAATAATCAAGGAATTGGGACTATAAGGTTCTATCTGCGAAATGTAGTTTTAAGATTGAGTATTTTTCAAGTGCCAGATATTTTGTGATGTCTTCCTAGTTTATGACTCAATATATACAGCGGGTGAAATAAGTATTGAACACGTCACCATTTTTCTCAGTAAATATATTTCCAAAGGTGCTATTGACATGAAATGTTCACCAGATGTTGGTAACAACCCAAGTAATCCATACATACAAAGAAACCAAAACAAATAAGTTCAGAAATTAAGTTATGTGTAATAATGTGAAATGACACACGGAAAAAGTATTGAACACATGAAGAAAGGGAGGTACAAAAAGGCATGGAAAGCCAAAACAGCTGAAATCTATCAGTAATTAAAAAGCAATCCCTGTCAGTGCAAATTAATATCAGCTGGTTCAGTCCCAACTGATGGCCTACAAAAAGGTCTCATTGCCAAGGTGTCACACAAGACACATCTCATGATGGGTAAAAGCAAAGAGCTGCCTCAAGACCTTCGCAACCTAATTGTTGCAAAACATAATGATGGCATTGGTTATAGGCGCATTTCTAAGCTTCTGAATGTTCCAGTGAGCACTGTTGGGGCCATAATACGGAAGTGGAAAGACAATCATTTCACCATAAATTTGCCTCGACCAGGTGCTCCTCGCAAGATTTCTGACAGAGGAGTGAAAAGAACAATCAGAAGAGTTGTCCAAGAGCCAAGGACCACTTGTGGAGAGCTTCAAAAAGACCTGCAATTAGCCTCAAAGAAAACAGTAAGTAATGCACTCCACCGCCATGGCCTGTATGCACGCTCACCACGCAAGACTCCATTGTTGGAAAAAAAGCATGTTGAAGCTCCTTTAAAGTTTGCTGCACAACATTTGGAAAAGCCAGTGAAATACTGGGAGAATATAGTGTGGTCAGATGAGAGCAAAATTGAACTGTTTGGATGTCATAATACACACCATGTTTGGAGGAGAAATGGCACTGCACATCACCCTAAAAACACCATACCAACAGTGAAGTTTGGAGGTGGGAACATCATGGTGTGGGGCTGCTTTTCAGCAAATGGTACTGGCAAACTTCACATAATTGAAGGAAGGATGAATGGGCAAATTTACCGAGACATTCTTGACAAAGATCTGCTGCCATCTACCAGGATGATGAAGATGAAACGAGGGTGGACATTTCAGCAAGACAATGATCCCAAACACACAGCCAAGGAAACTCTCAATTGGTTTCAAAGAAAGAAAATAAAGCTGCAAGAATGGCCCAGCCAATCACCTGACTTAAATCCCATTGAAAATCTATGGAAAGAACTGAAGATCAAGATTCATAGAAGAGGCCCACGGAACCTTCAAGATTTGAAGGCTGTTTGTGTGGAAGAATGGGCCAAAATCACACCAGAGCAATGCATGCGACTAGTTTCTCCATACAGGAGGCGTCTTGAAGCTGTCATTACCAACAAAGGCTTTTGTACAAATTATTAAATAAATATCAGTAAGTGTGTTCAATACTTTTTCCCTGTGTAATTTCACATTATTACACATAACTTAATTTCTGAACTTATTTGTTTTGGTTTCTTTGTAGGTATGGATTACTTGGGTTGTTACCAACATCTGGTGAAAATGTCATGTCAACAGCACCTTTGGAAATATATTTACTGAGAAAAATGGTGACGTGTTCAATACTTATTTCACCCGCTGTATATCACACTACATACAATTATTTTTAATTGACAACCCAGTATTGTGTGATTGGATTGCAGATAGAACCTTACAACACCAAGTTAAAAGGTGACACACCTCACATGTAAAGGATCATCTAAAGAGCAACTCTATGTGAATTACTTATTTTTTACCAAAATGTTAGAACCTTATATACAGTGCATTCGGTAAGTATTCAGACCCATGGACTTTTTCCACATTCTGTTACTTTACAGCCTTTTTCTAAAATTGATTAAATAATTTTTTCCCCTCATCAATCTACACACAATACACCATAATGACAAAGTGATAACAGGTTTGTAGAAATTTTTGAAAATGTATTACAAATTTTAAAACAGAAATACCTTAATTACATAAGTATTCAGACCATTTGCAATGAGACTCAAAATGGAGCTTAGGTGCATCTTGTTTCCGTTGATAATCCTTTAGATGTTTCTACAACTTGTGTTGAACAATCGCCACATTCATTTCAGAAATTATATGATTTGATTATCATAGGAAAATATGTGCATCTCATTAATTTCCCATCGCTGTGCTCCATGGAGATTTGAGATATTACATTTTTCCTCCACGACGATGTCTGACAGCTGCCAAGGTTTCTCCTGTCACGGAAGGAAAGAATTCCCTGTGCAGGACCAACACTTTTTGACTGCAGAAAAGCAAGAGGAGAAAAGTGACACATTACCCAGATGCCTTCTCTGTTACAGGGGAGGAAATGAAAGGAGAAGCCCAATGGAGAACCATCTTGAAAAGTGACACATTACCCAGATGCCTACTCTGGTACAGGGGAGGAAATGAAAGGAGAAGCCCAATGGAGAACCATATTGAAACCATCAGGCACACGTGTCTGAAATGAAGCCCTCCAAGCGGCATAAAGAGTGAGAGTTTACTATAAATTGAAATAAAAAATAACACTTTTTTTTTTCACCATATTGTTGAACTTGGCCTTTATTACTTCTGTAATAATAATTTTGACAGCTAGAACTAGTTGGATTCACTTTACATAGATTATAGATCGCAGCAAGTAGCCTAATTGAATGATCAAAATTGTACTCATGAATAATAACTTGTTTCAGGGCTGAGCAAAAATGCTTGGTGATCTGGTAGTTTTTAAATAATAATAAGATATTGCAGCTAGTGATGCACGGTTAACTCATAACCTGCAGTCCCTGTGGTTATATCCGTGGGACGGGCAGGTGTAGGGTCATTTAATATTGTGTGGATGAAGGGCGGGTGGGTGGCTTGCAGGTTGAATAAAGAGAAAACAACATTGAGGTTTTTCTTAAATTATTTTTATTTGCCGTTATTATTAAAGGAATAATAAAGGCCAAGTTCAACAAGATATATCTTTTTATTTCAATTTATCAGGCGTTCTTATTTCCTGCAGCTATGGATTATGAGGCACTATACATATTCAACAGTCTCAAAAGGGGACATGTCAAGGGAACTGTAAGCTACTGTTCAGATGGATTAACGGAATAGTAGTGAAATATGGAAACACCAAATGTCAATTTTGACTGGGGAACAGGAGAGGAGAAATATGATTAATTTCTTTCAGCATCTTAAAAGAATGAATGTGCGGTTAGGGACCGTCTGTAAAGAACTATCCTTATTAGCATCATAAAAGCAGATAGTATTTCAAACACATTAAATGAAATCGTATGAGAAACCAAAGGTGGAAAAAGTACCCGAATGTCATACTTGAGTAAAAGTAAAGATACCTAAGTAGAAAATGAAAGTCACCCAGTAAAATAATACTTGAGTAACAGTCTAAAAGTATTTGGTTTTAAATATACTTAAGTATCAAAAGTAAATGTAATTACTAAAATGTACTTAAGTGTCAAAGTAAAAGTCATTTCAAATTCCATATATTAGGCAAACCAGACGGCACCATGTTCTTTTTTTTTTTTTTTTTTACGGATAGCTAGGGGACTTCCAATTTGAGCGTGTCTGAAGTGAATTGATGGCGAGAATCAAGCTCAAAGTCTCAGAATGATTCTCTATTCTGTGGAAGACTGAAGGCGGCCGCACACTAGGTTCGGTTTGCTCTTAGCAGAACTTTGGCTAGGCGAAGCAAAAGTCTGTGCCTTGCATACTTCTGTAGAAGACCTTCTCTTGAAAAACGCAATATTTGTCCCACTTGAGACGCCGTACCAAAAGAGCCAGTAACACTTCCCCAAAATTATTTAATCTGAGATGAATTAAGAAATCTGTAATTAATGCCAATGAGGTCTTAGTCGCACAATTTTACATTAAGATGTTTGGTGCAGTATTTCAGTGAAAAAATGTTCAGGTAAAGTAGTCGTCTCTCAATGAATGACAATAAACACTTAATTGAAGAATCCTGTCCTCAGTTCCCAATCCTACTAGGAGTAGTACTGTTGACCAATCACCGATGAAGGGGCGTAGACTTCGGCTACAGAACTTAAATTGCCTTGAGAAAAAAAATGGTGTGCACGAACAGCCGGATAAAAACTGCCAAAGACCACAAGAAACAGAAAAGTCACAAAGTTTCATCATAATATATGCGCAAATTGTTTTGACAGGGAAGCATACACTAAGCTTACCGCCATACTAACAAGCAGAGAGACACAGAAGGGTCCCTCAATTCCCTGTGACAATACGACAGCACAGCTTGCTGTTGGAGATTGTTCAGGGTCTGCACATGGAAGGATTCTTTACTTGAACACTCCATTGAAGTATAGTGTTGGATATATCATTTAGTAGCAGTTTGGTGTTCTTCAAAGAACCAAACCACAAACAAAAATTAAAACTATAAATTTGAATGAATTCATATGGCAAGTAAGATATAGTCTAATTAATTTAATAGAATTTCCAGTGCTATGGAAGGGTGTTTGACTGTGTAGTCAGACATGTTGGCCTAGTTACACAAGCTTGACGGGTTGTCATATCCCAGAGGAGAGAGTAAATAAATTATTTACCAGCTAGGCGGTACATTCAATGAATCTAAATCCATAAATGTTTCTCCTTAATCAAACCTCCACAGTATTTACTGACCATACATCACTTTGAATGTCAATATTTCCTTGGGGCAATAGTGATTTGAAAGCAGGGCACCCAAAAAGGATGGATGACTGCTGAACAACTCATGCCTTCCCAGCAGAATACCGCCCACTCCTTTTTGGCAATGATCTCTCTACTGCACTCCAAAAAAGGGACACTTCAAAAGACAATACTAAGTGCACTCTGTCATCCTATACACCAGTCATACAGGTTGTCAGTACAGCCGTCGTTGCTCTGCAATACTTTTGACATCCCTCTAAACTGAAAGTATAACCCTTGTTACTAGTGAATTTATGCTGTTGGCAAAGAAATGTCTCAAAGCAACTCGAAAAAAGATGAGGCTTTGAACACTACCAACCCACACTCTACCAGAGAGCAAATAGGTCTCCTCGCAATAAAAAAAAAAAATATGAATACATTTAATAAAAACATGATACAATTTTGAATATTGAAATACATTTCATGTTCAATAAATTGAATTCTATTTTGCTAATAGTAGGCTACTGTCTGTAATCTGTAAATATATTTCATGGTGTACTGCCTAACATCTGCACAATGATGTGCCAAATCTGTGAGTTTGTGCATTTTCATATAATAAGCCTTGTCAATATTTGCAGCTGTAGGTGGTAATATCTCTCTCAGAGCTGATCCATCATCAGTATTGTTAAATAATTATAACGTTAGCGTAATGTTTTAATAGAGAAAGCTGATCTGAAAGCAGCAATGTCAGTATTGACACATGCTCCAACGACGCCACTAAGCAATTGTTCTATCTGCATGGTGTTTTGGGAAACACATTTTACATTTTCAGCTGTTGTAGGAAAGATGCATTGTAAAAAAAAAAAAACATAAGCCTAAGTACCATCACTACCGGGAAACCGGGTCCAGGTCTGCAGGTCTTTGATGGGCAGGACTATCAGCGAGGCAGGACAGCAGTCTTTTATCCCATGAAACAGTGTGAGATAGATACTAAGCAGGTAACACTCTGAAGATGACGGGTAGCTCATATTTGACATTCCTTCATTAACATCAACATGACGCCACAAACCTCCATGAACTTTTGATAGGTCTGATATTCACACATGACCTTCAAATATGGCTGCCACCCTCTCTAACTGTTTGAGTATTTATTTAGCCCTATAATAGTTGCCTCGGTAAAGTTAAATAATATATGAAAGTTCAATGTCTTCCCCTTGCAATATTAACGGGCAAATGGACAATTAGTTAAATGATGTGATCTTTAGAGTTCACAGCTTTCCTTAATTTGTTACCTGAGGCAAACCTAAACGGTTGACTGCCCACTGAGTTGCCAGACACTTTTTTAATTATGTTTTGGAATGTTGGGGGGGCCGGAGGCTGGGTGAGCGGACGGAGCTCTAACATTTGTCCACTAGGTTGAAGGTTCCTGATCCTTTTTTAAATACATCTAATTTTAGCCTATTGATTTATCCCACACATCATGTACAGTTCCTTCAGAAAGTATTCGCACCTCTTGACATTTTTCCACATTTTGTTGTGTTACAGCCTGCATTTAAAATTGATTAAAATTAATAGAAAATGAAACGCTGAAATGTCTTGAGTCAATAAGTATTCAACCACTTTGTTATGGCAAGCCTAAATACGTTCAGGAGTGATCATTTGCTT
Source organism: Thymallus thymallus (assembly GCA_023634145.1). NCBI lineage: Eukaryota > Metazoa > Chordata > Actinopteri > Salmoniformes > Salmonidae > Thymallus > Thymallus thymallus. The sequence continues at coordinate 5,637,414 of CM042384.1, forward strand.
AACAAGTCACATAATAAGTTGCATGGACTCACTCTGTGTGTGCAATAATAGTGTTTATAATAGTGATTTTTGAATGACTTCCCCATCTCTATACCCCACAGATACAAAAATCTGTGAGGTCACTCAATCGAGCAGTGAATTTCAAACACAGATTCAACCACAAAGACCAGTGAGGTTTTCCAATGCCTCGTAAAAGAGGGCACCTATTGGTATATGGGTAAAAAAAAAGAAAACAGACATTGAATATCCCTTTGAGCATGGTGAAGTTATTAATTACACTTTGGATGGTGTATCAATACACCCAGTCACTACAAAGATACAGGTGTTCTGTTTATTTTTATTTTTTAAATATTATTATACACCCTTTTTCTCCCCAAGGCGAAGGTCAAGTCATGAGTCCTCCGAAACATGACCCGCTAAACCACGCTTCTTAACCCCAGCCTGCTTAACCCGGAAGCAAGCCGCACCAATCTGTCGGAGGAAACACTGTTCAACTGACGACCGAGGTCAGCCTGCAGGTGCTCCGCGAGAACAGACCTTAGCCGTTGTATATTGGCCATATACCACACCCCCTTGTGCCTTATTGCTTAATTATAAACTGGGCGGTTCAAGCCCTGAATGCTGATAGGCTGTAAGCCGTGGTATATCAGACCATATACCACGGGTATGACAAAACATGTATTTTTTACTGCTTGAATTACATTGGTAACCAGTTTATGATAGCAATAAGGTACCTCAGGGGTTTGTGATATATGGCCAATATACCACGGCTAAGGGCTATGTTGTAGCACTCCACGTTGTGTCGTGCGCAAGAACAGGCCTTAGCCGTGGTATATTGGCCATATAGCACACCCCCTCGGGCCTTATTGCTTAATTGACTCAGGGGTGTGGAAACTTATTTGCAAAAACTTCTAAGAACATGTTTTCACTTTATCATTATGGGGTATAGTGTGTAGATGGGTGAGATATATAAAAAAATATCAATTTTGAATTCATGCTGTAACACAACAACATTTGGAATAAGTCAATGGTTTCGAATACTTTCTGAAGACACTGTTTTTAATCTACTCTTCAATTTAACGCATTACAAGCTTTCATGGTGTGTGACAGTTACTGATGTCATCCTGTTGGATCAATGAATGAGGCCTGAGTCTATGCCAAGTCTTCCACTGGCACAGCATGAGAGATGCAACATCCACATCATCCGAGCGATAGGAGCACAACATCTTGTAGGCTGTTGCATAAACATACCGAAATATACAGCTGTCTAATAAATTCATAACAGTAACTGTCCAAATCGTACTTCAAATAGGTACCGTGCTCTTACTGTACATACAAATTATATGCAACAGCAAGGCATCAGTGCAACAATCAACCCAAAAGGGCCAGTTCAACAGGTGTTTGTCTCACTGCCAACAAGCTGCACCTGGCAGAGCAGAGCAGGTCGACATACAGGCCGAATGCTGAGCCAGTACCCAACAGGAACTTAGTGTTTCTCTATTCTACAAGTCTGTCTGCATTTGCAGCTAGTGGAGATAGGTCCATGGATCCACCAAAGAGGTCTGGGACAGGGTTCACAATATGCCTCCCTCATTGCTGGTAGGGCCTGTGTGCGCTGGGTGTGTAATTGCGCTTGGCAGGAATGCGGGTGCTGTCTGCCCAAAAGATTCTCATGTAACGTGCAGACAGGAAGAGATGATGTCAACGTAGATGGTCTTCTCACACTGAGGCATCTTTGTACTGTACTTTGACGGTTTTCGGATTCCTGTAGGTGAAACTGACATAGCCTCTGGAGCGTCTGGAACATCCTGGCTAGAAATCTCAACATTTTAGTGATCTGACATTTCTTCCCTTAGAAGAAGGAAAGGAAACAAAATACAAAACAAAGCTGATGAGTGCAAATCTAATCAAATGTAAACAGGAAGTAAACCAAAAGGAATAAATAAGAAGAAATGCTGGGTCTGTATCCTGACGGTACGTAACACATTTCCCAAGTCTGGGCCTGTCGGCTTAGTAGTCATTTCTGCAATGACATCCAAGGCTGTTATGCTAGGACAGGTAGAAACTTCTCTCCACTATCTGACACCTAAAAAGGGAGAGGAAAACAGCAGTCCACAGCACATCACTGGCCATGGGCCATGTCCTCATGTAGCCTGTGGACAGGGTGCCTCCCCAGGAAGTTGCCACGCGGATAAGAAGGGAGGCTATGTGGGGGGTGGAGAGGAAGGGAACAGATCACTGCTAACCATAATGCCTAACCCTGACCTTAAATTTAAATTGACCAAAAAGCAGACTTTTTTACTTTGCAGCTGGCCCATCTAGCGAGAATTGCTCAGTTCTGCCTCAAAGACTCAACCCAATAAACGTCAACCGGCCATTGAAGTGTTCCCAGAAAAATGTGCTTGGAAGCAGACATCCAAAATGTATTGATTGAAAGAGCTTTTCTCCTCAATTTACATTCAGCTGTCATGCGGTGTGATGTATAACATGCAGACTCACAGGGCCCTACACACTCACACTCACTGACACTCCAACACAGACATAATATGCACATACATTAATACTGACTCTACACACACAATCATCATATACGCTGCTGCTACTCTGTTTATCATATATCCTGATGCCAAGTCACCTTACCCCTATACATACAGTAAATTCAAATGATGTGTACATTAGCGTTTAAAATAATCTTCAGTAAAACTAATACAGTCTAGCTGTTGTCAATGTAGAATCACTGTGGTGCTAGGAGAAGGACTGCTTGGCAGACAAATACCTAGCAGAGGTTAGACATTGAGAGATACTGAGGAGGAGGAATAGAAGTTGAGCATTTTAACTACTTTGCACATATGAAAAATACAATAAAAATGTCACTCTCTAAGAGGTTTTACAAATAGATTCTATTCGACTTCAAATTCCATGACGTACAGGAAGGCATTGCTAGCAGAATAGATGGATGCAGTTCAATGCATGGTTAATATAACTCACCAAGACATTTCTTGTCAAAAATATTGCTATCAGGTTGTAAATCACCGCTGGTACATTGTTTGCTGCCTCCACCCATTAGGGATGCACTGTTTCAGTTTCAGTGACTCAATATTTTGAACAAAAAAGGACGACTGTAACTAAGATTGGGAATGTCAGTACAATCAAACTAGCAGGGTCAATGATCACAAGGCAGTCATAACGTGGCTACTTGGCTAGCGCACACGTGTCAAACAAGGCCTGCGGGCCAAATAGGAACACAAGCAAGTATAAATGAGTCAGCAGTTGATTTATCTACTTTACGAAATTACAGCCTGACGTGACTCAACTTCAATTAAGCTGCTTTCGTGTGTCCCGTTTACAGCGCGCAGTGAAGGGAAAGTGTACAGACTCATGCCATAGCCCTAACTAGGCTACTAAAAATATTGCAGTCTGGCTTCGGTTTTTAAAGCTTGACAGGTGTTGCTACTGCCTGTAAACACACAGTCCAGTTCAAAGTGAATAATGGCAGGCCCATGTGATGCATAAAGGCTTACTGTAGCTCTGATTGGCTATGGTGCACCGGTGTGTGTAGACTCCGGTCCTGGACAAGACAGACGTTTTTATTAGGTTTTATTTACTGCAGTGTCTATTAATTGTCCAAACGCACGGCCACTTTCCCACTCTATATTGGTATAGAATGTTAGCCCAAATACCTTACTACATGTCATTCCTGACGACCATATCTAAGTGCTCATTTGGGGGTGTATATGAACAGATTTTAATAAGATGTCATGTTGCTAAAATGCTGTCAGTTCCACTTTGTGTTTCAAGTTTTAATGTAACTTGTACATGTACAGTTAAAATTCCTTTCTTGCAAACTCTAAACTCAACAATGCAGTAATGAATAACCATGTATTACTAAAAAATAACATAAAGCTAGAACAAAACCACACAAGAAATAAAAATATGAAATAAAAAGAACATGAGTAAGCAAGTGAGCTTACAGGGTCAGTCAGTTCCAGTAGCATATTTACAATGTGTAGGGATACTGGAGTGATAGAGGTAGATACAGTAGGTCCTGTAATGTGACAGCTGATGTGCATCCACTTGACTTTGTACATCATTATCTTCATATCACTTCAGTGATTGTTCTTTGGGGGTTTCAAATCAAATTGTATTTGTCACATCCAGCTTATGAAGAAGATAGAAGTGTAGATACAGTTAATACGTGTGATGAAATCATACTGTGAATTATAGATATTGGTTGTTAGACTGAGTATGAGTGGTAATGATGCTGAGTATGATATTAATACAATTTAATAAAATGACATCATTTTTATCTTCTGTTTAAGTTTGCATGAGCAATATTTGCTGATAAACTTTGTGGATTGTATTATTTGTTTTTATAGCATTTTCAGGTAATATGGTAGTATTACATTCATATTCATAATATAAAGTGCAACTTCCTGTTGTAATAATCTTTATACAAAACAGTAATGTCTGACCTGACAGCATACTATAGACAGTAATGAGTTGCAGAATGTGCCCAGTTCAACGTCTAGTTTTGATTTACATTTGGTTGAGTTGTCAACTTACGTTGATTACTTTTTTCAAATCCAATGAGTTTTCCACGTTGATTCAACGTCATCACATTGACATTTTTGATTGAAATGTTGATTCAACCAGTTTCTACATTTTTGCCCAGTGGCTACTCAAATACATCCATCCCTGTACTGAAACACATGAGGATGTTTCTTGGGAGTGAGTGCTATATATTTTAAGATAGAGCAAAGCTTTAAACAAATTGTTCAAATTACACAGTGTATACTGTAGATGTTTGAAGTAGCACTTGCTTTGAATAAATGGCTCGGGGACATAACTCTGACTCATACAATACAAGAATCCTTGGATATTCAACATGGATGAAAAACTAAGGGAGAGTCAAAAGAATAAAGACCTTAAGATGCTTAACAGTTTTCACCATGTGAACGTTGATACTCCCTCCGGCTTCAGAGAGCACAACGTTTGTATGCAGGCCTGCCCTTGAATCAGCCCAGATAACAGGGAAAAACATCTGCCCTTTTGAAGCAGAGAGAGAGAGAGAGAGAGAGAGAGAAAGGAACCTTTGCACACCTGAGAGACTTAGGAAGACTGCAGCTGTGTGAGAGCTGAGAGGGAACTCTCCCTGATGACGCCATGCCACCTTTGAAGCCCAGTGATGGTTTCATAGTAACAGCCAGGGAGTCACTGCTGCTTACTGAGCCCAGACAAGTCCACTGCACCTTTAAGCTAATGCTAATCATAGCTCACTCACCCCTCTGCAGAAAGGACACAGAAATGGTACGGTATTATAATTGCATAAAGAAAAGACAGACAAGACTTAGCCATCACCCTGGCCTGTTTTTCAGTGTATTAATGCTTCACCATCTCAGGGAGGGTACAAAATAATCCAATCAACTCAGTTTCATGGATTTCATTTAGCGCTAATTGACAGAGGTCATTCGGTGCGTTATCGTCTAGCCGAGGGCACTACGCTACATCTTCATAATGGCTGGATTCCCAGTGGGCTCGGCAGTGTGACCTCACCTTGCAGTGCGCGCTGCCGCCATTCCACTTCGCAGAGTGCAGCCTAAAGCATGTCAAAGAGTGCTATCCCGCATCACGCTACCCGTTTAGCACCGCTTGCCATCTGCCATTAGGTGTTTGGACACGCATGTTTTTTTGGGTTGTGTACCGCTGAGCATTGTCAAGCCTGTAACGTGCCTCTGGTTTACCCCCAAAGAGATAACACCTCCTCTGATCCACTCTACTCTGATCAAGGCTGAAGGCGAATGAAAGAACGGGGAGTTGGGAGGAATTCTCAACACACCTCTTACAACATACAGTATGATTCACCCTTTTGAGACATCATTTTCTCTTTTCTAAGCTTCTATTGGGGCCCTTCGGAGCATTTGAAGTGATTTAAGTCAGAGGAGGATTAATGAAAACACTTTGCAGGAACTAACTGTATAGCTTAGCATTGATACAACCGCTTTGGTTCTTAGTGGCACTTTTATATATTTAAAAAAAATGTCACAACTGCTTGTAAATGTGTCGTGTTCTTTGTCTCTCTCCGTCGTGCATTTCCCAGTCTACCCTCTGTGGAGACAGAGACGAGAGCAATAGCAGGGGGATGCTTTCTGCAGTGTGTGTACACAGATAAAATAGATTGTTCTGCGGAATGCATTTCATTATGCATGGAGAAAACACTGAATGAATAGCAAGTTTCCCCTATCAAAGTAATAATACCATATTGTGCAGCTTCTGAGCAGCTTCTGAGGAACTTCTGAGGTGCGAGCAAGGTGATATTATAGCAGCTCAGAGGCAGGAATAATGCATGTGATTGATTAAAGACATGAGAAAGAAATAAACCGGATTATTACCATAACAGTTGCAGTATGTATATTATACACAGACCATTTTAGTCCTTTGAGTTAAAATGACTCTGGGGGAAATGCCATATACAGAAGCTAAACTTCCAGTAGGCTACCTAACACAATGCTGCTCAATACCATCAAGAAATGACCTGGACCAACAACGGGCTGAGTGTTCTTGTATAAAGGCCACAACATTATGCCACAGACCCACTGTGGGATCAACAACAGCAGTAACAACAGTGTCTTTCGACACTGAATTTTGCCAGAAACGCGAAGAGGAATCACAGAGCGTATTTGGCCTTCTCGGGGAGGCCAGGTGAAGAGACAGCGTCATCGATAGGACGGTTACAGTTATGAATTCACTGAGAAGTCTACAACAAAGTCAGGATGTAGACGGAGAAGAAGAACAATGGGACAAATGGGAGTTGAGACAAAATGGAGGCCTAAGAATGGTGATGGATGACGAGGTATCTTCCTCTCACCCCCAGCAGTAGGAAGGCTTATTTCCCTAGGAGGCCTTTGGCGTTTGCATCTGAATTCAAAGCCACACGGTGCTGGAAGAGGTGCAATATGTTGTGGGGAAGATGGACCGATAATAGGATGAAATTAGACACTTTGCGTGAATGGCAATTATTTAAATAATTTCTCTCCTCTATATTTCATATGGTATTGCAACATCCTGTTGGTATTTGATAATGTAAAATGTTAATTTCTTTATAATGAATTTCCAGCTTTATTGATATGATATTTTCATCAAATGTGAGACTATACATTCCTGACAACAGTGCACAATGGTCATTCAATTAGCTTCAATAAATAAATGATCCTAGTAGGTGGTAATACACTGCTTAATGGAGAAAAGTCAATACCACATTATAAATCTAATATGAATGACACCAGCATTATATAGAAATGTTAGGAGTGTGAACCATAATTAAGAGCTGAAACTTGATAATGATCTGGAATTATGTTTATTTAAAACAACATTTGCTATTCTTAAAAGTAGATTATATGAAGTGTGGGCACAGATTTTCTTTGCAGCTTTTGAATTTGATTGAGAATTTGATGATCAATCTTGACAGGTCTAGACTTGAGACTTGAGACCTTCCGTGTGCCATAGAAGTCAACTTTCACAACATGCCTTTTCACTTTCACTCACTGAGATGTTAGGCAACCCTATTGTGATATTGCGAGGGGTGAAAGTGAAAGAAGAGGCGAAAAGACAGAAATAGAATTTAACTATTGTGATACAAAAGAGAGCTTTGAGATAAAATTCTAGCTTAGCTGATTGCCAAGTTGTTTGGAACCTATAAGCAATCCGGGTTGGTGGCACTATTACAGTGAAATTATTACTTGAGAGCTCTTTCTGAACAATGCAGTGATAATAATAATAATATAATATAAGAGATAATAACAGAAAATATAATTTCTTCATATTGTCTCATTGAGACCTCTTGAGTAATGTGACGCCTTGAGCCGCATGCACAACTCTTTTGAACACTAGCTATCGCTAATTCACTTAATTATCTATGCGAGGCAGCTGGGACTCGAGAGCTACGTTGGTTAGCCACTGCCCTCACTTAGCATACGACCCAGTGACCCATTCCACGCACCAACCAAATATCTCCCTGGTTAAGTCCTGCACGTGTTGCCAGACAAGACACACGTCTGCTGTGTACGGCGGTTGTATTAAGATGACACACAGAACATTGAAGCTTCTCATTACTGTTCTAGAGGCAAATGCAAACGGGATTACCGCTTTTATCGATATCTTCACCGCTCTTACCCTTTCCCAGAGAGTACAGGAAATGATCAATTGTGATGATGGAAGTGTGACCCCTCAAGCTCTGCATATAACAATATGAAACAAATGAGGAATATGGCTGTTTATTTTCAGCAATATTCTATTGAGTGCTATTTCCGCAAAGGTGGCCTCTAACGACTTGACCATGAACAATCAATAGAAGATTTGCTGAAAAAACTGTTCTGTCTTCCCATCAAAGCATGACAACCACGGATAAATGGCTTACTCACTCATATTCAAACCTGCAAAGACTAGTGAATAGAAGTTGAATGGCTTGCACAAGCTTTTTTAATCAGTGGGACTCTTAAGAGCACTCAGACCCATTGAAGTGTGTTGCCAGAGATGGAGACTCGAGTCTGAGACTCGAACTCGCACTTAAGTCGCAAAGAAAATGACTTGCGAATTGACTTAGACTCGTGATCAATTGACTTGAGACTTGACTTGGACTCTAGATGAGAGACTCGTGAACAATGCAAGTCAGTACTGGGATAAGATTTTGTTGTGCATTCTGCCAGATAACATGGAACAGGTGCCATTATAACACAGAGAAAGTAGTTTAATACAGAGGGCTCAAAAGTATTCTAGAACGTCTGCGTTCCGCAAAAAATATGCAGACAAGCGCTTGTCTATTTCAACGGGAGGGTAGTGGTTACTCATATTTTCACTTTGTCTTTATTTGATTGAGCGGACATTCTGTATGCTATTGCTATATAGATCAGAAAATTTAAACGCAATCAAAGGTTAAGCTTTTTTTTATCTTAAGTTAAGCTTGTTAAGACAAGCAAAAGTTAGCAATCGTTTATCATAGTATGTGAAATCATGTTATATTTAAATAATATGCTGTAAATTATATAATTATGACAATGTTTAGCAACTAACTTTACATTTATGAAATTGTACAAAAAGGAATGTAGGAAATAATTTACTTCAAATAATTTACAAAGTTTATAGACCTAACCCACAGCAGGCAGAAAGCCCGTTGCCAAAAGGGACTTGAGACTTGACTTAGACTTGGCCCTAAAACACTTGAGACTTGAGTTAGACTTGGCCCTAAAAGACTTGAGACTTGACTTAGACTTGGCCCCAAAAGACTTGACTTCTATTCTACCTCAAAGACTTGTGAACATCTCTATGTGTTGCATCTCAAAACTGCAAAATGTTTACTTAGGCCTGATAGAAATGATGAGCAATTCAAGTCCTTTGTCAATACAACACTGGTTGCAAAAGCACTCTCCAATAGCAACAAAGTCTAGAATACCGTAGATCTTTTCATACTGTACGTAGATTTTACTCCTCACTCAAGATCTGTGAAATAGAAAGTATTTTCATTATCAAAATAGTTTTTACATTTTTTAAATATATTTTAAATGGACCATGAATGGCCTTTTTATGGTAATGCCCTAAGTTCAAAAACAAGGCACGAATTTGTAATGCATGCTTCATGAGACTGAGTCACATGTGATAGAATATGAACCACGTTTATGAAAGTATAGTCTTTGTTCCCTGCAGGCCATGAGCCAACACAAAGCACAATGACTGGCATTTCTGCTTTGTCCATGACATTTACTAAGTGCCAGATAAACACTGTGGCATTACCCATCAGAGCCCGTTTCAAATGGAAAACATTTTCAATTGAATTACCACAGCGGGAATAGTGCCATACTAAAACTAATTTGCTTTCTCACTACCTCTGTCCTGTTTTCATTGGCTTTGGCAGTGTCACATGACCAGCTAATGAGAACGATGGGCATGAAATAATGGGGAAAATACTGCAGAACGTTCAAACTTCTTAAAGCATTGTTGGTTAAGGGCTTGTAGGTAAGTATATAACTGTATGGTCTACACCTGTTATATTCGGCGCGTGTGACAAATATAATTTGATTTGATTTGATTTAAGTTAACACTCACAGCATACTGCACCTATTAACTTTTGGTCAAAGTTGGTATTGTAGAGTCTGTCAACACTGTGGTATGCTATGACTCACGATGAAATTATTTACGGTGCGCAGATTTTCCATCACTGATCCTTTGGACAAATCACGATTTCGCAGGTGTTTGTATTTTTTGAATTTTGAAAGGGGAGGCGCATTTGGCCAATAGACTTGCCTGCTCCTCGTTCCTCTTATAGAATATATGTTCAAAAGTATTGTGGACCTCCTGCACCTAAATATTAACAGTACTGGCACCCAAAATTAGTACCGGTACCTATTTCAGTCCTTGTCAAGCACTGGGCAAAATATTGCAAGTCACTTGGAATATGTTACAGTACGAATACAAGCTAGCAACCTGCAATTGTGTTATGATGTGCAATTGGGTTAGTTTCGTACATGGAAACACCTTGGAAGCCTGAAAAGTAACCGCAAATTCAATTTCCTCTCTTTATCAGGTTAAATTGCTTTGTCCGCAGAAATTATTCTACCTTCAGAGGAATGTCGTAGACAAAAAATTGAGACTGGCATATATTTATTAGACTCATTTTAACTTTGTTGGGATGTTGAGCCTACAGGGGAGCCAACGTCTTTGTTTGTTTCTATATAAAGCAGCCAGTGAGCGAGCTCTTTGAGAAACCCATCTAGCCGAGAGGTGGTTAGAAAGCCTGCTGAGACTCTTGGTGCACATGTTTGCCTGGTGTGTGTGTGTGTGTGTGTGTGTGTGTGTGTGTGTGTGTGTGTGTGTGTGTGTGTGTGTGTGTGTGTGTGTGTGTGTGTGTGTGTGTGTGTGTGTGTGTGTGTGTGTGTGTGTGTGTGCACGCTCTGGATACCCCGAGCACTTCATTTTCGCAGACTGCATGCCATTTCAGTCAGACACGTTAAACCCCACTTTCATCTCCCCACTCTGTGGTGCTATACTTCAATCCGAATAGGCCTCTTTTGTTCTAACTTCTAACTTATACTTGCTCTCTGTTTGTGAATGCTGGCTCACTGCACCCTGAGAGAGAATCTCCTGTTTAATATTTTAGGAGGGTCTTCTCTGACAGCACAGAGGCAGCATCTTTGGGAAAAGTTCAAAGGTTGTTTCTATCCAATCAAATACCCCAACATCATAAAGAATGCACATGCTTGTTATTGTGACACCGATGTGTGAATAAAAACGTGCTTTACAAATAGTTCCCAAACTATTGTGTTATACTGCATATTCGCCTGCTCTTTGGAGCATTGGTCTGACGAAGTTCCCTATATTTCTGACACTCACAGCATACTGCACCTATTAACTTTTGGTCAAAGTTTACTCCGTGTGACAAAAAGAGGTCCTGATTATTGGGATGTTCTGGTCTGTAGGAGATCAGGTCTGGATCGGCCTGGATCGGAAGTTAAATGGCATTTGTTTAGCGAGCAACTTTCTGTCACAGCATGCATAAAGAACATCTCCAATGTGCGTGGTTAACTTGACCTTTGCCTGGCATGACTGGTGTGAACAGTGGGTCTGAAATGTGCAGTCCAGCCCTTCAAAAGGGAGCCAGAACAGGACAAAGTGATTACGTTCTGTTTGTTGCTCAGTCGCCTGGAAAAAAGATACGCTAACACAACCGAGAGAGAAAGAGAAGAGCGATTGAGCATAAAAATGGATTTATAATATACCGCTCAGCGGGATCCATTCAATGATATCATCCATTCCGTCTTCTGTTCCAGGTGACGTAATAGGTCTCCAGGGATATAGCATTTCCTCTACTTGATACAGATGCCATATCTAAATTTGATCATCCTGTTGTTGCAGGAATTTTGCTGTACAGCAGGAAATGTGTAGTCAAGGATTAAAAAGGCTTCTAAAGTTTGTAATTTCCACTTTACATTTCAGATTAGATTTTCCCTAACAAAACATTTATCAACCCCTACAAAAAATGTCAGATAATTATAATACACATAAAGATTCACATTAACTGTTGCTACAGGATAATTTTCCTGCTGTGTGAAACTGGCTCAAATTAAGATAGGGCATATGTACCTTTTAATGTCGTTCACCCTTACTCTTTCATACATACTGTATGTTTCAATGAACAACGGACATACCTCAGGTCCCGAGAAGGCAATGCTCAACAAAGCAGACAATGGGAAATCACCACTGTACATGGTAAGGTATTTAGTCAATACAACTCAATACTGCAGTGTCATTGTGTCCTTGCTATGATGATGAGGCAGAGGTGGGACCAAGTCATTTAGATAGATAGATAGATAGATAGATAGATAGATAGATAGATAGATAGATAGATAGATAGATAGATAGATAGATAGATAGATAGATAGATAGATAGATAGATAGATAGATAGATAGATAGATAGATAGATAGATAGATAGATAGATAGATAGATAGATAGATAGATAGATAGATAGATAGATAGATACTTTATTGATCCCCGAGGGGGAAATTTATTGATCAAGCAGCTACAACAAAACACAGGGCAGGTGCAAAATGCCACAACGAAGGTACACAAAAGACAGATACACGATACATGATACATAGAGCGGTAGTATGGAAAAGTATAGAAATACAAGATATCTGGAGTGCAAAAAAAGCTATAAAAAGACATTGCATAGTATGGGTGGTTGGCTGAATATGTACACTATACATTGGTGGATGTTGGATGGTTAACTATACTATACAGGTCGATGGCAGAGAAATACTTCAGTAGCTAAAAATGCATATGATATGAGCGAGGGTAATAATAGTTTACTTAATAGACAGACTGGCCAAATGAACAGGTAAGTGAATATTTTGCCAGATTAAATTAGCTGTACAGGTAAATATAGAGTTATATTTACAGATAAGTGAATACTTGCATGGTTACATAAACTGTACAGGTAAATTACAGGAAGAGAAACTTAAATAGCTAAATGTGTGTATGATATAATAATTTAAATCACAAGGGAGACTAGTCAGGATAGAAGGAACGATGAACAGAGCAAAGTACAGGGGTCAAAGACGAGACATGTACATTTGGTGTCCGAAAGCCATTCATTTAACATAAAAAGATAAATATGTATAAATATAATATTACATCACTCAACTCTTACCCTTCTTTTGACCCAGAAATATTTGTGGTGCAAACTATTACATTAAGGGAGTTATTGAGCTAAAGTGTTTTTAAAATGTAGAAATTCATCCTAAAAATAGAAATGAACAGTCATGGCATAATTGTGCTAGTGTTTGCAACAATATATAGAATAATGGGCGACATACTGTATCTAAAAAATATTTATATTTGCACTTCATCAATGTCATTCAGTATAACAAAGGTAAAAAGCCATTTTAAAGTATATCACATGATGGTAATCATGTGACAGTGTGTGACATCACAAAGAAGACCCATTGAGGACCCTGTATCAATGTGATGAGGTGAGTACAGTGTGAATCTCTCTGAAATATTTGATGATTTCACCTTTTCACCCTCTAGTAACCTTTGTAACAAGAACAAATGTCCTTCCGTACAACACAGAAAACATACTTTTAATGTTATTATTTTATAAAAAGCTATATTAAATTACTTTACATAGGTGGCAAAGGAACTGCCTGTTAAATATGTGTATGTCCTTCAGTATCACGTTTTTGTCCTTCAGCACAACAAAAGTTTCATGTTATACCACAATGTCACCCGTTATGCTGAATGACAGTAACTTTATTATCCCATGTTTTCACTATTTTACAACATTTAATCATGCAATTCATATTTACTTGTTGTGTGAATAGTGAATAGTATCATTTTAAACTATTTTATGTCATTTTAAGGTATTTGAAGGCACATTATCTTTATACTGTAGATGCCGTTGTCTAATAAGGAGAGGGCTGCACGGCACAGACAAAAGATTAATGCAGATCCAGTTGCTAGGGAGGAAAGACTAGCCAGAAGAAAAGCAAGGTATTGTTTTCCTGGTTTCATGCTACTGTCAGCAACAGAATAGTATATAACAGGATATAAAGCTGGACAACACTTAACACTAAGTTGAACTATTACACTGGAGTTCATGTTTTATTGCACTGCAGTTAAGATATAACTGATGGATTATATTAGTTAATATAATATTACACACACACACACACACACACACACACACACACACACACACACACACACACACACACACACACACACACACACACACACACACACACACAATTATGGATTATAAATGGATTATGAATTATATTAGTTAATAGCTGCTTCACATTTGGGGCACTCGAGACTGTACAAGTTTGAATTGAAGTAGTTTGATGGGCATTTTATGTAGCTATTTTGTGTAGGTATCTTAAAATTGCATTTGTGTACCTGCATTGAATAGAAATGTACCAGTTACAGTGTAACAATGCATAATTACAACATGAATTATCATGTAATAATCGTGTAATAATGCAACGTAAAGTGTTGCCGCTCAAATTACAGTAAAGGGATTATTATTAACATTAGCAATGAAATAGTAACAAAACATGCCTGAGAGAGAAAGGGAGAGGGACTTGATTTAACTTTTAAACTCTGATTAAGTGTTATCATTGTATAGCCTACTATTAACAGACGACTAATAACATTTAAAGGATGCGAATCCTATTCTGTGCCAGTGTCATAACTATTACATTTTCGTTATACTGAATTACATTTTACTAGGGTACATTCATATGAATCACGATAAAAATGAATAAGTCAAGGGGTCGGAATACTTTCTGACTGCACTGTAGTTTCCTAAATATATAGGTGAAATTAAATAAAACAATAATGTATGTTGATGCTAACGTTATGCTAATGCTAACAGTGGCATAATATATTCAATATGCTGTGGGCTATTGTCTTGTAACAGTTTCGCACAATTCATTCTGATCAACCTAGCAATTACGACGCAACCCTCACTATTGTCATTGGTTGCAATGTTTGTCTACATAACCTGGTTCAAGCATTCATGACATTACCCTGAAGAAGGCACAGCGATGCCGAAACGTTGGTGGTTCTTTACCCAATAAATTACTGGGAGGTTATACATATGGAGTTAGTAACTCTTTGTTTTTACAGTTTACAGTTTATATACTGTTAGTCAGCACCTCTACACTAAATTATTTTCTCTGGGTGACCTCCAGCTCATGCTTTTTATATGGCTGGTTATGATACCTACATGAGAGTGTCAAAACCCACGAAACCTACCACACAAGGCAAAACGTTCCATTACACCATAGCCTACTTGTCAACAGTATATTTATGTTATATATCATTTTCTGAAATTGACCATATAAAATTATTGTTTTAATTGCGCCCAAATTAATGTCAGACGTGCACCTTCCCCAATACTCTGTTGCTGATGACTGGGATGAATGCAGGAGCAGAGTTCAGGAGCATTGTCATAAGGGCATGTACGTGATAGGTCTATCTGGCATACATGATTACGATGGTCATAATGCTTCTTGGCAGTGTCATAAAGTGTATTTTCTTAGTCCAAGTAAAGTGACACAGGATGGTCATAATGCTTTTCTGCAAGTTATATAAAATATGATGGAAAAAATCATGACTGTAAAGAATTAATTACAACAACAAAGGGCTTTAGAAACAAACCTTCAAACTAAATGAAACTTCTCGGCAGAGAAAAAACACATTTGAATAATTGTGGGTTTTTGACACTCTTATGCAGGTGTCATAACCAGCCATAAAATAAGGCAATACATGTCACAACAGGTGTAAATATGGGTCATGACAGTGTTATGACCATATTATGACAAGTTATGTCAGCTGTTATGACATATAACGTGTTATGACGCTGGGTTAAGAGTAAAGTGTTACCAGTTTTTCTACAGTTTATTTATTTAACCTTAATTTAACTAGGCAAGTCAGATAAGAACAAATTCTTATTTACAATGACGGCCTACACCGACCGAACTCGGACGACACTGGGACAATTGTGCACCGCCCTGTGGGACTCCCAATCACGGCTGGTTGTGATACAGTCTGGATTCGAACCAGGTTCGCTTGTCATTGTAGTGTTACAAGGGCTGGCCATAAGTGTTCAGACACACAAAAAGCATTTGCACCTCTGGCATGACTGAACACTAAGTGAGAATCTAATTAACAGAACAAATCATCTGTCTCATAGACTACACTCTTAGAAAAAAAGGGTTCTAAAAGGGTTCTTCGGCTGTCCCCATACGAGATTTTTTTTGGGTTCCAAGTATAACCCTTTTTGGGTCCAGGTAGAACTCTTTTGGGTTCCATGTAGAACCCTCTATGTAAAGGGTTCAACATGGAACTCAAAAGGGTTCTACCTGGAATCAAAAGGGTTTTACCTGGAACTAATTAGGGATCTTCTAAGGGTTCTCCTATGGGGACAGCCAAAGAACCCTTCAGATAGCACATTTTCTTCTAAGAGTGTAGAGTCCAGTGGATCATTATGGCTCTCAGACTGTACCCCACAAAGCTGTTGATGAAAAGTGAACTTTGGAATAAATCCCACTGCAACAACGATATTCCTTGGAATGGGTTAGTTAGTGTGTAAGTATATGGCACTTTCAGCTAATAACACCAGTCCTTTAGCCCTTCCCATCAAGCTGAAGTTGTGTTACCTGTGGGTGGAGGTGGATTCTCTATAGAAAAATCGTTGGAAGGGACTCTGAGGCATTGCTATAGATCACCTCCAGGATAACCTCCAGGATCAATACCCACCTGAGCAGGATTTAATCTCTTCCAGGAGAACAGGTTTTATCTATCAGTCTCATTGTGTCACCTTCCAGTTCCAGGCTAATGTTTGGCCACGCATTACATTCACCCCATTGCAATTCCATGATACAACCGCTAAGCTTTAGTGTTGCGATGGATGAATGGCAATACCACATAGATGTGTGTTAGCTGCCCTTCGTCTATTTCCTTCTTTACGAGATTATTCATGTACTAGCATATTAACTAACACTATAGCCAGGATGAAGTGCCAGGTTTTGATGCATATTCCCGGGGATGGCAGTGTGCTGTCTAGATCACCAGCACAAAGCCAGGGGCATCTACAGTACCACAAATGGTTTCAAAATGTTTTTTGGACTGTCCCCATAGGAGAACCCTTTTTGGTTCCAGTGAGAACACTTTTTGTTTCCACATAGAACCCTCTTGGTTTTAGATAGCACCTTTTTTCTAAGACTGTAGTCTTGACCCCTGCACCTTGCCCTCTCTGCCAAGAGCTTCACTCACAGCTGAAGGCTATTCGTCTTCTACACAAGAACCAGGCTTAATGCACTGTGTTCTTTGTGCTTCGGTTGGTTTAATCTGTTTAACTGACGTACTGTAATACAGGGTGCTACTCTTTGTTCTGTTGTAATGAATCACGTCATTTGGGTTGAATTAAAACTCCTGCATCTTGGCATTTGAATTGGGGGTAGGCCTCATGGGGTATCCAGCCTTCATGATATTATCCAGCCTTCATTATATTTTGATGTGTGTCTAAAAAAAAGTCCAGCTATTTGTATTGCTCCCTCCCCACCCTTTCAGCCTGACAGAGGCTCAGGCTCCATCTATGAATTAGATCTGCCTTTTCGCAAACAATATCTCTTATCTTCTAATGTATTAACGCAAAGCCAGCCGGTGACTGGAAAGGAGCCTGTGGTGGAAATAATCACCACTGCGAGCTTCCTCCTGTTGACTTAGACAACATCTTATCCGACATGTTATCCGGCATGGGGAGAGATTAGTTTCCCTTTCATCTGGACAGCATCCATCACATAATCTATCTACTATAGGTTTCTCTAAACACATCAGGACATTTCCATTAGGTTTTTTTCTCCATCCATTGCTGTATAAGTGCCTCTTAGCCATGTCCTGGGTGATTGATCAGCCACTGGGTTGGTATCGATGTGAGAAGATGTATTGTTTGCAGTTAGCTAGTTGGTTACCAAGACAGCTGCATGTTCACTACTTAGAAGGTCTGCAGAGAAGATATTACAGCCTCGGAATTAGTGAACATTTGCCAAAAATACACCAGTTGTTCTTTTCTCAGCCGATGACGGCCACTTTGAAGACCTTGCCAGCCAACTTGTTATCTGCACAGATAGATGATGTACAGTGGGGTCTGAAATGATTGACACCCTTGATAAAGATGAGCAAAATGAGTGTATAGAATAAATAATTCAAATTCTGAGTTACATTGCATGCATTTTTTATTACATTTTATATTAATACAATTGCTCAGAGAATTAGATTTAGTGTTTTTTTTTCTCAAAAAGGTAGTGTTCAAAATTATTGACACCCCTGTTTTTAATACCTTCAATTTATTTGATTTAACTATGTAAGTCAGTTAAGAACAAATTCTTATTTACAATGACAGCCTACCCCGGCCAAACCCGGACGACACCGGGCCAATTGTGTGCAGCCCTGTGGGACTCCCATTCACTGGATTCGAACCAGGGACTGTAGTGACAGAGATGCAGTGCGCAGAGTGGCGAAGAACGAGGGGAAATGAGAATACATGAGCAGGAAAGAACCCCATATCTACTGTAAAAGTTGGAGCTGGAGCTTTGATGTTATGAGGCTATATTGCTCCCACTGGTTCTGGGGACCTTGTTAAGGTTAGCGGCATCAACTGCGATATTTCCACCGTATAAGTCTCAACTGTGATATTTCCACCGTATAAGTCTCAACTGTGATATTTCCACCGTATAAGTCTCAACTGCGATATATCCACCATATAAGTCTCAACTGCGATATTTCCACCATATAAGTCTCAACTGTGATATTTCCACCGTATAAGTCTCAACTGCGATATATCCACCATATAAGTCTCAACTGCGATATTTCCACCATATAAGTCTCAACTGTGATATTTCCACCGTATAAGTCTCAACTGCGATATTTCCACCATATTAGTCTCAACTGCGATATTTCCACCATATAAGTCTCAACTGTGATATTTCCACCGTATAAGTCTCAACTGCGATATTTCCACCATATTAGTCTCAACTGCGATATTTCCACCATATTAGTCTCAACTGCGATATTTCCACCATATAAGTCTCAACTGTGATATTTCCACCATATAAGTCTCATCTGCAATATTTCCACCATATAAGTCTCATCTGTGATATTTCCCTGTGATGAAAACAACACATAAAAAACATGCAGCCAATTAGTTTACTGTGTTAACAAGACGGACAATTAAACAGCGATGATGGTAAGTGACCTTTCACACCCGCGTGGAAGCCAAGTCAACTTAATGATCTCTGGGACACCCTGTGGTGGAATAATCACCCAAACAGGGATGTGGAACTGAAGGTAAACATGTCAGAAAGGGGTTGGAAGCTCTGTGGGACACTCAAGGTTGGCTGCTGATTGCTTTCTCTTTCTGCTTTCAAATCAAAATGTCAGCCAGCAGGAAGACAGTGGTCCTGCTGTGTTCTGTAATAATTAGAGTAGTTATTTTTCTGTTCTGACATGGCTACAAAGGAAAACAAAGCCACAACATCTGTTTTTAGAACATTTGACCGCGTGCTTTAAAAAGACACGTCAAATTATAGTGCTTTAAGGCTTAAGAAGTTGCTGAATGTTGGCAAGCTTTTCTTTTTATGATTTTTTGTCAAGCCAAACATTGTCATCGCTAGTTCCGGGAAATGTATGTCAGTTTCACATTTATTTGATATCGCATAAAGATATTACAAGAAGAATATATCCCGCCATGCTCTGCGTACATTTGCGCCCATGGCTCGCAACTCTGTCAAATTAGGTTTTCACAGTCACAGGCTAGTAATCTCCACACATGCAGCTCTCTACACTATCCATCACAATACTACATGGAGGAAGAGCCTGTGTAAAGATCAGAGTCAATGGATAGGAGCCACGACCATATTTGTAGTTAACTCAGTAGGTCAGAAACAAAAAATGAGAACAGCGTGAAAGAATAGATTGAGAACTGCCATGAATCATAAAGTAGTCAATGTTCTCCTCCACCTTACGACTTCCACCTCAAGACTCCATAAATATTTGTTTTACCTTTCTACCAGACTGCTGAAGATGAATCTGTGCTAAGAAAGGGTAGGAAAAATAGCATTCATCTTCAACTAATTTCCTTCCTGTTTTAATATCTGTGGTATACTCAGTAAAAACAGGGCTCACATACATTATTGTGCTTACACTGTAACATTACTGGAGGCTGATGCTCAACAAGTTGTACATGGTCTCTTGGGAACTATGTGTGGTGCTTTCGAAACACTGCTGTTTTGACATTGTGGTTAGCCTATTCTTTATTTTTTGTCCTCATATGATGAACTTCCTTGTAGTTGCAGAGGAGGGAAACCTTGTTTTCTTCTCAGTGGTAAATGGCTCTGATGATTATCACAAAACACAAGGCCTCATTTATCAAACAGTTTGGGTGTAATCTGAATAAACACATTGAGGTAATTCAGATCACACGTTCCTCAGAACTGCTCACATCTAATTTCACCAGCCTAAAATAAACATTATAACATCCCATTTTCAGTCTGAAATAGCTGTTAATGAAAGATTGGACAATTTTGGGAAAACTATCATATCTGTGCTTTTTGGCAGTTACAGTAAATCAAACGCACTTGGCCACGGTCATAAAGATTTCTCGCTGGACGAAAGTGTCCACTTTAAGGTTTGAGTACCCACAAAAATCCCTGTTTTCTTCAAAATGCCGCCAGTAGGACCAAATTAATCCAAATGAGAAGCTATTAACATGTGTCACACCCTATTATCATAAACCTACTTGTCTCTAATTATGTTCTGCCCGGCGACACTACTGGGAAATGCTTCCCCTCATTTTTCAACCCACTCTTCTTTTCAAAAAAAAGAACCAATGATGCAAACCTGAACAAGATGGATGACGTGGAATACAGTATATAGCAACTAGATTATGTTTGTGGTAATTACATACCAGCTGTTCTCCCTTTGTTCAAGCTTTTACCTGTGGTTGAAAAATTCTAAAGGCTGATCCGGGAGGAGCATTTGCAATGGCTTCAGAAAGTATTCTTGACTTATTCCACATCTTGTTGTGTTACATCCTGAATTTAAAATGGATTAATTTAAAATGGATTAACATACAATACCCCATAATGTTTACAAATTAATAAAAAATGGAAAGCTGAAATGTCTTGAGTCAATAAGTATTCAACCCTTTGTTATGGCAAGACTAAATAAGTTCAGGAGTAAAAATGTGCTTAACAAGTCACATAATAAGTTTCATGGACTCATTCTGTGAGCAATAATAGTGTTCAACATGATTTTTTTATGACTACTTCATCTCCGTACACCTTGCATACAATTATCTGTAAGGTCCCTCAGTCAAGCAGTGAATTTCAAACACAGATTCAATCACAAAGACCAGTGAGATTGTCCATTGCCTCGCAAAGAAGGGCACCTATTGGTACTGTGAATATCACTTTGAGAATGGTGAAGTTATTCATTATTCTTTGGATGGTGTATCAATACACCCAGTCACTACAAAGATACAGGCGTCCTTCCTAACTCAGTTGCCAGAGAGGAAGGAAACCGCTCAGGGATTTCACCATGAGGCCAATGGTGACTTTAAAACAGTTACAGAGTTGAATGGCTTTTATGGATCAACAACATTGAAGTTACTCCACAATACTAACCTAATTGAGAGTGTAAAGAAGGAAGCCTAAAGAATAAAAACATCCCAAAACATGCATCCTGTTTGGAAAATATATTTATGCCTCTGTAACTTTCTCACTCATTATTCACGATTCATTCAGGACTATCCGTGTCATGGTAGCATCCACATTAATGTAGAAATGTTTAGATAGCTAGCAAACATCAAATTGATCAGAAATACAGTGTAGACATTGTTAATGTTGTAAATGACTATTGTAGCTGGAAACGGCTGATTTTTTACGGAATATATACATAGGCATACAGAGGCCCATTATAAGCAAACATCACTCCTGTGTTCCAATGGCACGTTGTGTTAGCTAATCCAAGTTTATCATTTTAAAAGGCTAATTAATCATTAGAAAACCCTTTTGCAATTATGTTAGCACAGCTGAAAACTGTTGTGCTGATTAAAGAAGCAATAAAACTGACCTTCTTTAGACTAGTTGAGTATCTGGAGCATCAGCATTTGTGGGTTCGATTACAGGCTCAAAATGGGCAGAAACAAAGAACTTTCTTATGAAATGCGTCAGTCTATTTTTGTTCTGAGAAATGAAGGCTATTCCATGCGAGAAATTGCTTAATGTCAACAAAATGGATTAACTTGTTATGCTCTTTGAGATAGTGTATAGCAATCAAATAAATACCTAGACTCTTTGAAACCCCTCTACCAAAATTGAAGTTTGGAAAGCCTTTATTACCACAGAGAAAGACTTTACAGTATGGTAACATCGAAAGGTTGGAGAATGGAACAATATTTCTGTAATCCAACTAGTTGAAAGTGTCCGTTGGTACTTAAAGAATATCATGTCAGATCAGTTGTTGTTTTGGGATATTATTACTGATGATAGGACAACATAATTGTATCTTTGAAAGCCTACACATTCTAGTTATCAGATTTACATGTAAATGTTGTCCAATTTATATGATTAAATATGAAACTATTTGTGAGAAGATTAAATGTGATTTTATTCTTTTAAATGAGAGAATCGTTTTCATAGTAAATTTATGCACAGTCAGTAGCCATGCCCAAGGGAACGCAGGCATTGGGGAGAAGGATGAAACACGCCCCTTCTCTTCCCCAGTATAAAAGCCCCTGTGACACAATTCACACCAGACCACGCAAATTTTTTATGGCATGATTAGTAATCAATGTACAGTATAACATATCCTGTGTATGTATGTAATTCTGTGTGATTATTTAGTTAGTTAGTAAATAAATAATTAAGCCAATTTGTGTATCGCTGATTCACAATGGAGACTGGGGTTCCTGCAGATAGCCAAGGATTTTACGACAATCAGAATGAGACTGATAAGGTAATAATTAATAATTGACTGCTATTGATGTAAAAGATCTTCAGATCTTTAAAAGCTGATTCAGGAGACAGCAGCTCTGTAAACCAATTCTTCCGTGGTGCCCCAGGTTATTAATGAGTTAATTGTTGCATAATTTAATTCAATCACAGAATCAATTAAACGTTAGGTCATCGATTTGATAAAATAGCATGTTATCACATTAATCATAGTAAAGACACAAAAACATGGTAAATACTCTGTTGCCTTAGCAACACCCAACTAAAACCCCAGTGGCGTGATCGACAGTACTTACAACTAAAAACACACAGGTGAAATACAATGAAGATGAGGATTAGTCCAGCGAGTCCATTCTCTTATGACCGGGATCTCACTCTGACAGCAGGAGCCGGGTTCAGTGAAGTGTACGGGGAATGGTGAACTATGACTGCATGCTACAAGCGGGGTGACTTGGAGGTACCACTACAGTGAGAAAATACTAGAATAGAAGAATCATCAGATTTAGCTCCATAGTTAGTTGTAAAAGTGTACCTTTGCACCCTAGGTGGAATCATTCATCACCACAAGTTAGAACTACTGTTTGAAACAGATGATTACATGGCAATAAAAATACAAATACTGAACTTTACATAAAATTAACGTTTGCAAATGATAACATCACTACAAACCCACCCGCTGAACTAAAGGTGTGTGTAGTCAAGTCAGAGCGCTGCCGGTCAGTGATCAACCAGAGCTGCAGTGAGTCATTTAATTGTGTTATGTAAGCTGTTCAACGCCACACGGCCATTGTTCGCCTGACCTCTGTTGACTTACTCCTCATCGGGCAACCCTCTGTGTCATGTAGAGGATGATTTGGCGAAAGCAGACGTGCAGAATATCAAAAACAGCACTACCCAATGGAGGCTTCATTTAAATGGCCATTGATGTCAGATGCCATAAACTCGAGAGGAATTGGTTGTTCTAGTAACTCAAAGAGAGCTCTGAAACTGTCCCTCAGTATATCATATCACATCTTCACCAGAGAAACATTAACACAACTTAACACTAGCAGACATGCCATCTGGACTTCTAGATGGTTTCTGCTCTATTATGAAGGCAAAAAGCCCTCATTAATGTACTGTAACCTGTTTGTTCTGGTCTCATCCTCTCCCCCCAAACAACATGGACGTCAACCCAATTTTCTCCTGAGTTTTTTGTTGAAGTTTGAGTCTTTAAGCAAGTATTTGTTGGTTTCTGGTGAAAACTCGCAGTTTATATGAGAACTGGAACTCTGGGAGCCAAGTCCCGCCAACGCATCTCTCCAAATAGAGTGTTGGATTACCAGTACTCCCCTACCATCTGTAACCAAACACCCACCAGCAGCAGTAGCACACTCACTGGCGGGGGTGTGGGTTAATTAATGAAGCACCTTGCATGAAAATAATGAGCATATGCATTAATCATCTCATCTATATTTAATGGCTGCAACACTTCCCTAACGCCTGGGTGTATTGCATCTCGATGACTGCTTTTATCCTCTCTTCATGATACTCGTCTCAAGAGAAGTAAACACTGAATAGTTTGATTATCTCTCCATTGTACTCTCAGTGTCCTAATCAAGCAATACAAATGCATACACACACGCATGTGTCCACACACACACGCAAGTGCCCGCACACACACACACAAACACACACACACACATTGAAGGTCCCCAAGAACACAGTAGCCTCCATCATTCTTAAATGGAAGAAGTTTGGAAACACCAAGACTCTTCCTAGAGCTGGCCACCCGGCCAAACTGAGCAATCAGGGGAGAAGGGCCTTGGTCAGGGAGGTTACCAAGAACCCGATGGTCACTCTGACAGAGCTCCAGAGTTCCTCTGTGGAGATGGGAGAACCTTCCAGAAGGACAAGCATCTCTGCAGCACTCCACCAATCAGCCTTTATGGTAGAGTGGCCAGACGGAAGCCACTCCTCAGTAAAAGGCACATCACAGCCCGCTTGGAGTTTGCCAAAAGGCACCTAAAGACTCTCAGACCATGAGAAAAAAGATTCTCTGGTCTGATGAAACCAATATTGAAATCTTTGGCCTGAATGCCAAGCGTCACGTCTAGAGGAAACCTGGCACCATCCCTACGGCGAAGCATGGTGGTGGCAACATCATGATGTGGGATGTTTTTCTGCGGCAGGGACTGGGAGACTAGTCATGATCGAAGGAAAGATGAACGGAGCAAAGTACAGAGAGATCCTTGATGAAAACCTGCTTCAGAGCGCTCAGGACCTCAGACTGAGGCGAAGGTTCACCTTCCAACAGGACAAGGACCCTAAACACACAGCCAAGACAACGCAGGAGTGACTGCGGGACAAATCTCATGGCTTGGGGACAACAATTTAATACATTTTAGAATAAGGCTTTAACGTAAGAAAATGTGGAAAAGGTCAAGGGGTCTGAATACTTTCCGAATGCACTGTAGGTGACGTGCCAACAGTCCAACACACTGTCTCTCATGGCTATACTGTAGGCTTGCAATTGATCTGGATGTGCGTCTTTTCAACCTACTGTAAACAACCAACGCTGAATACGTGTTGATTACATATTCTATCCCATAGGTGTGCCGCACGTCAGCATAAATGCCACAATGGTCCTGCTTTAAGCTTGAAAACGTGTTTTTCCTGCCATGTAGCATACAGTATTATCTGCTACTGCTCTCACGAAAGACTATAATAACAATACTAATTACTTGCTACCTTACAATAATTATCTTGCACTGTATAACCTTGGCAAACATACATCAGTTACAAGATGTAGAACAGTCATGCAGGACTTGTCAATTGGGCTACATGCTTAAAGTCTAAAACAACTTTCGCAGTAGTGACAGAATTGCAAATAAAGAATTTGAGCTTTACAAAAATGCCAGAAGTATTAATGAACTCCTAATATTCAACATAATTATAGCATTTGTTTTTCCCATTGCAGTTGTGGACTGCGGCGCGAGGTAGGTAACACAGATCAATGAATAACAGCGCACATGGTATATAGAGCTTCTGACGTGATCAAAGCGAAAATAGACAAGGTGAATTTAAGAGAGAGAGTAAACATTGTGTCTAATTGAGGTTAGTTACAAGTCAAGTGTCCTGGCTTCGCATCAGTTCAAACGATTGAGGAGTGACTGAAGTGACCGCCTGGGAGCTGGGGAGATCGTCTAACTGAAAGATGAGAAGATATTCTGCATGCATGTTTAGGATTAGAGAAAACAGATGAAAAGGAGCTCCATGTGAAATTAAATAGTCTCAGGTGGAATTCTTGCCTTGTCACATTGGTCGTTGCTGTAAATGAGAACAGGTTCCCAGTCAACTTGCCTGGTAAAATAAGGGTCAAATAAATAAACAAAAAAATGAAAATTAATTTGTAATAGTTATCTTTTTCCCAGGGCATCTCGTCTCGTTATCGTCATAGTTTTAGTGTTATCGTTTTGTCATAGTTAGTTGACAAAATTAACACTGGCATGAAGTGGAAGTACCGAGGTCTCTGAAGCCTGGAGGTTGTTCTGTGTTCCATAGAGGTCGTTTTGTGTTCCATAGAGAAAGATCACAAAAATGTTCTCAACTAAAAGGATCCTACAAGTATATGTGGTAACAGTAAGTTGCTTCAATTGCTATGTAACTACACAGTAATAAATTTGGTAACAATATAGTATTTACAGTACATAGGTTTTACTATGTAATTACATGGTAATAAGGTTGGAATGTAATTACACATCCACTTTCTAAAGGTTATTCCACATGTGTAATTACCATATGTTATTACACATTTTCTTGTTTCACTGTGTAACTAATGTTTTGTCATTAAAAAACAATTATATATACTGAACAAAAATCTAAACGCAACATGCAACAATTTCAAGGATTTTGCTGAGTTACAGTTCATATAAGGAAATCAGTCAATTGAAAGCAATTCATTAGGCCCTAATCTATGGATTTCACATGACTGGGTGGGTGCGCAGGGAGGCCCACCCACTGGGGAGCCAGGCCCAGCCAATCACAATTAGTTTTTCCCCACAAAAGGGCTTTATTAAGGACAGAAATAGTCCTCAGTTTCATCAGCCGTCCGGTTGGCTGGTCTCATACGATCCCGCAGGTGAAGAAACCAGATGTGGAGGTCCTGGGCTGGCGTGGTTACATGAGGTCTGTGGTTGTGAGGCCGGTTGGACGTACTGATAAATTCTCTAAAACAACGTTGGAGGCGGCTTATGGTAGAGAAATTAACATTAAATTCTCTGACAACAGCACTGGTGGACATTCCTGCTGTCAGCATGCCAATTGCGCGCTCCCTCAAAACTTGAGACATCTGTGACATTGTGTTGTGTGATAAGCTTTTTGTGTATATGGAACATTTCTGGGATCTTTTATTTCAGCTCAAAAATATAAACGCAACATGTAAAGTGTTGGTCCCATGTTTTATTGTCACATACAGCGGATAGGTGAAGTGAAATATGTTGTTTTAATGACACGTTTGAAAGTCACCTGTAAATGAACATGTTAATAACTCAATCCAAAATCTAACTTTGTTACATGTAACTGCAAGGTGTCACTACCATTACATCCAGATATAATACCAATTTTGATAGGCTAGGCCCTGGTAACAACAATTGTAACAAGGCACACCCTGTCATTAACTACAGGTCATTTTCAATGTGTTTATTTCTATGTTACGACCTGGCTCAAAGGCTATAAGAACAATGTAGTTACATAGAATATTCTTGTAATTATGTACCTACCCAGGAGCAAGTAACTTAATGTAGTAGGGTATAACCTTTATAATTACTATGTAGTTACAATTTAACAACCTTGCAGACAATATGCTAACCATGAGAAATTATGAGACAGGAGAACATTAGGTATAACCTTTTTATTTGCATTGTACTTACAATGTAGCAATCCTTACCAACCAACCAACCAACTATTTAAATACAAGGAATATAAGGAATAAACATGTATGTGCAATGTGCAATGTACTTACCCAGGAGCAAGCAACTTAATGTAATATGAAGTGGCATGTTTTATAACTTTTATAACATTGCAACTACAAAGTTATAAAAGTTATAAAACATGTCACTTCATATTACATTAAGACAGTAGGCTAACCAGGAGAAAAAGAATAAAATGTTCAGTTATAATTTTCTTTAATGGATTTGACAAAGATTTGATAAATATGAATTGGTAAAATGTACTAACTAGTTAGTAAAACGTACTAGCTAACACAGGGTGGTATAGCTAGCTAGCTAGTATTTCCCCATGTTTCAGTAATGTAGCTAGCTAGCCAGCTAAGCAGTGACACAATGTCAACACGTTTTCCAACTCGGTCAATAAACTATACAAAATCTTCATAAAACTTATGAAACCTTTAGTTAACAATGTTATTTCACTATTTGGAGACTTACATTGCACTTTTGCACATTACAAACCTTTATAAACACAACACCAGGCTAGTTACCACAGCTAAACCCTATCTATTTCTATAATTCCTCTTTTTAAAATCTGATTTTTTTTACCTTACCCTAAGCTTAACCACATTGCTAACCTTATGCCAACATCTAACCTTACATTAAGACCAAAAAGCTTGTTTTGTTTTTATGAATTTTAATAATATAGCCAATTTTGACAACCCACTACATAGTGAACAAAAAGGTTCAATAAATGTTTAATTCAATTTTTTTATGATTTTGTAGACCTCTCACTCTCTGTTGGTTCCACAGATTATGGTAGTTCCAGAGGCCCATCACGTGAGGAGGACAGGTCTATAGACACACTGGGACTGTATAATTCTGACTGTTCTTATTCAAAGTGTCAATGTTATTTTCAGACCACCAAACAATCAAGAATCAATACTTATACCATCATGCATCAGGTTAGGAAGGTGAATGGAATCTTTAGAATGGAAGAACAATATTTAGAATGGGATCTTTAGAACGGAAAAATAGTCTTTAGAATAGAATATTCAGAACGGTAAAAGATTCAACAGACACTACAAAACACATCTCTACATATCTCTGGTCAATTACACAACAACTAAAAGTAGGGATGAATCAGTGGTGTAAAGATGTCTCTCTTACTGCAAAGGCAATGTTGAGACGGAAAAGGATGGTCAACGTCGTTGCCATGGTGACAGTCTCTTGAAAACTAGGTTGTACAAGATAAAAACCACATCTAATCAAAAATATAAACAACGACAGATGTACACCTTAGTGAGGGAGTAGACAAGTGTAGGTGAGTATACTAAATCACAGGTAGATTCTGTTGGTTGTGTTCAGCGGGAGAGAGAAGTGTCAGTTATGTTGTTGGCTGTTCCTTCCCTGGTATGGCTGCGACATTATAATAAAATGTTTTACTCCATTCCAGCCATTACAAGGAGTCTGTCCTCCTATAGCTCACCTCACCAGCCTCCTCTCATTTTTATGAACATGCAATGTTGTTCAGAGAAACTCAAACACTACAGCCTATCTCTTTCCCCATTTCCGCAGTGTCAGCTTTGCATGAACATAATGAGGAACCCGTTCCACTTCCTAAAGAAGCACCTTGTTTTTGTTTAACCATACATACTGTATACACTTTCTCCTAAATTCAAGAACACAAGCCATATCTCATGATTGACTAAGTCCCTAATCCAGTGAGCACCATTTTATCTCTCTACTAACATATTCTACAACATAGAGCCCTTTTTACAGCAAAGTGCTTATACTGAAAACAAGCCTAAAACCCCAGAGAGCAAGCAATGCATATGTAGAAGCACTTCTTATTTTTGTCTCTCACTACTAACAACTTCCACAACACTCCAGTAAACAGCTAAACAGCCTTTTATTTCAGTCGCGTCTGTTTCTGTAGGTATTCAATTAGTTGCACCTTTTTCAGAGGCTTATAGCTTTGCAGACAGGTTTGCGATCTTAAAGCACTGTATGAATTCCTAGGCTTTTTGACAGTCTTCTGTTTTCATCATTAGGTTTTGAATAACAACTTTTTGTACGGTGATTGTTGAAAGAAAGTACTGTATGTATTAAAAACTGGAATAAATGAATAAATAAAATACCCACAATTCATAGTCTTTATTATTCTAAAGAACAAAAAATGTGATGTAAATGCATTTTCTGCTGATCAAAGATATCAATTTGTTCTCCATTTGTCTGAAATAAAGGCACTTTATCAATAAAACATTTGTTTGCTTGTGTATGTGGAGCAGTAGCGCCTCAGGGGGTACCCTTTAAACTGACAATTTAGCTCAACATGTATACAATGAGTTGAACTCTCCTGAGTGCTGTACTGTCAATGATATTGACTCTGATGAAAGTGCTCAATTTACTCTAGTGCTATTTCTACCGCACTGGATTGCAATGAGTATGAAAAAGCTAGTTTGCAGCAAGCAGTTTTTATTAGAAGGCTTGTCCATTTCAAATAAACTCAAATCAAATGTTATTGGTCACACACGTGTTTAGCAGATGTTATTGCTTGTGTGTCTAGCTCCGACAGTGCAGTAATATCTAACAAGTAATATATAACAATTTCACAACATATACCCAATACACACAAATCTAAGTAAAGGAATGGCATTAAGAATATATAAATATATGGATGAGTGATGTCAGAGTGGCATAGACTAAGATACAGTACAATAGTTTAGTACAATACAGTATATACATATGAGATGAGTAATACAAGATATGTAAATATTATTAAAGTGACTAGCGTTCCATTTATTAAAGTGGCCAGTGATTTGTACTCTATGTATATAGGGCAGCAGCCTCTAATGTGCTAGTGATCCCAGCTTGGTCCCAGCTTTGATGCACCTGTACTGACCTCGCCTTCTGGATGATAGTGGGGTGAACAGGCAGAGAAAAATGTAAACGTACAGTGCGCGGCCGGAATTATTGACACCCTTGATAAATATGAGCCCTTATTAAAGTCAACAGATTCATTAACGTTACCCAGTACCAGACAATTTTAGCCCAAAACCTGGTTGCCTCTGCCAGAAGGCTGAAACTTGGCCGCAAGTGGATCTTCTAGCAAGACAATAACCCCAAACACACTTCAAAATCCACAAAGAAAAGGGTAATTGGCCCCAATAATTTTTTTTTATTTAACTAGGCAAGTCAGTTAAGAACTAATTCTTATTTACAATGATGGCCTACCTACAGGGACACACTGACAGGTTTTTCCACCTTGTTAGAATGGGTATTTGAACAAACAACCTTTCAGTTACAGGCCCACCACTCTAACCGCAAGGTTACCTGCCACCCTGAAATTGAAATGTATGGTTTGAATTGAAGAGTGAAGTCCATAAGCGCAGATCTGGAAGGATTCTGTATGGAGGAATGGTCTGCTGAGGTACCCCATGTAGCTCAGTCAGTAGAGCATGGCACTTGAAACACCAAGGTTGTGGGTTTGATTCCCACGGGGTACCAGTATGAAAAAAAACATTATGCACTCACTACTGTAAGTCACTCTGGATAAGAGCATCTTCTAAATTATGTAAATGTCTAAAATCCCTCCCAATTTCATAAATGTTTTTTGAAAAAGGCTCAATGCCATTATACTTGTAAGGTGAGGTATTGCAAACAGGGCTGTCAATATTTTTTACCCCTACCTTTTTGAAAAAATATATATTATATATTATTACTCTGAGCAATTGTATAAGTATAACATTATATATTTGCTACAATTTTTTGTGCATACAATATACTGTAGCTCAGGATGTCAATAATTTCGGACTCCATTGTAAATATTTGTTATTTTTTAAACTGCAATCGCCAACTGCAGGAGCCCAATTTGAATGAGTGTAGATGACCTGCTGCTGCTCTGCTAATAATCAGATGGGGGAGGAGAGGTGGTATGGGGCCCATGTGTAACTGGGGGGCCCATGTGGGTAACTGGGGGGCCCTGTCCTCGTTGGTAACTGATAAACACAAAATACATACAAAAAAACATAATAAATAAATGCGAGAATGCGGCTGGTAAAATGTGTGAGATGTGTCGATTCATAATCCAATCAGAAAGCTGTTAACCAAATAAGGCACGTGTACATGTACGCAATGTGGTTTTTGTTGTCTGCCGTGATCATGAGAAAAACAATCTTGCTAGCTATGGTGAAAAGGAAATTACAGAAAATAAAAGAACAGCGGGTGCGAGAATTTTAGACAAAAAAATCTGAAAACTGACTGAGATCAACAATAGGACAGGTAAGACTTGACCATTTGACTGAGATCAACAATAGGACAGGTAAGACTTGACCATTTGACTGAGATCAACAATAGGACAGGTAAGACTTGACCATTTGACTGAGATCAACAATAGGACAGGTAAGACTTGACCATTTGACTGAGATCAACAATAGGACAGGTAAGACTTGACCATTTGACTGAGATCAACAATAGGACAGGTAAGACTTGACCATTTGACTGAGATCAACAATAGGACAGGTAAGACTTGACCATTTGACTGAGATCAACAATAGGACAGGTAAGACTTGACCATTTGACTGAGATCAACAATAGGACAGGTAAGACTTGACCATTTGACTGAGATCAACAATAGGACAGGTAAGACTTGACCATTTGACTGAGATCAACAATAGGACAGGTAAGACTTGACCATTTGACTGAGATCAACAATAGGACAGGTAAGACTTGACCATTTGACTGAGATCAACAATAGGACAGGTAAGACTTGACCATTTGACTGAGATCAACAATAGGACAGGTAAGATTTGACCATTTGACTGAGATCAACAATAGGACAGGTAAGACTTGACCATTTGACTGAGATCAACAATAGGACAGGTAAGACTTGACCATTTGACTGAGATCAACAATAGGACAGGTAAGACTTGACCATTTGACTGAGATCAACAATAGGACAGGTAAGACTTGACCATTTGACTGAGATCAACAATAGGACAGGTAAGACTTGACCATTTGACTGAGATCAACAATAGGACAGGTAAGACTTGACCATTTGACTGAGATCAACAATAGGACAGGTAAGACTTGACCATTTGACTGAGATCAACAATAGGACAGGTAAGACTTGACCATTTGACTGAGATCAACAATAGGACAGGTAAGACTTGACCATTTGACTGAGATCAACAATAGGACAGGTAAGACTTGACCATTTGACTGAGATCAACAATAGGACAGGTAAGACTTGACCATTTGACTGAGATCAACAATAGGACAGGTAAGACTTGACCATTTGACTGAGATCAACAATAGGACAGGTAAGACTTGACCATTTGACTGAGATCAACAATAGGACAGGTAAGACTTGACTTGACTGTCCATGGTCCTGAATCAATAAGGGCCTAGGATTTGTTAATCCAGCCCTGAAAATATATATCATAACACGCACAGTCAGCATCTCAATTCAACAAAGTTGAAAAGCCAATGTTATTTGGTAGAAATAGAGAGAAAAATTATTACAGCCCTCATCATCATGAATAAATAAATATATCAACACCCAAGGGACTTTCCAATCAACATGTAAAGGGGTGGCTGTGTGTATGTTTTATGTCAGAAAGATATAAGTTATGTATACTTCCAGTAGGCTTGTTATGTTCCCTGTCAAAAGACAAAACATTAAGAGGATTTTAAAGGGATTATGTTCCGTGACACGTGTCCATTATATACACTCCATGACCATAAGCATGTGGACACCTGCTAGTCAATTAATATGGATTTGGTCCCCCGTTTGCTGCTATAACAGCCTCCACTCTTCTGGGAAGGATTTTAACTAGATGTTGGAACATTGCAGAAGGGACTTGCTTTCATTCAGCCACTAGAGCATTAGTGAGGTCGGCACTGATGTTGGGCGATTAGGCCTGGCTCGCAGTCGGTGTTCCAATTCATCCCAAAGGTTTTCGATGGGGTTGAGGTCAGGGCTATGTGCAGGCCAGTCAAGTTCTTCCACACCAATCTTGACAAACCATTTCTGTATGGACCTCGCTTTGTGGACAGGGGCATTGTGATTCTGAAACAGGAAGCACAGAATCGTCTATAATGTTTGCTGTAGCGTTAAACATTTTCCTTCAGTGGAACTAAGGGGCCTAGCCCAAACCATGAAAATAAGCCCCAGACCATTATTCCTCCTCCACTAAACTTTAAAGTTGGCACTATGCATTGGGGCAGGTAGCGTTCTCCTGGCATCCGCCAAACCCAGATTTGTTCGTCGGACTGTCAGATTGTGAAACATGATTCATCACTCCAGAGAATGCGTTTCCACTGCTCCAGAGTCCAATGGTGGCGAGCTTTACACCACTCCAGCCGACGCTTGGCATTGTGCATGGTGATCTTAGGCTTGTGTGTGGCTTGTGTGTGGCTTGTACATGAAGCTCCCGATGAACAGTTCTTGTGCTGATGTTGCTTCCAGAGGCAGTTGGAACTCGGTAGTGTGTTGCAACCAAGGACAGACAATTTTTACGCGCTTCAGCACTCAGTGGTTCCGTTCTGTGAGCTTGTGTGGCCTACCACTTAGTGACTGAGCCGTTGTTACTCATAGAGGTTTCCATTTCACAATAACAGCGCTTACAGTTGGGCAGTTCTAGCAGGGCAGAAATTTGACAAACTGACTTGTTGGAAAGGTGGCATCCTATGATGGTGCCACGTTGAAAGTCACTGAGCTCTTGGAGATTGAATGGGTGTGGCTGAAATAGCAACATCCACTAATTTGAAGGGGTGTCCACATACTTTTGTATATACAGTACAGTGTATTATCACAGCCGAGAAAATATTTCACATTTTGTTGTAATTGCTTCACAAACCAATGACTTTTTTCCACATGAAGTGCTCTTTTAAAATATGCAAACATAACATATGAAAACAACGTTAATTTAGCAGGTTAGGTCCCTAAGCATTTCTTGGGAGGTCTGCTGACACATGGGAAGTACCTCTTGCCAGTTAGCATTAACTTCAACTTCTACAATCTGTAACACGCTGCGATGTTTGGACACTCCAAAGGGGATTCAGTATATCAGACTAACTGACTGACATTAGACAATGTTTTTATGAGCATTAGGGTTGTCAAACCACTGTACATAGTTAGGGGTGGGAGTTATAATAAACTGATACACTCAGGCGACCATTGCAGAATTCACAGCTCCACAAGGTCTCTCTCTCTTTTTCTGTCTCTCTCTCTCTCTCTCTCTCTCTCTCTCTCTCTCTCTGTCTCTCTCGCTGTCTCTCTCTCTCTCTCGTAATAAAAAAAGTTAGTGCTTGGGATACATCACTGTATTAGTACATCCCATGTGATCTTTCAGAGCAAAGCTCCTCACAGTAAAAGTGACCTGATATACTCTCAGTTCTATAAATACATTTCAGTTCTATAAATACAGACAGTCTACAGAAAGAGTGAATTTTTAATTAAACAAACTCTCTCACACCAGCCAACAGGAGAGTAGGAGGCGATAATAGGAAAAGATATAAGAACGAGTGGGTTTCCTCCTTCCTGTATCACCCAAGACATAAACAGGATGTATGACTTTTTGACACCAGTCTTTACATCGTATCATGTGAGACAACCAACAGGTTGGATGTAGGACTTTTTACCATGATCAAAAGTAAACAAAAACAGCACAGCTTGCTGCAAACTTTCTGAACGCACAGACATCTGAATGCATTTCGTATTGTATTTTGCATTGTATTATGTATTGTATTATGTATTGTATTATATATGTGATATGTGGTTGGGATACGACTGGAATACATGGTTATCTCACCTGAGATGAATGCACTAGCTGGGGGTCGCTCTGGATGGGAGCGTCTGCTGGATGGTTAAATTGTAATATAAATGTAGTGCTATGTGTACAGCGCATTTGGAAAGTATTCAGACCATTTGACTTTTTCCACATGTTGTTATGTTACAGCCTTATTCTAAAAGGTATTAAATACCAATCGAATATCTCTGGAGACGTGAAAATAGCTGTGCAGCGACGCTCCCAATATAACCTGACAGAGCTTGAGAGGATCTGCAGAGAAGAACGGGAGAAACTCACCAAATACAGACGTGCTAGGCTTCTAGCGTTTAATTGCTGCTACAGGTGCTTCAGTACTGAGTAAAGGGTCTGAATACTTATGTAAATGTGATATTGCATTTTTTTGTAATTTTATAAATGTGCAAACATTTCTAAAAAACAGTTTTTGCTTTGTCATTATGGGATATTGTGTGTAGATTGATGAGGAAAACATTTTACTTCATTTTACATCAATTTTAAAACGTAACAAAATGTGGAAAAAGTCAAGGGGTCTGAATACTTTCAGAATAAACTGTATTTATGTATATTGTGTATTTTATTTGTTATGTTGTTTCCTGTTTGGATCCCAGGAAGAGTAGTTGTTGCCTAGACAGCAACTAATTGGGTATCCTAATAAATACTAAATACTAAACATCCTTTTTTTAAATTAAGACTGATGTGTATTAAATTAGATGGAAACGGCTCCCATGGTTCTCCCGCTGATTAGGGAGTGAGACGAGATAATTTTCCAACTTGTTGTCCAAAATGTCTTATGTGCTTCACAAACCTTTCGGGTAATTTTTATTAACTTATAACGAATCATGCGTTGGGTTCTTGTATTGCCAACATCCACCAATGTATAGTGTACATATTCAGCCAACCACCCCATACTGTGCAATGTCTTTTTATATATATATATATTTATTTTTTTTGCACTCCAGATCTTGTATTTCTATACTTTTTCTTGCTGCCGCTCTATGTATCATATACCGTGTATCTGTCTTTTGTGTTCTTTCGTTGTGGCATTTTGCACCTGCCCTGTGTTTTTGTTGTTGTAGCTGCTTGACAAAGAAATGTCCCCCTTGGGGGATCAATAAAGTACCTATCTATCTATCTATCTATCTATCTATCTATCTATCTATCTATCTATCTATCTATCTATCTATCTATCTATCTATCTATCTATCTATCTGATTAGATTGAGAGATTATATCTCAGTCTTTCAGATCATCAATGTTAAAAATTGTTCATGAATTAAAGGGAAAGCTGAGGACTGCTATACAGCATAACCTTCAAGCTACTTTCAAGGTTGATATCTATGGGGATCCAAACGCTTCAAAGTGCGTCAGCATGCACTTGCCTACAGCTGGGTAAGTGTCTGTCTACAGTACATTTACACAATGGGAAATCACAAAACATGGGAACACCTCATCCTCGATGTGCGCGCGTGCTAATGTGAAACCAATAGTGTGTCTTCACATTGTTTCGAGCCACAGAGGTCAGCCGACCCTGGGCAGACTCATGCGCCTGTTGGTACACCACCATGTATAACATTACGACTGTGTGTGTTTTCCCAGGAATGCTATGTATCGTATCCAGCTGCTCTCTAACCAAAAGCAACCAGTCTCTAAAGGTCAAATCGAGGCAAAGGCTTGATTGATATCCTCTGTGCTCTCAGACTATCGTGTGACTCTAATACCCATAATAACCATTACTTGTGGTGCCTAATTAGTGGCTGACCAGGATAAGGGAGAGGCAGACGAGTGGCGACCCTGGATGTCTTTATTGCACACCACCAAGAGCCAGACTGATAAGATCATCGCCCAGAGTCCGTGTTCATTACAGCACGGGGGCTCCAGGACATGGGCTGTGACAGATACTGTATCCCTGGGACAAACAGAGAACACTTGTATTTATTTATATCACGGTGTCATTAACCCTCCTGATTCTTTCTCCTCAAGTCTGGTCACAGAGCAGGGGCCACCCAGCTGCTGTATGATCTGGGTAAACAGCACACAGACAGAAGGATTGTCATGTCTTCTTTACTCAAACATCTACAGCACTTTTCCTTAGGGGGGTCAGGCAGTTGTAGTCGATGTATTGACATTCAAATCAAATCAAATCAAGCTTTTTTTATACAGCACATTTCAGACATGGAATGCTACACCATATGCTTCACAGAAACTAATAAAAACAAAGAAATACTGTATTTACTTCAAAACAAACATAAGAGGATGAAAAAAACTAAGAATAACAATGAAAACTGTACGACTAAAAAGCACCCTGAGGAAAAGCAAAGCTAAAAAGGTGTTTTAAGATCTCTTTTAAATATGTCCACAGTTTCGGCCCCCCTCAGGCCAGTGCCAGAGGACCTGAGAGACCTACTGGGTACCAAACTTAAAAGTATGTCTGACATGTATTGGGATGCACAAGATCATGTCCCGTCTTGAGCTAACGTGCGCTAATGTGATTAGCATGATGTTGTAAGTAACAAGAACATTTCCCAGGACATAGACATATCTTATATGGGCAGAAAGCTTAAATTCTTGTTAATCTAACTGCACTGTCCAATTTACAGTAGATATTACAGTGAAAGAATACCATGCTATTGTTTGAGGAGAGTGCACAGTTTTGTACTTGAAAATGTATCAATTAACCAATAGGCAGATTTGGGCAGACTTGATACAACATTTTGAACATTAATGCAATAGTTCATTGGATATGTACAAAACGTTGCACATACACTGCTGCCATCTAGTGGCCAAAATCTAAATTGCTTCTGGACTCCTAAGTCATATTATGTCCTTTCTCTTGCATTTCAAAACTGATGTGACAAAAAATAAAAAAATAAAATAACTTGTTTTTTTCTTTGTATTATCTTTTACCAGATCTAATGTGTTATATCCTCCTACATTAATTTCACATTTACACAAATGTCAAAGTGTTTCCTTTCAAATGGTATCACTAATATGCATATCCTTGCTTCAGGTCCTGAGCTACAGGCAGTTAGATTTGGGTATATCATTTAGGCGAAAATTGAAAAAAAGGGTCCGATCCTTAAGAGATTCAAATCTATTCTAACATTCGCTCCTGTGCTGAAGTAATTTAATGTTGGTTTATATGTCTAAGTGAAATTTTTAAATGTGTAGTATTGGGTGATATATTATGTTTTGTGCATAGTGTTTGTTATTTTTCTTTGTCCACAAATAAGTTAATTGTCAATGATTATCCTTGGTAGTGATTTGGTATTCTCTAAAAGTAGAATCATTCATCTTTGTCTTTAGACTTTCTTGATTTTATCAAAATAACAACAAATAACAAAGCATGAACACAATGTTCTGAAAGATTCGGTAATTACCTATCTGCATGAAAATAATTCCCATGCTAGAGAGCACAGAAATGGATCAAGTATTCTGTTGTGTTACAGCATGAATTCAAAATGTAATTAAATAAATAAATACAACTCACCCATCTACACACAATACCCCATAATGACAAAGTAAAAACATGTTTTTAGACAGTTTTGAAAATGTATAGAAAATGAAATACAGAAATATCTCATTTACATTCACACCCTTGAGTCAATACTTTGTAGAAGCACTTTCAGCAGTGATTAAAGCTGTGAGTATTTCTAAGACTCTAAGAGCTTTGAAAACCTGTATTGTACAATATTTGCACATTATTCTTAAAAAAATTCTTCAAGCTCTGTCAAGTTGGTTGCTGGTCATTGCTAGACAGACATGTTTAAGTCTTGCCATAGATGTTCAAGCCAATTTAAGTCAAAACTATCTAGGCCACTCAGGAACGTTCAATGTCATGTGACCCACCACCTTGATTCAGTCCTATGTAGATAAATGTGTGTTTTTTACATTGGATAAAAGTAGAGACCCAGAGCTAGAAAATGGTATATCATACACTGCAGTTGAGGAACAATGGAGAAGTAGTTGATAAACTTGTAACCCCACTTTTGAGAATGCATCACAAGCACATGTTTTATTTTTCTTACTAGTGAAGTTAGGTGCGCAAACAGATCTCCTCGTGACTGTGTAAGGATTAAAAATTGACATGAATAACGAAAGGTAACGTAAATTAGCTCTATTTTAAAAAGCTTCCAAATGTCATAGTATCAAGCTAGCTAGCTAACTGTTGATCTAGCTAGCTAACAACAACTCATATCATACACACATTTAGCTATTTAAGTATCTCTTCCTGTCATTTACCTGTACAGTTTGTGTAACCATGCAAGTATTCACTTATCTGTAAATATAACTGTATATTTACCTGTACAGCTAATTTAACCATGCAAAATATTCACTTACCTGTTAATTTAGCCAGTCTGTCTATTAAGTAAACTATTATTCCCCTCGCTCTCATATCACATGCATTTTTAGCTACTGAAGTATTTCTCTGCCATCAACCTGTATAGTATAGTTAACCATCCAACATCCACCAATGTATAGTGTACATATTCAGCCAACCACCCATACTATGCAATGTATTTTTATAGCTGTATTGTTTTTAATTTTTATTTATTTATATTTTTATTTTTTGTATTTTGTATTTCTTTTTGCACTCCAGATATCTTGTATTTCTATACTTTTTCATACTGCCGCTCTAGCTAGACTAGCTAAATTAGACTAAAGTCTTCTGGTCCATGTTATAGGACCTGTGAGAAGTACAGAGGCTTGACAGCAGATGAAAGAAGAGACACTTTTGGAAAGCTTATGATCTCTTCGTTTCAATAATACATATGAGCCTTAGGATAATAATGGAGCATATCTCATTTCAAGATGTAGTCTACAAAATCAATCTTTGCAGTGGCTGCGCATATATACCAGTGACGGCCGCATCTACCGAATAAGTGGGGAGGAAACACTGGGTCTACATTTAGTAACCTGTTGAAATAATTTCCAGTTAATTTTCCTTTTGTTTCATACACAGCTAAAGACAGCTACACAAAGCTGAGGCTAATTAATGTCACTACCAGACAGGAGCAAATATGAAGTAAGTTTGGCACCCAGACATTTACCTACTCGTATCTTATGCGAGATACAGTATCAACTGCCATATGTCAAGACCATTATTAAAATTATTCAATTTCATTATACATCTAACAGTTGTAAAGCAATGTGAACAAGACTACATATTTTAATGGAACCACTGTATCTGTGTTGTGTCTGTTGTACAGGGGGGCCAGTACCTGTGGTGGAAATGTGGCACCCTAAAAGAGGAGGAGAGGGAGTGGACGAGAGGAGGAGGTGAGGGGGAGAGAGAGGGGGGGGGAGGAGGTGGAGAGGGGAAGAGGAGAGAGGAGAGAGAGAGAGTGGAAGAGAGGAGGAGGAGAGGGGAAGAGAGGAGAGTGAGAGGGGGGAGGTGGAGAGGGGAAGAGAGGAGAGTGAGAGGGGAAGAGAGGAGGAGAGAGGGGGAAGAGAGTAGAGAGAGGGGGAAGAGAGTGGAAGAGAGTAGAGAGAGGGGGAAGAGAAAGGAAGAGAGTAGAGAGAGGGGGAAGACAAAGGAAGAGAGTAGAGAGAGGGGGAAGAGAAAGGAAGAGAGTAGAGAGAGGGGGAAGAGAAAGGAAGAGAGTAGAGAGAGGGGGAAGAGAAAGGAAGAGAGTAGAGAGAGAGGGGAGGGGGAAGAGAGAGGGGGAAGAGAGAGGAAGAGAGTAGAGAGAGGAGGAAGAGAAAGGAAGAGAGTAGAGAGAGGGAGAAGAGAAAGGAAGAGAGTAGAGAGAGGGGGAAGAGAAAGGAAGAGAGTAGAGAGAAGGGGAAGAGAAAGGAAGAGAGTAGAGAGAGGGGGAGGGGGAAGAGAGAGGGGGAAGAGAGAGGAAGAGAGTAGAGAGAGGGGGAAGAGAAAGGAAGAGAGTAGAGAGAGGGAGAAGAGAAAGGAAGAGAGTAGAGAGAGGGGGAAGAGAAAGGAAGAGAGTAGAGAGAGGGGGAAGAGAGAGGAAGAGAGTAGAGAGAGGGGGAAGAGAAAGGAAGAGAGTAGAGAGAGGGGGAAGAGAGAGGAAGAGAGTAGAGAGAGGGGGAAGAGAGAGGAAGAGAGTAGAGAGAGGGGGAAGAGAAAGGAAGAGAGTAGAGAGAGGGGGAAGAGAGAGGAAGAGAGTAGAGAGAGGGGGAAGAGAAAGGAAGAGAGTAGAGAGAGGGGGAAGAGAGAGGAAGAGAGTAGAGAGAGGGTGAAGAGAAAGGAAGAGAGTAGAGAGAGGGGGAAGAGAAAGGAAGAGAGTAGAGAGAGGGGGAAGAGAAAGTAAGAGAGTAGAGAGAGGGGGAAGAGAGAGGAAGAGAGTAGAGAGAGGGGGAAGAGAGTAGAGAGAGGGGGAAGAGAGAGGAAGAGAGTAGAGAGAGGGGGAAGAGAGAGGAAGAGAGTAGAGAGAGGGGGAAGAGAGAGGAAGAGAGTAGAGAGAGGGGGAAGAGAGAGGAAGAGAATGTGCAGAGTTAAAGGAAGAAAGAGGAGAAAACAGAGAGAGAGCGAGAGGGTGAGAACAGAGATGGAGAAGAGACATGTGGAGCGAGCAGTGGGTGGGCAAGGAAAAGTGGTTGGCAATATGTTGACTACGGCCCTCCAAAAGTATTTAAGTCCATTTCAAGGAAGCAGCAAAAAATACAAATATTTAAGTCTTTCACCTACTAAATAAATGAATGAATAAATTGTTAATTACATTTTTACAACTGCGTCTTTTATTTTCCTACAATCTAAATGATAGAGTATCACTGATGTTTTTTAACGTATTTAAAGTGAATTGAATTGAGTTTGGTGTTTCTCCATGGTCATTCCATGTATTTTAATTCAGAGAACCTTACTTGGAAAACTTAAGCATGTGCACATACCCATTTTGCATCTTAAAACATCCTTGATTTTACTCTTTAATGGTTTCAATTAAGGTGAAACATGCATGATTTGAAGGGGTAAAAGACGTGAAAAACCATTACAACAGCCCATAATCAGTGTTCACAGGAAAAACATACCTTAATGCCTGTGGTTTCAGTGGCATTTTACCCCTTAAATACCCGGTAAACCCTGTTTAAGGGGTGTTGTAAGGTGTTTGGATGCCTTACAAAAAACACCTGGTTTTGCACAGAATGTTAAAACACACATTTAGGAGTACAAAATTGTATTGTAAAATTGTAAATTGTAAAATTGTATTAAGGTTGGTTTAAGAGGTGTTTTCAGTGGTTTTACCCC
Organism: Thymallus thymallus; assembly: GCA_023634145.1. Lineage (NCBI taxonomy): Eukaryota > Metazoa > Chordata > Actinopteri > Salmoniformes > Salmonidae > Thymallus > Thymallus thymallus. The sequence goes on from CM042384.1 coordinate 5,680,418, forward strand.
TTAACAAGAGATTAAAGCATGTCCATTTCTGTCATGGTTTTTAAATTGGACCCGAGGCGCTGAGCAGTAGTGTGAATACATTTCTTTTATTTGTGACCAAAAACAACAAAACACAAGGAGAGAACGAATCCACAAACTGATGTGCGACATTCACAAACAAAGAACCACACACAGGTGGGCACAATAATGAACTTAAATAGGATCCCAATTAGAGACAACGTATGGCAGCTGCCTCTAATTAGGGATCCAAAAAAACTCAAACATAGAGTTGCCCAGACAACCCTACCGTCAGGCCCCGACAGTAAACCAAACCCAAACATAGAGATGCCACTAGGCATCCCTACCGTCAGAACCTGACAGTACCCCACAGGGCATTCCACTGATTTCAAAACTCGGTCAACTTCTTCCGTGACGACTGCTGATCGCCGTGTCTTCCCCATCACTGTCATCAGAAAACTCTACAATGTCTGGTTCAATTAAAATGTTTTTACCTAAATCGGAGATTTCCTCATAGTCTGATTCATTTTCAGAGTCAGAGAGAGTCAGCATGGCACAATCGTCCTCCAGAAAGTAGTCCATCATAACTTTTTCAAAAAATATACTTTTGCAGTAGAAAGGACTATCTACACATATTGAGCAGCTGATGTTATAGACAGAAGCATGCTTGTGACGGTTGGTGGTAGGCAGGACCCAAGGCGCAGAGCTGTAGTAAATCAACATACTTTATTGTCGCAAAAACAACAAACTGAAATGACGCAACCATGAGCTGGAGTGCACATGCACAAACAATAACCCACACACAGGTGGGAAACTCAACAACTTAAGTAGGATCCCCAATTAGAGACAATGCAGGGCAGCTGCCTCTAATTGGGGACCAACAAAACCAAACATAGATTTATCTAGAAATCTCTGTCAGGCCCTGACAATCACCTCCAGACCAACATAAAGAAGGCTAGAGGCCTCCCTATGGTCAGGACCTGACAATGCTACATGGAAGACCAATCTGAACTAATCTCTCGGCATGTCCAGCCCATCCATTATCTCAGCCAATCATGGCTAGCGGGAAGGTTCCTGTCTTTTTCCACGGCTAAACCAACTAGTCTCGTCAATTAAGCATTTTGTTCATATTTACAGTTTGTTATTAAGGCACATGAAAGTTCACATGTTGTTTACGATCTAATGCCTCTCCTGTGAAGTAGTGATGTGCGACATATGTCTAGCTTCCTGGAACGGGTCACATGTTGGTATATTTGGCCTTGTGTTTTAGGTTATTGTCCTGCTGTTAGGTGAATTTGTCTCCCAGTGTCTGTTGGAAAGCAGACTGAACCAGGTTTTCCGGTTCTTTTTATCCAAAAAAACTCCCTTGCCGATGACAAGCATACCAGTAATATGATGCAGCCAGCACCATGCTTGAAAATATGAAGGGTGGTACTCAGTGATGTTTTGTGTTGAATTTGCCCCAAACAAAATGCTTTGTATTCAGAACATTATTTTGCCACATTTTTTGCTGTTTTACTTTAGTGCTTTGTTGCAAACAGGATGCATGTTTCAGAATATTTGTATTCTGTACAGGCTTCCTTCTTTTCACTCTGTCATTTAGGTTAGTATTGTGGAGTAACTACAATGTTGTTGATCCATCCTCAGTTTTCTTCTATCACAGCCATTAAACTCTGTAACTGTTTTAAAGTCACCTTTGGCCTCATGTGTCACGTTCGGGTGTGTAGAGAGACCAAGGCGCAGCGTAGCGATAGTTCGACATGTTTATTTAACTAAATGACGAACTATACAAAATAACAAATGCTATATAATATTAAACACACGTAGCACGAACACGGGACATACAACATAACAATAACAATGAACCACGCCAACGGAGTGGAACACAGACATATAAGTAAGATCCCTAATTAGAGCCTGACAGTACCCCCCCCCCCCAAAGGCGCGGACTCCCGGCCGCAAGAAAAACAAACACAAAAACATGAGGGAAGGGTCAGGGAGGGAAAAACATCAAACATTAACCATCGCCGGTGGCGGTTCCGGCCCCGGCGAAGTGGATGTCTTCCTCCTCATTTCTACTGGGCCCGGACTGGGCCCCGGTGTGGCTGGCGATTCAGGCCATTTAAAGGGGCAACCCACCGGTCCTGGAAATGACCATGGTGGGGCAAAAGGCTCAGGCCATGGAGCAGGGCATATAACCGGGCCAGGACTGAGCACCGGTGTGGCAGGCGACTCCGGCCTTTCAATCATCACGGGAGGCACGTACCGGACTGGAGACGCGCACTTGAAGCCTGGTGCGTGGAGTCGGCACTGGTGGCACCGAACTAATAACACGCACTTCAGGGCTAGTGCGGGGAGCAGGCACATGACGTACCTGACTGGAGACGCGCACTGGAAGCCTGGTGCGTGGAGTCGGCACATGTGGCACAGGACTAATAACACGCACCTCAGGGCGAGTGCGAGGAGCAGGCACATGACGTACCGGACTGGAGAGGCGCACTGGAGGCCTGGTGCGTGGAGTCGGCACTGATGGCACCAGACTGGTGACACGCACCTCAGGGTGAGTGCGAGGAGCAGGCACATGACGTACCGGACTGGAGAGGCGCACTGGAGGCCTGGTGCGTGGAGTCGGCACTGATGGCACCGGACTGGTGACACGCACCTCAGGGCGAGTGCGAGGAGCAGGCACATGACGTACCGGACTGGAGAGACGCACTGGAGTGTAGCAGACGGCCGGACCCAGACTGGGCACCGGTGGAGCGGACTGCTCTGGCACTGGAGTAGAGTAGGCGACTGGACACGGACTATTCCATTCCGACATTTCCCTTTCAACTTCCTCCGCTATCTCCCACATTTCCTCCAGAACATCTCCAAAATGTCTCTCCAAATATTCCTCCTCTTCTACACTTTGCGCCCCCCATTTATAATTTGGGCACAGTGTATCCCACATGGAGAGTGGTACTGGCGCGTCCTCTTCCTTGCCAGACCATCCCCATAGCCCCTCCCCGAAATTTTCCTGGGGTTGACTACGGGCTCCATTACCTCTATAACGCTGCTGTCTTCCTTTCTTCCTCTCCGTTGCTCCCGTATAACGCTGCTTGGTCGGGTGGTGGTTCATTCTGTCACGTTCGGGTGTGTAGAGAGACCAAGGCGCAGCGTAGCGATAGTTCGACATGTTTATTTAACTAAATGACGAACTATACAAAATAACAAATGCAATATAATATTAAACACACGTAGCACGAACACGGGACATACAACATAACAATAACAATGAACCACGCCAACGGAGTGGAACACAGACATATAAGTAAGATCCCTAATTAGAGGTAATGCCTAGCAGCTGCCTCTAATTAGGGATCCCACACACAACACCACACAGACGTAGAAATAATAGATCTGCCAGACTCTGACCATAGAGCTATAGAGAAGCAAAGCTTCTCTATGGCCAGAGCCTGACATCATGGTGAAATCCCTGAGCGGTTTCCTTCCGCTCCGGTAGCTGAGTTAGGAAGAACCCCTGCATCTTTGTAGTGACTGGGTGTATTAATAAACCATCCAAAGTCGAATTAATAACTTCACTATGCTCATAGGGATATTCAATGTCTGCTTTTTAATTTTTTTACCCATCTACCAATAGGAGGCCTTCTTTACGGGGCATTGGAAAACCTCCCTGGTCTTTGGGATTTAATCTGTGTTTGAAATCCACTGCTCACCTGAGGAATCTGACAGATAATTGTATGTGTGGGATGTGACTTGTTAAGCAAATCTTTACTCCTGAACATATTTAGGTTTGCTTTATCAAAGGGTTTGAATACTTATTGACTCAAGACTTTTCATTTTTTATAAATTTGTAAAATTGTCTAAAAACATAGTTCCACTTTGGAATTGTGAGGTATTGTGTGCAGGCCAGTCTCAATTGAATTTAATTTTAAATTCAGGCTGTAACACAACAAAATGTCTAAAAAGTCACGGGGTGTGACTACTTTCTGAAGCCACTGTACTGTATATTGAAAGCAGGTGCTTCCACACAGGTGTGGTTCCTGAGTTAATTAAGCAATTAACAATCATCATGCTTTGGGTCATGTATAAAAATGCCCAGTTGCCCAATATTTTGGCTACTTTTGGCTAGAAGAAGAGATCTCAGTGACTCTGAAAGAGGGGTTTCAAATGAGCATAGGGGGTTTACATGGTGTGTGTGTCACCAGATCTCAACCCAATTGAACACTTATGGGAGATTCTGGAGCGGCGCCGTAGACAGTGTTTTACACCACCATCAACAAAACACTCAATCTATTGTGGGAAAATGGTGTTGCATCCCTCCAATAAAGTTCCAGATACTTGTAGAATCTATGCCAAAGCGCATTGAAGCTGTTATTGTGGCTCATGATGGCCCAACACCCTATTAAGATACTTTATGTTTGAACTGTAAGATCCTGATCAGACTCTATTTCACTGATTACTTGGCTCATGGAATTGTACGTGCAAGGTGTGAATTTAGCATGCATCATTTAGCATGTTTTGTGCCTGAATATTTAAATGGAGAACATTTTAATCGCTTTGAATATTCATATCTCCTTGATGTTGGTCTCTTGATGTTCATGACACCGCCTCGTGAGGAGCTGCCTTAGGTATTGTAAGAAGTATGTTCGCCTCGATCAGGGAAATGGCAGGAAATAGCGCATGGGTAAGTGGAGGAAGACAGAGTAAGACGCTGAAGGGCTGAATAACTCTGACGATCGCCTTTGACCTGTTGGGGAAAATAAGAATTACATTGGTAACATAGATAATTAAGATGTCTTATCTGCATAATATGCTTATATGATTGACTGTGACCTTTTGTTATTAGAATGTATACTTTTAGACTCAAGCTTGTCTATTACATGTCCCTGTTCTATGTGAATAGGCTTATGGCAAACCATGTGAAGGGAGGGGTTAATTCCTTGGCTCCACAGGTCTGGGTGCTAATCACTCCCTTCTTCGGCCTTGGGGGGACAAGATCTGCGATAGAATGAGTTCATGTTTGTGTTAAGACGAGATACCAGGCACAGGAGGGGAGTCTCGCCCACGGGGTGATATTCCTTTCTCATTTATCAAGTGTTAACCTCAAGTGTTGACCTATTCCAGACATCTCTTGTTTGTCATGAATGTTCAGTGGTTTGTATCTTGGCGCTCAACCCAACAGTCAAGTGTTGCGTTGACCCGCCATGATGATCATCAATGCAAAGCACTCACATCAATTGACTTGAGCCTTTTGTGTGACATGCTTCATTTACTTATAAGTAAATAAAGGTTTAGTTTAAGTAGAACTCTGACTTTTGTGGTTAGTTTGTGTCTCCTCATTTGATAATACAGAAAACTACCACCTGTAAGGGCTGGGTAGTGGTGAAGCCGCTGACTCCCATCATTGGGAGTGGATGAGCCACAACCCAGTCCTTACTTCAGTTAGGGAGGATTAATGATCCCCAATCAGAGACAGCTGTCTAGTGTTGTCTCTGATTGGGGAGAGTATTTAGCAGTCCTCCACATCCACCTGTGTGTGGATCATTGTTTGTACGTGTCTATCTGCATGTTGCGCAAGACCGTAAGTCACTTTGCTTTTGTATTAGTGTTTAGTTTATTCATTTACTCTCCTTTGTTATTTGAAGTGCTTCGTGAGAACATCTCACTCTAATAAAAAGGATGACACTCCACGAACGCTCCATATATCGTCCCTTATATCCACATCGTGCCACCACCACAGACCTCACTTTCCTTAATTACTAATCACCTTCGTCACAAATGATAATTTATTACCAACTACTAGGACCGTTAGGAATTATATAAATAATTAAATGACTGTGTACAGTCGTGTAGCTCACGAACTGCAGTGCCTTCGTGGTAACTAAAGATGAACTTGCAACACCAGTTGCAATCACTGTGGTTTAACATGGCACTTGAACTTTTCATGAACGGTCAGGATGAGTGATGAGCCATTGACAGAATAGTGGCTGTCATTAGTGGTGCTATTCATCCGTTCTACCCACAGGGCTGACATCAGGGAAGAGTTCCGCTCTCTAACTCAAATAAGCTTTTATTCCCTCTGCCCAAATGCCTCTTCTCATTAGAGATCAAGAGCTCAGAGAGCCTGCCTTTTCAACACTGTGCCAAATTCAAAAAGTTGTTTTCATTATTATGCTTTCTCACGCTCAGTTTCACTTTGGTGTATGGGCCTTAGGCCTATACAGTGCCTTCAGGAAGTATTCATACCCCTTGATTTAATACACATTTTGTTATGTTACTGCCTAATTTAAGATGGATTAACACTCCTCAGTAAAAGGCACATAATAGCCCACTTGGAGTTTGCCAAAAGACTGGGCACCGGGGTGGCAGATTGCTCTGGCTCGGGAGCGGGGCTGGCGACTGGTCCCGGGCTGGGCACAGGTGGAGAGGACGGCTCCGGCTCTGGAGTGGGGCTGACGACCGTTCCCGGACTGGTGACTCGCACTGGAGGTTTTTGGGGGTTGCCTTTGGGCTGCTTGTCGTCTTGAGCCCCGACGTCGGTGGATCCCGTGGTGGTTCTGGGGCTGGACTGTGACGGTCCTCCTCCTCGGAGTCCGTCTCAAAACCTCAGAGGAGTTCCGTCACAGTAAAGCGCTGCTTGGTCCTGTGTTGGTGGTTGATTCTGTCACGATGTGGTGTTTAGAATGACTAAGGCGCAGCGCTACTGAAGTTGTCCGTCATATTATTTATTACATAGCGAACTTGCAAAAACAACTAAATGAAAGAGTACACGATCGAGAACTGAGTGTAGGCTCAAACAAGAACAGAACACTATAATAAACCACAACGCAGGTAGGGAATTATTACAATATAAATAGGGTCCCCAATTAGAGACAACTCATAGCAGCTGCCTCTAATTGGGGACCAAACACTAATTAACAACATAGAGTTTCATAGAAAACTCCTGTCAGGCCCTGACCTTGACAACCATAGAGAAGCCAGAGGCTTCCCTGAATACTTCCGAATGCACTGTACACATAACATGATGCAGGCACCACTAAGTTTGAAAATATGGAGAGTGGTACTCAGTAATGTGTTGTATTGGATTTGCCCCAAATATAACACTTTGTATTCAGGACAAAATTGCTTTGCCACATTTTGTTTTTGTCAGTGCCTTGTTGCATACAGAATGCATGTTTTGCTCTGGATCAACTTTTACGACAGAGTGTAACTTCGCGTGTAACTTCACACAGCAAGTTGCGAAGTTACATGCAAATGGTGGTCATGTTTTCTGTTCTACATTCCTACCTTTTTTTTAAAGATATCTCTGACCAACAGATGCAGATCTGTATTCCCATTCATGTGAAATACATAGATTAGGGCATTATGCATTTATTTAAATTGACTGATTTTCTTATATGAACTGTAACTCAGTCAAATCTTTGAAATTGTTGCATGTTGCGTTGATATTTTTGTTCAGTGTATGTAGGCCAGTGACAAAATCTACTTTTAATAAATGTTACATTCAGGCTGTAACACAACAAAATGTGCAAAAGGTCAAGGGGTGTCAATACTTTGCGAAGGCACGGTATTATACAAATGTAGGATCCTAATATGAGCCAGTTTGCTACAGCGGAAAAAGAATCCTGCCGCAACAGGAAATGCTAATTATTATGTGGACTATAATTAATGGACAAGTCTGAAAGTTCAATGTGGAAATTACAAACTTTAGAAGCCTTTAAAACCTCAAATACATTACAAGTAAAACATTTCCTGGATTGCAGGAATGTTCTCTTGCAATAGGGTGATCAAATTAAGATCCTACATTTGTACATACAGTATAGGGACTTTGTGATGCTGCATAAGGACCGTTATGAATTAATACTTCATGTAAACAACCACAGAAACTGCATACCACTAGGGATCATTCTCAAAACACTTCAGTCGAGATTAATATTTATAATGCAAAATGGTCAAATGAAAACTCAAAGCAAGGTTTTTTATTGCTACCATATAAGGTATAATACCGTACGTGGGCTGTTAATTGGTCACAACGACATAAACTAAGGAACAATCCGAGATCAAGGAAGTACATTGGGGCATGTCGAGATCACTTGAACTGCAGTTCCAGTCAAAGGTATTCCATTAAGGCTATTTGAGTTGTAAGGAGAGAGGGCACAGAGTAGGAGAAGCCCTGGTCTTTTGAAGCTGTGGGTGGACACAGAACCATGCATCATCATGTAGATATTCCCTTTGATCCAGCTGGCACAGGTTGATGGGAATCCAAGGAGGTATTAGACGACAAAGGGAGCTGAGTGGAGACATAGGCATTAATATTTAGTTCTGAGGAGGCCACAGCTGATGGTACCATCTGGCTGTTAAGGCAGTCTGGGCTGGGGGTCCTCGAAAGCCGCCTTTCCCCACCATGATCCAATTCTGTGCCAAATGTTTGTGATTCTTGGCCTTGATTGGATGAGTGGACTTCTGCTGGGATTATTGTTGTTGTACCTGTTGTTGGCTAAGAAACCAAGTCCTTGGACATGAAAAAATGTGGGTACAGGTGTAGCCTTATAGGAAGACTAGTTAAAGACACACTCCGAGATCTTAAGCACAATAAATTCGTAACATATTGCACAAATTGGATTTGTAACAAAATTCATAATATATCACACGAAATGAATGACATAGTACACAATTGGATGACGTGAGCACCACTTTAAAAAGTACTGGCTGAAATTATACACAAAAAAATAAATAATTATGCATCCCATGACATTTGTTCAAGCAAATAGCACTTGATTTATATGATAGAGTATAGGGCATAGCATCTGTACCCTACCTGCCCTAAACAGGTTCAGCCCCTGGTTCGACCGTGATCTTGCAGAGTTACTCCACCTCAAGAATTGCATTTGGCGAAAGTCCCGGCACCCGCTTACTCAGGCTGACTGGCTCTCATTCAGGCAAATGAGAAATAAGTGCACTCAGGCTATCCAGAAGGCCAAAGTTAGTTACTTTAAGGAAAAGTTCTCTCTCTGTGGGTCTAACCCCAAGAGATTCTGGAAAATGGTTAAAGACCTGGAGAATAAACCCTCCTCCTCACAGGTTAAAGTTGATGATGTGGTTGTTACAGACAAGAAGCACATGGCTGAGCTTTTTAATCAACACTTCATTAAGTCAGGATTCCTATTTGACTCAGCCATGCCTCCTTGCCCATCCGACATTTCCTCATCTGCCACCCCTTCTAATGCAACTATCCCCGATGCTTCTCCCTCTTTTTCCCCTGCCCCACTACAAAGTTTTTACCTGGAGGCAGTTACTGAGTCTGAGGTACTAAAGGAGCTCCTGAAACCTGACCCCAAAAAACCAACTGGGTCAGATGGTTTAGACCCTTTCTTCTTTAAGGTTGCTGCCCCTATCATCACCAAGCCTATCTCCAACCTTTTTAACCTGTCACTCCATTATTGGGAGGTTCCCATTGCTTGGAAGGCAGCCACGGTTAGTCCTTTATTTAAAGGGGAGATCAAGATGATCCTTACTGTTATAGGCCTATTTCTATTTAGCTCTATTTATCAAAAGTGTTGGAAAAACTTGTCAATAATCAACTGACTGGCTTTCTTGATGTCTATAGTATTCTCTCTGGTTTGCAATCTGGTTTCCGCTCAGGTTATGGATGTGCCACTGCAAACTTAAAAGGTCCTCAATGATGTCACCTCTGCCCTTTATTCTAAGCATTGTTGTGCTGCTATTTTTATTGGCTTGGCCAAAGCTTTTGATTCGGTAGACCATTCCATTCTTGTGGGCCAAAAATCTGCTGAAAATCTGTGTGATGGCTTGGTTGTGGTAAGGCCTCTTACTCCCACCTAGGGGAGGAGAGAGGCACACAACCAAGTCATCACACCCTAACTAGGGAGATTATCATCCCCAATCAGAGACAGCTGTCTAGCGTTGTCTCTGATTGGGGATAGTATATAGGCTCCATTCATTTCCACCTGTGTGTGGATCATTGTTCCTGCTTGTCTGCTTCGTGTTCCAGAAAGCAAGTGAGTCACTGTGTTTTGTTTCTGTAGTCGTGTTTTTTGTTTATTAGTCATCTCCGTCTTTTTATTTAATGCTTCGTGAGGACATCTCATTAAATAAAAGAGGAATGACACTCCATCAGCGCTCCGTGTATCGTCCCATTAATGCGCACCGTGACAATCTGTCTGAAAATCTGCTGTCTCAGCCACTGCCTGTCACCAAGGGAGTACCCCAAGGCTCAATCCTAGGCCCCTACGCTCTTCTCAATTTAGATCAACAACATAGCTCAGGCAGCAGGTAGCTCTCTCATCCATTTATATGCAGATAATACAGCTGGCCCTTCACGGATTTTGTGTTAAATGCTCTACAACAAAGGTTTCTTAGTGTCCAACAAGCTTTCTCTACCCTTAACCTTGTTCTGAACACCTCTAGAAAAACTCTCATGTGGTTTGGTAAGAAGAATGCCCCTCTCCCCACAGGTGTGTTTACGACCTCTGAGGGTTTAGAGCTTGAGGTAGCCACCTCATACAAGTACTTGGGAGTATGGCTAGATGGCACACTGTCCTTCTCTCTGCAGGCTAAAGTTAAATCTAGACTTGGTTTCCTCTATCGTAATCGCTCCTCTTTCACCCCAGCTTCTAAACTAACCTTGATTCAGATGACCATTCTACCCATGCTAGATTACGGAGACATAATTTATCGATCGGCAGGTAAGGGTGTTCTCAAGCGGCTAGACGTTCTTTACTATTTGGCCATCAGATTTGCCACCAATGCTCCTTATAGGACACATCATTGCACTCTATACTCCTCTGTAAACTGGTCATCTCTGTATACCCGTCGCAAGATCCACTGGTTGATGCTTATTTATAAAACCCTCTTAGGCCTCACTCCATCCTATCTTAGATATCTACTGAAACCCTCATCCTCCACATACAACACCCGTTCTGCCAGTCACATTCTGTTAAAGGTCCCCAAAGCACACACATCCCTGGGTCGAAGTTTGCAGCTAGCGACTGGAACGAGCTATAACAAACACTCAAACTGGACAGTTTTATCTCAATCTCTTCATTCAAAGACTCAATCATGGACACTCTTACTGACAGTTGTGGCTGCTTTGCGTGATGTATTGTCATCTCTACCTTCTTGCCCTTTGTGCTGTTGTCTATGCCCAATAACGTTTGTACCATGTTTTGTGCTGCTACCATGTTGTGTTGCTACCATGTTGTTGTCATGTTATGTTGCTACCATGCTGTGCTGTCATGTGTTGCTGCCTTGCTATGTTGTTGCCTTAGGTCTCTCTTTAGGTAGTGTTGTTTTGTCTCTCTTGTCGTGATGTGTGTTTGGTCCTATATTTATATTTTATTTATTTTTATTTATTTTTAATCCCAGCCCGGTCACCGCAGGAGGTCTTTCGCCTTTTGGTAGGCTGTCATTGTAAATAAGAATTTGTTCTTAACTGACTTGCCTACTTAAATAAAGGTTACATAAAATAGAAATCTGATATAGGCATATTTTTACTTCAACTTTAGAGGTTGTATGCACAGCCATTTCAACTTGTCAAAAGCACTGAGGCTTTTTGCACCAATATTAGTAATAATATGCAATAATATGCAAGTAATAATTATGTCTTGGTCTCTGGTGGTGTACAGTATATGGACTAAGTAGTAATCCTCAACCACAGAATCCAAACACCCCACATCAAAGATGCAATTACAAAGCCTTATTTCAGATTAATTGAATGCTACCACCAATAATTGGAGAATGTGCTCTAGTCTCAGTGTGGTGTTGTCACATGTGGGCTTGGGACTGTGTCTGTGTGAAAGGCCATAGGTGATGAACTAACTACAGCTCAGGAATACAGAGTAGATTTTATTCCTCATATAAAAAACAAAAAGGACATAAAGGAATGAGCTCCTCTGAAAATCACTTGTCATTTTCTACAGCTCATTTCTCCCTAGCTGTAACCTTTCTCGAAATATATCTGCCCATTGGGACTTCTGTCTACCAGGTGATGAAAGCAGGAATTATGCCACTCAATCAATATGACATTGCGAGACAGTTTAGGCTTTCCCCTTAGACTTATCCTCAGCCCAGTGAACGAAGAGGTCAGCCCGGTGTTGTTGAATGAGAAAGTCCATTTTAAAGGCATGACTCGTTTTATAGAAATAGGTTGTGAGATACTGCATGATGTAGGTCAATAAATGTTTGTTTTGTACCGTGATGCCAAGTTTCATTGAGACTTGGAGCTCTACTTAAATTCTTATTTTACTGCTTTGATTTTACTACTACTCTTAATAGTGTATGTTGTTATGAACTTTTTCATGCATTTTGCCATTGTAACTCTATTATACGGAGGCTTTTCCCTGAATGTAAAATACTGAATAGGATTTGCTTTTGTCCAAATGTGTATTTTAACAAAAGGTGAAACACCTCATGTAAAAGAACACCACAGAATATAATAAGCTATTCAACATTTGAGAGAGAAGGAGAATAAGATTGGAAAGATGGTCAAAAAAAAAGATCTGCAAATTCCAATAGAGCTCTGTGCTACTCACTTTCTCTACTGGGAAACGATTCAGAGGATGATTTAAATAATGACCTTTCTGGAGCTCAATGTTCCTCTTCTACTCACCTCGCTCTGTGTTAGTTCTTAATGTAAAAGGGTAGTCGTGAAGAAAACCTTTATAACCAGTGGGGGGAAAAGTACCCAATTGTCATACTTGAGTAAAAGTAAAGATACCTTAATAGAAAATGATTCAAGTAAAAGTGAAAGTCACCCAGTAAAATGTTGAGTAAAAGTCTAAAAAGTATTTGGTTTTAAATATACTTAAGTATCAAAAGTAAATGTAATTGCTAAAATATTTTGAAGTATCAAAAGTGTAAATCATTTCAAATTCAGCAAACCAGACGGCATCATTTTCTTGTTATTTAAATTTACGGCTAGCCAGAGGAACACTCCAACACTCAGACATAATTTACAAACGAAGCATTTGTGTTGTGTTTAGTGAGTCTGCCAGAACAGAGGCAGTAGGATGACCAGGGATGTTCTCTTGATAAGTACGTGAATTGGACAATTTTGGGGTACTCCTTTGGTGACAGGCAGTGGCTGTTGTCCTGCTAAGCATAAAAAAAAAAAAACAGACAGCGTCTGGACAGGGGAAACGAAACGACATCAATGCTGACACGGGGATCAAACTGAGGAATAGACAGATATAGGGGAGGCAATAAATAAAGTGATGGAGTCCAGGTGAGTCCAATGAAGCGCTGATGCGCGTAACGATGGTGACAGGTGTTGCGCAATGATGGGTAGCCTGGCACCCTCGAGCGCCAGGGAGGGGGAGCGGGGGCAGGTGTGACACAGGGGAAATGTATGGAGTAAAAAGTAAATAATTTTCTTTATAAATGTAGTGAAGTACAAGTAAAAGTAATCAAAAATGTTCATAGTAAAGTACAGATACCCCAAAAACTTCTTAAGTAGTACTTTAAAGTAATTTTACTTATATACTTTATACCACTGATTATAACCAACCAAGAAACACCTTCATTCAGCATTATGTTAGTATGTCTTTCTATTACATCAATTACTTACTACTGTACACACTGTCCATGTACAAGTCACAGGCTAATTTCCTTTTCCCCTATCTTCCTTTTTTGATTACATTTGCCGAAATACATTCTATCAATAAACATACGTACGTACGTTTCAATTACTCAGAGAAAACATTATTCTTTCTTTTGGCTGTTGATGAATCAAACACTTTAATTTTCCTTCTTTGAAGAGTATGTGCAGATTTTAATGATTACTATTATTGAATTATGTAGTTAAATTAACCCATAACTGTCAATTGGGAAAAATGTGGGTTGGATTAGTGTATTAGTGACAGACAATATGGTAACCCCCAAGCCTGAATCACACATTTAATGAGAAATGCACATTTTACGAATACTTGTTCCTCTTAATCTCAGTTATTTGAGCACTGATTCTCAACTGACTTACTGGGGCCAATTTACTGACTGTTTATCAAAACATTAAGCGAATAATTAATGCATAATTTAATTTATATTAAAATAAACTCTCTTTCATTCTCTTTCATTAGATAAAATCCAGTCAATATTTAATTGGATCATTAATTCATTCCATTTCTAGAAAATAAATTAAAACAATAAATTCCCTGTGGCATAATTGTATGACTATGTTTTTATGTTATCGTGTGATGCATCCCTTAAATCCCCCTCGACTACAGGGCAATTATATAGCAGCGATGCGTTCCCAGATATAAATAGGATAACATAATTACAGTAATACATTACACCTAGTCAGTAAAGTGGACGGCAAGGTGAAACGTGTAGCTATCTGTTCACCAAGTATATTCTGTCAACTCTGAAACCCGTGAAGCCTGCCTGGCTGCCATTATACACGTGGCACACAAAGACAGGCATCTAGATTATTTTTGGATGAACGCCTGGAGACCCTGTGAGCTGTGCTTCTGATCTGAGCCGGATTTGCACACTAGACAAGCAGCACTTCCAAAGGTGTGTGGATCACACATATAGCCCAAGTCAGGTTACTCAACTGTTTTGTTTTTTTTGGGCTGTAAACTCGATAGTTTAGTGTCTACTTGTCCTCAATGTCAAGTTGGAAATGGTCTTAATTAGGATCCCTCCCACACACAAATGCAAATGTGATGGATGCTTAGATTAGAATCTGTCCAAACTAAGCACAGCCTGCTACATTTCTGTAAATTGCATGGGACATAGTGGTTTTGTTATACTTACAGTGGCAAGAAAAAGTATGTGAACCCTTTGGAATTACCTGGATTTCTGCATAAATTAGTCATAACATTTGATCTGATCTTCATCTAAGTCACAACAATAGACAAACACAGTGTGCTTAAACTAAAAACACACAAATTATTGTATTTTTCTTGTCTATATTGAATACATCATTTAAACATTCACAGTGTAGGTTGGAAAAAGTATGTGAACCCCTGGGCTAATGACTTTTCCAAAAGCTAATTGGAGTCAGGAGTCAGCTAACCTGGAGTCCAATCAATGAGACGAGATTGGAGATGTTAGTTAGAGCTGCCCTGCCCTATAAAAACACTCACAAAATTAGTTTGCTATTCACAAGAAGCATTGCCTGATGTGAACCATGCCTCAAACAAAGAGAGCACAGTGCAGAATGCTTAATGAGGTTGAGAAGAACCCTAGAGTGTCAGCTAAAGACTTACAGAAATCTCTGGAACATGCTAACATCTCTGTTGACGAGTCTGTGATACGTAAAACACTAAACAAGAATGGTGTTAAAGAGAGGACACCACGGAAGAAGCCACTGCTGTCCTAAAAAAAACATTCCTGCACATCTGAAGTTTGCAAAAGAGCACCTGGATGTTCCGCAGCGCTTCTGGAAAAATATTCTGTGGACAGATTAAACTAAAGTTGAGTCGTTTGGAAGGAACACACAACACTATGTGTGGAGAAAAAAAGGCATAGCACACCAACATCAAAACCTCATCCTAACTGTAAAGTATGGTGGAGGGAGCATCATGGTTTGGGGCTGTTTTGCTGCCTCAGGGCCTGGACAGCTTGCTGTCATCGAGTTTATCAAGACATTTTGCAGGAGAATGTAAGGCTATCTGTCCGCCAATTGAAGCTCAACAGAAGTTGGGTGATGCAACAGGACAACAACCCTAAACACAGAAATAAATCAACAACGGAATGGCTTCAACGGAAGAAAATACGCATTCTGGAGTCCTGACCTCAACCCAATTTAATATGCTGTGGCATGACCTCCAGAGCGGTTCACACCAGACATACTAAGAATATTACTGAACTGCTAACAGTTTTGTAAAGATGAATGGTTCAAAATTCCTCCTGACCGTTGTGCAGGTCTGATCCGCAACTACAGAAAATGTTTGGTTGAGGTTATTGCTGCCAAAGGAGGGTCAACCAGTTATTAAATCCAAGGGTTCACATACTTTTTCAACTCTACACTGGGAATGTTTACACGGTGTGTTCAATAAAGACATGAAAACATATAATTGTTTGTGTGTTATTAGTTTAAGCACACTGTGTTTGTCTATTGTTGTGACTTAGATGAAGATCAGATCCCATTTTATGATCAATTTATGCAGAATTCCAGGTAATTCCAAAGGCTTCACATACTTTTTCTTGACACTGTAGCCACGGAGTTGGGAGAGTTGGCATTAGTGAGTATTGTCCTTATGTAAGAAGAGGGTAAACAGGTCAACACATTTCACATGGTTGCTATGCAACTACACTGGCAAGCTAAAAGTACTCTAATAAACAGGCTTTAAAGTGCATTTGTCATATCCATAAGCTCTGAAAGCATGTGAATCAAAACACACATTGATTCGAAAAAGCTAAACAGACTATTACCCACATGAAAACATACTACAGTTTACTATAAAATACTACAGTACTTACTATAGAATTCTGTAGTAAACTGTAGAATACTATACCACACACTAGTATCTCTCTAACATTTATAGTACAGTACTTACTATAGAATGTTGTAGTATACTGAAGAATACTATACTAAATACTACAGTAATGTCCGCAAAAACGCCACAGTTCGCAAAAAACACTACACTTTTTTAACTTTAATAAATACTACAGTATTAATTTGCACTGCCCATTCCCCTCCCCCATATCCCAATTTGTGACACCCATAAGTGAGAAACACGCCAAGTATAGAACATATATTGTGTTCCCTACAGGTTAACCTACCTACCTACCTACCTACCTACCTACCTGTTATGGAAAATGTGGTCTATTAGTATTTCTCCTCAAGGAGAAAGCCTCCACTTCTATGTCAAAGATAATGAAACAAAAATCCTACAGTAAATACTAAACTATACCACAGTCCGCAAAAATACTACAGTATATACTACAGTATACTACAAATACCACATTAATGAATATAGTGTATATACTACAGTTTTATTTTACTACGGTATTCATCCTATAGTTAACTGTAAATACTACAGTATAATAAAGTAAAAGTAAATACCCTAAATCCCACATGAAAAAATACTATATTATAGTACAAATACTATAGAATTCACTGTAATGTTTTTGCAATACAGTGAATACTATAGTATTTGTACTATAATATAGCATTTTTTCATGTTGGATTTAGGGTATGGTATGCAAGTGCGTCCCAAAGGTGATGGGTTTATTGATCCTCTTTAAACTCTCTGTGTCAGCAACATGGAACACCAATGGGGCCTGACTCTGGCCATAGAGAGATACTGTAAGTGCTCCATAGGATTCATGTCCATTCACTGGGAGAAGTAACTAACTAAACACAGAATCAAAAGGTATCGATTCCCAAAGCTATCTATTAGATATCCACCGTCAAAATAAACTCTGACTGGCAGCCAATTGACTCGGATGCCATATGAAACATTTGCTAATTACTATGCATTTCCGTTGTGAGGATGCTACCCTTCTCTCCTTTGTCTGTGTTTATCTAGGGACTGCTTATGAAAACAGCAGCTGCATACCTTCAAAAGAATAAATCCCCAGGAGCCCTAGCACATGGAGGTGACGAGGCAAAGATGTCTCTCACTGTGCTTGGGGGTAATCACCGCTTTTGGATATTCCCTGAACTTGTGCATGTCATTGCAGCTAGCAAGGAAATAGGTTACTTCTTCCAACAGCTGTTTATTAACATATGTAAATTATTGAGCTAAAGCAGGTGTGGTATTTCAGCCAAAAGGAAAAATGCCAGTCACCTTGCTCTACTGTGTTTAAAACTGGGTAAATAACCTGCAGAAGTATTTTCTAAAGATATATTAAATGGTGCAACAGATATTAAACGGTGAGCTTGTTCCTCTAATGACACTTTGATTAGTGATTAGTGATACCATGATTGGTCCATTTCCAGGGAAAGGTATGCTAGACATGTCTCCATTGACACAGCATGTACGTACATGCAGTAATGAGGCTTTAAGTCTCATCCTTTTGTGAAATTCCCATGACTGGCTCCCTCGTTTGTTGCGCACCTACAGTAGGTGGTTAAATGCTCTTGCAATCAAGCCTCTGGTGACTTTAATGTGGAGTTGATGCTGCCTTCTTCGAAAGCAAATTAATGTCCCTAATTATAGTCCCTTGTTTACCTAAAAAAGCAAGGCATTCAGTATTCATTATTTAGATCACAGCAAGACAACAATTACACCCATAGGAGGTAAGTAGATGTTTCTTTGTTCTCCTTCAAATACATGTTTCAGTCTCTCGCTCAGTCTCTCGCAAATTTGCGGGCCAGAAAAAGGGCCGCTATTTGAAAATATATAGGTCGTTAGACGTTCAAGAGTGACCTGGAGTGTTGTTTTTATTACCCAAATTAATTATTTATCTTACCTACAACCTAACCCTGCTTTGGTGCCTAAAGTCAGTGTTGCTCACAATTGCCTCACTTTAGAGCTGTTAGCCTTTTCACCCACCACCTCTTTCCTCTACGGAATAAGAGTGTCTCCATTGCTTGGGTCCAGTGCTTGCTTTGCGCATCTACATGGACAGAACGAGAGCCCTGTGAAAGAGAGTTCTTTACCTCTTTGGCACTTCCCTGCACAGGGAGGCCGATTTCTCGCCAAAGTCTATCCCACTAGGTAGTGGAGGCTATTATAGTGGCGTATAATAGCAGGGGTTTACCACCTCCGGTGGGCTTGGTAGCCCACTCCACCAGAGATGGCTACATCACAGGCATTGTCGAAAGGCATCTCTGTTCTAGAGATCTGAAATGCGGCATGTGGGGCTACCCCCTCCCCCCCATACCTTCATTAGTTTCTACCGACTGGATGTCACTGCGCCCTCGTTGGCGTGTACGGTCCTCAGTATCGGGGCCTCTGAAGCATGATTTTGTCTAGACTACCTAGCTTCAGAGAGTATATGATCACTATGGGAGTTAGCTAAATCCCCATAGTGAGAGACCGAAACAAGTATTTGAAAGATAATTTAAGATTACTTGCATAACCCCAGTGAGGTCTCTCACAGCGTGTCCCTTCACGCTTTGCATAAGGAAGAAAGCATGATGCTTGATAATGAAGTTAGAGGGATTATAACTAGTGCGGTTCCCCACTATTCGCCATGTTCCCTGGCTGTCTATGACAGACGTTGTGTGATTGGAGCTTCCCTGTCTGTCTATGACTACTGAATACAATGAAGGAGAAAATAGCCTTGATTGCTTTCCAATCAACTTTTTTTGTTATATAGATATTTTGTATTATTAAAAATAGAGTAAGAAAGACACACATAAATATATTATACAAGAATACAAGGCTAAATAACAATAGAATAAAAAGCGTAACCTACAGATAAAATAAATGTTAAAAACCAGAACATATAAACAGAGAGACACAAAACAACAACAATAGAAAAAAAAGACCACTAATCACAGACACACAACAAGCATCAGACTACACAATCACAGAGGTCAAGTATGCGAAAAGAGTACTAATAGCCTACATAGAGATCATTCTCAAGAAGCTGAATTGTGTCAAGCCAGGCCCGACAGACTGGAAATAAAAACGTTGGCTTTATTTTGGTAGTTTAAGAAGGGCTTCCACATCTTAAAAAACTGATAAGGCTTATTTTTTAATGCTGTAGAGAAAGCCTCAATTGGAAATTAAATGAATGCACCTTTGTTCCCATTGACCTCTTGAGAGGGGCCTTATCAGAAGAATACATTTTCATGCACAATGTAGTAGTGTGTAAAAGATGTGCCTAACGAAATCCAGGAGGCAACACATCTCTAGTTACAGAAATGTTTTGATCAAAATCTTAAATCGATATGCCACAAGCTCTAAACAGAAAAGAAAAATGGGAAAGCTGAAAGTACCAACTGAGAACTCTCCTCAAGGATAATTTTCCGCATTATCAAAACAGATGCACAATTTAAGGACAATGTCCAGCCTTTACGCTCTCTCTGCATTAGAAATTGGAGAGCACCAGATTCTCACTGGAGTGCAGCCAAAAAGTTGGACTTAAAGATGTCCTCCAGTGATTTGTTTCCTGTTGAAAAAAGTATAAATACAGTAAAGAGCATTCACTAAATACAGTAAAGAGCATACTACAAAAATATGTTTCCAGCAAAATAGTGTTTTTTACACACAACTGAAAACTTCAAGGGGTAGGGCGTTCAAGGAGTTGGTTTGGCGGGACATCGTGATGTCATCGGCCTCCGAACCTAGTATACGGGTGCCGTGAAGGCTCAGAGGTTGAAGGAAGGGATGGCTGAAGATATGAGGGGGACTGACATGTAGTTGTTATATTATATCACATGCAATATTGTAAGTAATTATTGGACCTAGGCATTCACTCAGGAATGCATATTAGTATCCTGCCAGTTGCACCTTTTCTCATTGCTTTTAGTATATCAAATGTGCAATAAGTGCAGTTGTCTGTAATTAAACCCTGGACTGTATTTTAAGGGAATTACTATTATTACCCCAATGATATCATACACACATTTAGCTATTAAAGTATCTCTTCCTGTCATTTACCTGTACAGTTTGTGTAAACATGCAAGTATTCACTTATCTGTAAATATAACGGTATACCTAACTGTACAGCTAATTTAACCATGCAAAATTTTCACTTACCTGTTCATTTACCCATTCTGTCTATTAAGTAAACTATTATTACCCTCGCTCATATCATACGCATTAGCTACTGAAGTATTTCTCTGCCATCAACCTGTATAGTATAGTTAACCATCCAACATCCACCAATGTATAGTGTACATATTCAGCCAACCACTCATACTACGCAATGTCCTTTTATAGCTTTTTTTTGCACTCCAGATATCCTGTATTTCTATACTTTTTCATACTGCCGCTCTATGTATCATGTACCGTGTATCTGTCTTTTGTGTACTTTCGTTGTGGCATTTTGCACCTGCCCTGTGTTTTTGTTGTAGCTGCTTGATAATGAAATTTCCCCCCCGGGGGATCAATAAAGTACCTATCTATCTATCTATCTATCTATCTATCTATCTATCTATCTATCTATCTATCTATCTATCTATCTATCTATCTATCTATCTATCTATCTATCTATCTATCTATCTATCTATCTATCTATCTATCTATCTATCTATCTAAATCTGTAGTAAAGTTAAATACAGATGATTTTTGCAATTCTGGATCATAGTGATCATGTCCATCTTAGAGTTAGAGTCTCTGTGTGGTGCACTTAAAATTATGGTAGGTTTTGACATTCAGTCACAGGGATAATCGGACACATGTCAACTTGGATTTTAATTTACATTGACGGATGTGATGCAGAAGGATGACTGTGATCTGTCATATCTGTCTACATTGCTGTCTAATCTATCTCACCTCCAGGAGGCACCTCTGGCAGATCATCAACATTACATTGATAAGACAACTGATACAATAAGGTATTTCTGCTACGTGCAACACCTTACTTCATGTCTATCCAAATACATAGTTTTGCAACAATTACACTCCTGTTTCTGTTCTATTCCATTCATTAGACACTGTCCACTATTGCACACAAAGAGATTTTGGCAACTATCTGATCAAACCTCTACAGCGGGAGTATTTGACGTTGTCACGTTATATAAATAGCCTCCATCTTGGTTGACGCTCTTTGACATCCCAATAGTACAGTAAATTCTCATCGTGGTAGGACATTTTTTTTGCATTTTATTGTCTGGGTTGGCAGCTTTGGCTTCTCGTGCAATTGGGTCCTGGGCTGTCAAATAAATTGCTTTGGAGCCATCACCTCTACTTTTACAGGCGGCCCAAGCAGAGTGGTGCAACAGAGTTAAATTGCTTTAAAATCAAAGTGTGGAAGTACAGGTCAAAAGATAGGGAGACAAACCGGTAGATCGATAAAGAGTTGTTAAGATCACAGAATCAATAGCCACAACAGAAACGCTGATTCATTGCATCGATGCCTTTCCTTTCTGAGTGGCAACAAAAAGGGCTAGCGCTGAGGAGATTATGGAGTTCAAAGGAAATGGCCGATGTCTTTGGGGTGAGATGGAATGGCTCTCCTCCCTTGGGGAAATGAGGATCATGGTTTCAAGCATGCCTGAATTTCAGCCTACTGCAAAGTAACAGATTATAGTGGTCTCTGATCAAATTTTATCCTATACAGCCATTTGTACCTTCAAAAGACTAGAACAAAATAATTGCATTGCAAATGTTCCTCCAAATTAAAGTATAATGCCATTTAGCGCCTGTGTGTAAGTTATCTGAATACATGCAGGTAACTATCTATAACGACATTGTAATAACTCGTTGGCAAACACACATATTCTCTTCTGAAACTGTAAGCTATAGTTATGTGCTACGAACAGTAATTGCAGTAATTGCAGAGAAGAGCACATGTTAGACATGTAACCCGAGTTACAGTCAACCTCTGTATGTTAATAGAAACACCTACTGACAGCTTGGAATTTGATTGTGTTAGAAATCAAGTGTGAAAGGGGAGACCAGTACCTAAACACCAGTACCTAAACACCAGTACCTATCACCGTAGCCTCTGGTAAGAAACACAGTAGTACAGTAATAACTTGTAGCACGGTATGGTCTAGGAGGGAATAGTAGATGTGCTCCGTGCAATGTTTACTGAGATTTATGAGAGGTGTATGAGACTCTCGTAAACTTCACTGTGTGTGTCTTCCTTTCAGTCCAGAGGTGTGTGAAGTGTTGCTGCAGGTTGGCGTGAGTGTTGACAGGCGTTCCCGCAGGGAGACTTACGCCCGTGGCACTGAAGGTGATCCACAGCTCCCCTGGGTATTGTTACCCAGAGTTCACCAGGACTGACACTGGACACAGATTTACATCCAGCGCATCTCTTTTGACACCACCCCATGTAACTGTAAGCTTTCTTTTTAAAAATGTTGCTGATATGCTATTTTTGATATTGGGTTTGGACATACACTGAGTGTAGAAAACATTAGGAACTCTTTCCATGATATAGACTGAAAAGGTGAATCCAGGTGAAAGCTATGATCCCTTATTGATGTCACATGCTCAGTCCACTTCAATCAGTGTAGATGAAGGGGAGGAGACAAGTTAAAGATGGATATTCAAGGCTTGAGACAATTGAGACATGGATTGTGTATGTGTGCCATTCAGAGGGTGAATGGGAAAGGCAAAAGATTTAAGTACCTTTTAACGGGGTATGGTACTAGGTGCCAGGCAAACCGGTTTGTGTCAAGAACTGCAACGCTGCTGGGTTTTCACGCTCAACAGTTTCCTGTGTGTATCAAGAATGGTCCACCACCCAAAGGACATCCAGCCAACTGGGGGAAGCACTGGAGTCAACATGAGCCAGCATATCTGTGGAACGCTTTCGACACGTAGAGTCCACGCCCCCGACGAATTGAGGCTGTTCTGAGGGCAAACAGCAACTCGATATTAGGAAGGTGATCCTAATGTTTTGTACACTCAGTGTATATTATGCATTGAATCATACACAATACATTCCAGAAATTATGCAGAAGGGGAGGAGGATAGGTTGATTGAGTAGGTTGCTTACGGCAACCAGTTCATGTTGGTGGTGAACAACTGCATGACCCTACGCCAGATAACGAGTGGCCTACAGGGCAAACATACTGTAGCTGTGAGAATATTAACTGCACACAGTTACTGCTGTTAGCATTCTAACATAACAGTACGAGGCAAGACAGCATCTCCTTCACATAATAATGGTGGATTGGGATATTGATGTTAATGTCAAGATTTGTGTAAGATATTTGTATACATTTTTTCTGTTCCGTTTAATTCTATGACTAAGTAGTCATTGAAAACTAAAGAAAGTTTCACTTGCCAGTTGGGAAACACAGTTTGACTTACAGTTTTGATTTAAATCTGCTTGAAAATCTATGGCAAGACCTTACAATGGTTGTCTAGCAATGATCAACAACCAATTTGAGAGAGCTTTAAGAATCTTTTAAAGAATAATGGGCAAATGTTGCACAATACAGGTGTGGAAAACTCATAAAGACACAGCTGTAATCACTGCCAAAGGTGATTCTAACATGTATTGACTCAGGGGTTGAATACTAATCAAGATATATTAGTGTTGAATTAAATTAATTTTTTGCATTTTTCTTCCACTTTCACATTATGTATGTTGTGTAGATCGTTGACAGGAAATTACAATTGGAATCCCACTTTGTAACAACAACAAAATGTGGAAAACGTCAAGGGGTGTGAATACTTTCTGAAGGCACTGAATGTAACACAGTATACATGCATTCGTGCCCCTCAATTTCGTATGTTACGTTTCGTAATGGTATGAATTTTTGGATGCCAATCATCTATTTCGTTTTGATACGTTACGAATTACAATGCGTATAATATGTTAAGAATTTGCAATTTGTATATGCTACGAATTTGTTGTTGCTAATGTTAGTTAGGTTAGCTAGGTGGCTAACGTTAGATAGGCTAGAGTTTAGGGTCAGGTTAAGTGGTTAGGGTTATGGTTAGCGAATAAGAGGTTAAAGTTAGCTAACATGCTAAGTCGTTAAAAAGTAGTATCAAAGCTGCTAATTAGCTAAAATTCTGAAGTTGTCCGTGATGTGATTTGAACACACAACCGTTGGATTGCTGGACGATGGCGTTATACACCCACATATCCTCTCTGACCAACCTCCCTCCTTTCGTTTCTGTCTTAAGTAATCCTCTGTCTTTAGTAATCACACCAAACGTAACATATCATACTAATTCTCCCTTGGGGAAATGAGGATCATGGTTTCAGGCATGATGGAATGTCTGCCTTCTGCAAAGTAACTGAGCCTAGTGGTTGCTGATAAAATTGTACATCTATTCTGAGCGACCAGGCTGTGTGAGTAATCTCTTTGGGATCAGACAGAGCAAAGACACCAAGACAGCCACTTTTAAAGGCATTTATTGATGAAATACACACTTAGGTTTTTGGACAAAAAAAAATCCTTAATATTGTGTATAAGAAATTCCATCCCAGTTCTCTACCCAAAACTCCTTTAATGTGGCAATGGAAACCATTTTATTACATGTGCAATAAATAATCATAATACAAAAAAGAGAACCATAAAAAGGACACCTGAATAAGTGCCTGTGTTTAATCTGTGGAACCCGGGAAAACATTTCTGGAGGAAATTTCTGTAACAGAGACATCAACAAAACAAGAGAGACAAGACCAAAATAAAATCCAGCCATTTCATATCCGGGTGCATTAGTGTGATCTGAGATTCCTGGTTACCCTCTAGACCAGGAAGGCATTTTTGTGACCTGAGGAATTGACTGGAAAGCAAAAAAAAATAAGTTAAATTGAATTTTTAAGCTGAAACCTGGAACTATCTGAGAATATTGCACATTTTCAATTAATCACATTGCCAGTTTTACATTTGATTAAATTTTGCCAGACCTTGACCCAAAAAGGAGCACAACTTGTGTTGGTTGTACACAGAGAGCATTGCGCAGACACGATCACTTAGAATACAAAAGAGGGAGCACCGTTATAAATTCATAATTTAGGCCATAAAATTGTATGCATGTTTTATGTTGTAAATCTTGTATGTTTTAAACAAAACAAAAATACAAATAATGAACACAGGGAAGGATACCAAATATCTATGTTTTTTCAGAAACAAATAAGCTACTGCAGGAGTCATAACTTTACAGTATAAATAAATAATAATAATAATAATAATAATACAACATTCGGACAGATTAAATCGATGACCAGTGCCACTGTGAAGGTTGGTTACTGTGGATTTATTTTCCTTTGTTTTGAAGGAAAATATGACTGTAATTAGTAGTTAGTCTATATCTAGCCAACATTTATCAGGCTAATGAACTATGACATCCAGACCACATCTATTTCCTCATTCCCAGTCTCGACTCCTAGTTGCAGATGATAGTTTAACACCTTTGAAATAGACAATTAAAATGGAAATATCGTGTTGAAATGAAAGCCCATTCCAGACAGTTGCCCCTCAAATCGGCACCACCTGTGGGATTGCGATTCACTCCACTTAGGCATGGCACCGTCAAGAGCCAAGCTGCCTTTCTGAGTGGGTTCAGTGGTGCAGTGCTGCCCTGTTCAGACAATACGTATTTTTGGAGTGTGTTTCATCCAGACTAGCTGCCTGAGTGACCCTGGTCAGACGTAGGGGTCGCCTGGGTGATTACTGAGCTTTACAGGAGAGCTCAGGGGGCCACAGTGAAAAAGAGCCATCACACTCTCATAGTGGAGACTGTTATTATAGAAACATTAACACAGTGCCATTTTGAGACCACCTGGAATACTATCCAGGGTATCCATTCTAAAATGACTGTCGCTGTTTCAAGAAAATATTGTTAAGACTTAAACTAGGTTAAAAGCCACCATGGCTTATTCTGGTCTTTATAAGTAGCATAATAACATCTCAATTAGCTGGTAGTCAAGTTCAGGCAATCCGACTATCAGTTGCGTACAGCTCGCCCCAAGAGGACAAGAGTGTAGAAAATGAGAAAAGAGGAGTTTATGAGTTGAGGCCTTGACATGCCATGTCTCCACACTGGCAACGCTTCAGTCTGGATATGAACCCCCCGGTCTGCAGTGAGCAGAATAGGGAAGCCTCTTAGCCTAGCGGTCAAGTGTAGCGGCACTGATGTCTCAACGTAGGGCTGATAAAAGTGTGAAGATCGATCCAATCCAGTGCTCTGGAGGTGGAACCTGCCCCGTGTTACTGTTACCGGACCCTGTGTTACTCTACACAACTCTCAGGCATACTATTAATGTGTCCCGAGTTATGAGTAAACTTTGGAAACCTTCTAAAAACAATACCTGTGCAGGCACTATGCACCCGACAAATTTCTAACTGCTAGAAGTCGTGAAAGTGTAGTGATAAAGAAAAGCTTTCTGTACCAATTACATAGAGCATAAAGGACGAATACAGCCAGAACTGGGATCCCCAATAATTTCACTGAGGTTACTGTGGGTCGCATGAAAATACCCCCAAATAAATACACTCTTTCTCTTGGAAGCAGAATCATTCGGGTATATAGCTACCCCGGCTTCTCCGCTTTATGTGTGTTTTTAATAACACCAACTTCTTCACGGTCCACAACTTTATTTACCATAAACTGTTCCATTTTTCCAGAGCAAGCACGGACCGCGTGGAAAAGCAAAAAAACAGCACCTTTTTCATCTGCACAGAGAGAGAGAGAGAGAGAGGGAGAGTTAGTTTAGACAAGAAAACACACCCCTGGACTCCAGCACGTAGGCACTAGGCAAGTTGTCACGAAGCACGACTAGTGAGTGACTGAACTACTGAATCCACAGCACTCATTTTAACCCTCTGAAGCTGATTTGCACCAGATTTAGTTAAGAGTTAGAGGAAAGACGTTAGCACCATACTCAGCTCCAGTGAGAGAGAAAAGATGAGAACGCGTCAAACTTCACAGTGGCAAAGCCCCCCAAAACAAAGCCCTTCCTGAACAGCCCTCACATACACACAACACGAGTAGAGTAAATAACATCTGAATCATATAAAACTCCCACGTAACATGTCTTTGTTCCAATTATACCAGTTCTTAAGAAGCCATTGGTAGTGCTGGGAAATAGTTACCTCATTGTTTTCTCTGATAGCTTTTTTGCGATAAGTAATGATTACATGGCTAATATGCTGTTCAAACAAAGCTAATGCACATATATGGGGCCTGTAACAAAGTGTATATGTCGAGGGGTCAATATTGACAAATAATGCGTGCACATCTTTCAGCTCTTGGATGCGTAAGCGAAGGTCAAAGGCAGAAGGTACCGATAAAAACAACAGGAAATGAACCAGAAATAATTTATGCATTTTGTGTAGCCATATGCATACCAACAACATTTCAACCAGTAAGACATCACAACAAATACCAAGATGATCTGTGTATAGTCGAAGTATGGAAATTATAAAATAAAAAAAACATTTATATCAATAGCATTTATGCATTTACCGATGAGTGACTGTTAACCAAATAAAAATGAGTTTTGGTTAAGCTGATTTGGTAGAGACCTGTATGAAAGTATATTGTTTATATAATATGCACCTATAAGAACTTATTTGGACTGTATGTGTACAAGACCAACAGCTTTCCTTGCATGAACACAAGGAGGGGAATAAACAATTATTGACAGTAATATAGACAGCGCAGTGAGGTAATGCTATGTGAGGTCTGAAATGTTCATTTATGGTCCAGTTCAAGGAAAGGATATTTCAGTTGCACTGAAGAAAATGGTGGCCATGGCTATGAATTAAGACTGTCCAGTCCCTCCGTGCCTTGGTTCCCGTAATACACAGTTAAGCCATTAATCTCTGAAGTACTTTCTCCCCAAACTCTCATTAGACACGATCTAATAAGCACCATTAGAGCCACCTCAAAAAGGTTTTGATACTATCGATTTTGATACTATCATATCAAAAAAAAAAAAAAGTCATATCCTCAAAAGTATTAATCTTCCATATCTAAGTGTGCTTCTTTCGCATAATGAAGAAACTTCAAGCTCTTGTCATATTAATAACGTATCAAATGTAACTGTTTCATATTTGACTATCTGTTCCAAACAGCTTTTTATCTCAGGTCCCATGCTGCTCTGAAATAGATCTCATTAACTTTCATATAGCTGACCATGTGGAAATACAAGAGCAAGTCAAGGGGTTTTTCAAGCCTTTGGCACTAAAGGTAGCGATGACATAGGGATAGAAGTAGTGGTGTGATACTGCACTATAACTAAAGGTAACCCAGAGGAATACATTCTACTAAGGACTGCGATGCAATGCTATCAGCTGCTGGGTGCTCAGCCATCTCATATGCATGTGGGTGCACTTTCTCATCTCTCCAAACAATTTTCAGGGCTAGGGAGCTGTGAAGAGTGGCACTTCCTCTATGGTGGTCGCATAAACACAAGGATTTATTGAGGAATGAATACCTAAAGAGAACAAATCAATACAAGTGCCTCTTGCCCGTAGCAAGAGTTACAGTAACTGCATATTGAATGTTGTACCTTGCAGGCTTTTTGGACACAGGTGTTTCGAACAATCCAAGATCAAATTTGATGGCAATGCAATTGAGATGTAGAAATCTCTGGAATAGTTTAGAAGCGGGTTGCTTACATAGACTGTCTCAAATTCATATCTTGTGCATGTAGCAATGCAATGTAATTTCAGACTATTTTCTTTTCGACATGGCAGAAGATTTGATATATGCGTTTTGTTTCTCTCTCAGACAACTAAAATATGCCTATATACTGATAAGGAGTCTGCTCTACATTAAAAACCCAATACATCTCCCAATACTACATATACAAGTAACCCAACAAAATACAGTGCATTCGGAAAGTATTCAGACCCATTGACCTTTTCCACATTTTGTTACTTTACAGCCTAATTTTAAAACGGATTAAAAAAAAAAATCCCTCAACAATCTACACACAATACCTCAAATTTGAGCAATTAAAAAAAAGAAAAATAAAGAAAGAAATATCACATTTACATAAGTATTCAGACTTTTTACTAAGAACTTTGTTGAAGCACCTTTGCAAGCGATTACAGCATTGAGTCTTCTTGGATATGACGCTACAAGCTTGGGTAGTTTTTCCCCATTGTTCTCTGCAGATCCTCTCAAGCTCTGTCAGGTTGGATGGGGAGAGTCATTGCACAGTTATTTTCAGGTCTCTCCAGAGATGTTAGATCGGGTTCAAGTCCGGGCTCTGGCTGGGCCACTCAAGGACATTCAGAGACTTGTCCCCAAGCCACTCCTGTGTTGTCTTGGCTTGTGTGGTTAGGGTCGTTGTCCTGTTGGAAGGTGAACCTTCGCCCTAGTCTGAGGTCCTGAGTGCCCTAGAGAAGGGTTTCATCAAGGATCTCTCTGTACTCCATTCATCTTTCCCTCAATCCTGACTAGTCTCCCAGTCCCTGCCGCTGAAAAACATCCCCACAGCATGACGCTGCCACTACCATGCTTCACCGTAGGGATGGTGCCAGGTTTCATCCAGACGTGACGCTTGGCATTCAGGCCAAAGGGTTCAATCTTGGTTTCATCAGACCAGAGAATCTTGTTTCTCATTGTCTGAGAGTCCTTAAGGTTCCTTTTGGCAAACTACAAGCGGGCTGTCATGTGCCTTTTACTGAGGATTGGCTTCCGTCTGGCCACTCTACCATAAGGACTGATTGGTGGAGTGCTGCAGAGATGGTTGTCCTTCTGGAAGGTTCTCCCATCTCCACAGAGGAACTCTGGAGCTCTGTCAGAGTGACCATCGGGTTCTTGGTCACCTCCCTGACCAAGGCCCTTCTCCCCCGATTGCTCAGTTTGGCCGGGTGGCCAGGTCTAGGAAGAGTCTTGCGTGTTCCAAACTTCTTCCATTTAAGAATGATGGAGGTAACTGTGTTCTTGGGGACCTTCAAAGCTGCAGAAATGTTTTGGTACCCTTCCTGTCTGTGCATCCTGACACAATCCTGTCTCTGAGCTCTACTGTGGGACCTTATATAGACAGGCCTTTCCAAATCATGTCCAATCAATTGAATTTACCACAGGAGGACTCCAATCAAGTTGTAGAAACAGCTCAAGGATGATCAATGGAAACAGGATGCACCTGAGCTCAATTTCCAGTCTCATAGAAAAGGGTCTGAATACTTAAGTAAATAAGGTATTTTAGTTTTTTTATGTAATACATTTGCAAAAAACTATTTAAAACCTGTTTTCACTTTGTCATTATGGGGTATTGTGTGTAGCTTGATGATAATCTATTTTGGAATAAGGCTGTAACGTAACAAAATGTGCAAAAGGTCAAGGGATGTGAATAATTTCCGAATGCACTATACAGTAGCACTTCTGGGAACCTTTCCTAACATTCTTAAGTATCTTTCTTACTCCTTTCAATCTCTCTCATAATTACATTTTATGTACAATATTGGTATATAGAACATAAATTAGTACACCATTTTTTTTGCCTATTCACAATCAACCTTCAGCAAACCCAAAGCAAATTAAAAATTTAATAAAATAAAAAACAAATCAGAGGACAATACAACAGCGCAATAAACAGCTTACAAACAATGTGTTATTATATAACTTTATATACTTTCTGTGCTCCCAAGACTCGTCTGAGTGTAACCTGAAAAATAAAATTAACTGTTAAAAATCCTCGTCCTTGCCTTTTTATCAGTCAATGAGGGTTGGAGGAGTGAAGTCTGTTGAAAAAAACTAAAAAGATGGTCACACGATTCCCGACATCTTGTTCATGTGTAAACAGAGCACCAGTAGTGTCTTGGCTCCATGTCTCATCTGTACAAAAGTATAAATATATGCTTTTTTTCTCAAATTTTTCACATATCTAGGACGTATAGTGGACAAAAATGGTTGTTTTTGATCTAAACCCGCCAGTGGTGCAGTATCTGTGCTGGGGTTCTTTGTTTGCTGGCTTGTGTGGACTTCTGATCTGGTGTGTTTGCTTGGTGTTGGGATTGATCGTCTCTGCATAAATAGTACGTTGCACAGTTCTGGGCCACTGGGCCAAAACAACCGTTCTGCCCGACTACAGCAAATCCATTTTGGGTCTGTAATGCAGCAGGAGGGGGGATTTCTGGAATGCAAACAAAACAAATTACAAATAAAGACTAACTGACTGAAAACAATGCAGCCGGAAAAATGTCCTTCTATACACAGACACAGAGATGGATAGGCTACAACTTTGATTAATTCCTTATTATAGCCTCTAGTATATAACATCGGGATTTAAAAAAGACACGTTTTCATCATAACATTCACTTGCATTTATCTTGGGGTTTTATGTTACCATAGCACATCATGAGAGAAAAGGTCTCAAAATAGTTCTGGAGAGCAAGCTGGAGAACCTGAAAAGTAATATTTTAATATTAGTCAGTAGACTTATCCTTCTCCAATTCTCGTTTATAAGTATTACCTTAAATCTCCATCTCGTCACGACAACAAATTTCAAAGTGTGGTCCTTTCCCAAGATTTCTTCATTGCATAGAATGTCCAGCTGTGAATGGGAGATATAAGAATACCGCATTTATTAACATTTCACTGAAAGGGAAATCCGCTGCACTGGATGCAGAGAATAAATACCGTTAATGCATGTGCTGTAACATCCACACGGTCAGAAACACGCACTGCTTTGATAACATTTTATATATTGTCCTTCGGATTCAGGCTTGAGGTCTCCCTGTGCCGTGCAATTCTAAAAACTAACCCTCCAAATACCCTAGCTCTCCATTTCCTCTCACTTTTACTCAGCGTCAAAAGATCTCAATTTTCTTGAAGAGGAAACAAAGATGGTAAAGTGTATTTGACGGTAGGCCTTCATCACCATGGAGGAGGGGGGGGGGGGTGTAAAGGCAAAAAAACCTTATTTGTAGCCAATACGAATCAGACTTCCTTGCCAATCTACTCCTCCTCCGTGGATTAAACATTGATATTCTGTGAGGCGGCTGCCCTCATCTGCATTCGGCCAATCAATACTCTCCCCAACACAGACACTGAGGGGTTTAGGGGGGGAAAGGGGGGAGCCAGTGTGAAGCAGCACTGCCACAGCAGCACCTAGTGGTAGCTGGCTGTTCCTTCTAACAGAGAAACATTGTTTTTGCCTTGATGTTTTCTTTACCTTGGTAACAGAGCAAAACCGTCTAAATGACAGCAATAATAGACAACATTTATTAGAGTATTGATATTGTCATTAATAAGATATAAAATTGACACAATATCCAAAGATGTAGTTTTCCCTCTCCCAATGTGAACATGTGTTTGGGGACGAGGCAACAAGTATTAAAACTCGTACAAAATTGTGAGACGTTGTGGGCAAAGCATTCAGCTCATGTGGTCTGATGAAATATCAAGATGGATGCTCAAATTATCCTATAGATATAAATATAACCCATGGGAAAGTGACGCGGTGAGCTTTGACACAGCGGGGGGGCTGTTGAAAATAGATGTTGAATGAAGAACGGCTCTTGATATTCTATAGACAACAATAGAGCAGCTGACAGCTCTATTGCGTCCCGGACGTTGGTGATGGAAACGTACACTGTGAAGAAATCCCACACACACACACATCTTCAAGACAGACAGATATGAGAGAAAAGGCTAATTGAACACCCGCCTAAATGTTATGTTGCATCTCCCGCATACAGTTGTGATAGGCGACTCATAATGACATGACAGAAAGCTAATTATATTACAAGAGCATATTTTCCCCAGAATATAAAATGGATGGCAAAAGCTTTGTGAAGAATAATGACAGCGGAGAGAGAGGCTTAAAGAGACAGCTAGTCAAAACTACATATTGGGGCCTCCTTAAAAAGAGGTCCTTCATCAGTGGACAAGCTCAAAATCCCCCCTTGCCCTAAAGTGGGTTAGCCATACCTCATTAAACGATGTCAGGTTAAGCTTTTTGGCGATGAATTTCTTGAGGTGAAGAACCGTGGCTTGCGCCGAGCAGCGGATCCATTTGCGCTTCAGGCCGCGGAGCTTGCTACTGTTGCACTCCAAACAGATGCTGACCTGCAGGAGGAAAGACAAATGACTGAGGTGAAACTTGAATTTTCCTTCCAGGCTTCTCAGTACTGTCATGAAGGCAGACCAGATGAACTATCCAAACTATCCTGTGCTGAAAATGCTGTACATGAAAGTAATGTCATGCAAACGAAGACGGTACCGCAGGAGGCTTTGCAAATGAAGACGGTACCGCAGGAGGCTTTGCAAACGAAGACGGTACCGCAGGAGGCTTTGCAAGGCTGTGCTTGAAGGAGTCACGTTGCATTACCAGCATCAGGCCTTTCCCTCTGACTGGCACACAGACACAGACAAAGTGCCCTGGTAAAGTGTCTTATGATGATGACTTCTGGGGGACTCAGGGAGGGATTCATAGAAACAGATGGTAGGCCCGTGGGAGGAGCTATAGGAGGAAGGGCTCATTGTGGTTTCCAGACATTTGATAACGTTCCATTAACTCCATTCCAGCCGTTACAATGAGGCCATCCTCCTATAGCTCCTCCCACCAGCCTCCACTGTATTTGCACCACCATCATTCTCCCTCAAACATCAACAGAGCCAGTAAAAATAAGGCTCTCCAGAGTTATGCTCAAATGTGGAAAATCATCTGCAAATAAATACTCGGCAGCAATGGAACCAATCAAAAGCAAAGACCACTGTAAAGTGTAAACACTGCTGTAAAGTGTAAATGGCTGTTTTTTAATGAAACATTATGATGCAAATAAAGGCTTCCTATTGAGAGAGTGAGGCACTGAGAGTTAATTGTAGCAGTCTTCGGGGCCGTTACATTAGTGGAATCATAAGGGAACTGACAAGCTGGTATGACTCCGAACAAATTCACAGATATGACTGATCCAATAATTAGGTCTTTGGAGGACCACCCCTTTTCACTCTTCTTTTTGAGCTTTGTAACAAACAGCAGGCATCAATTACTTAAGGAGAAGAAGAAAAAAAATGACTTCATAGATTCAATGGCATAGGGAGATTATTAAATATGTTAAATATCCCCATACAATAATACAGTTGAAGTCAGAAGTTTACATAACCTTAGGTTGAAGTCATTAAAACTCATTTTTCAACCACTCCACAGATTTCATGTTAACAAACTATAGTTTTGGCAAGTCGGTTAGGACATCTACTTTCGTGCATGACAAGTAATTCTTCCAACAATTTTTTACAGAGAGATTATTTCACTTATTCTGACATTTCACATTCTTAAAATAAAGTGGTGATCCTAACTGACCTAAATGTCAGAAACTGAGTTTAAATGTATTTGGCTAAGGTGTATATAAAAGTCAAATGTATTTGGCTAAGGTGTATATAAACTTCCGACTTCAACTGTATATATTCAGATTATATTCAGATGCCATGTCTTTCTAAAAAGCATTTTATCACATTATCTAGCAGTGTCCTTGTATCCTTTTTAAATTGGGATCTCATTTCACTTGAAAATAAATTACATCAAACACACTCACTCCATTGTCTGTAAATCCTGGCCGTGCTAATTCAACCCTCGCTTCGGCCGACGTGAGCAGACATTACTCTGATAAACGTTACTTTCATGGTTCTTCTTCCTTTCCTTCTCATTAGCCTGCCTTGGCTTTCCTTCCCACCCCAAGGTCAACCTTTAGAAGGTCACCCAGCAGACATGGCAAAAGAAGTCCAAAACCCAGCCATGCATGGCCCTCTCCTGCTGTTATTACTACTACAGACTAGGGTTGAGTGGCTGTTCAAAAGTCTCACTTATAAGCAGTGTTGGGGGGTAATGCGTTACAGTAATATATTACTTTTATGAGTAACGGAGTAATATAACAAGTTATCACTGTCAATATTGCTTTTATGAGTAACGGAGTAATGTAACAAGTTATCACGGTCAATCGCAAATGACAGGCCTATTCTTCAAGTTTTACTGGTGAAACGTCCATGCAACTATTTGATCTCAATCAGTTTCATGAGAATATGCATTTATATCTTGAATGATGTAGCCTACACTGTTGATTTGAATTATGTAGGCCTACAGTGTTGATTTGAATGATGTAGCCTACAGTGTTGATTTTAATTATGTAGGCCTACAGTGAGAGAATTGTAGAGCAGATGTTGTTAAACTGTAGCCTACTTGTGTTTTGTTTCAATCTATTTTGCCTTTTAATCGCACACTGTTCAGTCATGTCTGCATGAGAGAAAAATCTGACCATTCGCACAATCATCTTAAAATCTCATCAGAAATTAGGTGTCTTTTTTTCTTTTACAGTAACGTTATACTATGCTATTATATTTGGTTATATTATGTAGAACACTATCATTATGTGATCTTGCAGACATTCAGCTTTGATCTAACTTTATTAAACAAGCACCATTCTCCAATCATGTTCTGAAACACTGAATGGAGAAACGCATGTAGCCTATATTGAAATGGAATTGTTCCACAAAAATGTGTGAAAGAGGAGACACTTTATGATAATAACCAAATATCCATATTTTTATATATAAATATATAAATCCATATATTTACAAGTGTTCCAACGTAATGTCCATATAAACAATAGGAATGTCTGATAAATGCAATTTAAAACATTAAAGAAAATGTCTCTCATCTCATCTTGATAGAAAGAACACTTAGGTTGTCATTAAAACTCATTTTTCAACCAATCCACAAGATTTCATGTTAACAAACTGTAGTTTTGGTAAGTCAGTTAGGACATCTACTTTGTGCATGACACAAGTAATTCTTCCAACAATTGTTTACAGACAGATTATTTCACTTATAATTCACTATATCACAACAGAACATGATTGGAGAATGGTGCTCGTTTAATAAAGTTAGATCAAAGCTGAATGTCTGCAAGATCACATAATGATAGTGTTCATGGGAAAATCTAAAGAAATTAGCCCACAGAAAAAATGTGTAGACCTCCACAAGTCTGGTTCATCCTTGGGAGCAATTTCCAAACGCCTGAAAATGATGACCATAAACATTTAGGCAGCTTTATGAAACTAAATATACATATTAAACCCATTAAATACTGGCTATCTAGTCACCACAAGACCGACTTCAAATGCTGACATCAAAATTCTAATAACCAGTGGATTAAATGGCAGCGAATGCACACTATGTCAGATAAATCCTACACATAATGATGCATTAAAATATAACGCATGTCAAACAAACTCAACCAAACAATGGTGAAAATCACACATATAATGAGTAATATGCAATATATTACTTTTTCAAGTAACAAATCCCAACACTGTTTATAGACATTTTAGTTATCCGTTCTCACAATCTTTTTCTTCGGTTCCGTTTCTGTATAACCTCCCATCTCTCTGTCCTCTCTTTCTCTCCCCATAACCTGATCTTCCTGTCTCTCATTCCTCGCTTCACCTCCTTCCTTTCTTTTAGCAGACTCTCTCATCCGGGGTGACTTATAGGCCTTCTATCTCCATCCTCTTTCACACATCCTCCCCACCCTGCCTCCTTTTCACCCTCTCCCTTTCTCCCGTGTCTCACGTGACACTTGACAGCAGTTCTCCCCTCCATGTATTCTGTCCACAAAGCCTAGCTAAACTATTAGCTATTCTTTCCACACTCCACACCTCTGCTGAATACCGAAAGAGCGGGACCTTTGACCTCTGGTGCAATCTCCCAGCCAAGTAGACGTGCCGCTTGGTTGGGTGTCGACACTGCGTGTTTTCAAAAACATGTTGATCTTTACTTTATGGCGACAATAGCTACATGGTAAACAGCCAATCCCCTGAAGCTATATGGTCGTGACGAGTGTGCGGCGGCTCTTTTCTGGAAATTACTGTTTGTGAATACGATGGCGACCGGTAGTGACTATAAAAGCTCTTTCTGCATTATCGATATCATCCACAAGGCTGAGAAAGTACTGGAAACAAATGTCCATAAAGACGAAATTCATCTAAACCCTTCCGTATTTTAAATAAGCTATATGTGAGGCATTTTGGCCATGTAGTGAACTGGTCGTTACAAAAGATCTATTGCTCAGCATTAAACACCATAGTACCCTCCAAGCTCATCATCAAGCTTGAGGCCCTGGGTCTGAACCCCGCCCTGTGTAACTGGATCCTGGACTTCCTGACGGGTCGCCCCCAGGTGGTGAAGGTAGGAAACAATACCTCCTCCTCACTGATCCTCAACACTAGGGCCCCACAAGGGTGCGTGCTCAGCCCCCTCCTGTACTTCACCCATGACTGCGTGGCCAAGCACGCCTCCAACTCAATCATCAAGTTTGCAGACGACACAACAGTAGAAGGCTTGATTATCAACAACGAAGAGACAGCCTACAGGGTGGAGGTGAGGGCTCGGAGTGAGGTGCCAGGAAAATAACCTCTCACTCAACGTCAGCAAAACTAAGGAGATTATCGTGGGATTCAGGAAACAGCAGAGGGCAAACCCCCCGATCCACATCGATGGGACCGCAGTGGAGAAGGTGGAAAGCTTCAAGTTCCTCGGCGTTCACATCACTGACAAACTGGAATGGTCCACCCACACATACAGTGTGGTGAAGAAGGCACAACAGCGCCTCTTCAACCTCAGGAGGCTAAATAAATGTGGCTTATCACCCAGAACCCTCACAAACTTCTACAGACGCCAACTGCACCGCCCATAACCGCAAAGCTCTCCAGAGGGTGGTGCGGTCTGCCCAACGCATTACAGGGGGCAAACTTCCTGCCCTCCTGGACACCGACAGCACACGTTTCCACAGGAAGGCCAAAAAGATCATCAAAAACATCAACCATCAACCACTGCCTGTTCACCCCGCTATCATCCAGAAGGTGAGGTCAGTACAGGTGCATCAAACCTGGGGCAGAGAGACTGAAATCACTAACACACCAGAGGTGACTGCCTGTAGACACTGATTAGAAATCACAGGCCACTAAGGAATAGAACACTAGCCACTTTAATAATGTATCCGTATCTGCATCACTCATCTCTATGTATATACTGCACTCTACACTATTCTACGGTACCTTAGTCACTAACTGTGTGTACATATTGCATCACCCATCTCATATGTACTGTATATACTGTACTGTACTCTATACTACACCACTGACTGCTAAACAGCCATCTCTAGCACATCAGAGACTGCTGCCTATAGACATAGATTAGAAATCACTGGCCACGTTAAGGAAATGAAACACTAGTCACTTTAATAATGTTTCCGTATCTTGCACTACTCATCTTATATGTTTAAACTGTACGCTACACTATTCTTCAGTATCTTAGTCACTTAATCGTGTTTACATTCTGCATCACCAATCTCTTATGTTTTATTCTGTATACTATAAAGCTTACTATGCCACTGTATCTCAGTCCAATGCCGCCCTGACATTTATGTATATTTTCTCAATCCATTCCTTACTTAGATGTATGTGTATTTGGGTATATGTTGTGAAACTGTTAGATATTACTTGTTAGATATTACTGTACTGTCGGAGCTAGAAGCACAAGCATTTCACAACACCCCGCAATAACATCTGCTAACCACGTGTATGTGACCAATACAATTTGATTTGATTTGAACCTGTAAACCAGGGGAATGTTGATGAGATTCCACTAGAGGAGACAAAGCGTGGGGCACGTAATTTCATGGCACCCGGACACAGGAAATGAAAGATGAGCTCAGAGATGACTCCTTCCTGTCCTGCAGGAAATGAAGGCGGCGTGCGGTGGACGGGCACCTACCTGCTCGTCACTGCGGTGGTAATCGTTCTCCTCCTCCGGTTTCTCCTCCGCTGTTTCCTTATTTGCTGTGTCCTCCGTTTTCACCTCACCTGTTGTCAACCAATGAGAGAAATGACAGTTAGTGGTCATAGAGAGCCTCATACGCCTTTAGTTTAGTTGTCATCTACTGTATTAATTGTTTCAATGTTTTAACACGTTAACAAATATTACTTAATATACACAATTAACAGACAATTATGTGTGACTGACAAGAGCGGATCACTCGGAGCATTATTAACCTTTAATCTAGTGGACTGGACATAATTTACCTCCGGGCCTTGCCAAAAGTGTCAAGCAGTTTACTTGACTTGTCCAGAGTCTGAGCCATCCAATACAGAGGCCTTTTAATGAAAGCAAACTGATCTTTTGCCATTGCGATTGCAGGGGGGCTAAAAATCAGACCTATTCTCTGGTTTAATTGGCCTTGGGGAAGCATTTGAGCAAAGATGGAGGGATAGGGGAATTGAGATGGAGAGAGGTCATTATAAAAGTAAGGGCCGACGGTCACTGACAAGAGGAAGAGAGAAAAAAGGCTTCTCCACACACCGGGATAGCTAAGCTGAGGAAAATAGTCTTGGAGAGGTGAGAGGGAGGCTAGCTCCTGTTAAATAAACCTGTTGGCTCCAGAGGTTTGGTTCACTGTGATGGAAAAGACCTTGGGAGAGAGGGCTATGAGAATCTCCCAATCCCCAGAGTTTTCAATTCCGACCCGGCGAAGCGAGGGGCCGTTATCTGAGCTCAGTTGATTAGGCAGCCCGTTGTTTGTGGACAAACATTTTCTCCCTCTCTCTGATTGTCGATGGGAATTATCTATTGTTCTCCCTTTTCTCTCCGCAATACATCCCAAAGGGGATTGGCAGTGAGGCTTGAGAGCACTCTTGTACTGGCCTGAGCTAATCTCAAGAGTTAGCAGAGCGATTACTGTTCAAGTGAGGCCGAATTGGTTATGATTCACCTTCAGCCAACCTGAAAATAACTCAATGACGCTAAGTATAAGGTGGACTTTGTTACCATTTTGGGAACAATTCTAGTAATAGGTCACTGATATTATCAAGTCTTACAAACAAGAAAC
The DNA here is from genome assembly GCA_023634145.1 of Thymallus thymallus. Taxonomy (NCBI): domain Eukaryota; kingdom Metazoa; phylum Chordata; class Actinopteri; order Salmoniformes; family Salmonidae; genus Thymallus; species Thymallus thymallus. Next base: position 5,720,760 of record CM042384.1, read on the forward strand.
TAGTGGGCTAATCTGAGTGCTATATGTCACATAACATGTTATTTTTCACTAGCATTAGCATCTACATAGCATACATTTACAATCTAAAAACCACATTTGTCTTCACAGTGGACATTGCCATAAAGAGCTGGCATATAAAATACTACTGTGATTCTTCACATAAGTTGGTCTTTATGGAGACTTTGGCATTATTGCACACTTAAGTGTACAAAACATTAGGAAGACCTGCTCTTTTCATGACATAGACTGACCAGGTGAATCCAGGTGAAAGCTATGATCCCATATTTATGTCACTTGTTAAATCCACTTCAAATCAGTGTAGATGAAGGGGAGGAGACGGGTTTAAGGGGCAGCAGAAAGAAAAAAACCATAAGGAAATCAAGATAGCAGTACAAATAACTCATCCAAAGGGCTTTGACTTTGACTCAAACAACACAGAAAGCTTATGCAATATGATGCACGTCATCTTATTTACTTAGATAGCAAGTTAAACTTAGGGGTCGTGTTAACACATCATTCTCAGTTTTTCACAAAGGAAAAACAGATAAAACACATAAGAAATATCTTGCTGCGTTTTATGAACACAGATCTAAAATGCTTCTTATTGTAAATTCTGCTCAGTATCAGACAAATTTCGTGCTTCAGTTGCACTCCGACTGATGTGTAGCTTCATTTCTCTAGCCGGCCTATTTTTCTCAGGTAAAATGCAAGATTAACTGTAAGCAAAACATTAAGAAATGTAGCTGGCTAAGTTCTTTCTATAGGCCTAAACATTAGAAATATGATGGCCAGGCATCATTTTTGCTAGAAAAGACCTTGCTTTTTCATTAAACTAATTTACTTGCGTGGCTGCCAGCCAAATAGCGTTGCACTTCTATTGTCATCTGATAAAATGAAGCTATTTTATTTCGAATGTCGCCATCGTATTCACAAACAGTATTAATTTTCTGTGAAGGATAACTAAAATGTCTATAAACAGTGTTGGGACTGTTTGACACACTTTTGACTTTCAATATAAAAAGTGACCTGTCAATACACAGTTGGACTCACCTGGTCCCACTTTCTCCCGTTGTGCTATTTACTAAAACCCATGACTGGCTCAACTGTTCTGGGGAACTACGGTATACTTCATAATGTAAAATAATGTGACAGGTGAAATAAGAACACGATCTGCTTCATCTCCTAATGTATTGCACAAGTTGACTGCAGGTATTTACTTAAAACGTTGCTACAAATATAAAAATGTATTTAACATTTTTTTATAGAAATAGTTTTGACAGTATTGACGGTATTGAAAAACCATCCTGTGACTATTTCCAAACACTCCGGTATACGGTATATATACGGTGTCCCACCCATGCCTACTTTCGACACCTTGTAGAGTTCTTGCCCCGACGAATTCAGGCTGTTCTGAGGGTAACAGGGGGTGCAACTCTAACAAGCAAGAACAAGCAAGAAAGAGAGGAATAGACAAAAATAAAATGAGTGAAAGCCACTTTTTGCACTCTTGAATTGAAGGTGCCATTTTAGAAGCTGTCCATTAGCACACTCATGCCATTCCCCACTCTGGGGTTCGGCTCTCAGGAAAGCTGGGAGCAGGAGCAGGAGCCTGTCGTTAGCCAACTTTTTCTGTTTTGCTTTGCAGTGAATGCAGACAGGTTCCATTTCTGCCAGGATTCTGTTTAAAGGATATTAGCCACGGCTCAGCCCAACAGAAATAGATGATACTAAGTTGGGAAAATAGAGATGTGTGTGCATAGGCTCTGGTTGGCAAGAGCGGACCGTACCATTGCGCTGAGGGTCTAGATGTTGTTTCGTGCTACACAGCTCTCCTTTGATGTCCCCAGGAACCTCCATTCCCAGCTTCTGATAGAAGTCTCTTTGTTTTTTTATCTCCGCTGAGGGGATAAGGGAATGAAAGAGAGAGAGACAAGGGAGAATTAGGACCTTGCTTGGGCTGAAGGTGACTGTCACTGGGGCTTCTTTCAATTTGATGGCATGCTGTACGGAGTAGAATTTCACTCATTACAGTCTGTCAGATAAATCAATAAAAGTCAAATCCTTCATAGATATTTGCTTTGTGATGTTTGTTATTCAGATATTCAGCCCCAATCTCACTGAAATTAGTTTGGAAATGTGTCTGGGCAGATTAAAATATATATTGTTTTATTTTTGGCGAGGGGACGAGGAAGGAGAGAAACTAAAGTGAGATACTTACCCTCTTGTAGTCCCGGCACCAACTTGTAGACAATGTCTTGCATTGTTCGGTCATGGCTAAAGGGAAGAGAGATTTTAATCATTACAAATCTGACAATGCTACGTTTATTATCAATAATTGCTGATGACATGTACCATGCTTATTCTGTGTCTTGTTTGGAAATATAGCCTTTAATTATAGACCTATATGCAGAACACACACACGCTTCCTTAATGTCAGCACCACATGCTTCTTGACATTCAGAATTCCCACGATTACCATAAAACAGCATGAATGACATCGAAACACAGTGCATTCGTCCACTACCCACTTTGCATTGCAACACCTGGGCCTGCAGTGTGACTAGCGGAACCTAGTGGGGTGTGCTGCACGAGAACCCTGGAATGACGTGGTGTTTCTTCCATCTGGAGTGAAGGTGATCCTCTCTACCCTGCGCTCAAGACCATAATTAGCTGATTTTCTCCCCCCTGAGGCAGGTGAGAGCCAACCGCTTACCACTGCGGTAGCCAAACTCCACTTCGCCCAAACACAGCGAGCGCTGACACCTTTTTGACAGGGCCTTTGATGCACGGGGGTGTGGGGGTGGATTGAGGCTCAATTAGCTTTCGCTTAAATATACAATCAGAAAGATTTCCTAATGCCCGTTGATAATTTTGGCTACTCCTAGTTTCTCAGAGAATAAGACTTATCATGAATCTTTCAAGTTTTATTAGTATTGAAACTTGAAACATTCATGATAAGTGTATACAATCATAACCCCAAAATGTTGTATGACTTGAAATATGGTTAGATTGCTTGTGTTTTCATCCTCTCAGAACCAGGCAGTAGTAGTAGCAGTACTAGTTTTTTTTTATCTCTGCCTCTCACACCTAGTTTGAACCTGTTCATTGACTTTTGTTAGAATTTTAGAGATACTTTGAAGTATCTTTAATCCGTTTAAATGTTTTAGTTTGGCACATTTACAAGCGTTTTATTATCATTTGAACAAACAACTGCTCTGAGGGAAATGAAGAGAGCAGCGCATTTGAAATGTGTTTGAAATTGGCCTTTCCATCAAAATAGGGAAATTTGTCTGGGCTGCAAAATACTTCTAACTAAATAGCTGGTAGACATTTAGGCTGGCGAACATCCCCATTACTGCACTATTATTCAGACACTACTGCACAAGCACTCATAGGGCAGATGGACAACAGAGTCCCTTTACTTTGTGTGTATGTGTGTAAGGATAGTAAAAAAACAAGGATAGTAAAAAGAAAAGGGAACATTTGAACATTTCACCGGTCCCCACAAGAAAAAAGGCTATTTTAGGGTTAGGGATTAGGTTTAGGGTTAGTTTAAGGAAAATAGGATTCAATTGTTTGGTCCCCACAAGGATAGTAAAACAAACTTATGTATTTATTTAATTAGAATATTCATGTTGTTTTGTTTTCCCCCTCCGCTCCCCTCTCCTGACTGCATTGTTTTTGGACAGTGCTGCTGCCCCGTAGTGGTGGCTCTATGTTCTGCACACTGATGATACAACTGAGCTGGTAAGGGGTAGGTGGTTTGATGTCCAGGCCGTCTACTCACCCGATGTACTGCAGTGGATGGCTCTGGTGAATGACAATCCTGCACGTGGGACAGGTGTTGTTCTCCTCCAGGTATTTCACTAGACAGCTTCTGCAGACTGAGAGACAGAGAGAGAGAGAGAGAGAGAGAGAGAGAGAGAGAGAGAGAACACATGATGAGCATTATGGGTATCTTGTTCTATCTTTGTTTTTTCTTGTTATACTATCTTTTTAGGTTCTAAACTTTTAAAGTCCAGCCTTGCCATGATGTGTCCGATAGCTTTGTGGACATGATATGAGTCTCTCTGTTTCATCTCTGAGGGGGGTGTGAGAGAAAGCAATTTCCACCTGAGGATTGCGATCAACGCTCCCCACTACATTGACATTTGGTCAACTAGGACTTTCCACGTATGGTACAAGGGCACCCTCTAGAGCATGACAGACCGATTACATTACTTGCACTGCCGCTGACATTCACTCAAAGACTTCTCTTTCTCTAGTACAGCTAGTCCTACTTTGTGGGGGAGGGTTGCTTGCTTGTTGTGATCATTTCACATTAATGAGACAAAAATATCTATTGTTGTATGAAACCATATGCATGAAGCCCTCATAAAGATACATGATCAGTGTTACTATGTGAAGAACATGTGTCTGTGTATGAGTGCATGCTTGCGCATCAGCAGGTACTCACAAGTGTGTAAGCACTCCGTGACAGTAGTGGCATCTATCAGGTACCCCTCGCACAGGCGACAAGTGATGTGGGCGTTGATGTCCCACAGCTTGATCTTCCTGGTTAGCATCTCGGGGTTCTGGGGAGAAGGAGGACAAACTATATGGGCTCCCGAGTGGCGCAGCGGTCTAAGACACTGCATCTCAGTGCAAGAGGTGTCACTACAGTCCCTGGTTTGTATCCAGGCTGTATCACATTCAGCCGTGATTGGATGTGCACAATTGGCCCAGCGTCGTCCGGGTTTGGCCGGGGTAGGCCGTCATTGTAAATAAGAATTTGTTATTAACTGACTGACTGACTAATATATATATATATATATATATATATATATAAACTATAGTTTTGGCAAGTCGGTTAAGACATCTACTTTGTGCATGACACAAGTCATTCTTCCAACAATTGTTAACAGACAGATTATTTCACTTATAATTCACTATATCACAATTCCAGTGGGTCAGAAGTTTAATCTGTGCCTTTAAACAGATTGGAAAATTCCAGAAAATGATGTCATGGCTTTAGAAGCTTCTGATAGGCTAATTGACATCATTTGAGTCAATTGGAGGTGTACCTGTGGATGTATTTCAAGGCCTACCTTCAAACTCAGTGCCTCTTTGCTTGACATCATGGGAAAATCAAAAGACATCAGACAAGACCTCAGAAAAAAAAATAGTAGACCTCCAAAAGTCTGGTTCATCCTTGGGAGCAATTTCCAAACACCTGAAGGTACCACGTTCATCTGTACAAACAATAGTATGAAGGAATAAACACCATGGGACCACGCAGCCGTCATACCGCTCAGGAAGGAGACGCGTTCTGTCTCCTAGAGATGAACGTACTTTGGTGCGAAAAAGTGTAAATCAATCCCAGAACGACAGAAAAGGATCTTGTGAAGATGCTGGAGGAAACAGTTACAAAAGTATCTATATCCACAGTAAAATGAGTCCTATATCGACATAACCTTAAAGGCCACTCAGCAAGGAAGAAGCCACTGCTACAAAACCGCCATAAAAACACCAGACTACGGTTTGCAACTGCACATGGGGACAAAGATCGTACTTTTTGGAGAAATGTCCTCTGGTCTGATGAAACAAAAATAGAACTGTTTGGCAATTATGACCATCGTTATGTTTGGAGGAAAAAGGGGAAGGCTTGCAAGCTGAAGAACACCATCCCAACCGTGATGCACGGTGGTGGCAGCATCATGTTGTGGGGGTGCTTTGCTGCAGGAGGGACTGGTGCACTTCACAAAATGGATGGCATCAAGAGGAAGGAAAATTATGTGGATATATTGAAGAAACATCTCAAGACATCAGTCAGGAAGTTAAAGCTTGGTCACAAATGGGTCCCAAGCATACTTCCAAAGTTTAGGCAAAATGGCTTAAGGACAACAAAGTCAAGGTATTGGAGTGGCCATCACAAAGCCCTGACCTCAATCCTATAGAAAATATGTGGGCAGAACTGAAAAAGCTTGCACAAGCAAGGAGGCCTACAAACCCGACTCCATTACACCAGTTCTGTCAGGAGGAATGGGCCAAAATTCACCAAACTTATTGTGGGAAGCTTGTGGAAGGCTACCTGAAATGTTTGACACAAGTTAAACAATTTAAAGGCAATGCTACCAAATACTAATTGAGTGTATGTAAACTTCTGACCCACTGGGAATGTGATGAAAGAAATACAAGCTGAAATAAATAATTCTCTCTACTATTATTCTGACATTTCACATTCTTAAAATTAAGTGGTGATCCTAACTGACCTAAAACAGGGAATATTTACTAGGATTAAAATGTCAGGAATTGTGAAAACTGAGTTTAAATGAATTTGGCTAAGGTGTATGTAAACTTCCGACTTCAACTGTGTGTGTGTATATATATATATATATATATATATATAATTTTATTTAACTAGTAAAGTTCAAGTCATTCTGTTTTTTGTACATTCTAAGGGTAACCTCTCAATTCACTTTTGACAAAAGAATACAGGATAAAGACAGGTCAACTGTCCAACTCATTGGTTTCAAGGTCATGCAGAGTACCTGCTGTACATCAGCTTTGTATATAGAGAGAGAGTGACAGCAAGACAGACAGAGAGAGGCAAAGACATTCAACTCTATTCATGGTGGGTGCTTATTTTGGCTTACCCCTAATGCCGCCATGTGTTGACTAAGGATGATTTGGCAGCCACGTCTCTTCCTGCAGGCACGTGGTTGTGTTAGCTACGCATCATGGATGCCCTCTCATCTGGCTAGGGGAGAACACAGACAACAACATAGTCAGAATTCATTGTGCTCTACAGCAGTGGTGGTTCCCCAAAGTTCCTTGGGCCATGATGACACAACAAAGATCCTCCAGATGAATAAAACAGTGTTTCTAGCCCAGGGTCCTCCAACTCTTAACCTGGAGATCAGTGTTACAGGTGTGGAACAAAAGCCTGCACACACCCATTAGCTCACCAGGACAGGAGTTGGATAGGCTTTTCTAGCCTTAGCCTAATCATGAACTAACCTAAAACCAGAGGAATATTGCAGTACAGAATAAATCTGTCTGATCTCAGGCTTATCTTGAACCGCAACCTCTTAGGAGAAGGCTGCAACCCACCATTTTTTGAGACACTGCTCTACAGAACTCAAATGAACCTGGGAAGTGCTGACTATAAACATACTATTGATAAAAAGTCCATTCACATCTGAAACAACATTTACACAACGAGACCATTGTATGGAGTGGAGACGTCCCTGAATTCATTTAACAAAATAAGAACCAGAGACATACTTATTTAAAGTAACTTTACATCCACCAAAGCCTAAAAAATAAACAAGAAATGTGGTGTCCCCACATGACTCAAAGATTAACATGTTGCAGTACAGTCAATCTATTTGACATAGGCCTAGAGATTCATTAGTCTTCTGAGGCAGTCGCTTTGAGTTGTGAACTCGAAAAAACCTCTTAGACTTGGCTCCCACCACTTTTTCCCCCTCTTGATCCTAAATGTGCATTCTCTTTTACAGGTAAAAAGTGATGGGAGTATTCACACCCCTCGACTTATTCCACATTTCGTTGTGTTAGTCTGAATTCAAAACGGATTAAATATATTTTTTTCTCTCACACATCATAATGACAAAGTGAAAACCTTTTTATTGAAAATTAAATATAAAAAGATATAATTTACATACATATTCACTACCCTAAGTCAATACATCTGGGTAAGTACCTATGAGCTTTGTACAATATAAAAATACAAATTGTTGATCATTGCTAGACAGCCATTATTAAGTCTTGCCATAGATTTTCAAGTAGATTTAAGTCAAAACTGTAAAGCAGCCCACTCAGGAACATTCAATGTCGTCTTGGTAAGCAACTCCAGTGTATATTTGGCCTTGCATTTTACATTATTGTCCTGATGAAAGGTGAATTTGTCTCCCAGTGTCTGTTGGAAAGCAGACTGAACCAGGTTTTCCTCTAGGTTTTTCCTGTGCTTAGCTCTATTCTGTTTATTTTTTATCCCCCACAAAACTCCCTAGTCCTTGCCAATGATAAGCATACCCATAACATGATGCAGCCACCACCATGCTCGAAAATATTTAGTGGTACTCAGTGATGTGTTGTGTTGGAAGGACATTTCAGCTTTCATTTTGTATTCATTTGTAAAACAAAATCTTAAAACATAATTCCACTTTGACATTATGAGGTATTGTGTGTTTGCCAGTGCCACAAAATCTCAATGTAATCTATTTAAAATTCTGGCTGTAACACAACAAAATGTGGAAAAAGTGGGTGTGAATACTTTCGGAAGGCACTGTATCCATTTCATATTTATTGATCAGATAGTATGCATTTTACCACAATTTCCACAACTACCAATTCAACAATTATCATTACTGTAATAGTTTTCAAAGTAAATAATAAACAAATACATTTCTAATATATTTTTTAACATTGCTCACCTAATGAAAAGGCCTGATACATTTAAAATTACATTTAAACAAATAGATTTAAAATGAAATGTATTTTGTAATTTCTCATTAATGCAACACATAACCTTTTTGAATATTTTTTTTTGTCATAATTACTGTGTATACAAGGAGGGCTGAGCACACCCCCATTTTCATCGACTGGGCTGTAGTGATGAAATTTCCCCCCCGGGGGATCAATAAAGTACCTACCTATCTATCTATCTAGTGGAGCAGGTCGAGAGCTTCATGTTCCTTGGTGTCCACATGACCAACAAACTATCATGGTCCAAACACACCAAGACAGTCGTAAAGAGGGCACAACAACACCTATTCTCCCTCTGACAAGATTTGGCGTGGCTCCTCAGATCCTCAAAGAGGTTCTACAGCTGCACCATCGAGAGCATCCTGACTGGTTGCATCACCGCCTGGTATGGCAACTGCTCGGCATCTGACCGCAAGGTGCTACAGAGGGTAGTGCGTACGGCCCAGTACATCACTAGGGCCAAGCTTCCTGCCAAAGAAACTCAAAGGATCAACAGCAGTAGCAACAGAAGACAATAGAATGAAAGATGGCTGACATAGGAGTACTAGGATCAGTTGGACAGCATGTCAGATCTGTTATATAAGCATAATTGAGAAATAATAAATTGAAGTTCAAACATGTGACATAGGCCTCCTTTAACCCTTTACAATCAACCCCGTATACAGGTTGAAAATTACAGATTTGGGCACCGAAAAGCACCTAAATTGGAACGCAGTGGCTGTCCAGAAACATGCTATAAATCACGTCAGATCTCAGGCCCTGCGCTTCACAGCGCTGTGCGGGCTTTGACTGACAGCCGTTCTGAACGCTCCTG